>JAIVFH010000005.1:0-712742 GCA_025765595.1 Obelidium mucronatum | reverse complement strand
CCCAGCTGCATCAGTTCTGGAGGAATAGATCCCTTTAGACTATTGTTCGAGAGATCAAGAAGAGTCAAGGAGGACAGAGTCGTGATGGAATGTGGTATTGTGCCTCGGAGATCCTCATACGCCCAGTCAATGGAAACCAAACCCAAGGGGACTAAAACGAGCTCAGTATATACTTCTTGATAATTGGACGGCCAGAAGAGTATCCACTGTCGATCAAGCTCTGTTGGTTCCAAACTTTCAGCTAATTGAATTGCTTGCTGATTCTGAAGTTCAACAAACAGACGCAAGTTGATCCGTGCGAACTCCCTTTGACTCAGACACAGATTAATGCGCTTCGATATTTGACGCATTCGAAGCGCATGTTGCGGCGTCACGAAAGCAAAGATCTGCCATATCAATTCCGTTGGAAGTGGCTTTGGTGTCGATATCATTATTTCTGTTATTTACAACATCCACAGAAACAGTACATACCCAAAAAAATAGCTCTGTTTCGTTATCTACAAGAAGTTACATGCGAAAATTCGCAGAATTCAGAGAAAAAAATTGCAATATGCTCCGCACAGGGATCGAACCTGTGACCTTGGCGTTATTAGCACCACGCTCTAACCAACTGAGCTAGCGGAGCTCATGTATCATTGAGAAAATTGTTAGAGTTGTATTGAAAATACATATAGTGCTGTATGAGAGCTATACTCGGCGCAATCCAGCGTATTCACATTCCGCAAAGTCAGAGCTACGGTATAACTTTACTTCAAACTCGTTTCGCAACAGGGCGGGCAACACTTTTTAACCCTTGTCTGGAAATACCTTGATAAAAAAATGTTTATGAAAACAACGCGTGCACCAACACAGAAGGCGCCTTATAATCGAATCGCGTCTCGATTTCTTGGACGCAACCGTCGGCTTCTCTTCCTTCTAGTTGTTGTGATTCTGTTTGGCATAGTCTTCTTTCAACGGGAAGAGTCAACTGGGGCAACACTAATTACATCATTGCCATTATCGCCCTCGACGAAGAATGCAAAACGCATTCAAACGAATCCTCGTATTCTCTACTACAACCGCCACTCAGCCTGCACTAACAACTTGCAGTACGTAACATCTCGGCTGGGTCTCAACTTCACGCAGCTGCGGCCAGGGTTTCTGGGAGACTTGGGCATGCGGGAAGGACGCGCCAATGACATTGCCAACGACGGATTTGTGTCAGCCATCTGCAACGGCTTTGACGTGATTATCATTGGTGACACGTTACCAGATGCGCGGCCTTTCCTTCAATCGCTTCTGCGAAAGAATCCTAGTGAACGCTGCAAATCCAATATCGTTATCGAGTTAACCAATCGGTTTGACTGGGGTGTTGCTGACTTTGATGAGTATCACCAGTTGATTTGGACACTGTTCCAAGCAAGTCCACCAAATTTGTTTTGGGTTGCTAATAACGCGTTTGAAGCTAAAGTTATGGCCGATGACTGCAACGCGAATCCGGAATTTCGTATTCTGCGCCCTTCTGGATTTTCTGATGTGCCTGCGCAAGTGAGTTTTTTTTTATTCCCAGAGGCATACTGTTTCCTAATACAACGTGAAAAGGAGGTTTCCGCTGCCAATGCCAACACGGCATTAATTCGTGAACTGGATAAATCTGAGGTCCTTGGCACAATGACTTGGATGAAGATGCCATTTACTCGTGTAGTTGGACATTATGGTGGTCCTAAAACTCTCAAGAAGTACAAGGCCTATATTGAATTTCCGTATCAAGTTTCTACCATGAAACTGTACGAGAATTTAGCCGAAGGGGTTCTGATGCTGATCCCATCTCACGAATTTTTCATGGAGCTGATAGAGGTTCTTTGTTCTAGTTTTTACTTTTGCTCTTTATTAGTATCTTTTTACATTTGTTGCATATTACTGATAGAAACGAATTCATGCCTTTGGTCCCTGGGAGATGCTTCGCCGCATGGGATCGGAATGGTACAAATACATGGATTACTATGCTCCCGAGATCAGTCCATACGTGTACTATTTTGATTCTTGGGATCACCTCAAGCAAATTTTGGAAAAAACGGGCGCCGAGTTGGACCGTGGTAAACAAGTCCGAGTCAAGGCCCCAATAGCCTACAAAAAAATTGTTGACGAGATGTTGCATGGATGGGCGGATTTATTTGGAGAGATGGGATTTTCAGTACAAGTGGACGGAAAACCCAAACCAAAGTCCATCCCTGAAATCAAAAAGTTTCGGATTCCAGCTCGGTATCCTCAACCAAAAACGGTTACTGAGTGGAAAAAGACGTATGAAAGAATCAAGTCATGGAAATCGTTTGAAAGAGACGAACAAATGAAAATTTGGGATCAGAATGAAAAGGAGTTGACTGGGATGGCCAAGAAGGTCAAGGAAATGGCAAAGGTGGGGAATATTTTGGAGCAGCTCAAGGTAGAGGGGATCAAAAAGTTGAGCGTGGATCAATATCGCGTGCTGGATTTTATGAACGGCGAAACTACAGGGTCGGTTGATGCTTTTGGAGGATCCCTTCAAGACCTCAAGACCTTTGACGCAGCAAAGGAAATTATTCGGCTGCTTAAAAAGTTCGAAGCCGAGACTGAAATGGCGTTCAAGCAGTCGGATTTCCTCGTATTTGGTTACCATGCCCGAAACTTGAGGATTTTCCACGCCCTTACCGTAGAATCTCCACCCAAACTCGAAGAACTTAAAGGCGATGAGACTCAAAAGCTACTGACTCAAGCAGTGGATGTATTGACAAAGAATCTGTATCCATGGCTTCCATCTCCTGGAATTCAAGATTTGAGTGACTTGACTGCCTCATTCAAAACCAAACGTGGAATCGTTTTCACATTTCCCACCAGCGGGTATCCTCGTGGAGTTCATCTTATTTTGACTCTACGAAATATTCTGAATTGCACGCTTCCCATTGAGATCTTTTACAACGGGGACAGCGACTTATCGGCTGATAAACGACAACAGCTCGCCAATCTACCGGGTTCTATCACATTAGTCAACACTGAAGAAAGACTCCCACGCGTTCGAGATGTGAATGGTTACAGCATCAAGCCGTTTGTGATTTTGGCATCCTCTTTCCAAGAAGTGATTTTCCTCGATGACGATGTAACATTGTTTCAGAACCCTGATACATTTTTGGAAAACAGTGAGTTATGGAAAACGTATGGGTCAATCTTCTTTTTGGATCGTAGTTTTAGTCGTGGTAACAGTGAATGGGTTCGGACGTTTTTAACTGTACCCTCCTTGGTTGCGAATACTGGACGATACATGACGAATGTGTCTCGAGATGAGCAAGAGAGCTCATTTGTTGCATTGGATAAAGGAAAAGTTTCGATATTGCATAGTTTGTTAAGTGCTTGTCATATGAACTTGAAGGAGGCGAGAGACGATGCACTTCAGAAATATACCCACGGTGAGAGTTTTTCTTTTTTCAAAAGAGGTTTGTCTAAACTGACGACAATCAATGTTTATTCTTCAAGGTGACAAGGAGAGTTTCTGGATAGCTCATGAAATGCTGCGAGTTCCTTACAAGTTTGTTCCTGGAATTGGTGGTGCTGCTGGCTTCTTCCGCACCAAAAACGGTATCCAAGAACCAGAAGTGATTTGTGGACCGCAGTCTCACATTGACGAGAAGGGTCGCCTTATCCACTTTAATGGGTTGGTTTTGTCCCACAAGGATGATTTCACAAGGGGATATATTGACTTCCATCACTTTGCTGCTCCAATCAAGAACAACCCAGGGAATATTGATATTGGGTATCATCCATGGTGCGTGCATACAAGAGAGCCGGAAAAGGAGGTTCATGAGTTTAATGCATACGAGAAGGAAACAATTGGAAAGATCATTGAATTGCACAAGAAGCTGGTTGTGTCTGACTTTAAAGCTCCCGCTTCTGGGTGAAGTAAATGGATGAAGGGATTTTTTTTAA
This sequence comes from Obelidium mucronatum, assembly GCA_025765595.1. Taxonomy (NCBI): domain Eukaryota; kingdom Fungi; phylum Chytridiomycota; class Chytridiomycetes; order Chytridiales; family Chytriomycetaceae; genus Obelidium; species Obelidium mucronatum. The sequence goes on along the minus strand of JAIVFH010000005.1, from coordinate 708,806 downwards.
AGAGTGGTTATCTTGTGTTTTTTGTCCGTTACATGTGAATAGTTTTAACTAAAAATAAATATTAACTTATTATTTATTTATTTAAATATTTATTCTTTTTTGTTTTGGTGGCTGACGGTGAAAGAGCCTGTTTTTTCTTTTCTAAAAAAAGCCGGCAGCTTGGCAGATAAATTTCGACATGGGAGTCAACACAAGGAACCACCTCTGCTTTGCCCTCTTTTGGGTGAAAGTAGTTTTAGCAATGTTCTTGTCTCTAGGGTACGTTCAATGCTTTCAAGGTTGCATGGCCGTCAAAGCTGATTTCTTGTGTCTATCTTAGTGGTCTGTTGTACCTGGTTTGGCGGGTAGCCGACCTTCACTCTCGGGCTGTCCATCCGAATGCATCAGCAAATCTCCTTGACCCAATCAATTTAATCGATCCAAAGACAGGAGTAGCCTCTGCTTCTTGTGCCCATGATCCCTCTCTTGGACTTGCCCGATTAGAACCAGACACTGGCGGCAAGATTATGACTGGATACTCACTAGACTGGTCCTACGATCTTCCATCAAGGATTGTCAACAAGCTGAATGGATACAGACCGCCTGTCTTGTAAGTAGAAAGTTGTAATGGTTGTTATGCTGTCATGTCATTTCAACCCTGTGTTTTTTTTTTTTTGTTTTCACCAGCAACGCCTTTATGCAATTGGATCCATTGCTCGGACGTAGCTTCAACGGACTCGCTTTTGATAACAATACTCTCAACTGGTTCGGAAGTGAATGCGGTAGAACGGGTTCTATACTTGAACTCACATTGGAACCACTTGCGGGGATTCAAGGATTGACTCCTGCAATCTATGAAAGTGTCGCTGTTGCTCTTGCGGATATCAATAGAAAGTATGGAGTTCCCGTCTTTTTGCGTTACGGACACGAAATGAATGGTTTGAAAAAACAAGTCCCGTTCAGCGCCATCAAAGATTTTGTAAAAAATCAAACAAAACACACATTTAAAAAAAAACAGGAAACTGGATCGCTTACGGAATGCAGCCTCTTCAATTTATTGACTCATTCCGTGCAATGACAAACGCTGTTCGTGCTCACACAAACATGACTGGTAAAAAAGCGAAAAGCGTTTCAAAAAAAGAATCCTTATGATTTTTAAAATCGGTTTCTTTTTAAATCGTTGCTAACATTTTTTTCTTTTTAAAAAAAACAGCAATGGTTTGGGCTCCAAACGCTGGTCTTGCATATCCCTTTGGTGGAGGTATTATAGACTTGAATCAACTCCCAGCCGCTGAATTTGCTGCGTTGGATACCAGCGGCAACGGAGTCATTGACTACCTTGACGATCCATATACTCCTTACTACCCAGGAGATGAGTACGTTGACTGGGTTGGGATTTCTCTTTACTACTACCCACTTGCCGGATGTCACAACTGTCCAGTTCCAAACACCTACTTCCGCGATTACCTCACAGGATCTGGACCGGTTGCGAGTTTAGTCGCTAAAGAAGTAACCCCGGCCTTCACCCTCGTCCACAACTTTTACGCCATGTTTTCCGGAGACCTTGTCCACAAGAAACCATTAATGCTTCCAGAGACGGGTTCTCCTTACGTTCGAGTTTGGGCGGATCGCCCGGAAGCAGTGAGTGAAGCGGAGATTAAGGCGGGCTGGTGGAATCAAGTTTTGACGGCGGATACAATCAGGGATTACCCAAAGTTGAAGTTGATGGTGAATTATGAGGATAACAAGATGCAGGATCCGTTACAGGAAAATGTTCAGGTGTTGGTGGACTGGAAGCTGACAAACACAACTAGTCAATTGGCAACGTGGCTTCCAATCATCAACCGATTCAAGGGGAGCATGATTGAGTCGAGTCAACTCAAGTATGGATGTGATGGATCAGTGAAGGTTGTTTAATTGGGGGAGGGGACACTTTCGATTTATTTTTTGTTTTGCATTAAAATTTCGCTTTTTCCTTTTTTTTTTTTTTTTTTTTTAATTTATTTTGATATTGAAAACCATGAACTCACGTGAATTGGAAGACTTTGAAGACGAAAACGATCACGACGTTGACGAATGGATCGAAGAAGATTCATCTGCTGTCTTGTGTTTAGTGTGCTCCGAGACATGCCATGCTGTCCAAGATGCTTTGAAACATTTGATTGAGGCACATCAGTTTGACTTGGTTAAAGTTGGAAAGAGTCTTGGTAAGTGCGAATGCAAAATAGTAGCCGGGATGAGTTTTTTTTTCTTTTTGGCCTTACATAACCACTCGCTTCCTCAAACTCTTCAGGTCTTGACTTTTACGGAGGCATTCGATTGGTCAACTATGCTCGCACACAGGTACCTGGGCCCAAATATGCACTTGACTGAGATTATTTACTATTGTCCAGGCAAAAAAAGATTCTTCTTTTCTTCTTGCATCCGTTGCTGCATCTGTTTCGACGTGGATCAAGGATGACGCTTACTTGATTCCAGTGGTTGAAAACGATCCACTCTTGTATGCCATTGACTTTGACGATGAAGAAGATGAAGATAATGACGTAAAACAAGTTTCTGCTGGGGTTGGCAAGATCTCATTGGATTCTGAGGGTAACGTTTTGCAGCGGTGATGTCCTCAGCTTATACAACTACCTCCCCAAAATAAAAATCAGACAAAAAGAAGATCCAGAGCCTCGAACGTCAACTCGCAGATCTGAAAGCCGCATTTTCAGATTACAAGGATATGGTTCGGAAAACATTTTTGGAAGACTCGGCAGTCTCTGCTCCACTTCCAAGTGCCGAAGGATCCGGACAGAAGGAAACATGGGAAATGGACTATTACTTTGGATCGTACGCCGAAACTGAAATTCATGAAACAATGTTGAAGGATGTCGTTCGTACTGAGAGTTACCGAGACTGCTTTTACTTGAACAAGGACTTTTTCAAAGACAAGGTGAAAAAATAGAGAGATAGAGACTTAAGAAGAAAGTGTGGGTGGTGCCAACCAACATTTTAATTAGATTGTGCTGGATGTTGGTTGTGGAACCGGGATTCTGTCCATGTTTGCTGCAAAGTCTGGTGCTAAGCATGTTTACGCTGTAGACAACTCGACAATCATCCTTCGGGCCAAAGAAATTGTCAAGCAGAATGGTCTTGACTCTAAAATCACATTCATTCGCGGAGAAGTCGAAAATATTTCCTTGCCTGTCGATACTGTGGATGTGATTGTGTCGGAATGGATGGGCTACTTTTTGCTCTTTGAAGGAATGTTTGATTCTGTGATTACTGCTAGAGATCGCTGGTTAGCACCTGGAGGAGTCATGGCTCCTAGTCATGCTGATATTTTGATTGCTGGGTTGGAAGATGAGGATTGGATCAACGACAAGTTCCACTTTTGGAATGACGTGTATGGTTTTGATTACACTTCCATGAAGGGAACCTTTTTGGAGGATGGACAAGTTGATTTTGCGAATCCAAAGTCAATTATTACGGAACCTGTAATTTTGAAAGTAAGCTCTGTTGATTTTTTTGAATTGTTGATTTGTGGTTTATACAAAACTAAAAACAAACGAAAATCAGAAACTTGTGTTGGATACTGTAACTCCACCAGAGCTTGATTTTGTGACGCCATTTTCCCTCAAATTCACGAAAGCAAGCCGGTTACATGGGCTTTGCGGATGGTTTGATATTCGTTTCGAGTTTCCAGACAAGACTGCTACTCCAGTGCACTTTTCTACATCTGCAGCCGCAACTCCTACTCACTGGAAGCAGACAACTTTTGTGCTTGATGAGCCCGTTGACGTTGTCGCCGGGAGCGTGTTTGAGGGAACGTTTGACTGCCGAAAGAGTAAGGAGAATGCACGCGAGCTCGAGGTAGTGATTGCGTACACGCACCCGGCGACGCAGCAGCGCAAGACGCAGAAGTTTACGGTGCGATAAGCAAATAAAATGGAAATAAATCAAATAAATAATAATAATAAAAGAAAGAAATGAACAACATCATCTCGTCGGTCGGCCTCGTCGTCAGCAGCATCGACGCGTCGCTCAGCCAGGCGATCGACAAGGCGCAGGGCGGCAGCGCGGCGGCGGCGGCGGCCGGCGCGCCGTCGTCGGTGGTCACCGGGCGCGTGGCGTCGCTGGTCGACGCGGCGTGCGGCGGCGCGACGCTCAACCTGGACGCGGCGCTGCGCGTTTGCGACGTTGTTGCGGAGAAGCAGAACTCGTAGTGCGTGTTTGTTCTCTCTCTGTTCTTCTATCGTGTCTCTGCTCTTCTCTCTGTTTCTATCGCTTCGCGTCTTCTAATTTAATCATCCACCGGCAGTCCCCGCGAGGTCGCCTTTGCCGTGCTGCGCTTCATCAACAACAGATACGACACAATTGCTGCGCTCAACTCAATCGGGGTGCGTTTGTACAAAGTCTCGCAATGTGTCCCTAATTTCAAATTGAAATCAGATGATGGATCCGGATAGGGGCAGGCAGCCACACTACAAACACGAAACAGTGGCTCTCAATGCTCTAGGCGTAAGGATCTCGTTTGGTTTTGATTGAATCGATTCAGGAGTTTTGATCTTTGTTCGTGTTGATGGTGGCACATTCTTCACCTAGTTGCTGGACATGCTTGTTAAGAACTGCGGCCATCCATTCCATTTGGTGATTGCGTCCAAAGAGTTTCTCAATGAACTAGTCAAGCGTTTCCCTGAAAAACCAAATGTGAGTATCACCCTTCAAGAACGAACGCGATGATTGATTGGACATTGTTCAAAGTCAACCAGAATCATTCGAATTATTATGTTATCTTGGTTTATTTCGTCTACTTTCCGATTTGTTTTTAATCAACTGCCATTCACATCCAATTCATAGGCTGGAAACGTTATTCAATTTCGCATTCTGGAACTTATTCAACAATGGAATTCTACTCTTTGTGTCACCTCGCGGTATCGGGATGACTTGAAAAATATCTCGGACATGTACCGCCTGTTGTCTTATAAAGGTAACAACCATCTCCCAACGTTGCCCTGATCTTTCTTATTAAATTCTTTAACCAGGATATCGCTTTCCTGGCTTGTCCACGGATTCTGCGGCAGTGCTGACGGCGTCCAACGCGATGCTCAAATCTGAAGAAGAACTAGAGGAAGAGGATCGTATTGCTCAAGGAGCTGTGAGTTATGACTCTACCACCGCAGGCGGTTTATTCATCCTCTCTCTCTTGTACACCACCACCCCTTTTCATTTTTTTTAAGATTGATAACTGAAAAGGTCCATCAATAGAAACTCCAAGAGCTTTTGAGGCTTGGCACTCCCGCAGCACTGGAACAGGCGAACGAGTTGATGAAAGTTCTATCTGGTTACGTCAGTATATGGCGTTCGGGTTTTTTTTTGTTTGCGATGCTCAAAGCAACTATTTTTTAGGAGACGGAAAAGAAGCCAGACTATAAACGCCATGTGGAAACGGAAATCGATAGAATTGAAGCCAAAGCAAGCGCGCTGAATAATCTTTTTGATTCTCCGAACCCTTCGAGTAAAGAGATCGAGGTTTTTTTCTTCTTATTTGGGTGAAATTTGTCCCATCACGGCTCATTTTTATCGTGCCTATCTAGGAATTACTGGGGGCTACGAAATCTGCTCAAAATCGAATCCAAACAATGATTTCAAATGGCGAGCAAGAAGATCGAATTGGTTTGGAGCTTTCTCTGACAGACTTGAATCTTGGACATTGACGCAAATATCCTTGCATAGAACGCCTCCTTGTTGTCAACGACTACATTAATACAACGTTGGAGAATTATCAAAAGTTTAGAACGGGGCAATCATTCACAAAACCTTCACTTCCCCAACAACAAGGGCAACATGGAAACGCGAATACTGCTACGTCTCCCTCTGCTGTGTCGCCTGCTACAGGAGCAATCAGTTTAATTGATTTCGATGACTCTACAATCCCATCGTCATCGCCGTTTTCATCTGCCAATTATCAAATTCCAAGTGTTTCTGCTAGCGTACCGTCTGGACCTTCTGGGTTGGGAGATTTGCAGGATTTGGACTTTTTTGGAAGTAATGCGGTGAAACCAGTGACGCCAGCGGGCAACTTTCAGTCGCTGGGGGGTATGGGATCGGGGCTGGGTGGATTGAATGCAATTCCTGTTATGGGACCCGGGTTTGTGCCGCTCGCTGCCAATCAAAAGCCAACAAGTCCAGGGTTTGGAGGATCAAATTCATCAAGTATGTGGTCGATTTTTTTTTTCTTGGTATTTTTGTTGCCTCTGTTATTGACTCATCCGTACCAAAGTGCCGATTGGAACAATGATGGGTGCTAGCAATGGATGTAAGTTGACACGCTTGTGGTTTTACTCAAAATTGGTAAAACTCATGTTCGTGCCTTTTCCTTTTAGTCCCAATTGGATCAGTGATGGCTACATCTCCAAACTCATCACAACCGACTTTGATGAATTCGGTAAATCTGCTGAATCAAAGTCTTGATTTGGGCCATACAAAGCCATCGACAGGTTCTATCACTTCTTTGTTACGTTTATTTTAGGAAAATTTTCTGAATGTAAAACTTTCAGGTTCGCCTGCGATCTCCAGCCTTGTTTCTCCGTTGCAAAGCCTGCATGTTTCAACAGATCCAAAAGAGGGTGAGTAACTTGTTATGGATTTAATCCCATCAATCCGCCATATAACGTGTGGTCTTTTTTTTTTTTTCTCCAGCCCGGATTTTCAACAAGAATGGCCTCCAAATAAAATTCAAATATCACATTGACGCCTCTGGAGTATGGCAAGGACAAGCCATCTTCATGAACACAACACCGGTTGCATTTGAAGGATTGACGTTCCAAGTGGCAGTCCCAAAAGCAATGCAGTTGACGATGCAACCGCTTTCAGGAACCGTTGTTCCGGCTTTGAATCAGAGTCAAGTGACACAGGCAATGAGTATTGTGAATCCAACGAATGTAAGGGACTCTCTCTTCTTTATTTATTTAGTCAAACTGTTCACTTACGTGATATCTATGTGGGGGTTATTCTTTTTAGGAGCCTTTAAAGTTGAGGTTTAAACTGTCGTACGACTTGAATGGCGCGCTTGTTGAGGAAACTGGCGAGCACGTATTCCAATAGGAGGGGAGCTTGCGGACCTTTATATCACATGTTATATTTCGTTTTTATTTAAATTTTGTCGTTCTCGCCCATTATGCATTTGAATGGACGTGTATTCATAAAACTACAAAAATCATGAATTTGGAAACGGGTTTTTATTGCTCTCAGGCAGGATGAGTTTCTCAAGAATCAATTTCGGTCACGGGCAGCCTCTGTTCCGCGATTATTACTGACGCCACAGGAGAGAGTTTGTTTCCCCATGTGGTGGTTGCCTTGTTGGTGTTGTTGCTGGCACGACACTGTGGAGGAGCTGGATGGCACATTGTGACACATTTTCTGGTTCTTTCTCTTTGTCAGTTCCTGTAAGTTGCTTGGTGCGCGTGCCATGGCTGTTAGGAGAGTGTCTTGTTCTGAGAAGCTAAGGACAGATAGAGGCATTATTGATTGGGTGTATGAACGCGTTTTTTCTTTTCTTTTTTGGTTGACTTTTTTCTTTCGTTGGGTGGCACACAATTTTTATTGTTCCAAGTTCGTCTATTTTTTGTCAATATTGAAACAATCTGATTCCAACACCTATCCATTAATTGTTTTTTCAAACCAGTCCAAAGACAACACCTTCTGACTAAACACAATCGCACAACCGTCACCATCTTCCCCCAAAACACCACCCCTCCGTTTCCAACAAACCAAAGCATTCTTGACCTCCTCTTCCCGCCCCTCAAAATGACTCACCACTTTCGCAAACCCAAATAAGGACCCTTTCGCCGCGTCTTCATCTGCACACGATTTCGGGGTCGACAGTGGGTTCATGGAAACACCCAACGCATCAAGCGCGCGTTTGTAATGAGTCGCTGCGTTCTTGAGGAGTACTTGCTGCGTTTTGGCGTTTGCCGCGGGGTCCAAGGATACAGGGTACAAGGATGTGCGTGTGGCTTCCAAGTCTCCGAGACGGTGGCTGATGCTTGCTTTTGAGGGTTCAATGGTTTGCGCTTGTGTGTAGGTGCGTGATGCTTGGCCGTACATTTGGCGGAGTTGGGTGAGGAATGTGTGGGCTGGTGGTGGTGCAGTGGCAGTTGAAGAGGATGAACTGGAACCACCGCCAGATTGCTGTTGTTGGACTTCAGCGATTACACTGTTGACGAGTGCTTCGAATCCTGGTACTCCTGAACATCCGATTGTTGTTGTCATGACACATTCTGCCCATGTGCAGAGGAGGTCTGCCTTATCAGCCGGGGCTTCAGCGCATGTTGGGTTTCGTGCAAGAATGTCATCGTATATTGCGGTGGCTTGTTCAAAGAGAGATTTCCATGGCGATGCTGTGGCTTCAGTTTTGGGGGATGCTTCGAATAAGGATTCTCCGCGAGCGACAAAAAGTGCGGCGCGTGCTAATCCAATGTCTGATGGCTCGTTTACTGCGCCTAGTTCTTCTTCCCAGAATCCACGTGTTAATGCTAGTTTTGAATCCGACTTCATGTAGAGCTGTTCAGCTTGCTCGATAGAAATTGAATACAATGAGGAGGCTGCAATCGTGAGAAGAGATGAATGTTCCACAAGAGTGTCAATGATGGTCCTGTTTGTCACTGTTTCTTGTTGATTTACGATTTCATATCCTTCTTCTCCGTCGTTTGCTGCATCCCCTGCTGTCTCGTCCATTGTATCATCGTTGCTAGCAGTATTCATTTGTGATTCCGCTTCTTGCGTGTTTTCACCACGATTTCCAGAATGTTCATGATCATGCCCACATCCAGGTTCACAGGTGGTGGCAGTAGCCAGAGATTTTGACTTTTCCAGTTCGGCTAATTGTAGGACAAGCGCACGCTCCAAGAGAACATCAGCCTCGCTCAGTCTTTCAAAGTGCGTTTGAGTTATTACATCGCCGTTATCTAGTACTCGTTCCTACAACAAGCGGCTGTTAGAGAACTGCACAACACAAAAAAAAAAAAGAAATGCCGCATGCTTACAAAGAGGGCCTTGATTGTCTGGGCCAAAGTAATCATTGAGTCAGGATGAAGAGAATCCATCTCAACAGCAGCCTTCAAACATTTTGCAGCTTCTTCCAGTAGGGATCGTTGCTGAGTGAGGGGATATGCTGGATTCTTGAATTCAGCGAGGAGGAGCAGCAACCGCCCCTTGTTGAACAGGCAAAATGCATCAGCTTTGAAGGCCGCCGCTGAGGAATATGCTTGGACTGCCTGGGAGAAGGTCAGAGTTGTTCTCTTACACGTCTCGAACTGCTCACCTGTTCATAGAACCGCCTCGCCTTGTCGCCGTCCTTGTACCGATCACCGCTTTCTTCAAATTCAACTCCGGCTTCGAGCCACTCATCGAAAGTTTGTGGCTGGGCAACTTCTTTCTTCTTTTTTGGAAATCTTGGGGGCATTGTTTCTTTCTTTTTTTTTTTTTTAACAATGACAGAAAGATTCAATAATAGTCAAGAATGGACGATACCTATTTGTACGACGACTGGATGCTTTCGTTAGGAGCTTTTGGGATCGAATATAACAAGATAATGAAGGCTGAATTTTGGGTTGCCATAATTGCGTCTATCGTTCAAGTGGTGATTCTTGCTGCTCTTATACGGCGAGAAACGCGTGGTAAAGACTCCAAATGGAAAGGAGTGTTTACGCAAGTTAATTGTTTTCTGCTGTTATCGATTCTGGCAAACTGTTTGACTTTTGTTTTCATCCAAGCTGGAAAAGGAGCAACAGATACTTCAACTTACCAAGCATTGTATATTTTGTCTTATATAACCTTTTATGGCTATCAGTTCCTGATTGTATTCTATACCTTGAACCGTGGTCTTCCAGTTATTCAGGCCCTCATTCCAAAGTCAAAGATTTTCTTCATAGCTGTTGTTGTTGTTATATTCTTAATGGCAGTTGCGCTTATCGTTTTGTCATTCTACCTGATTTTGGAAAAGGACCCAGTGACATTTGCCATTGTTACAGTTGCAACAAATTACCTTCAAGTTGCTTGCGAAGTAATCATGTTCTTGTTTGACTTGGCCGTTATGACCTGTTATGGATTTTACTTGCGACATATTCGTATCCAGGGCTATGCTTTCGATGTTGAAAGGTTGTGCATTCTCTCGCGCTATGGAATAGCTTCATTTGTTGTTTTCCAGCTATTTCTCGGAGCTAGTTCTGCTCTATCTCAACTCTACATCATTCCTCAAGTCGTGATGAGTTCTACTACGCTTCCACTTTGGCTGACCCTTACTCACGTTCAGAATCTAAGTCCATTGGTTTATTCTTTCATCCAACTTCAAATGAAATGGTCTTTGCAGAACGAAAAGCAGAACAGATTGAAAACCAACATGAAGAGTATTGAAAACGCAAGGAATGCTTCAAACCCAACAAAAAACTCATCAGGAAACAATACTACGCTGAGCATGGCAGCATCGGAAAAAGACAAACAGCGTTAGACACAGTTTAAGAACATGAATAGCCCTCAATGCAAATTTTATTTTCGTGATCAGTAAAGTTTCCCAGTCTTTTTACTTTCTCAAAACACACTTTCCATCCACGTAAACATGCAAGATGTTTCTGTCGTCGCCCAGGTAGAAAAACTTTTGGAATAACTCCTCTAATGACGAGTCCAATTCGTCGAACAGCTGGATATTGGAGTCTGACGTCTGGACATCAATCACGAGAGCGTCAAATTTGTATCCAGGAGATAAGTGGCCAATTTTTTTCTTTAACGCCAAACCACCACCAATCGTGGCCAGCCAGAAAGCATCGATGTGACTGATTTCTGCAGGGTGGGGGCAAGGTTTTCCACCGCGCAGCTTTCCAACCCCGTCTCGTAGCATACGCGAGCTTGTAACAGCTTGCCTTGCTGAATCCAATATTGATGGCGTCCAAGCCCCGCCAACATCCGTTCCCAATCCAACAACAACACCTGCATCCAGCATTTTTCGGACAGACATAATTCCATTAGCGAAAAAAGCGTTGGAGAGTGGACAATGAGCAATGCCTATTTTTGATTTGGCCAACTCCACAATTTCATCTTCAGTTGCATGAACTGCATGTGCCAAGATTGTTCCTTCCTCGGAAATTAAACCATGGTTACGAAAAAGGCCTAAATCGCGTCCTCCATCTCTATTTTGTAATCCGTAGTCAACTTGCCAGTCACTTTCCCAAGCATGCGACTGAACGTGTACTTTGAACTCTTGTGTCAATTCTCCCAAGCTATCCAAAAGCTGTGGAGAGCAGGAGGGTACGAATCTTGGCGTGACAACAGGCTTGACGCGACCATTGGAGGCGGTTGTCAATGAAACCATGGATTCCAAAAACACTCGAGTTTCCTGGATACTTTCGCTCGTTTCCTCTGTACAGAGACAGTTGCTGATGCACATGCACATTTCCTTGTTATCCATGCACACTTTTCCCACCAGAGCGCGTTGGCCCTTGTCCATACAGCATTGGGCAAGAGTGAGGGCAGCTTTTTGGTGCTTTGTCGCGAAATAGACGGCTGTAGTTGTTCCGTGTTTCAGCGTTTGCGCCACGACTCTGTCAAACACTGTTTGTGCAAATATCGGATCTGCGTATTTTGCTTCCAACGGAAGTGTCGTGGTTGCCAGCCATTCGCTCAATGGAACAGACATTTTCGTGCCTGCCTGTGGAAACTGCGGTGCGTGAAAGTGGAGATCGATGAATCCTGGAATGAAGAATTGTCCTCGAGCAAGGTGAACTGTGTTTGTATCGCTGCTCTCAGATACTGTGTCTCCCGGTGAGACATCAACAATGACGCCATCGCGGTCTACTTCAATGCAAACAAGCTCAAATATTTCTAGCTCGCGTTTCACATCTGAGTTGAAGCACTGAATGAGCGGTCCAACGAATTTGGTGCGCTGAGATAACATGTGTTTTTTGAAACGTAGAAAATTTCCAAACAATCCACGTTAAATAATTAACCATCATGAAGGCACTCATTCTCGTCGGAGGTACGATGCTGTTTCCAAAGAAAGCGTGGATACTGTGTGGACTGAAGATGCCGCGGTTGCGGAGTGGCATTGGCAGCTGGCTAATACTTTCATATTTGACAGGTTTCGGAACTAGATTGCGTCCACTCACCTTCTCCAAGCCAAAGCCATTGGTCGAATTCGCCAACAGACACATGATTCTGCACCAGATCGAAGCGTTGGCAAAGGTGTGTCTGGCAATAATTTTGTTGTATCATTTCAGGTCAATTTGGCTCACACCCTTTTCCAGGTCGGCGTAAAGGATGTTATCTTGGCGGTTAACTACCAACCGGATGTTATGGTTGAGGCAATGCAGAAAGTCGAGGAACAGTTTAACATTAAGATCCATTTCTCCATTGAACCTGAGCCACTCGGAACTGGTACATGAAGACAGTTCAACTTCAGTGCATGCGTGCAGCTATCTGACTATTTTTTTAAAAAAACATTAGCTGGTCCCCTTGCTCTTGCCCGTGATATTCTCTTGAAGGATGATGAAGTCTTCTTCGTCCTCAACTCTGATGTCATTTGCGAGTTCCCCTTCGAAGGGCTTCTTGCCTTCCACAAATCGCACGGGTGTGAAGGAACTTTGATGACCACTCGCGTGGAGGATCCGTCCAAATTCGGAGTAATTCTGACCAAGCCTGGCTCTACACAAATCGCTCGATTTGTTGAAAAGCCACAGGAGTGGGTTGGAGACCAGATTAATGCTGGTATTTACATTTTCAACCCAGCTATCTTGAACAGAATTGAGGTTAGTGGCGGAGTGTGTGTGTGTGTTTTTTTTTGTTGGCAATTTGTGACAACCAACATAAAAATCTTCAGAACCGACCAATGTCAATTGAAAAGGATGTGTTCCCATTTATGGCCAAAGATGGTCAACTTCATTCTATCCCTCTTCAAGGATTCTGGGCAGATGTTGGTCAACCAAAGGACTTTTTGACTGGAACTGGACTTTACTTGACTAGTCTTGCTGAGCAGAAGAGCAAGCTTCTTGCTCCCAAGAGTGCCACAATTGTAGGAAACGTGTTGATTCACGAAACTGCCATTATTGGAGAAAATTGCCGCATTGGACCAGATGTGACTATCGGACCTGGAGTGAAGATTGGAAACGGAGTAAGATTGAACAGATGTGTATTGATGAAGAACTCTATTGTGAGAGATGTGAGTAGAATGCATCCTTCTGCAAAAGTTATGTCAATGTCTGATCGCCATCATCTTCAATCAGAATGCTTGGATCAACAACTCAATTGTCGGCTGGTACTCCTCTGTTGGTCGTTGGGTATGTTTTTAGTATTCCTCCAGTGTTCAGGTTATTGACTTTCGCTTCGTAACTTCAGGCTCGTCTTGACAACACAACAGTTCTCGGTGAGGATGTTCACGTTTCAGATGAAGTATTTGTGAACGGAGGATCCGTTCTGCCCCACAAGGTCTGTTCTTTATTTTTTCGACAAAAATAGCTGATTATTGAAAAAAACAACAGAGTGTTGGCGCCAATATCATGTCTCCGCAAATTGTCATGTAATTAAGTTGCCTCTGGATGTTGCTTTTTGTGCTCTTGATAATATTTCAATAACTGGATAATCAAATGCAATAAAATGCAATTAAAACGATGGTATTGGCCCATTTTCTGAGTTTGTATGAAGTCAGGAGGGCTGTGTATTTCAAAGGATATGTCAACAGTCAATAGATGTACACGTTGCAGGTTTGTTCAATCTGCACTCTAAACTTTTATCGTCAAAACAAGCAGGCCAGGCTTGTTTTAATACCATACAATCCGAATTCCACGCAGTTTCGAGATATGGCTAGCCGCTTGCCGCTTCTGGATGCCTAGTGTACAACAGACTGATATGTTGAATTTGATATCTGTTTGAAGGATTGTGTTCAAGTACTCGCACAACAAATTGACTTGCCTTGCCACTATTCACGGATGTCTCAATACGCATTGTTTTCACATAGTAAGTGATGGCAAGGGCTCTGTTAGTCCTTGTCCAGTTGCCATGTAAATCCCTCATTCTTCTGTTGTGAATTGTCACAAGTTTCCCACTCGTCAGTTTTTCTATTCCGTCGGAAGCCGCCCTTTTTATCTGTAGCCTTGTTATTTATTTTGCAGTGCAGCTACCCACTTTCTTATCCGCAATCGCACAGGCCATTTGAATTTAATGGCCCCAGTTCCTCCACCAACTATTGATCAAGGAGAATCCCACACATCCACAAAACCAATCCCTCAACAAAACCAGCAGCAGCAGCAGCAGCAACAGCAACAATCCGAGCAGAAATCCGTCTGGGTCGTGCGGCCTGGAAACTCTGGCCGTGTCCTTGCCGTTGCGGCTGAAATCACGGCTCCTCAGCAGGGCCATCCACCAATTATGCATAAATCCAACAATACAAACATGATTCCACCACCTCCAACGCCTCGAGACTCACTGGTTATGATGAGCACATCACGAATCCCGCGATCTCTTGCCGTTTCGGATATGGCTGAGTCCTTTGACCAGCAGCAACAGCGGCAACACTGTACAAGCCCTGGACGCGATCGGACGCATATTGATGATGTTAATAGACGGTGGGACGAAATGATGAAGTCTACAACTCCGGTTCCGTCTTCTCTCACAGGATCCGTACCCACCAGTGCCAAAAACTTGGCCGTAGCATCACTGACTTCAGCGCCGTCAAGCGCCACTATGTATGGCGGATCTGGAAGCCGAGGCTCTGGTTCTGGAGCGAGCACCGCCTTAAAATTTGGAAGCGATGATGAAGTTTTGGGATTTGCCGAAACACCAAGCAAAAGCGGGGAAACCAGCAAGATTGGGTCATCAAATTCAAACAACTTGAATACGGAAAAGATGAAAAAGACAAAGAAGAGCATTTCGTTCTCGGAAAATTTGGTCATGTACCGATCGCTCTCCAACATTGATATTGACCAGGCATCCATTGACTTGCAACAAGCAGCTTTGATGGCAGTGTCAGAGTTGTGGTCGGATGATGATGAAGATGAAGAAGGCGATCAGGAGTTGTACTACAATGATGATGGCTACCAAAACACGGAAGACGACACGGTAAGAAGCAAGATCCATTCCTTTCCCCTTCTTTCTTAAATTAAAATTCTTTCTACAGCTTTACTCCGAGGAGGGCAATGATTGGCCTAAGAATGATGAGTTCGAAGAAATAGCAGATGGGACAAACATCATGTCTCTACCCACTGATGAAGACGACGACGCCAGAATCTCATCACCGATAAGAGATTTAACCGTTTCTGGTCAGAATATTTCCACATCTAACCTCCCTGTGGGGCCAGAGATACCAGCTCAACGGGTTAAATTGTCATCTCCGAACAGCTTGGACACACAGCTACCATCTGGTATAATTCCAGTGGTACCAACATCACCTTTATCAAGAAGTACATTTAATGCATCTCCCGTTCACCGATTTCTGAAGAATCAGCATTTGATTCCCGTACCATCATCTAGATCCGAGCTTACGACGCTTCCGCAGATGCCCTCTCTTTCTCCAGCGGCAGTCACACTTGTCCGTCAACCAACCAAAGAAGATATCATACCATCCAGTCTCGTTCCACAAACCATAATCAATAACCAAGTCATCAACCTCCAAATACCTTCTGATATCCATGATCTTTGTTTAGAGTCTAGTGGCCAGAGAGACCCGCTAGCATCTCCAAGAGGGGCTTCTTTCCAAGAAATTAAGAAAAAAGTACATCAATCATCCAAGTCGTCATCACCCCAACAACGGATCCCATCCTCTTCTTCAAATACACATGTTTTTGGATGTACACCACCTCCAATCATCAGCTCATCACCTTCAATCCCAAATCAAGACATACCTCAAAGCCCCCGCTCACTTCGTGCTGGTAGCGGGTCCACCTCCGTTGCCAGCAGCAGTGTTACGGGCAAGTCTCATTTAAAAAGCAGCAAATCTAGTGCGGACGATAAATTCTCGCGAGATGAAACATGCCCACAAAGTTCAATTGCATCATCTTCTCCGTGGATAAAGCGGGCCTCAGCAGTTGAAGCCAGTTCTTCGTCCGTATTGGGTGGTTGTGGTGGTCATGAATTGCACAAAAAACCACAACAGCAACAACTGCAGGATTTTGGTGTGACCCTCAAAACTCTGTACAATGGTGTGGATCCATCGTCCAACGAAATCAAAACAATGAAAGGGTCGGGGAAAAAAGAAGGGATGAGTACGGACTCTCTTGTATTTTTGGAAGAAGGTGAAATTGTTTTGGAAAATGTGAGGCAAGACGGTGCGGTCAATTCGGCTGCCTTCTTCATTCCATTGGGGGATGAAAACAGAATTGAAAATGAAATCAATGACGGCAAGGGAGTCAATGGTGAGCTCGTTATTGCAGCGTTTGATAACGTGAAAATTAATTCATTTTTCGGTTATTGTATTCCTTAGGCTCTCCAATCAAGTCTTCCTATTCATCAGAGTTCAATATTGAAGATGATACAGAGAGTATATCAGCAGCGGTTACCTCATCACAAGGAGCAACTAAAAACTTGATTGGAAAGCAGCCCGCAATTCCCAGTGCAGATCCTGTCGTGGTTGTTGTGGCACCTCAGTCACCTCAATTAATATCAAACTCGCGTTCAAATACTTCAGATGGATGGATTAAATCAAAGAATGGCGTACTTGGTGCCAACGTTGGAGATTCCATGTTCATTACCAAGGAAAGCATTCTCAGTGACAGGATACAAGCTCCTTCCCCAAGATTAGCGGGAAAGCCCAGCTCTATCGGTACTCCACCAATTCTTCACACTCCGACCGCATCAAAGAAGGGAAAATCGAGTCCTTCTGAAGTTACAAAGTCAGCTGCCCGGACAATTTCTATGGACGACAATCAAACTGGAAACGAATCTTCCGACCACGTTCCAATCGTTGTTGTGAAAATGGCCGGTGATGTGTCATCTTTATCGACGTCGGCAACAGCCACACCAACAGGGTCCAGAAAGCAGAACAGCCCCGCCAAAATAAGGCAACCAAAGCCAAAAACAATAGATACTTTTGAATATTACTCAGAGGGGGGCTCGCGGGACTCGAATGTGACCCTTGTTAATTCTAGCCGCGAAAGTTCAACTAGTTTAAAGCGATCGCCAGATTCCTCGTTTGGAGGACGAGTATTAATGCATCGTGTCAATATGCCAGAGTCTTTCAACTATCAAGAATTTGAATTCAATGAAGCCGGCGGGATGAGAATAGATAAGAAATCCCACTTCCTTCAGCAACAACAGCAACAGCAACAGCAGCAACAAATATATCCCCATACAAACCATCGCATGTCAATGACTCAGCGAGGATATGTTCCTATGCCCGCCTCGAAGCTGAATGCATCCAATGCAAGTATGTACAATGGCCCATACCCAAGAACTGCCATGATACCCTCAGAAAACCTGAAACAATACCAAAAATACAACAACTCCAATCCTAATCAAGTATATCCGTCCCCGCGAAGCTCCATGTCAACATGCACAGCGCCCTCGTCTTTGTACAACAGCTCTCCACAATACCAGAGCCAATCCCAACTGTACACAAATCGAAATATTCATAAATGGGCAAATTCAACGCCATCAATAAGCTCCAACAACCAGCAACCACCAAATAATTCTACAACAGGATATCAGACGTCCCCACTTGGCTCCAACTCGTTTTCAACCCAAGAAGAGAATTCATCGATACCACCACAATTTTCATCATCATCGCAGCAGCAACAGCAGCACTCTCCACGAAGGAAACAGTCTAAAAACCATGCATCGAATAACGGCACCTCATTGAAATCACTTTCACCTTCGTCAACAACAACAAAGCCATCTCCTAGCTCAAGTAAATCAAAACAATTAAGGAATCTGATCATTACGGCGCCACCAAATAGTGTAAACAGCTCTCGAGCGACTACACCACTCGTACCACCTGAAAGAAAACACTATCGGAGGATATCCTTTGGTTCCACGACAAGCTCGCTTCGATCTTCCGTGCGGGGTGGACCGAATGGGATGAGAGGTGCTGGTGGAAGCGGAGTATTCATGGAAGACTGCACAGTTGGAGTTCAACAGCACCAACCGCCTCAACAGGCTGCTAGCGACGCAAGTGACAATGCATCCATTAAATCTGGTCTAAGTATCAATGGAAGGGCGTACAGTTTCGAAAATGCGAATGGTGTTGCAGGAGGTGGCGGTAACGCGTGCAATAATGCATCAGGTGTCAGAGACGGCGGAATCAGTACAGGTGGTGATGAGAAGCAATTGAGGTATTTTCCCTTCAATATGAAAGCGTCTCGTAGAGATTTGCGACGAGTGGGGATTGAGCGACCGTATTATTATCATCACACGCCTCCGCCACCCACGCCTGTAGATGGATGTGGGGCTGTGCATGTGGAAGAAATATTGGATGGAAGTGAGGAAGTGCAATTGGTTGATGACGATGGTATTGAAATTGTGGAGGGGCGCCGGTCGTATCCCTCGCTGCCCAAGCAGCAAGAATATCCAGATGCAGGAATATTGAAAAATGCAAAGAGGCGAAGAATGGGAAGTGTAGTTAAGAATTGGTTTTATAACATTTGGAGGAAAGCCGTTGGTGTGTTCGTGATTCGGCGTAAATAGATAACTTTATGGCAAGAAACACACACTGTAAACCAGTATTCGTCAACCAAACTATCCCTAAAACTTGATGACAATAACAGGACACACTCTAACGTGACGCATGAGGAATGTGGAAACACTGCCAAAAACAACACCCTTCACTTTACTCAAACCCCTTGATCCCATTACAACACAGTCAGCATTCAACGCTTCAATCTCTTGAAGCAAGACTTCTCTGGGATCATCTCCTTTGAGAGAGATGGCCTGGATTTTCATATTGGGAGGCAGGTGCGCTCTTGCTTTGCTAACTGCGTCTGTTAGAAGTTGGTGGGAGTCAGCGCGAACGCGTTCTTCGATTGTGAGAATTAGTTCGGAGACGTCAATGTCTGGCGGGCGAGAGAATATTGAGGCTTTGGACTGGACGTTGATGAGGATGAGCTGTAATGATTGGAGTGGGTTCAGTATTAAATGGAGGGATGGAGGGACGGAGGAAAAGTGCCCGCGAACTCACTGCATCATTTGGTTGGATGATATTCTTTAAGCACCACGAAAGGGCGTTTTCGCAGGTGGCAGACTCGTCCTTGTGTCACGTTAGGAAATCAACAGCAGACTTGGGAAATACACGAGACTTACCATAGTAACCACAATCTTGCGTCTGCAACTTTCGACGGAATCATCGACTACAATTTGTTCGGCTTTAATTGGTGACTTCATTTGGTGGTGGGAAGTTTTGCTTTTAGATATTTATTTTTTAGAATATTCAGAATGAGTCAAGATCTGCAGTTTATTATTGAATAATGTAAAAAAAGAAAAAACACAAAAAACAGTAAATTGAATCGAAGAGGTTCAGTGTCAGCCAGGGAGAAGCCCTGTTACCAGCGGGAGCCACGAGGAGGCCCTGAACCATATCCCGCCACATACCTTTAAAACGCGTCCATCCGTAAAAAAAAAAAAAAAAAAAAAAAAAAAAAAAAAAAAAAAAAAAAAAGAGGAGATTCAGAAAGGACAACACTTGCAGAGCCCAACTTTAAACCAACCAAAAGTCCCCTTTTCCTTTTTTTTTTTTTTTTTTTTTTTTGGGGTCGCGTCTTTTCGCTTTTTTTTTAACCCCCTTTCTTTTTGTCTGTTTTATGGGCCCGTCTTTTCGGTTGTTTTTAAGGGTTTTTTAGGAGGGGACTTGGTGAGAATAAGAGGGGTTGGCGAGGGGTGAAGTGTTGTCCGAGGTAATTCCCGAGTTCTTGAAGAGAGAAGAAGTTGTTGGTTTTTAAGAGAGAAGAAGTTTTTGTGAGAAGAAAAAAGGAGGGGATAGGCTCCCTATTTATACCTTTTTCGATTTTTGACAATTCTGCAATGTTTGGCGGGTCTTGAAATCTGACACGTACCCGAAAACGAGGTAACCAAACATCAGAACGCGTCGGGGATAATTGCAAACCAATAAAATGCGTTACGGCGGTTCGAATGCGCTTTTCAAAAGCTGGAAACGGAGCTGTTTCTGTGTTTGTGTTGTTGTTGTGTTGGGAAAGAAAGCTGCGTCATTTTGGATTGAAAGTGGCCAACTCGAAGGGAACTGCATCTCGCGTCCTTAGCAGCTGCACCGCCATTGGACGCGATAAATGAGGCTAACAGATATAAGGGAGAATATCTGAGCGCACGAACTGGCTTCCTGACAGACTGGGTCAAACTGTGTTGGCGACACCAAACGATTTGACTTCACCGCGACGCCACCAGATACCGATCTCAGCGCATACTCAGATTAACCACAAAATAGATTTTAATTTATCAGTCGCGATAGGGCGTCCGCGCATAGGTGGCTCATATTGGACAGAGTCTGAAGTTGGTTTGATGCAACGAGGCATCGACGAGCAGAGGCCACATGCCTATTCGAATAGATTTAACGCGATAATAGATACTACAGAAAGCTTTGGCGACATCATCGGTATTTAGTAGGGCGGCCACCTTAGTTTATTCGATATCGGTGACTTATAAAGAACGAGGCTAATCACGCCCAGAGCCCCGACGAAAACTTATATTTGAATGAATATGAATCGCTGGCTGGATCAGTGGCAGCCCACCTGGTGAGGCGTCATGTGAAGAGAAGTTGACCTAACCACGACCAACACATGTGGCCTTATTCATAAATCCGGAATACAATTTCGAAATGATCCCCATCGTTTAAACTGCTTTGATTTGTCCTCGAACTCTTTGTACTGTAGACGTGTGCATGTGGACACTTGTTGGCACCGAGTATCCCGAAGCCCAACGAATATCTAACTTAAACTTGATTCATGAAAATAGAAAATGAAATAGGTAAACAAAGAAAGTTGCGCCACTCCACCTTAGAAATCAAAAACCAACAGCGCGAAGAAGGAAATCAGATAAGTATCAGAAAAATAACATTTCAAAGTGTGACTCAGTTCAGTGAAACTCTCGTAGATGAAGCGACTTGTTACCTCAAGAAGCGTGTAAAATGGTTTTTAGCAGCCATGGATTTTTCAAATTTCAACTTTCAGAACAATGGTCTCAGCAGCGATCTTCTTCCTCTTTTTTTAAAAAGACTCTTTAAAGAAACTCTTTAACCTCTTTAAAAAGAGACTCTTTCAAAAAGAGGAAGAAGCTGAGCACCTTATGGTGTTAGATAAAATCAAAACTCTTACATCCTTTCCTTCTCTTTATGTCCTCTGTCCTACCAAAACCAAATACAGTATTAATCATTTTAACAACAAACAGCAAAGGCAATTGCTTCCAGACAACGCTTTGCTACTGTATTTTAACTGTATTTAATTGAACATAAAAAAGAATCGAACTTGAACCCATAGCAAACCAAACACCTATGTCGTCGGGAAAAGTGCAAGCGATTCAAGAACAAGTTGACTCGGTGCGTTCAACATAATCACCTCCTCCCTTGAATACAGAGTGGACCGGCTAGCCGGCACCGGCATTAGACTCAGAACTATCAAATTGTGTCTTGGGGAGATTGATGCCGGGCAGAGAGAGGGTCCACACAAGAATCTCGATGCGTGTATATGAAGGATTGCCGTTATATAAGGGACTTGTGTGTCTGTGGATCTAGCGGGTTTAGCGAATGTTTCAGGCCAACCTCACAAAGTATACTCATCCGGCGTTTGTCTTCTTCTACCGCTCAGGTCATCAATGTAATGAACACAAATCTGAGCAAAGTCGTCCAACGAGGCGAAAACTTGAGCGAAATGCAATCCAAGGCAGACAACCTTCAAAACGAAGCATTGCTCTTCAAAAACAATGCGAGAGAAGTTCGCAAGAAAATGTGGTGGAAGGATGTTAAAATGCAGTTGATTCTGGCGGCGATTGTGGCGGTGATTTTGATAATTATAATCGGTAAGTTGGTCATCAGTTATGGAGGAGTGATATGGGGGAATGAATCATTAACGTTGCATGTGTTCTCTTAATCTCTTTCCAGTTTCCGTTGTCGTGACGCAAAAGCAAAATGCCATCGTTACTGGAACGGCTTGAACATTTCTGCCGCTGCTCGGTTCCCCCTTTCTAAATTTGTGTGCATATTAACTAACGAACTGCTTGCCGAAAAAATAAATCCACTTTTTATTCCTTAAACATGAAATTACGAAAATGAATGGAAATTAACGACTGAGAGAGCGGTTGATGTCAAAAAGCGGAAATCTATTTTTGGCCAATTTTCATTCCCAAAACACCAACTCATCATGTCCTCTTCAAAAACACAAGCTGTTCAATCTCAAGTAAATGAAGTGAGTACCTTGTTCAAGTGTTCGATGGGCATTCAGAGTGGGGCTTCTTTTTGGGGGGTGTGAAGGAACTGGGTTCTGCTTGGCAGTGACACGCTTGTAATGCCACATGCAGGCGGCCAAGCCAGCCTGTGCGAAAAAGGAGAAGGATTTTAGCTTTCTGCCATATTTCTGGTGGGAGTGCAAGAACGGGAACTAAACAGACAACTTTCATTATGAATATAGGTTGTCAACCTGATGAACGATAACATTGCCAAAGTGGTTCAACGAGGAGAAAACCTGGAACAACTTCAAAACAAGACTGATGATCTCGCTAACTCATCGCTTCAATTCAAGCGAGGCGCTTCTGACGTGAGAAAGGCCATGTGGTGGAAAGACACTAAGATGAAGCTTATTCTTGGAGGAGTTGTTGCAGTGATTCTTATTATTATTATCGGTGAGTGTCCCATGCGAGAATTGATGTTCTCGAGCATTCGTTTCTCACTTGTATTCTACGGTAGTGTCTGTTGTGATGACGCAAAAGAAGTAGCCACCTTGTCCTCTCGTTTTATAGTCTCTGCACGCACTCAACTGTCATTTAAATAAAAAGACTCGTATATTTCTTGTGACAACAACCCACCGAATATTAAGAAAGAATGCAGTCCTTGTCATTGAATTCTGCTAGCTGTTCCCCATGGCTTCCTTGCGCCAGCCACCGACTGGTCTGGCCCTTTGCAAGTTTCTTCGGAGACCCATCAAAGCCACAATAACTGAATTACAGGGTAAATAAGTATACTATGTCGTTTATTGAATCTCGGTAACTTGTATTCTGAAGCAAAGAAAACTCGACGGCAGATTATAACAGTAAGAGTGTGGTACTCAGATTGAGTCCAGACTGTTTACTGCATAAAAAGCCTGCGAGAGAGGCAGCTCGATCGAGGGAAGTTTCAAAAATCACACTCTCTTGAAGTGGCCCTACCACACGGCAATCTTTAGTAAAAGGCGAAAGATTGAAGCGCTGTTGCAATAGAACCAGGGAGAATGAAGAAGAAAAGTAGCGTAGGGAGGAGAGCTCCATTTATATCTTTTTTAACAACCCTATTTTGAATGCAATCCAAGCATGTTGTGTAACACGACTGCGCAGGGAATCGGCCAAGCAGTGGCAATTGGAGGCAATTAGAGTGCTAATTCATCTGCGTTTTTGTTGGCTGACAAACCAATACACCATCCACACGCGATGGAAAATAGCATAATGGAAGCGGCAAATGACCGACAAGCATCAATAAGCAGCGATACGTCATCAAGCAGCAAGGAATATAGCACTGAGCACTGTGAGAATATCACAAGTCTATCAAATAAAACTGATTTAAATAGATCAAAATGCATCCATACGCGATCACTCTACGATATCATCTCGACGGCAGCTGAGTATGGTATCATCTACGCGAAGTCTTTTGAGCATCAAAGAGAATCGAACGGAAGAAGAGGCCGAAGAGGAGCCACGGCAAACACCGTCAAAGAGTCCAAGCTCAGTCTACATTGCTCATCAGCTACAACAACCATCCCTTCGGAATATAAGCAGTAATTCTAAATCGGGACTATCTGCCAGTGCGCTGTCAGTAACTGGTCCATCTGCCAGTGGACTTTCACGGATGGCTTTCATGTCATCGAAAGAAGCTTTGCAAGTCCTGGGAAGCAACTTCCAACTAAACAATGTAGTCCCAGAAGAAGAGGAGGAGGAGGAATTATCAACTACTGAAAGGTGTACTTTGGGAGGTGTGGTTACAGGCGAACTCCGAAGTAGAATAACCAGTCACAGCAACATCATGAATCGAAGTGGTACAAACCTTCGGAGTTTGTCTCAAATTCAAAGCCAGGAGTTATATCGAAGATCGCCACTGCGACAGCCATTGAAGTCAGCTACTGGGAGTGACGACGATGGTCACAAAGATGATGATGATGAGGTGTTTCATTCCGGTTTCCCTGATCGACATAGTGTTGGAAGTGAAAGCGAGCTTTTGCTTCCTCCTCCCAGTGTATCAATTGTTGTTCGTAGCTCAAGCGGAAGGCGAGGGAGACGGTCGAATACTGGCACACCTCAAATGGATATTGAAGAGGACTTTCCAGCGCCTGAATGCAGCCCAGTAAATAAATTGTCTTCAGAAAAAGAGAATGTTATTGAAGAAGGCAATGGTTCGGCAGCTTCGGTGGAGGAAGTAGTGGCTGTGGACAAACGGCAATGCAATCCCCAATCTCGCCGCGACCTAAGGCGAGTGGGTCCCGAACCAAAAGCTGTAATTCAAGATGAACCTCAAAAACTTGACAGAAAAATAATAATACCCGTTGGCGAAGATAATGACAGCCCTCAACAAAACGCAACAGCGATGTCAAGTACATGGTCATTTACAAGATGGATCGCCAATATTTGGAAACGCATTAGCGGAGCCTTTAAAAAACGCGAGCCGCAATGTCTTGATATGCCTTAATTGATAATTTGTTTTGTATAAATTTTTAAATCCTATACATATCTGCTACAATCCCTTGTATTACGATTATTTTTATTTTATTTCTCTGGATCTTTCTTTATTCGACCCTATTGCTCTAGTTCTCTGAAAATTAGGAATTGTCACAAACGAGATTTGTCTTTTCTAGGACTGTGCCAACCAACCCCCAGAGCCGCAAATACGCTCTATTCACAGTACTCAAAACCTCCTAAATAGCGTTTTATTGTATCGATATCCATTGTGTCTAGAAGGTTCGTTGCTGATATCAGATCTCACCTTGATCTGATGCTGAGTCTCAATGATCAGATCAAGCCTTTCATTGAGCACTATCATTGCAAACAGGAAATAAAAAAAGGAAATCAGCTCAGACTTTTGGAATCTTTTCGTGCACAAGTTTCGTTGGCCAGTTTTCAACCCATCCTTTGATTTTACTTCTGGAAATACTTGAGTAATATTCAAAATACTGATACTTAATCTATAAGGTATCTCCTTGTAGTTATTTTACCATGATTTTCTGTGCCTGGGCTAAACGCGTTTATTTTCGTTCCAAGATGCTTCGTGATAATGATCTTGCCGTGCCTGGAGTTGATTCCAAGCAAGAGGAGGAGCTGGCTTATAATTCTGCATCGGGATTCGACAATTCTCAATGGGGTGGCCTGTCTGGCAGTATGGATTCGTCAAAATTTCCTAATCAAGAGTCTATGACAAACATGCTGTTTGTTGACCGCCTGGGTCATCATCACAACCACCCGTCGGGCTCTGGAATGGTTGGAAACCCAGTCTTTATGAATTCTGGAAACTCATCATCTTCAAGTATTAATGAATATGCCAACTCATTCTTGTCATTTGGGAGTAGCTATAGCATGTATGAAGGATACCCACCCCACTTCAGTGGACATACTATGCCCCAGCAACAATTAAGCTCGAACCATCATGATCCTTCACTACTACAATACAACGACGCTGAAACGAACCCTCAATTCAAACCCGAAATTTTTGACCCAACTTCCTTTAATCAATCCTCAAATTCTTTTGACCATGACCCTCGAAAAGAAAAACATTACTTCAAAACGAATGACAATCTCATTCCCCCATCAGCCACACCACCCTCAGAACCCATAGACCACGAGTCATTCGATTCAACACCATCCGGTGGAATGGGTGGATTTGTTAGCAATTGGGGTTACGAAAATAACAGTACCGGTTCAATTCCTCTATCTATGATGCATTCTCCGCTAAGAAACACCAGCTCGTCTTTTGGTTTACCCCTACCCATCACAAGTGACTCCATAAACGGACCCCAACCACCCCCACATTTTATGGGCCCTGGATTTCAGTTCACATCTCAACTATATACAGCACACCCACAGCTTCATGACACAGATCCATCGAACTTTGCTATTGCCGACCCTTCCTTCATGATGTTTTACGGTGGTAGGATGGGAAGCGGTCTCTCCAGCACCGAAGACCAGCAAATCAATGGAAATGGTAGCACAGAAATGATGATGATGCCTCCACCGTCATCAACAAGGTCCGCCCAACAACAACAGCAACAAACACAACAACAACAACAACAACAGCCACAACAACGACAACACACCGAACGACGACGTATTCCTCTCCCCACAAACACTACAAATCGAACTGCGAGAACCAGTAGGGGACAGATTATGGTGCTCAAAGATTCAGGAGACATGATTGCAGAACCAGATGACGAAGCAAATGATTCCGGGTATCGCCATTCCGTGCCTCGGAGGTACATGTGCTCTGTTTGCTCAAAACGGTTCACGCGACCTTCGACGCTGAGAACCCACATGAACTCTCATACTGGGGAACGGCCTTATCACTGTCCAAGTAAAGGCTGTGAGTGGAAGTTTACAGTGCTGAGCAACTTGAAAAGACACATGCGAATTTGTACGGGTTTGAAGAGAGGGAGTGATGACCTTGTGGGAGCAACAATTCACGAAGTTTGTGAGCTTGAAGGAGCAACAGATGGAGACTGGAAACCATGATGAAAGGTCCTTTAAACTCTGATACTCTTGTTATAATCTCTCATTTTTCTTCAACATTTTGATATGGTACACTTCTTTTGTCCCCACCCAAAAACAATAAACAAAATAAGAAATCCGACGAAAAAGCTATGACTCCTATTTTATTGCTATTTACACATCTATTCTTTAAGTTTTGTTTCCAACTCTGCTATTTTGGCACGCAGTTTGTCAATTTCCAGTTTCGCCAAGTTGGCCTCCTGTTCCGCCTTTTCAGCGCGTTTATGCGCATCAACAACCATCCTCAATGCTTTTACGGGGTTCGATAATTCTTCCATCAGCTCTTTACTTCCCAATTCATGCATGTCCTCCTTGTGGGGATGGTGAATCCAATTCTTGATGGTGTTTGTAATCGCTTCAACGAACGCCAGACGCTGCTTTGATGGTCTACGTGAACGACTTTGAGTGGCCAGTATGTCTATATCCGATTCCTGTGGTTGGTTTTCTGGCGCCGGATCAGGCAAAGACGGCTGGTTTCCTGTTGATGCTGTCGGCTTTTCAGCAGAAAGAATCAGAACATCCAAAGTTTCTCGGGCACATGGACGGTGTTCTGGGTTCTTATTCATCAACGATAGGATGAGAGTGGCCTGGGGAAAACACAGCGTCAACGAAAGTTTTACACCCAACAAACAAACACCTCTTTTGGAAAACGTTTAACAAATTCTTCAGGAAGGACACCAAGCCGCAGGTTTGTTAATGTCTGAGCTCTTTCCATTCCAGTTCCCAGGGGATGAAGCAACTCAAACAAGACGATTCCGACAGAAAACATATCACTTTTAGATGTGTAGCTGTAGGATTCTGAGGGCGCTAATTGCTCCGGCGAAGCATATGTCACAGTTCCAATACCCGTTGTCCTAGTCTTTGTTGTTCCCAATACACCGTTGGGGTTGATATCACTGGCAGTTGATTCTCTGGACACAAAACTCTGACCATCATCTTCAACTACATCTGACAATGTTACCAGTCCAAAATCACCAATCTTCCAGTAACCTCCATTTTTAAAAGGCGCAGTAAGGTCTTCCAAGAATGAATCGCGTGATTCGGCGGACTTGAATGATGAAGCAAGAGATTGACTGACTGAAGAGCGACTCATTGATTCAATAGAGTATCCATTAATGGAAGTATTTGATCCTGAAAACGGTTTTGGGACCCAGAATATATTCTTTGGGGCTATATCTCTGTGAATGCAACCTTGGGAATGAATGTACACCAATCCTTCACACATATCCCGAATTACTGATGTGCAAAATATCGGATTGATTGCAAGAACTAGGTCAGCATCCGATATTTTGCAGAAATTGGTGTTATAGATGGCCTTATTGCGATAGTTCAGGTATTGTTGGAGCGTATTTCCACAAAGCTCCACTGGTGTAACGTGTCAACAATTTGATCACATTTCATAAGATATGCATAGGCTTACTTTGAATAAATAAAGTCAGTTCTCTGGGTAATCCTGTTCGAGGTTTCGCAGAATTGCTCGGTCGATTTTCTGCCTTCATTTTTGTCTCATTTCGTAGACGAGACGTAAAATCCCTATGATTACTGGCGCCAGAAGGCAGTACCAATGGCGTTGTAGGGCTCTCAGAATTTGCAGATCCTGCAGTATGCAATGATGCCGATTCAACAGATGTGTGTGACTTGGACATCTGGGTGACGGACGGATTTGCAACAGAATGCCTTGAAGGTATCTTGTACTCAATGTCAATATCAATATCTTCATCCCATTCGAATTCTTCTTCCTCTTCATCCCCATCATCGTCTTCATTATCACTTTTTTCTTCTTCAGAATCGTCCGAATTATTCCCAGCAATTCCCACATTCAAATCATCAATGACTTCTTTTGATGCGCGATCATGGTCGGATTCAACTTCTGTGATAATAAAATTGGTTCTCCATTGTCGAGGAACTCCGTTCGTTTCGTTGGACGTCGAATAGTTCTCAACACTAGATTGATAGTCCATACTTTGTGGATCACCAGTAAAATCTTCGGTTGTTGATTCCAAGCCATCTCCTATGTCATCGTCCCCGGCGTCTTGTACTTTGGCAGCCGGAGAAGCATGCTCTAGCCAACAACTGAAATAGCGAACTACATTTTGATGAGACATTCGGGCCTGTACTTTAACTTCCCGAAGAATCTACCGCAGTGCTCGTTACACAAAGAAACGTTCAAACAGAAGTGCAATAATTTACCTTAGCAACACCACCGCCTTCTTTTGCGCGAAGTTTGACCCTCTTTACTGCATACTCCATTCCGTCCAATTTATTGCGAACGCACCAAACTTGACCGAATCCACCTTTGCCCAAAGGACGCACTTCCTCAAAATCTTCCAAGTAGCGAGACGCTTGGAGATCAAGGATTTCAGATAAGTCATAAGCAGATTGTTGTTGCTCCATTGGTTGGGACAAATTTTCATGATAAATATTGTCTGAAGAATACGAGTAATGGTGCATAGTATGAGAAATTCGGTCTGAACTATACGCCGATCGCGTTAAAACAAGGGCTGATTTTCTGATTTTTGTTGTTATTAACGTTTCGGTTGTTTTGGCAGCACAAACCCTTCATTTTCTGAGTCCCGAGAAGCCCCATCTCCATCTGAGTTACTCAACGTTGAAGGCAAGGCTCTAGGAAGCCCCTCATCTCGGATTGCTTGCATTGCCTGCATGACAAGTTCTTTGAAAGCTCGCTTGTACGCTCCACGTACTGCTGAGATTTCATCCAAAAAATCTTCCGAATCAATAATCTTATTTCACAAATGTTGGGAATTAGTGACATTATTTGATTGACCAAAACACCTTCTACTTACTCCCATTGCTGACAGTTGTTTGCACAATACGAAAAACAATCGCTTGTTTCTCTCAGGACTCTGGTCATACAACATGCAAAAGTTCTCCAACAGAGACACGAGAAGCAATCGCCCCTGCTTTAACTTCCTCTCCTTCACCAACGCAGAGCTTTTTGTGTGCTGTCGATGATGGTGATGATTATGGTGATGATATCTATGATGATGATGTCTGGGAGAGTCGCCGTTTGGTTGATCCTCCGAATTGGATACGTCACTTCCCATCGAACCAGCACGTTGAAGTAACGGCGACAACGAGACAGTTGATACTTTGACGACATCCAAGGCCATAACGGAAGGAACCACTGACGGAGACGAAGTCTTTGTGTGCTTCATATTCAGTGTACTTCTAATATTCACTTTTACTTGAGCCAGAGGCGCAGTAGACGAGGTTCCTCCCGAATCAAGAGATGATTCAGACGCATCTGAAAAAGATTCCGATTCTGATTCCGATTCCGACGCTGATTGGGATCCAGATAGCTCTGAGTCACATGAGAGTTCACTCTCCGTTCGCGTCCCTTCCACGTCATCGATATTGCTACCAATTATCCCTAATCCGCGCTCGCCTGCTTCCCGCAAAAGACTCTTTTCTGCTTTCAAAATCTCGTTCAAACTCGAATATCCGTCCATTTCGCCCTTTATGGAGTTCTGGATCCGAGTCAGGTAAGCGTCATCCTTGGCAAACGAATCAAGGGGCCCCCCAGCTATAGGCGGTAAAGTTGACGCCATATTCGAAGTTGATGGCGTCTTGGACTTTTCGCTTTGGGCACTCTTTGACGACGAACTCAAAGCTGTGTGGTGTTTGGGAGAAACGCCACTTTGGCGCGGACTCGATCTAAGGCCGTCGTCAGTTGGAAAAGAGAATGTTTCCAGTGCTGGTTTGTTGGATGTGCCTGGAATCGGGGTTGGGATTGGGTGAACACGGAGGGCGGGCATTGGTTTCTGTTTGGACGGAGGAGGGACCGGTGCATTGGATGCCTTCATAGCGAGCAGATTTCTCGAATGAGACAATATTCTCAATGGTTTGTCGCAGAGTGGTGATCGGTTGGTGGGTGGAAAGGCAGATTTGTTCTGGAAAGTTCGTGTTGTGTTATATTCACTTTTAATTATGCCAATTTCTTTGCAATTTGTGGTTTCAGGTCAAAGTTGAGATTCTGCAGGTTGTTTCTCTAATGGAGTCAGCTCCGCGTCTTGATCCGTTGGCGATGAGCAAAGTCCCTCTGGTATTATAGCCTCCATTCCCAATTCATTCGTCGGCCCACCATTTGAAATACCATTGCTGGACAGCCATTTGGGCGATAGCGGTGGCTCGCGGGGAGCACCTGTAACAATGTTTTCATCGTCATCATTCAAAGACTCCTCTTGTACAATATCCTGCGATGGTGCAAATGAGATATGATACGATCCCTTTGAGCCTTTACGCTGGCCATCTGTTGTCACTGAGCCATTAACAGGTTTCGGCGGCAATGGGGCTGATACATTCGTGACAACTGAACCCCCACCCCGATTACTGGGCCACTCATACAAGGAATGACTCTGCTTTGGCGCTTTCGTTCGCTGATGCGAGTTCTGATGAAAATCTACTTCGCTTCCAGAATCTGCACTGTGCGTACTCTTCCGCCTTATCCATGACATCATTGATTTGGTATCTGATTCTGCTGTACTTGCTTGAGCACCGGCTCCAAGTGAAAACGACCGCGGTGGTTGATGCGCAGGTAAAGTCTCCAGACGAGTCCCTCCAGACAGCAAGGACGGCATCATTTTGATGATTTTCAAACCAGGAACCAGGGCATGAGAAATGGATGTCACTTCATCCCGTTCATCGACACCGTCTCCATCAATTACCAGAGAAGGGCGAAATGCAGGTTGTCGGGGGGATTCTTCGATCGTAATTGCGTTTCGCAAATTCTGACTGGTACTTCCACCATTCTGACTGGTACTTCCACCAGCTCCCACTGAGTTTCTCCCGATAGCCTCACTAGCTGCAGATATTGTCATTCCACTTGAATTATTCAAAGGAGCATCTGCTGTCACCGGTCTTCCAACCATCGTTGACGACCCTTGATTTCTGGATGCACTTGCGTACTTTTCCACTTCGTCCAAACCACCCACCATACTAGTACCATCGAGTTCACTTTCACTTCGATTGTCTGATTTTGGTGCCAAGACTAATCCAGCATCACTCACAACCGTATCCCCAACAACACTGGCGGTTGGTCCTGCAGTGGCCATCCGCGCAACAGTATCTCCCGCATGTTTGGCAATTTCTTGCAGCTTTAGACTGTATTGAAACAGTAAAGCGACTCCTCCAACAATCGTCAAGAAACCAAACAAGATGCTGACTCCATTCACAGAACTACCAACAGGAAATCCTTGAAATAAAAATGCAGTGCTCATCATGGTAGCAGTCGTGAAAAACACGTAATATATCGGTGTTACAATAGCTGCACTGTACGACGACTAATGCCTTGTTCAGGAAGTGTACTTGAAAGACAATAAAGAATGACATAAAACCAATGAGAGGATACATGGGCCATTGAAGGAATTGATTATCAGTGCCCCAGTTTCGAATGGAATATACAAGAGAGGTTCCGAAGCCTGGGGTTCATTATTTCCGAATTATTTAGTTCTAATTGCTGATGGGGCCTGTCTTCTTTACCTTGCGTACTCAAAACCAAATAGGAGCCCCCCAGAGAGCTTATACTAATATACACTAAAGGCGAGCGTTGGGCGTATCGCGGCTGCACGTAAATGACTAAATACCCAAGAATCCCAGCAATAAATATACTATAGACAATGAAAACTGCAGTCAAAATCAGCTGACAAAGTACATTAAAACTTCGAAAAGTTGCACCTGGTTGAAGAACCCAATGAAAAAACTCTGGAATTGTGTTTGTCGAACTTTGGCTTGGGGCATGAAGCACAATAATCACGGCACCAATCAGACACTGGGCGCATCCAACCATTCCAGAAAAATTCAGCTTCTCGTTCAAGAATATCGCAGACAGTACAGCACTGCCCAAATACATGAGTGGAACGAAAAACAAAAAAAAAAGTGGCGTGACAACAACGGCACCTTATAACTACGGATATTGCACCAAGCGGAGTTACAAGAATCGCAGGAACAAACGCATAGGCTCCAAAGTTTGCGACTTCTCCTAACGCAGCTGTGGAACAGTGGTCAGTTTGAAATGAGTTTTGTTTCGAGTCCAGCCAGTGGCCACACTTACTCAGAGTCATTCCAACCCACCAAATCGGACTTCGAAGGTACTCATGACTTCCTTGGGCTATATCGTGCCCCTTTGCCTTCATATCGAGGAGTGCTTTTTTGGTGAAGACAACTGAAGCGCCAATGAACGTTCCACTGAGGAGTGCTAAGGTGATGCCCACTACGAAATCAGAATGTGAGATTGACTGCTGCTAGAAGCTCAGTATTTGGCTTGCCTCCTTGTTCCCAGCTCATGGATTTCGCTTGTGGAATTGAAGAATAAAAAAAATTAAGGATAACCGACCAATCACAATAGAGGTGTCTCACATAACCGGAAAAAACTAAATTATTTCAAGTAGAATAATCAACTTAAATGGTTTTTTCTCAATGCTGCCGCCGAAAAACCCCGATCCCGTCCATCCCACGTTCCCAATCCCATCCAGGTATCCAAAACTCAACCGACCCCTCCCCGCAACCTTCCAGGATACTTCACTGAGACCCCCGTTGCATATGCAGCTAAATCTTGAAGAATCCCAATTGCAAAGCCAGTTCCGAAACCCATCGCAATAGCATATTTCGAAGATTGCAGCGAAAGTCGAGCTACATCAAGGCGGTCAAATGTCACCTCCATTAAACCAAATCGAAAAACTCACCAACACCAGCAAATGCCCCGCCCGCAAGTCCACCAGAAATCAAAGCATTCGCCCAGCATTCTTTCCCATTCGTTAGTTCCTGCTCCAACAAGCTTTCCATTGTACAAAACACGGCAGCCATGCCAGAAAACTTTACAAAGCCGCTCCCACCACCACGCCACGAGATTGCCGATTTCATGGACTCCAGTTGTTTATGTCGATGGTACACATACCAGCCTTTATGAGTTTTGGGTAACCGATGGGCGTTTTCCGCTGTAAGAAAAAGAGCAACGATCCTTTGCATCAGCAGAAGCATCATGGACAAGAGTATGATGCTCCTCACCAAGAAACTGATGACTTCTCTGTCGCCCCACAATGTATCCGTTCATGCTGGCGCCAGCTAATCCAAGGTACAGCGACATCCGCGTTGTCCACAACAATCCCGGTGAATACGATGTCAGAATGTCTGCATGAATCTTGGCTGCTGAAGGTGAAAGCGTGAGAATGTATAGCAGTGTGTGTTTGGCAAGTTGAAGTTCTGTTGGTCGTTCGTGACTCGTCATTTTTTTTATATGTAAGATTGAGGTGTCAATAATTGATGTCTGCATGTTGTCTGCCCTTTTATTGGACACTCGTTATATCTATTTGGCCAGAACGATGTCTAAAGACCTAACGACCACGAAGATTGCCGCATGAAAATCACGCGTTAAAAAAAAAGGGAAAAGATGCCTTCAACCAAAAACACCCGCCCCAACCAAATCATCCCCGAAGAATCCACACCACACCCCACAAAATCCTCACATCAGTCGCTACTACCCACATATTCCCAAAAAACGCCACACGTGAACAGCAAACGAGAAACACAGAAAATAACAAGCCTCATACAGCACTATGAAAGGATCCTCACTCTCTGCTGCAACAAGTTCAAAACCTTGAAAGAAATCGATGATACTTGGATCGCGTGGAGTTCAGCGTGGTTGCAATCTCATCAAGAGATTGTCGATTCTTGGACCCCGAATAACCATCACAATAATAATCACAAGAAACAAAACTCGGCTAGTGTACCGCCACCGGCTCCATCTCATAATCCTCCCGCAACTCCCCACGATCTAGATTATGATCAACAGCGGTACACTCCACACCCCTCTAGCGCTATTCCAGGCAAGAAACCGAAACCCCCCAAATCAAAAGAGGAAGCCCTCAAAAAACAAATCAGCCGCCTCCAAAACGCGCGAATCAGCTGCAAAGCACTCGGAGAGCCTATTCCTCCTGAAATCACCGACGCGTTTTCCCTGTTTGGAACAAAGAACCCCCCACGCTGGCTTACTGATAAGGAAAAATCTGAACTCGACCTGTACTATTCGCTGCTTCAGCGAACTGCGGTTGCTGATTTGGAGAACGATTATGATCGACTGGTTGCTATTGTTTTTGACGTTACGACTGTTGGGTTTGATCGCGCCAAATTCGAGGAATGGGTCGAAGGCGTTGCTGTAGAACAAGTCTTTTCAGTGTTGGGGACTTTGATTGCAGCACTTCCGTTTGTTCCCGACAGCGTAGGCCCGTTTATAAAGTCATTTGGCGCTGTTTACTCCAAATCCAAAGGTTTGTAAGCCTTTTTTCTTCAATATTCTTTTGCCCTTCATGTGAACTAAGAAAAAACCCTGTTCAAAAAAAAAAGCTATAACATCGTCATTCCACAAAATCTTATCCGAATCCTCATCATTCCTCATCCTCCTCATGAACGTCAACAAAACGATATCCGAATCCCAAGAATCCCATCGCCTCAGCCACACGCCTTCCCACTCTGGAATCCAAGAAATGAAACAACTCCTCCAATGGTCTATCGAACGGTACCAATCGCAAGTCGCCGAGATTACAACTGCTCTTCAAGAATGGGCCGCCTTGAACTTTCTCCGTAAATTCTGGAAACAGTTGAATAAAAGGGGACCTGACTTGAACGGGTATATCAAGGAACTTGAGGAGATCCGTGTCGGGGTTCGAGATGAGGTGTTGATGCATGTTGGAGCAATTAGTGGGCGGACATTGGATTCTGTACAAGATGGGTTCAAGACGATTCATGATTTGGAGGAAAGTAAAGCGAGGCTCGAGACGGTTCATCTGGCCCTTGTTCAAGAAAAACGTAAATTGGAAGGTGAGAAGAGAGGGTTGGAGAAAGATAAAGTTGTTCTGGAAGGGGAAAAGAAGATGATTAAGCAAAGCAAGGCAAAGCTCAAAGAGGATGTGGAGCGGTTGGAAGAGCTGAAAAACAAACTGTCGGGGGAGAAGGACATTGTTGAGAAGGAAGTTCAGGTTCTTATATATCGACGAGACCAGTATGCGAGGCTGAATGTCTTGCACCGCGATGTTGGAAAACTTGCAATAGATGCTAGGTCTGCTTTATTGGCTGCCGGCGACAAAGGACTGGGGCTGGGAGGACACTTGCTTCATGGTGCCGTGGTCTACGACACAGCCAAAGACCTTGTTCTGAAAGCAATATCAAAGATTCAAGAAATGCATGACATATCAGTGGATCTCCAGATCCCATTCGAGCCTTCTCTTTTTGAGCACTTTTCGTGGAGGGACAAGGTGGGATCCGTAAAGTTCAAGTACCAAGATTACACCAACAATCAATGGGACTTGATCTTTAGTAGCGATTTGGAGTGGCTGTATGGATTCAATGGAGATGTCAAATGGAGTATTCCTGTTCGAACATTTACTCTTGAGAATTCGTGTATCCCGCCAAAGTTTGACCCAAAATGAATTGTAAATAGTTTGAAAAGTTGAATTTAAAGAATATATTAATTTTACAATAAAGTATTATAGTATTTATTCAATAATGCTGCGACCTCTCACTCTTGTTGTTTTATCACTGCACATCAACGTCATCCAGGCGCCATCACTTCTTCTGCTTCCGTTGTCAAACTTTTACGACTTTATTACTCGAAGCAAAACTGCGTCAAATCCATTCAGAAGAGCCTTTGTTGCGTATAACTGGTTCACCCAACGACTCTTTGTTTCTGTGTTGGTTCTTGCTCATTGGTCACCGTGGAAGCCCTTAGAACTGATTGTTTACGATAATGAAGTGTATCAGTCAGCTCCCATGACCAGAAAACGGGTGGGGAGTCAATACGAACGATGCGTGATCATGGCAAACCATCAAACTCAGCTCGACTGGATGTACTTTTGGCTCGCGACTTGGCATAGAAACAACCATGGATCTTTCAGAATTATGCTTAAGGACTCTTTAAAATGGGTTCCCGTTTTCGGTTGGTTTTGATGGAAACTTTTGCAGTTAAAAACATGGAATCTAAAAAGAAGGAACAAAGGATGGGGAATGCACTTCTTTTCATTCATTTATGTATCTAGAAATTGGCTGAAGGATGAACGGGCCCTCTTGAAGCAAGTATCAAAGATTCGGGATTCCTGCATGGGATACTTTTGGTTGTTCGTATTTCCAGAAGGAACCATAATATCACCGGATACATTGGAAAAAGCAAGAAGTTTCTCGGAAAAGAATAATTTGGTGTGCGATGCAGGAGGTTTGTTCTTTGCCGTTGGTTGCCATTACTTATGAACCGAATAATCTACTGATTCACAATTTCACATCGCTAAGTTTCCCCGATTCACGGATCGCAAACAAATTCAATTTACAATCCAACAAGAGTTTTGATTCCCAGGTACAAAGCGCTATGGACTTGTCTCAAACTGCTGACTTCTGGAAAAGAATCTCGACAAGTGCAATCCTTATTAGACGTAACCATGGCTTTCGAGCCAGCCCAAGATGTGACAAAGCATGTATATCCAGAAAAGGTGTTTTCCCCAAAGAACGTGTATTTGCCAGATGGGAGCAAAGGTAAAGGCCCTCCCGAACGAGTTCACATCGGGATGCAGCTTGTAGAGAGAGAAGAATGGATCGGATACGTTGAAAAGAATCAAGAGGAGCGGTTTGATTTGTGGTTACAGAAAAGATGGAGGCGGAAGGAGAGCGAACTGGAATTGTTTCAGCAAACTCGCCAGCTTGGAGGCAACCAGAAAGGGGATGGACAGAAACTAGTTGTGCGGATTGTTCCGTCCTTTTTTGATGTCGTGAGTCTAGGCGGAACTGTTGCAGCTGGTGTGGCTTGCCAGTTCAGTTTTGATAAGACAGCTGACGAAATAACAACAAAGTTGGATGCACCCCGGACAACACCGGCCGATGCTCGCTTCTTCTTCTTCTTCTTCTTCCTCGTCGTCGTCGTCGCCTGCGCCAGCCCGTCATCGACCTGACCGACTCGCCGCCGTTCCCCGCCTTCGGCGCACTCCCCGCGGCGGCGCAGAAGCGGCGGCGCGCCGTCGTCGACTTGGTGTCGCCGACGCATCCGCCCGCCGCCGCCGCACGCGCCGCTGTCCGCCGAAGCCGGCGCGCCCGCCGCCGCGAAGCGCGCGCGCGTCGGCGAACTGCGGCGCGCGCCGGAAGCTGCAGTTCCGCAGGCGGCCTTCACGTTCGCCGCCGCCGCGCCGGCCGATGCCGCCGTTGGCCGCGCGCCCTCGGACCGCATCGCTGCCCACCGGCGGGCGGACGAACACAATGCCGCTGCGAGACAGGGCGGAGCTTGAAAAGGCGGTCGCCGCAGCAAAGGCACTCAAGAAGCTGGAAGCACGGAAGAGACTGATTGCCAGCCACGGGGGTCCATCCATTCCGAGGACAACTGCAACCTCTCAGAGAGCTTCTTCGTCGTCGTCGTCTTCAGAATCGTCGTTGTCAGCAATTCCCCCCTGACATGCACAAATATACCGCATTACTGAACGCTGTTTTAGGTTAGAGTTTTCAAACCATTCCTTCAATCAGTTGAATTTGCTCATGTATTCGTGTTATTTCAGTTGATCAAGGAAGCAGCAGTGTCAACAATGCATCATCCCAACGACGGCAAGATAAACCTCAACGATTTGGACAGGATTTGGATGACTCTTCGCCGCCAATCTCACCGTCGTCGGTATCCAGTAAAAAAATTCCTTCAAGATATAATCCACATCTTCACGGAGCTCCAGTAAAATTCACTCCAGCCGATATCCAAACCGCCCTTCACGCACAACGGGCCAGACAAGCTAGCTTCTCTGGGAGAAACAGCACCTGCTGTTCCAGCACATATAGTTGCTGCTCGAACAGCTGCTCTAGAACGATTACATGCAGAACGCGAAGAAAGTCGAGCCAAAGCATTGAGGAAATCTGAAGCGCTACAAGCGGCAGTTCGTAAGAGGCAGCAACAACAATTATTATTGAGGGAACAGCAGCAGCAGCAGCAGCAGGAGCGGCAGCGGCAGCATCAGCTGCTACAGCTACAACTGCAACAGCAAGAACACCAGCGGCAGCAGCAGACACATCATCAAGAGATGTTGTTAATGGAGCAGCAACGAGCCCAACAACTTCAACTGCACTACCAGCAAATGCTAACTCTTCGGCAGCAGGTGCAGATGGGAAATGATCATGATTTAAGGCAACATTTACTGTTGGGTGGAGGGTCGAGTAATGTAGTGACTTGCAGCGGATGAAATGAGACTGCAGGAAGAAAGACGGAATGCATTAATAGGAGCGGGTCGGGCGGATGCAAATATCGCTGTCAGGAACCATGATTTATTGCATCACGGCTTTTCCAAACGAGCACTGGTGGAAGCAAGAAACGCCGCACTAGCACCAGGTCAAACCGCAGAGCAACAAGCCGCCACATCATCAAGATTCAATAATATGACGCAGGAGTACCTGGAGTATATTCGTGGTCCGGAGTATGCTCGACCTGGAGTGCCTATTGGTAGTCGTATATCCCCACAAAGAAGCCTTCCGGACTATTTCCAAAGGCTTCACACATCTTCTGGTCAAGCGATTTCTGCGGAGGACCCATTATTGCTGACCCTTCCCCTGCTGTGGACGATAACCCTGACGAGAATTGCCCAGTGTGTAACGTAAAGTTGGTGACTATGCCTCAAGCCGCCCAAGAAAAGCATTTACGCGTTTGTTTGGGCGATGAAGGAGCCATCACCAGTGAAAACTTCAGCAAAAATGTACTATTCAGGAATCCAAATGAACGAAATGCCATCAGTAAAGAAACCGCCTCCGGCCAAGGTTGTCGGAAATACATGGATTGGTGAGTTTGTTTAAAACTTGGTTTTTTAAGTCTCTAAATTGCATTCTTCTGTGTTTTTTAGTGAGTAAATGCCGAGAAGTGAGTGACAGAGAGTGCGAGATTTGCTTTGAGGAGTTTGAAGTGGGCGTTCCCATGTCTACTTTGAATTGCTTTTGTATTTTCCATGAAGCTTGTGAGTATTGGAGTGAAGTGGCGTTTGGTTGATTTAATTACTTACCTTTGTCTGCAGGCATCAAGGATTGGTTTGAGAAGAAGAAAAGTTGCCCGACGCATTCTTGCGACTAATGCTCGTTACCATTGTTGTTTTGGGCTTTCGTATTATATTATTTGTTCTCATAATTTAATAAGTTGGGTTTTGGAATCATATGTTCTTTCTGAAAAGAAACAAATAATAACAATAGACATTTTCTTTAAATTTATTATACCAAGCTGAGAGATTCCTTTTTCTGTTTTTTTTCCATACACATGTCCTAGCGAATCATCAGTGAGGAAACCTCGCTTGCATATTCGTACGAAGGAAAACTGTCCAAGAAAGTGCGCAGCAAATGCTCCCCATAACTATTCACAACCACACCCTCCTCTCTCCAATCCTGGCCCATCAATCACAGAATCCAGCGACGGCTCAAAGAAAAATGCAATGCTCACTCTCGCCTTATCGCTCTCAGGAATTAATCACACGATGTGGCGTCGCACGCAAAACATTCCCAGACCACGATTGCAAAACATCTCCAATATTCACTACAAACGTATTGGGCACAGGCTCAATGGGAACCCACTCATTCCCCACCAAACTCAAAGCCTGCAACCCAGAGACATTCTCCTGCTGCAGAATCAAGGTAAGGAATCCTAAATCCGTGTGTGGTCCTACACCTTGCTTTTCACCCTTCGAAGCGGGGTACTTTATGAATCGCATGTACGCGTATGGGTCTTTAAAGTATTGCGATAGGTCTTGGGGATTGCGATCAAGGATTTGGGCTATACTTTGAAGGAGAATGTGGGATACTCTGCTTAACTGGGTCAAGTACTCTTGGACGCGTGGTCGGAGCAAATCGTCACCGTTGCCTGTTTTTTTTTTTTTTTTTTTTTTTGATGAACCATGGCAGTTTAGGCCAGGATTTTTTTTGGCAAGTGGAGGAGGGAGCCGCTTTCTAAAAACACCACCCAATTTAAATACCTGGATACTCATTCGGTCCTTTCATAACTCTCCAAGGTTCATCTCTTGACGGCTCCTGCTGCTCCGACTCAAATGCAAAGTCATAAGACTCCTTCAAATCCGTTTCATGATTCGTAACTTCCTCCCCCAAATTACTCCACCCACGGAACGCCTTGGACTTTGAATTATGCACCGCTTGTTTCACTGCAAGTGGGCATTCGAAGCTCTTTGCAGCCGATTCGCGGATCCCTTCGATTAACTCTGGTGGCACCACGTTTGAGTAGTCAAGGTACAGGAATCCTAGGGTTGTCAGGGATTCACGGAGTTGCGCCAAGGCTGAAGGGTCCGAGTGGTTTAGCTTTTCGACGCTGATGATGTTGATTTTGGGCTTTGATTGGGCGATGGGGAGGTTGTTGAGGTTTGAGGCGCTGTTCATTTTCAGAATTTTAAAATGATTTTTTTGAGTGCAACAAAAAAAAAAGCTATTTTCATGAATGTGGATTGCTTGGATCTCTCCCCTCTTTTTTTTGTTGAGATCTTACAACAAGAAAGATCTACAACAATCTCCCGCGCCTTTTGATTCCGATCTCTCCGCAGCCCGGGTTTTAATTTGAACCCTTGACATCCTTTGAATTCAAACTATTACTCCAATGCTCCGGCGGATACCTTTCGAGTCGAGTTTGAAGATGATGGATTCGGTGCCGTGACAGGTACATGCATTTCTTCGTCTTCTTTACGAGCCTGAATAATGGTTGCAAATGGATTGATGAAAGTTGACTTTCCAGTTACAGCAACACTAGAATTTGTAGTAGTAGTAGTAGCAGCAGTAGAAGAACCAGAAGCGTCTTCAAACAACCCAGAAAATAAATCAGACGCCACCTTCACAGTTTTCGACAAGTCTACTTCTTGTGCTGCTGTTGAAATGGAGGAAATCCAAGAATCCAACGTATTCGATGGTGGAGCCGATTCCCGGCGATGTTGTTGCTTTTGCGACGGCTGCTGCTGCTGCTGCCGTTTATGTTGGTACGGATTGCTTTCCGTCGTGTTGTGAAGATAAGCGGCTGCTGATTTCGCTAGATTTTGTGCTTGTGTTCCATGTTCCTGTGGAGTCGCCGACGCCGTTGCTCCCGCCGCTGCAACAGTAGAAGGCGTTACCGGCGTCTCTAGTATAGACATGGAACTTCCAGTACCAAAATCCAATTCTGATTTCACAACACCCAGTTCATCCATCACACCCTCAATTTCGTTTCGACATTCTGAGATTGACACGTCATCTGGTTTGGAGAGAATTTCAGCGAGTAGCGTTATACAGGCGTCAAGTTTCCTTGTGAGTCCCTTGTCCCTGGTTTTGAACGAGGAACTCTGTTGATGCAGTCGAGAAACTTGAGATTCTAACGCCTCCAAGACAGGCGCTGTTGATTCATTGTTGTGAATAATAGTGTTGTTTGGTGACAAGGGTGTTGGAGGTTTTCTGCTGCTGTTTGTATTTGTTGTTGGACTTGAAGAAAGAGAATTATTACGCCTGTTTTGCGTTTGTAAGCTCAAATAATTGTTGCGGAGCGATTTTGCCATTTCAATCAAGCTGGGAATATCCGTGAGCCCGAGAGATTCCAAAGTCGGGTATTTCATCAATTTTTGAAGGACAAGTATGTAATCTCCTCCCAAACCTATTCCCCTTCTTTTCAATAAACCAACGAAAACATGGATAAACTATTGTAGAACATACATTGGTCTTTCAGAAGTAAAAGCATAGCCGCGCAAATCCATTCAACCAACGACAAATTGGAATCTTCAGCAAAAATTCCATCCCACAAAACCAACAAATCTTCAAATAGAAACTCTCTCCCAAAAAGCAGCCGAATCCATCTCAATCCATACAGTTGGGGTTCAATCTGGAGGCTGTTGAGATGCTCATAGAACTTCATGTCCAATGCACGAACAATATCATTCTGGATGTGAAGACAGAGAGATACGATGGGTATTGGTTTTTCTTGGCGATTTTTGCTACTGCTACTGCTGAATTTTGATTGGTTTCTGGCACCTTGACGCAAATCACCTTCTTGGCCGACTTCAAACCACAGTTTGGCAGGTCTCATGATCCGATCAAAAAGAGCGAATGCGTCATGCTCCACGTATTCAGCATCAAACACTTTGTGTTCTATCCTGGTAGTGTCAGAGACAGGTGTTGTGGGCAATATTTTGTCTGAATCAACAACATGGATAATAGGCGCTAGAAGTTCATGCATTCCCTGACGATACGAGATGGAAGGATTCAGCTTGCACCAGATGAATAGAATATTGGTCATCATTTCTTGAACTGAAGCGTCTCGAAAATGGGATTGCTCTGGCATTCTAGAGAGTAAAAACATCAACCGTGTTTTATTCTCAGAGACCTCGGATTGAAAGAGAGTAAAAACTCACGTGCGTTCTACATCTTGGCGAATGGTTTTCTGGAGTTCTGAATCTTGAAAGTATTGAGTCCATGGGCTCTTTTACAACCCGCAAAAAAAAAAAAAACACTCGAGGGTGAAAAAAGGTTTTTGTTAAAATTCTGTTTGGTGAGAATACTCACTTGTTCATCTAATGAAAGCGGATTGTTTATCGTCAAGTCGGCTGCCTCCTTCTTTGATTCCAATGCAGGATCCCAGATAAACTTTTGCTTCAACTGGGTATATCCGCTTCGCTCTTTTTGAAGAATTACAGGCCACGTGGCAAGCTGAAGGTTTGGGAAGTATTCTAGAAAGACCTGGCGGTGTTTTTGTAAAAAAAGACAGCAATAAATATAAATAGTTGCTGCTGCTGCCGCAAGGCAGAAAGAAAATAAATTAAGGACCTTCCAGTAAAGGCTCCGCATTGCTTTGATTTGGCCAGTTGATGCGCGGTTTCGAAGTGCACCTATATCGAGATTGCTGATGAGTGCGGTCCAAGCATCGGAATCCATATGTTTTGCGTCCTAAATCGAATTAAAATGGTTGAAGATGTCGACTTCGAGTCAGGGAATTAATTGGTGAGATTATACATCCACACACCATCGTTGCGTTCCTCGTTATACCGTATAGAACTAAACTGGATTATGAAAATGTTGCCAGAGTAGAAACAGCAGCAATCGTATATGGGGTTGAATGCACAAGAGTGCCTGAATTTGCAAAGTTAATTATTCATAAGATATTTAATAACTCGGAAGGAAGGTACATGGCTTGCTGATTAATTTGTGACTAGCGTTAAGTCTCCGCGTGAACTAGATATTGAGATAATTCTATCTCTTCTATCCTTTTTTTCCTGATACATCTTCTGCAATAACATTACTCATCCAAAAATGTTTAGAAACGTCCTCACCCGCTCAACTCTCCGCTTCGGTCCATCTTTCACACCACTGAACCGCACCAATGGTCAGCTGTTTGGAGCAGTGAGGTTCCTTTCTGATGATCTAAAGTCCCGATTCGATAAGGTGCGAAAAACTGTTTTGCCTCTTTTTTTTTTATTTTTCATCCAACTCACTTTGATAGGCTGTCAATGGACATGACATTCTAGTCTTTATGAAGGGAACTAAGGAAGCTCCTCAATGTGGATTCAGCAGAGCCGTTGTCCAAGTTCTGAATTCACAAGGTAAAGGGTGCTCTCGTTCAGCCATAATCGAAACTTGACTCTTAAAAAAAACCCCAGGTGTCAAGTACTCGACAGTTAATGTTCTGGCTGATGAAGA
Organism: Obelidium mucronatum; assembly: GCA_025765595.1. Lineage (NCBI taxonomy): Eukaryota > Fungi > Chytridiomycota > Chytridiomycetes > Chytridiales > Chytriomycetaceae > Obelidium > Obelidium mucronatum. The sequence goes on along the minus strand of JAIVFH010000005.1, from coordinate 664,280 downwards.
AGTCCGCAATGGAATCAAAGAGTACAGCAGTTGGCCGACAATTCCCCAGGTTTATGTCAAGGGCGAGTTTGTCGGTGGCTGTGACATTGTAGTGAACATGATGCAGAGCGGCGACTTGACGCGAATGCTGGTTGAGAAGGAGCTCTTGCCGAAAGAAGCGTTGGATTCAATTTCAAAGAAGGAGTGATTTTATTGGATTTTTATAAAGAAAGAAATAAAAACCAGCCAAGCCAAATGCTTCTTGCTGGCGTTGCCATCGTTGTTTCGATGAACGCCCTTTCGTCCTTTGGCGTCAACTTGCAGGCGCTTGCCCTGCAGCGCCGCCAGGGAACGCAGCGGATCCAGCTGCGGACAAACTACGCCGGCGGCAGTCCGGGCGACGACGAAGAGCCGCTGCTGTCGACAACGTCGCTGGCGCCAAGTGCGGCGGACCAGCTGCTGCCGCCGTGGCTCGAGCCGTGGCTGTGGTACATTGGTCAGCGCTTGGCACTCGACTCTGAGGCGTAAAAGTAACCTATTTTTAGGCTTCGTGTGCTACATAATACCACAGCTGTTTGGCTCGATTCTGGCACTCAACTTTATTTCGCCTATTCTGCTGGCGCCACTGGGCTCATCTGGTCTGGTATTTAATGTCTTCTTTTCAAGTCTGTTGGTCGGAACACGCGTCGGCATCTGGGACTGGGTTGCAACAGCTCTGATTATTCTCGGAGGAGTTATTGTCAGTCTGTTTGGAAATTTGGACGTTGAAATTCAAGGTGTGGCTTTTGTATTATTCCCGACATTATAGACTTTGAAACTCTCTTTGGAATGTTTGAAGCGCATTTATTTCGAATCTATTTTCCGGCTGTCACCTCGCTTCTCTTTCTGGCATTGTTTTTCGCGATTCTGTTCGAATCTCGGAAACACAGACTTGAGGCAATTGTCCAACAGTTGGAGAACCCTATTAGTGACGATGAAAATGGGATGGATGCCCAGAATAGAATTTTACAGCTGAAGAAATCTGGGTCTCTACTGCCCCACTCGATTGGTTTCTTGTATTCCACAGCTGGGGGCATTTCGGGTGTGTTTGACTGCCTGCGATTAATGGCGCTCGATTCACCTCTTTCTTTTCTTGCAGCTGCCATGACATTAACCATTGTTAAATGCGGTTTGAATTTGGTTGCAAGTGCAATTAATGGCGATGGATTGGTGTCCTTGTCCCTTCTTATCAGCACAGAATCAGAAGTTCTTATGGCCGTATTCTTGCTGCTATCATTGGTTCTCTCCGTCCTTCTTCAGGTTTTTATTGCTTTCTTGGGTTCTTCAATTTTGCTGAAAGATTCATTTTCTGTGGACAGCTTGTTACTTTAAACAAAGGTTGGAGTTTCTTTATCTCTCTTTTTTGGCCTAAAACTGTGTTTATCTTTGCGCAGCGATTGTCTTTATCTCGCCGCTTATTGCAATCCCAGTATTTTACACCTTCTTCACAAGTCTATCAGTGAGCAACACACTCGTCATCGTATTTTCGATTCCAGGATTGGAGCTACCAGAAAACATTGCTTTCACAATCCAAATGGCTGTCGTCGGTGTTTCTGTGATTGTTACAGGTGTGTGGGTGTTGAGTTATTCATCAGTTTCGTCGTCCATCGGAATCAAGTAACGACAGAAGCACTGGAAACTAAAAAAAAAAAAAATTCAAATAACTTAAAAAAATAAATGTACATTTTATTATGGGGGGAAGCATTTTGTAATTTTTTTCAATTCAAGTAAAAAGCAATGACAACCAATCCATCAGCGAATATTTACCCACAAGAGGCGCTCGAATTAAGACATAGAACCAAATCCATAGTTTTTCGGATCCTTTTGACTGCTTGACGTATGCTCTCACAACTTCACGATGGCCAGAATGCACCGCCGAGTAAAATGGTCGAAAGCGAGTCAATCTCAAATTAGCCCCAGCCTTTAACAAAGCTTCGACTGCTTGTAAATGGCCGCCAGTGGATGAAGTCAGCAGTGCATGTCCTTCTTGAGCATCACAACAAACGCGACCATCACGCAACAAAGCGGACAAAACGACAGGATATGATTGATTGCGGCAACAGCCGGAACGGATGACGTCGGTAGGCGGAGTTGATTGTAACCTGGATAACGTTGCAAGGTAGTGAGCAACGATAGACGGTGATGAACGGCGGCGGCGACGACTCAATTACCTGGATAACGTTGCAAGGTAGTGAGCAACGATAGACGGTGATGAACGGCGGCGGCGACGACTCAATTACTGAAGGATCATTTATTTAAATAAATACGACTATACTTCTGAGATAATAATGAGTGAATGAAACAACTGTAGCTAACCCTGGATAACGTTGCAAGGTAGTGAGCAACGATAGACGGTGATGAACGGCGGCGGCGACGACTCAATTACTGAAGGATGGCAGTAATTGGGGGGAATTTGCCAACGTTATAAGGAAAATTGGAGAAAGTGGAGATAGCTATAGTGGTCCACTGTGATTGGTCGAGAATTTAAAAGAATGTTGAGGAAGGTGAAGGAATAAAAGTAGCGGAGATAGCCGGAAGGGCTTGTACTTGTAACACACCCCCCAAGACCTTACAGGGTAGAGACATCAACTTCACCGAAGGCATCGCGGCAAAATTCGAATTTTATCCAGCCAAGACCCTTAGTGAGTACATCGGCAATCATCTTTACGTCCGGTAGGTGGGCTATCGAGACTAGCTTCTGGCGGACCAAGTCCCGTAGAAACATGTACTTGACGTCCATGTGCTTGGTCTTATGGCGCAGCGCTCCTTCCTCCACATTAAATACAGTTCCTTGATTGTCGCACCAGATGCGCGAGGGTCCAATCTGCGGGTACCCGAACCAGATAAGTAAGTTTCGAACCCAAACTACCTCTTTTGCCAAAGAGCACGCAGCAATTACTTCGGCTGATACAGTCGAGTCTGCGACGATGGGTTGACGCTTGCTGAAGCTTAGAACAGCTGACTTTCCCAGACGGACAACAGCACCAGTAGTGGATCGTCTAGTGTCAGCGTCGCCAGCCCAGTCTGCATCACTGAAGCCTTCAAGGGTGAATTCTGTAGGAGAATCGGATTTTCGGAAGATGAGTCCATGGTTTCGAGTGCCGTTGAGGTACTCCAGAAGTTCCTGCGCTCGCATCCAGTGGACGCGACGCGTTCGCAGAGTGTGTCGCGCTAGTTTTCCGACTGCTTGTTGGATGGTAGGCCTAGTGATTGTTAGGAACTGGAGAAGTCCAACCAACCTGTAGTAGTTGCGGTCCTTCATGAAGCCGAGATCGTCAGGAGTGGGGTCTACCACGGAGTCAAAGTCAGTATCATCAGCCTTTCTCCATGCTGTTCGCCGCTCTCCAGTTGGATTTTCGAGGAACTCTTGAAGAATGGATTCCTGGTATGCGGCTTGGCTCATAGAAGTGGCGCCCTTCTTGAACTGGAACATGATGCTGATGAACTGGTCAACACATGGCTTCACCGTGAGCTCGAAACGCTTTCCCAATTCAGTGATCATTGCGTCAAGTTCCGATTCAACTTCCAGATCTGCTGAGAAGAAGAAATCGTCTGCCCAGACCAGACAGAAGATGAGGTGAGTGATCCCATTCTTGACAACTTCTTTCTTGAAGAGTAGCGGTTCATGTGGGCAGCGTGTCATTCCGATGGATTCCAGCCCAGCGTCGCGGTTGCGTTCCCACATGAGGGGAGCTTGTTTCTGTCCGTACATTGTCCGGAGTAGTTCCAGAACTTTACCTCGATCTTCCGCTGCAACCTCCATACCAACAGGTATCTTGACATACATGACTCGATCACGCTCAGTGGTCAGGTGGGCCGCCTTAGCGTCGCATTGGCGCGTGACTTGTCCTCGCTCCGTCACCACAGCTACCAAGGCCTTCAAAGAATTCATGTGTGGCGTGGATGCGTGTGTCTGTACATAGTCGGTTCCGTAGATCTGGTTGCGTCCATCCATGCAGAGTCTGGCTTTGTATTGGGTTTCCCCTGTTATGTCATTCTTCTTCACTTTCAGAACCCAGATGGTACCCAGAGTACGTTCTCCTGCAGGTAGCCACACCAATTTCCAGACCTTGAGACCCCAGAAAGTGGATAGCTCCTTGTTGATTGCTACCCGCCAGCGTTCATCCTTGAGCCCTTCTGATATGCGAGGTCCGTTCAGGGCTGAGAGTGCCAGACCGTAGCGTTGTCCAATTGCGGTCATAAACTTCTCTTCATCGAGGTAGATGTCTTCACAGTCTTCCTCTTGCAGTAGTAGCGCTTGGGCACAAGATGCAAAACCCGCAAATCCTTCCTGCAACTCTATGGGAGTTACAAAGGCTGCCAATCCATCGTGTGGTTGGAATGCCGGTGATTTTGGATGGTGGCGAGCTTTAGCTCGAGAGCTTGAAGCGTAGTGTGCCGCGCCGCGCTCTGCTTTAGTTCGGCGAGTGTTGGTAGAGTCCGCAAGTTCTGCAACGTTGAGGTCTTCGAAACCGTCGTTTCCAAGGGATCGACTGAAAGCTGGGAGAGTGGTGTTGGACCTGGTCGCTCGCGGAGCTCTTGGAGAAGGCGTGGGGGTTGTGGGAGCCTCGTAATCCGATTCATCATCTGAATCACTGAGTAGATCCGGAGCTGGTAGTTCCTGGTTCAGTCCTCGACCGGAGGAGATTCTTCCTGGAACAGACGCTCCCGCGTCTGATGAGAACTCCGGTGCAGGGGGTTGGGTTGAAGCACTCGTTGTTGAAGATGGTGGTGCAGCATGCGACGCGTCTGTTAGAGAGGGTGTTGGGGAGGCATCACTTGCTGTTGGAGTGCTGTCACTGCTGTCACCAAAGTCCAGACTGCTTGACTCCACATCATTGCACAGTTCATCCCAATCGACGCGCGAGCGCAGTCGTGCCGTGATTTCTTCCGTGTCATGGGCAAGACCCATGTCATCTCGGTAGTCGGACCATGAGATTGTTCGGATCGGTTTAAGTAACGGCTGGATATCGTCGAGATTGAATTGATCTTCGATGAATGCCACATCGCGGCCAACAAGGATCGAGTGGGGGTCATCATCGATGGTGAGAATGCGATACCCTGGTGTTTCGCGCTTTTGTTGCCAAGGATAGTTGGAGTGTCCGATGTATCTCCCAGCAATTGACCGTGGACTGGACTTTCCCTCTAACTGATTCTTTGGTAGTACCCGTATGAAGGCGAGACAGAACATAGTACGCATATCCCTGACTGTTGGCTTGCGGTTGTGCAAGGCTTGGTGAGGAGTGATTGTATCATTCTTGTGTAGGAAGGAGTTGTAGATCTCGCATTGATAGTTGAGACCGTCAACCCAGAGGTTCGTTGGAGCATTGGCAGCAATCTGAAGTGCACGATGACGGTCCATAGCAATTCGATGCCATCCCTCCTCCAGACCCATTGACTGGTGCTCTTCAGTTCCTGAGTTGATGAACGAGATGCCCTCTTCTTCACATGTGTCAAGGAACCATCGAGGATGATTCTCTCCTCCCTTATCCAGAAACCAGGATTTCACCTTTTGGCTGGTGGTCCTCTCAAGCCACTGCTGGGCCCACTTTAGATGTTTGGCAGTCTTGAACTTTCCATCAACTCCAAATCCAAAGCGGTATCCCAAGGCATTTGGGATAGTGAAGGATATCCAGTATTTGTTTCCTCCAAGGGAGGCATTATTCTTGGAGAACACAATGAGATCCACGGTTACAACTTGGAGAAGATTACTTGGCTCAAACCGAGCGCCGTGTGATCGTGGATGAGGGAGGCGGTGCATTTTTGCTTGATAGCATGCAGAACAATGACATGGTAGGTCTGAGAATTCCGATGGATCGAGGTCTAGACCATCTACGGCTTTCAATCGGTAGCTTCGCTCCAGTTGGGAGTCACCTATGTGAGTGCGGCCGTGCCATTTGCTGACTTTTGTGGTGTAACTGGGGTTCCGGTTGTCCACTGCTAGTCCGTAGCTCTCAGTTGATGGTGGTGGAGAATCAAGTGTAGCCGCAACGGCTCTTTGTATCACAATGGGGAACAGCCCTCGGTCATGAAATCCCTTAGCCAGTATAGTGTGGTCTTGGTTGGGTGGAAAGTGTCCAATATTTACAGACATGTCTGAGCGATTAAACAGTACGCTGTGATTGTTCTTCGTGAGAATATCATTAACACTGAGTAGATTGTGGCTGGCCGTTGGCGTATGTTCAAAGGGTGGGGTGGTGTACGGCTGACTGATACTTGTGCAGCCAGTAATAGCCCCTTCAAATCCAGAGCCTGTGATAGCTTGTCCGCCAATCCCGCGGTAGACAGTGGCTGCTCTTGGCGTCTGCATAAAAGATGGATGATTTCCCAGACTACCCGTGGCAGCAGAGTCAACGTTAACGGTTACGCTGTCCGTGGATGATAAGAGAGAGTATTGTGGAGCAGCATTTATTGGGATAAACTGAACACCATATCCAACAATATCACCCGTTGCAGCAAAAGCTTGTCCTTGCCCAGCGGCAGGTTTGTTGGATTTTGCAATAACAATTGCGACAGGCTTTCCGTCAGGTCCACGCTTGCCAAGGGACATGTTCTTGCACGCAATTGCGTTGGCAGCATGTTCAGGAGAGTCGAAAGTCGCCCATCCCAGACCCGCAACACGCCCGGTCCCCGCATGAACTCGAGAGGTAGGTCCAAAGCGGTCCATTGCCTCCTTCAGAACTGCGTCAGAGACAGGCACTTCCATTGGAAGCTGTTTGATGAATACTTCGTTTGGAGGGGAGCCTGAATCAGTAGGAGCGGCAGAAGCACTGAATGCAGCGGCAGGGGGTACTCTTCCTGTCCGTTTTCCGTTTCCAGTCCGAACTGCTGAGGTGGGGGCAGGAATCGCAGGAGCGATGGGAACAGCGGGCATTGGGTGGGTGGACGCTTGTAACGCGGTACCTGGAGTGGTAGTGTCTTCTCCTCGATGAGCGGCAGCTTGTCTAGCAAAGGCAGCTTCCATCTGGAGGTATTCCGTCATTCCTTCGATGGTCGTGAGCGGCTGAATGACTCCATTGACCAAATGACGGGCAAAGGCTTCCTTGTATTGACTGACCACGTCTGGTTGAAGACCAAGGATAAATCGATGACCCCAGTCTTGATGAACAGCGAGGTGTTCAGCAGCGGTAGGATATCCGTCCAGACTCAGGGTGTAGATGTCCTTTCCGACACGTAGAGCATAGGCAAGTACGCTCTCAGAGGATTGTACCATTCTGTCCAGCTTTGCTTTGAGAGTGTCGACGGCAGTGGCAGTGTTGTGGTTGATCTCCCGACGGATGATCGCCCATGTCTGGAAAAGGGACTGCTGCACGCCAATTACAGGAACCAAGTATTTCCCAAGATCGGCGTCAAGGTGTTTAGCAACTTCTTCTCTGATTTTGTCTTGGAGAAGGCCCCAACTTTCCGTTTGCTTTGTAAGTTTATCCTGGTTAAGATGTGGAGCTATTGCAGGGAACCCCGGATGGAAGTCCGCATCTCCTTCAGCACCAAAGGCAGCGACAGCGGCCTGACCAGGCACACGAGTGCCTGGGAACTCGGCCGCGGATGGAGGTGGGTGATCGACAATCAGAAGATCAAAATTCTTGAAGAGTCCCAGCAGTGGCCGTGTCAGGTCCTTTGGGCGGTCAATCGCGTTGACAGCAAGGATAAGATTCTGAAGAATGGCATGTTGTTGGGTGGCCGCATTGAGGCGGGTCAGTTTCGTAATGGCCATTGGGTTGGATTAGATTGTAGATTCAGTTGGTTCAGATTTGGATGTAGATTCGATAGTTGCGGTAGATCAATAAGACTTCTTAATCAACGACAGGATATGATTGATTGCGGCAACAGCCGGAACGGATGACGTCGGTAGGCGGAGTTGATTGTAACCTGGATAACGTTGCAAGGTAGTGAGCAACGATAGACGGTGATGAACGGCGGCGGCGACGACTCAATTACTGAAGGATCATTTATTTAAATAAATACGACTATACTTCTGAGATAATAATGAGTGAATGAAACAACTGTAGCTAACCCTGGATAACGTTGCAAGGTAGTGAGCAACGATAGACGGTGATGAACGGCGGCGGCGACGACTCAATTACTGAAGGATGGCAGTAATTGGGGGGAATTTGCCAACGTTATAAGGAAAATTGGAGAAAGTGGAGATAGCTATAGTGGTCCACTGTGATTGGTCGAGAATTTAAAAGAATGTTGAGGAAGGTGAAGGAATAAAAGTAGCGGAGATAGCCGGAAGGGCTTGTACTTGTAACAGACAAAACATCCGTATGCCCAAAGCGCGCGGAATATATAAGAGCTTGGTTATCTTGCGCTGTTGGGTCACTTCGCCCATCTTCCAGCAAGACCTCAACCGTTTTCGTGTGCCCCTTTTTACAGGCTGAAATGAGTGCATTGCTCGACCCGTAAGCAGGATCGACGCGTTTATCATTTAAAAATCGCTCAACAATGTGAAGGTGGCCGTTTGCGGATGCGCGTTCCAAAGCTGCATTCTTGTTTGAGCTTGGATCCACCTTGCACTCTTGAATGAGGAACTCAACAATATCCAAATGTCCAAAACAGGCTGCCGTTTCCAATGCAAATTCGCGGGATTTTGTAGTCTTGTCCCAGTAATTTGCCTCAACCATTTGGATAATTTGAAGGCACCCAACAACACAAGCCCATACAATCAGTAAGTTCGGATCACACCGGGTATCCAGCCACGTAGGACGTATTCGTGTCCTGTTAACAAAAAATGCAGGGCATTCTGCACTTTAGCCTTGAGGAGCGGAACGGCTCCAATCAATCTGCGTGAGACTTCGACACAGAGAGCGGACACCCAGGGCCCCCAACGAGCCGCAATTGAACCCAGTCAGCTTTAAGCAAAGCAATGGTATACGAAACTGGTAGTTTCGAGAACTGAACCTTGTACATGTGTTCTTGCCAGAAGGAGTGTTGCCAAGCAGGCATGAAGCCGCCCAGTGCCTCTTCTTCTGAAATCTCGCGGTCAAAGGAACGAATGCCATGCGACTTTATCAGTTTCTTTTCAATTTCTGATATAGCATGTCGCAGATTTTGAAGTGCGAACCAGTTGGCCTGTTGAAGAGACTCAATTGCTAGTTTCATAGACTTGGAAGTACAGCTGAGTGCGTGCAATGTGTGTGGATGCAAGAGGACAGCGATGCTAGCTAACGCATCAAGGGGCAAGTGTGTCAATTGAGTTACGAGCCTCATCTTTTTTTGTGAGATTATTCCTTGGCAGTCGTGAGGAACTCAATAATTTAAGAAAAATCAAGGCTCAAGATCAGATCTTTTCTGTCTTGTGAGGTAGAAATAACAAATTGGTTTCCAATTATAAAGATATTCAGGTTACAACTCCTGATGTAGCTATTTAATTGAAGCAGTGGAAGCATTCTGTTTTTAATTTGATAAAATTATTTATATATTCTACTTTTTCTTTCATTGAGGTGAATCATTTCAGAATCATAATTGTGAAGGGTGGATGCTTGGGGTGGATGGTAAAATCTCTTCAAATAAGGAATATCACACCAAGCAACAGTCATCAAAAAGATAGTTTTACAAATTACAACCAATTATGACCATCGATCCTACAGACACGTTCTTTACCTATGGACCAATTCCAGATTCAGAGACGATCGAATTCACAATCAGCAACACCACAGCCGCCACTCATCTCCCTCCAAACACCATCGCCCTGTTCCCACTCATCAAAACATTACTTCCCAGGAACCCCATTAAACCGCCGCGTTCCTGCTTATCAGCTGCATCTCGCTCTGGGAAAGCTTAGATCAGCGCAACTCACCCTTCGCGAATACAACTCTGCCCTCAACACCAGAGACAAAAACAGACTTCCGCTACGCAACCCACCATGCAATGAACCTCTTCTCGGCACTCGGGTTCAGACCAAATACAACCAAAGATCCTGTTTCAGTGCTCGGTTTGGACGATTTGGTGGCTGCTGTGGAGGATTTGTACAAGCACGACATTGAGAGCCACAAGGAAGCGATCGCGGGTGGAAATATCGAGTTTGATGGATTGGCTGAACTATATGTTCCTGGATCCATGGTGGTTGCTACTACGGGATTGGCTGGTGGGTCTGTTAAGGCTGGATATCGCGTGCGTGAGTCTTGGTTTGAGGAAAAGAAGACCCTCTTCAGGTAACGATGCTGCTTTTTTTTTCCTCCATCAATTTGAGTGTGTTGGTTTATTTAACGCTTGGCCTCTCTTTGAATAATAGTATGGAAAAGTGTTTCAAAATCCGGCTCGAAAGCGTCGTTTCATTTGGAACTTACTTTGCTGTTGTGGAATTTGAAGAAGTGTACAGCGGCTGGACTGGTGCGAAAATCAAGAGCTTGCAAGATTTGGGTGTTGTTCTTCCAAGCGGGGATTCTGATTACACAACCCAGTTTCAAAAGAGGGGTGCCAAGTGCATCGAGTTGACCCAAGGGACTAAATTTGTTGAATATCGCGCGGCAAGCTTTTTCGTTCACGGAAGCCAGCGTAAAGCGATTGTTCCTACATCTGGCTCCGGTCGCGTTGTCATTGATTGTGAACGAGGGTTGCTTTTGGGACATTACCCAAGTCAAGGAAGCGATGAAATCACTCTTGCTATTCAGAACGCCGCCAGTCGTTACAAGCGTGTTTTAGGGGAGTCCGCCTTCAACAAGGATCCAAATGCCCCACCCCCTTCCGCAGGCGGAACTTTACTCCTGTATCGAGAGTTACCCGAGTTCCTGTTTCCATTTATTTGGCCGGCAGTAGTTGGGTTCAGCTTTGCAGTGAAGGCGTGGGGACATGTGCTGATTGACTCGTTGCAAGAAATCCAATTCAACGACCAGGCGTTTGATCAACTTGTTCTTAACCCAGCGCGCAAGAAGTTGATAAAAGCGCTGGTGAGATTTGGGGGGAAATCAACTGAATCAAAGTTTCATGATATTGTCAGCGGCAAGAGTGGTGGCTCAGTCTTTTTACTCCACGGACCGCCGGGATGCGGCAAAACATTGACCGCCGAAGCCATCAGTGAGTTATTGCATAAACCGCTCTATTACGTTACGATGGGCGAGCTGGGAACCAATCCCGAGGAGATGGAGAAAAGACTTGGCTCTGTTTTGGATTTATGCAGTGGATGGGACGCATTGGCAATCATTGACGAAGCGGACGTGTTTCTCGAAAAGAGAGCATCGGCTTCTTCAGGTGGTGGCTCTGACGTGGTTCGGAATGCGATGGTATGCGTGATGCTGAGACTGTTGGAATACCACCAAGGGATTCTGTTTTTGACCACGAATCGAGTCCTTGAATTTGATCCCGCCTTAGAAAGTAGAGTTACTGTTGCATTGCGTTACGATCATTTGGATCCGTCAGCTCGTGAACAGATTTGGCGAAACTTGATTGGCAAATTGACTGGAATTCAAGTGTCGGCAGACATTGATTATGCGAAACTTGCACAAAGCGTTTTGAATGGACGGCAAATCAAGAATGCAGTCAGGCTGGCGTTGGCTTTGGCGGAAGATGAAGATTCGGCATTGACCCAAGCCTTGATTGAGCAGACGATGGCCATCACATCAATTGGAAGAGAGGAAATGGTTTCAAATGCATATTCTCTTTGATCTGTCTGTATTTTAATAAATTTTGCAACTTCTCATGGGTTTTACTGGCATGGCAGATGTATTTTATAATTAGAAAGAGCAGTTATATTTTGATCCACTCTTGTTTAACGGGTAGCATTCAATTATATTTTTTTTTGTAGGAAAGCATGAGCTCCGCTAGCTCAGTTGGTTAGAGCGTGGTGCTAATAACGCCAAGGTCACAGGTTCGATCCCTGTGCGGAGCATTTTGCCACTTTTTCCTTTGATTCTGAGGTCTTTTTACTGCTTACCTGTTATCCCACTCTTTTCCTTTGATTTAAGGCGATTTTGGCTCTATTTGGTGGGTACTGTACAGTGCCACCGCATCGAAGGAATGTCAGTACCACTTGAATCCAGTCTACAACGCTTTGCCACGCGCGAATTCGCCGGAGTGGATCAGCGCCGCTTCTATTAATTTGCGGTGGTCGAGTCGAACAAAACGAAACACAAAAATGCCGCCAAAGAAACGAGGCCGCGCCGCTTCCGACGCCGATCCGCCAGCGGCCGCCGCAGCGCCGGCGACAACAACGCGCAAGAGCGCGCGCGTGAGTGCGCAGACGGCGGCGGCTGTGCCAGTCGCAGTCCAGGTGGAGCCAAAGAAGCGGGGCCGGAAGCCAAAGGCAAAGAAGGACGAAGAAGAAGAAGAAGCGGAAGAAGCGGAAAAGGAAGTGGAAGAGAAGGTGGAAGAGGCAATGGTCGAAGACAAGGAGGACGAGGAAGACGAAGAAGAAGCCGAAGAAGAAGAGAAAGTCATCGTAAAGTCAATCAAAAAGGGCGCTGCCGTAAGTTGCGACGCCCGATCCTGCGCTTGTCTAAACTGATCAATAGGCTGTTGATTCGGGTGCTCCGTCTACCTTTGCGCAGCAATACCACGTGTTGCAGTTGGACGGCGTTGTGTACGGTATGTTCGGACTTTCGACTCAACCACCCGCCATCAACTTACAAGCAGACTTTTTTCCCCACAGACGCACTCCTCAATCAGACGGATATAGGAAACAATAATAACAAGTTTTACATCATCCAAGTCTTGAAGCATGACACAAGGGACTCCTACATTGCTTGGAACAGATGGGGACGCGTTGGGAACAACGGCCAAACTTCACAGCCAGAATTTGGAAATGCTCAATCTGCGATATCTGCTTTCGAGAAAAAGTTTTATGATAAGGTTTTTTGGGAAACGGATACAGCCATGCCGATTCTTTACTGACCTCTGTGTATTTTTTTTTTTTTTTTTGCGATCAGACCAAAAACAAGTGGGCAAACCGCGACAACTTTGAGAAACAACCTGGAAAGTATTTCTTGCTCGAACGCGACTGGGGCGATGACGATACTGAGGAGGTTCTTGCTGCAACTACTGAAGCAGAAAAAGGAGTCGACTCCGAACCAGTACAGTATCCAGAATCAAAACTTGATGCCTCTGTGCAGGTAACCACCATTGCAAATTCTTATTTTTTACTTTCACACGATTAACATTTCACCCAAAAAAAAACAAAAAAGGACCTTGTCAAATTGATATTCAACCTCGACTTGATGGAGAAAGAAATGACAGAAATTGGATACGACGCCAAAAAAATGCCTCTTGGAAAACTCACGAAACGCACCATTCAACTGGGGTACTTGGAACTCAAGAAAATCTCTGAGGAACTTGTTCGTGTTGGTGGTCCCCGTCTCTCCGTCCTCAAAACCCTCAGTTCTGATTTCTACACAATTATTCCGCACAACTTTGGTCGAAACGTTCCTGATGTTATCAATACCCCTGCCAAATTGAATGCCAAACTGCGTATGGTTGAGGCCTTGGGTGATATTCAAATTACCACAACATTGTTGAATTCAAAAGTCGATCGGAGCAGTAATCCGGTAGATGGTAAATATGCAAGTCTGAAGGTGGATATGAAACCTGTTGACAAGAAAGGGGAGACATTCAAGTTGGTTGAAAAATACACGGAAAATACGCATGGACACACTCACCAGCAATACAAGCTTAAGGTGGAGGATGTGTTTGAGTTGAGCAAAGAGGACGAGTTTGACGATTTGGGCGGTAAATTGCATAATCGGAAACTGCTTTGGCATGGAAGGTTCGACTTTATGATGCGTATTCATTTTTTTTGTGTGTTTGTATTAACAATTTTGTTTGCAGTCGTATCACGAACTATGTTGGTATTTTATCACAGGGTCTGCGAATTGCCCCACCCGAAGCCCCAGTTACTGGATACATGTTTGGAAAAGGAGTTTACTTTGCTGATATGGTAATATACCCTCATGATCCTAGTATTCTTTCTGGTATTTATTCTGACGATTTTTTTTTTCTTACGTACAGGTTTCCAAATCCGCAAATTACTGCTGCACTTCACGAGACAATTCAACAGGTCTCTTGCTCCTCTGTGAAGTTGCTCTCGGAGACGAGAATCAGCTTGTAAGTATTGTTTCATGTACTGCCATTTAACTCTTACCTAACACCACCATCGGCTATCTTTTTTATTTCAGGTGAATGCAAACTATGACGCAGACAAGGACACCAAATCAAAAAAGAAACATTCTACCTGGGGAATGGGTCGTACCAAGCCAAACCCTGACGAATACGTGACACTACCAGATGGAGTCGTTGTGCCATGTGGAAAGGGTGTAAGAAAGACGGATGGACCAGAATCGTTGGAATACAATGAGTTCATTTGTTATGACGTTAGACAGGTTCGGTTGAAGTACTTGGTTAAGATGAAGTTTGAGTATAAGAGTGGTGGGGGGTATTATTGAACGGGGGTTTTGTAGAAGAAAAGAAAAAAGGGGGGGACAATGGGGTGACAAATAAAGCTGTTGGTTTTACTGAATACCACTGTTCCAAGTCAAATCCTCACTTCTCCAGCAGGGGAAAATGGCTGACGAATTGAGAAGGGCCCCGGCTTTGTGCCACCATTCTTAAATCGCTCATTAATCATCCTCCTCTTAAGAACTTTGCATGAAGAATCATCATCATTGGATCATACTGCAGTATCGGCGTTTTTCGAGATGTCTCTATACATCTGGACAATGTGGGACCGGATTAAAAGTTCACCTTGAATGATGAAATGGGTTGAGTGGTCCATGGTGTCAGCCGGCCACGAATATCCTTCTTGGTCGTGTGAATTTTCCTAATGTAAAGCTGGTTCAGCGGAAAAAAGGTTGCGAGAATTGGTTTTATGAAGTTTCATTCATGACTAGTAGAGTGACATTTTGACGCATGGCCCAATGGTCTAGTAGTATGATTCATCTTTAGGGTAGATGAGGTCCCGGGTTCAATTCCCGGTTGGGCCCACCATTTTTCGTTTGGAAGGCCGTGAGTTCCAAGACGCAGCAAAACCTTATTGTTGCCAAATGCATTGCCGCTTGTTGTATTCTGCATATATAATTGCATTATATAAATACATTTTATTGGATCAATGGTGGCACATGCGTAATAAATTCATTGCTAGGTGACACCACTCCATGTATTTGTCTCCTTTGCTGGCCAGTAGCACGATTCAATGGCCCAATATTGCGTGAATGTGATAAGTGCCATTGCCTGTGTGAATTGTTTCAAGTTGGGGGTCTTCTGCAACTTGGAGAAGTGATGATGCGTGCGTTGTGGCGGATAGAGCTTTCGCCGCCTGCTTTTGCATGCATTCATAAGCCGCTCGGTGATTTATCTCGGGTGATTTCTGTTTTGTCTCTTTCTACCATTTTTTTTTTTGAAACAAAAAGTTTTCGTCAAGTATAAAAAAAAAAAAAGAAAAATGACAGCTCTTTTTGAAAGCAACTGCTTCAAAACCCAGCGAAACCTTATTGATAAATTGAGGGCTGCAGGGTTGGACAGGTATGTGGAATTGCCACAAATCGCTACCATGGGAGACACGTCCAGTGGAAAGTCATCGGGTAAACCAACACTTCCTGCATATCCCTTTACATAATTACTTATCTTTGCTTCTAGTACTCTCTGCCATTTCTGGGATCACGTTCCCATCGTCGTCTGAGCTCACAACCCGGTGCCCAACTCAACTGATTCTCAGCCAGTCGGAAACCTTTTCTGGCTCCGTTCGCCTCCAGCGCTTCAAACCACAGCAAAACGAAGAACCCCCAGAAACCAAAACCCTCACAAACGCAAACGAAATTGAACACGAAATCGAACGCCTCACCCGCCAACTCGTCCAAGAAAACCAAGCCATCAGCGACGACTCCATCATCATCAACGTCAGCGGTCCAAACTACCCCAACCTGACGCTTACAGACTTGCCAGGACTGATCCGCACTGTTGAAGACAGTGAAGATCCTGCGATTATCGGTCGCGTTCGAGCGTTGGTGGACCGATACCTTGTGCAAAGCCGGACCGTGATTCTCGCAGTCGTTCCTGCGAATGTGGATGTTCATAATACCGAGATCTTGCAAGCTGCTGAAGCGGCGGACCCGCTGGGCGTGCGTACCATTTCCATCATTACCAAGCCGGATTTGATTGATATCGGTGCTGAAGGACAAGTCGTGGAACTCTTGCTAAACAGGAAAAAGATGCTCAAGTTGGGGTATCATGCTGTAAAGTGTCGTGGCCAAAAGGATTTGAATGATGGTGTTTCGATAGCAGATGGAATTACCAAGGAGGCAGAGTTTTTTGAAACTCATGCAGTTTGGAGGAAGGTGGATCCTTCCTATTTTGGTATCGGAAGGCTGACTGAGAAGTTGGTCAAGATTTTGGAGGCTGTGATTGGTGGGTCGCTTCCTGCTGTGATCAAGGAGATTGATCAAAGGCTGGGAAGTGTGGAGAAGGAGTTGGAGGAGTTAGGGACTCCTTTGGAGTCTGCTGCATCTCGGCAGTTGTATTATTACTCTCTCCTGGAATCTATTCAAGAAATAGTTGGAAAAGCTGCTAGCGGGAATTATGATCACGAATTTTTCTTGAACAGTGACGACGATATTGGTAGGCGTCTTTCCAATAGTAACTCATTCTTAAATTTGAAATAGATAATCGCACTAGAGCGCTTATTCGAGACAAGGAATGTGTTTTTCGAAAAGCTGTTACCATGACTGAAGTAGAAGAACTCCATGTTTCTTCTCAAAGCCCTCCAGAGATTGGGAATTTAGTTGAAGTGTATTTGATCAAGAAGTGGTGTTTAAGCAGGGTGACTTCTGTCAGTAGTGAAAATATTCTTTGCGACAGGCAACCGTCTACTTGGATTGCGAAAGGAAGTGGTTGGAGACATATAAGCACTATGGACTTATCCTCCCTCAAGGAAAAAATCCAAAGAAACCGCGGGGATGAATTACCCATCTTTCCTAGTTACAATCTCTTCTGCTCGTTGATTCGTGAATACATCCGGCAGTGGGACAAACCAATGACGCAGCTCCTCAATGAAACCGAAAAAATTCTGACCAGCGTCGTTCAAGAAGCCTTGCAATTTGGAATCTCATCTCGATTCCCTAAACTAAAGGAATTCATATCATCCCTATTTGCCCAAGTCGTCAAATCCACGAAAACTTCTGCCCTTGCCGTGCTCAAGAACGCGTTACAAACCGAGCTCCGCCCATACACCCTAAACCACTACCTCTACGACATCCTCATCAAACTACGCAACAAGCCACTCCTTGATTCCTTGGAAGGACTCTGCAGCGAAAGCTCAAGAACCGTAAACATGGACGCAGTCCTAGCTGTTTTGAAACACCACGGTATTGGAAACGTTAGCAATGAAGACCGCGAGGCGATGGAACTACAACTTGCCATCAAGGCGTATCTCAAAGTTGCCAAGAAGCGGTTTACAGACACGATCCCCATGCTAATTGAGCAGTATTTTATTCGCGTTGTTTTGTTGCAAATCAAGGCGGCCCTTTCGGGCGCGAATGATGCACAGTTGGCGTCGATTTTGGTGGAACCTGGAAATGTTGTGGGCCGTCGGGTTCAGCTTGAAGCTGAATTGGCGTCGTTGATGGAATCAAAGAAGGAGATTTCCGCGATTTACTTTGGATGAAGTGGTTTTTTTTTTGGGTCTTGTGTTTGAAGTGTGAGGTTACGCGTAAATCAATAAAAATGGATTGTTTAAAAAACTTCCCTCTTCATGACATGACTTAATGGCCTTCGCTCGTTCTCACGCTTCTAATAATTAGTTGAATATTCACATTTTGGTGGTAACTATTCCTTCAGAAAGCGCTTCCTTCAGCTTGGCCTTCCCCTGTTACTTGTAGGTTCTTCTATTACAGCTGGTTTCAAAATAAATGGCCCCACCCGTTATTCCTTCAATTTTTTTCCCCAACATTGGTTTCCTAATGTTTTCCTTAGCTTTCCTTACATTTCCTTCGGACAATGCCACATTTGGCGTATAATCATGGATTTGTAAGGAAACCCAAGGAAACCTATACTGGAAAAAAATCGGAAGGTGGGGCCATTTATTTTGAAACCACCTGCAAACACCATGTTTCGATAATGTTTTTGAGATCGAAGGTTTATAAATTATAAAACTTCCAATTTAAAAAAAAACCTGTACATGGGAGAAACTCAACAACCAATCGACATTCTCGTTCTCGGCAAAGGCTGGACAGGAACCTACATTGTCGACCAATGCACCAAAGAGCAAGTCTCTGTAGCCGCAACAACGCGCGACGGCCGCGATGGAACAATTGCATTTGCATTTGACCCATCCAACACTGACGATGCATCGCAATACTACAACCTGCCAACTGCAACTACATTCTTGATTACTTTTCCTGTTACAAGTGAGAATGCGATTGAGACGTTGATTGGGATGTATAGAAAGGTGGGGTTTTGTGTCGTCGCCAAAAGTATTACTTAATTCCATAAACAACAAACAGACACGACCGGAAGGAGTCAATCCAGACAAGATTCGATACATTCTGCTTGGAACAACAGGAAACTATTCACCCGTCGACGCTTCAGTGGATCCATGGTGTGACCGACACACGCCGCTCACAGTTAGAGTGTTTAATCTCTTTTATTACAAAGACACGGTTTAAAATATGTATATATAAAAAAATACAGAACCTGACGGACAGAAACAAAGGAGAATCGCATCTCCTGAAACTATACCCTCAAACCAGCACGATCCTCCACCTCTCAGGACTCTACAATGAAACCACCCGGAACCCGCGGAACTTTATTTCCCGAATCGCGCCTACAAAAGCCGCAGTGGAGTCTCGAAAGAGTGTCCATTATATCCACGGGGTGGATGTGGCGCGGGCCGTGTTGGCTGTCCACCGAAACTTCCAGCGTGGGGAAGGGCGCTGGATTATCACGAATATGCGCGTGTATGATTGGTGGGATTTTTTGAGTACAGCTGTTCCAACGGGATGGGATGTGGAGAAGCAAGGGGATCCTGAAATGTGGGGGTGGGTGTTGGAGTTGATGGGGGAGAGTGGGGTTAAAGGGCTTCCGAGGAGTGTGGAGCAGTTGGGGAAGGGTGTTTGTGGGAGGGAGTTTTGGGAGGTTCATGGTCTTGTGCCTTATTATTCGCGGTTGTAGAGTGGGGTTGAACTGTTTTTTTTTTTTTTATTCTTCGTTGTCGAGTGTGAGGTGCATTTCGCCAATACAGACAATCCATTCGTCTTGGTTTCTTTCCTCTGCTGCTGCTGTTGTATTTATTAAATGTGGAAAGTACTTTTGGACAGATCTTGTTGCTGCTTCGCTGCTTTTCAGAATCCGCGTTCTGAATGAAAGTGCATGTTTGGCTGCAAGCAGTAAGTTCCAAAAAATAGAGAATAAAAGGAAACGGTGGCGTACATATTATGGTATCGGTATTCTTTGAGTGTGCATGGTCTTTGACGATCCAGTCAGAATGCTGAGTATCCAACACTAAGGCGTCACCGCCTTCGAGCTGCTGCACATTCACAATGTCAAAATGCCTCTCTTCTTCCGCTTCATCGCCATTCGCAAATTGAACTAGTTTCAAATCCCAAAAGACTGGTTTCTCGTTGTGGTTGTGGCAACAAGGATGTGACTCTGGCGGATCATTTGCCAGCGCTGCGGTGAATCCGATAATTGATTGCTGCTGCTCTTGCGTTTCCAGAGAGACAAAGTGGCCAATCAGATGAGTTGTCGGTTGTTTGAAGGCAACAACGCAGACGCCCTTCATTTTTTCGGCACCAGAATTAAACAAGAATTAAACTGGAATTCATTGATTAAACGCAATTAATGGATGTGTATTTTTTAATTTCACTCTAAAATCCCGTTCCCACTTTCGTTTTCCCACTTTTTCAGTTAATAGATAACTTTTGTCATTATGAAACCGTGTGTGACACATCATTCACAATTCATTTGAAATTGCAAAAAAAAAAAAGGCAAAAAACACTCACAACCAGTTTAGCCAGCGATCGCCCCAATGGAAAGCCTTCTTGTTTCGTCCGTGTCCCGGGCGTGTCCCTTCCTTGCGCGCACGCCAGTGTCCGCGCTGCGCCAGATGTCGACGGCCACGGCGGGCGCGTGCCCCGCCAGCGCCGGCGCCGGCTTGTTGCCAACAGCGGCGCCGGCCGCGCCGCTCGGCGCCGGCGCGTCGGTCGCCGCAGCGGCGACGGCGGCGTCGTTTGCGGCAGCGGCGCGCAACGGCAAGTCGCAGCTGCTTGCGGCAGCGCGCGAGTGCCCCGTGTTTGGCACGGCGCTGGCCGTGCAGCAGGTGCGCCGCTCGTCGTCGACGGCGGCCGCCCACGCCCAGGCGCGCGCCGCAACTTCGTGAGTGTTTGTTTTCTGTGATTTGTCACCCGCCCATCTAACCGGCAACCTGAACCAGCAGCGCGGCGACCTTCGAGTCGATGCCCTCCGCGTACACTTCCAGACAGCAGGCGCCGATGCACCCGCAGCCAAAGAAGAGCGACTCCGCCGCTGTCTTCGAGGCAATGCCAAAGGCCTGTGCATCGACTACCGCCTCGGGCGCCTTTGACTACGACGTCTTCTTCAAGGACCAGCTGCACAAGAAGCACCAGGACAAGTCTTACCGCTACTTCAACAACATCAACCGCTTGGCACAGCTGTACCCCATGGCCCACACCGGCACTGGTGAGCACGTGACCGTCTGGTGCTCCAACGACTATCTCGGCATGTCGAAGCACCCAGAGGTTGTCCACGCCATGAAGTGAGTTCCATCCTTTTTTTGTCCCTTAAATCAAATCAACTAATGCTCCTGCCAAAAGGTCCACAATCGACAAGTATGGAGCCGGTGCCGGTGGAACCAGAAACATTGCCGGTAATGCCGAACTCCACCTCAGTCTCGAACGTGAACTTGCTTCCCTTCACAAGAAGGACGCTGCTTTGGTCTTTTCTTCCTGTTTTGTCGCCAACGACGCTACCCTCAGCACCCTCGCCTCCAAGATGCCTGGCTGTGTCATCTTCTCTGACGCTTCCAACCACGCCTCCATGATTCAAGGAATTCGCAACTCGCGCGCAAAGAAGCATGTCTTCAAGCACAATGACTTGGCCAACTTGGAATCCCAATTGCAACAATACGATCTGTCTGTCCCCAAAATCATTGCCTTTGAATCCGTCTACTCCATGTCTGGAAACATTGGCCACATTAAGGAAATTGGTGCTCTGGCCAAAAAGTACAATGCAATCACCTTTTTGGATGAAGTCCACGCTGTCGGAATGTACGGTGAAACAGGTGCCGGAGTAGCCGAATACATTGACGCAATGGACGACATGGACATTATCACTGGAACACTTGGAAAAGCCTACGGAGTAGTCGGAGGTTACATTGCCGCCAGCGAAAGCCTTGTTGACATGGTCCGCTCCTACGCACCTGGTTTCATTTTCACCACCTCTCTCCCACCTGCCGTTGTCAGCGGTGCCCTCACTGCCATCCGTCACTTGAAAAAGTCGCCCGTTGAACGTGCTGGTCAACAGCTCCACACTCGTATGCTCAAGAGCACGTTGACTGACTTGGGGATCCCTGTTGTTCCAAACCCATCGCACATTGTCCCAGTTCTTGTTGGTGATGCGGAGACTGCAAAGAGTGTTTCGGATGAATTGTTGAGTCGGTACAAGATTTACGTGCAAAGCATCAATTACCCCACTGTTGCTGTTGGTGAAGAGCGTCTTCGTATTACTCCTACACCTGGCCACGGACCGGAACTGATGGATGGACTTGTCGCTGCCTTGAAGACTATTTGGACTGAACGTGGGTTAAAGACGGAGACTGATTGGGCAAACGAAGGTGGAAGAGCTGGAGTTGGAATTGGAAAGGATATTGACCAGTTGGTGAAGGCGGAAGATTTGAGAGGTATGATGGATCGTGCTTATCCATATGCCTTGGACACTCTTGCTGGAAAGCGTTAAGGAGAAAAAAAAAAAAAAGGGAGTGTTTTCTTATCGTCCGTTTGTTTTTCAACTTTGAAGTGTCCCCCCTTTTTCTTTTTTGACTTGGCTTCTTCACTTTTTTTGGTTTTGTTTTCTTGTTATCCCCACTACTACCAGCTGTTCTCCAATAAACTTCACAACGGACTATACTTCTCAATTTTGTTTGGTTTTGAGCTTTTGTTTTGCTACACAAACAAACAGGACGGACGGAACCCTGACTAAAGAACAGCATATAAAATAATGATAAAAAATAATAACACAATTCTCTTTCAGATCACATCTTCCCCTTTCCAATAATTTTCCGCTTACCTGAGTCCAAACTCCCAATATTCGATAATACGCCACGAAAACAAGCCGAGACCAGCACATCTGTTCCGACTTCTGTACTGAAAGAGGGGTTCTACCACGTCAATATTGTGTAAAGAAAGTATCTCAACTATAGTTGATGTTGGGAGCTTATCAAGAAAGTTCGTGCCAAGATCAGTGGAGATAAAAAAGAGACATCAAGTTAGCACAAATTTGAAGAAGGACTTATCATCAACAATAACCAAAAAAGTTTTTTTCTCAAATTGTCAATAGCAAGCTGTTTTTCTCATCAAGGGGGGTAAAATACAAGTTTGATTTGAAACCTGATTTTTGGTTGTTCTTTTTTGGGAAGAGAACTCCAAAGATATGTTTATGTATTTATTCTAACACCTTCTTCTCCTTAAACACGGATTTTTTATTTTTGCCTTTGTCATGACAGCCGCGCTTCTTCATTTTGGTGTCGTGTTTTGCCTGGTATCAGCTTGGAAGATTTTATGAAAAATTTCATAAATCAAAGTTGATTTCTAGGTAACTAGCGGCCCAATGGTCTAGTAGTATGATACTTCTTTAGGGTAGAAGTGGTCCCGAGTTCAATTCTCGGTTGGGCCCCGCGTATTGACCAATCATAGTCCATATGATAACTACTATCCTTTTGTCTCTATTCAGCCGATCAGTCAAAAAACTGAAATTAACGGAGAAGAAATTCAAGAACAGATAGTGTCTTAAGAGCAGTTAAAGGAGGTTATAAAGATCAGGCGTGATGAATATGAGATAGTGTGATTTATTTATACAAGTCTAATAAGTATTAAGTAATTAACCCCCAAGCGTTGAGCAACTATCCACCGAAACCATAGATAGTGCGTCCTTGCCTCTTCAAGGCATATACTACATCTAATGAAGTGACAGTCTTTCTTTTCGCGTGCTCAGTGTATGTGACTGCATCTCGAATAACATTCTCGAGAAACACTTTCAAGACTCCCCGTGTTTCTTCGTAGATCAGACCAGAGATACGCTTGACTCCTCCACGACGTGCGAGACGACGGATGGCTGGCTTCGTGATTCCTTGGATGTTGTCACGTAGAATCTTGCGGTGACGCTTAGCGCCTCCCTTTCCGAGTCCTTTTCCTCCTTTTCCGCGGCCTGACATTTTTTTTGCTTGAGTTTGTTGAGTGGGTGGATGTTTCTAATCTTTGGCAGGGCAAGTTTCGTTTTTATCCTTTTTTTTTCATGAAAAGGGAAAATTTTCACAAGTGAAAAAATCGACCGGACGAAAAGGAAAATGTCCGAACACAATTTTTTCAGTTGAAGTGAAAATTTTCACTGCGAAAAAAAAAGTACAAATAGTAGGAAGAGGGACCGGCGTAGAAATCATCATCAACGCAAAAAACACAATCAACAATGGCCAGAACCAAGCAAACTGCTCGTAAATCCACCGGAGGAAAAGCGCCACGAAAGCAACTCGCCACCAAGGCAGCGCGTAAATCAGCGCCAGCCACAGGAGGAGTCAAGAAGCCACACAGATACAGACCAGGAACTGTCGCTCTCCGAGAAATCCGAAGATACCAAAAGTCAACTGAACTCTTGATCCGAAAACTCCCCTTCCAACGTCTTGTTCGTGAAATTGCACAGGATTTTAAGACGGACCTCAGGTTTCAATCGTCTGCTATTGGTGCGCTGCAGGAAGCTTCTGAAGCGTACCTTGTGGGTCTCTTTGAAGATACCAACTTGGCCGCCATTCACGCAAAGAGAGTCACTATTCAGCCGAAAGACATTCAGCTTGCGCGTCGTCTACGTGGTGAACGTTCTTGAGCGCAAAGTACTTGGGATCCTTTAGTTTATTTGTATCATAGATTGTTGTCATAATAAAAACACTGCGAAACGGACATATTTCCTTTTTGTTACTGACTAGTGCTTTCTGTGGTGTGGGATATTCAGACGCGGTCCGGATAGAAGGAAGATACGATAGCAGGTAGAGATATTAGACATTATTAAAAAATTCCTCTCTGCCCATTCATGTAATTTGGCTCCCGTGGCCTTCCGAGAAAAGGATTCAATCTACAGCAGTACGTCTCAGTTGCAAAGTGGGTTTTCGGCCTCTGCGTGTTGCCCATTCATCGCATGCTACAGTATCGACGCGTTCTACAAAATACACCAACAGCAACAGAAGTAAATGATCTTTAGAGCATCCTGCTCGTTGAGAGCTGTGTCGCTATGGTGATCGCGGTCATAGTTGGGTTCTCGAACTTGACTCGGCTATGTCGCAGTCGGTTCACGCTGACATCATCGATCTGAGAATAGTCCATGCCTTGGTGGCTGGTGCTTGAAGTTCGAAAGAGGTAAATATTACACCCACATCAAAGGAGTGAGTTGACGCAATGACGTCTGAATATTCTGTTTGTTGTTGTTGATGGCTGTAGTGGCTGCGGTTGTGGTTACTATTGGGATATATCTGGATAACGGCTGTACTCCTGGTCCTGCAGATGGTCCGCGCTGATGTCATCGGGCTCGCTGACATTTGGCGAGGAATCGTGCGCAAAAATGTCAATGTGTGGGTGGTATGGTGCTTGACGTTCGAACCATATTCAAGAGAAAAAAATATAGATAAATATACATTGCAGTTTATTATTGAGTAATGTAAAGAAGAAAAGACATAAAAAATAGAGAAAAATAGTAAATTGAATCGAAGAGGTTCAGTGTCAGCCAGGGAGAAGCCCTGTTACCAGCGGGAGCCACGAGGAGGCCCTGAACCATATCCCGCCACATACCTTTTGAACGCGTCCATCCGTAAATAAAAAAAAAAAAAAAAAAAAAAAAGAGGAGATTCAGAAAGGACAACACTTGCAGAACCCAACTTAAAACCAAAAGCACCCATGAATGTAAAATAAATAACCAAAAGTCCCCTTTTCCTTTTTTTTTTTTTTTTGGTCGCGTCTTTTCGCTTGTTTTTTTAACCCCCTTTCTTTTTGTCTGTTTTATGGGCCCGTCTTTTCGGTTGTTTTTAAGGGTTTTTTAGGAGGGGACTTGGTGAGAATAGGAGGGGTTGGCGAGGGGTGAAGTGTCCAAGGCGATTCCCGAGTTCTTGAAGAGAGAAGAAGTTGTTGGTTTTTAAGAGAGAAGAAGTTTTGTGAGAAGAAAAGAGGGGGGGATAGGCTCCCTATTTATACCTTTTTCGATTTTTGACAATTCTGCAATGTTTGGCGGGTCTTGAAATCTGACATGTACTTGAAAACGAGGTAACCAAACATCAGAACGCGTCGGGAATAATTGCAAACCAATAAAATGCGTTACTGCGATTCGAATGCGTTTTTCAAAAGCTGGAAACGGAGCTGGTTTGTGTTTGTGTTGTTGTTACAAAGCTGTGTCATTTTGGATTAAAAGTAGCCAACTCGAGGGGATCTGCATCTAGCGTCCTGAGCAGCTGCACCGACCTTGGATGTAATAAATGAGGTTAATACATAGTAGGGAGAATGTCTGAGCGCACGGACTGGCTTCCTGACAGACTCGGTCCATTCTGTGCTGGCGCAAACAACCAGACTTCACGGCGGCGCCATCAGATACAGAGCTCAGCGCATATCCGTAATTAATTTGCTATAGACTACAATTCATCTGCCGCGAAATGGCGTCCGCGCATAGGGTGCTCATATTGTACAAAGTCTGAAGTTTGTTTTGACGCTCGAAACATGGACGAGCAGAGACACCGTGTCTATCCTAATAAATTCAATTCAATCACTGATTCCATATAATACTTTGGCGAGATCATCGGTATTTACGCCTTTGTTTATTTCATGCGAGCGGCGAGTTTATACATTGCTCAGACTTGGACTAATCACGCACAGATTCATTGGCTCACATCATAAGCTTGATATTCAAATGATCTTGAATTGCTGGGCGGATTGGCTGTATCTCATACTGTGGGGTTTCTAGTGTGTAGGACAGCAGTTGACTTAACCATGAGCAACACAGTGAACGCCTGCGGCGTCATTCATGAATCCGAAAAATGATTTCGAAAATGGTGGACTACCGTCGCTTATATTGATTATGCCTCGTGTTCTTCTATGGTAAAGGCTGAAGGGCGTCTGGATTCCTGGCAAAGCTACGAGGACCTAGTATACAGATTCCAAAAGCCCAAAGCTATCAAGACTCAGCTTCGATCAGCTCAGTAAATAATCAAAAATGAAAACAAAACCTGCGCCACTCCACCGTCAAAAATCAGGAACCAGCCTCCCAAAGCTGCTGAACAAATTGCGTATCGAAGCCATTCTGCTGAATCGATGCCAATAGAAGCGAAAAATAAAGCACTGATGCTCCGCCACTTCTGAAAAGGCCGTTCCAGCTTGCCTTCCAAAAGAAAAAGCGGCACTTCGCAAGAGCTCGTCGAAAATCAAAGATTATAAAATTTAACTAACGCAGAGTCGAAAATCTAGGTGTCCTTGGTGTGAGAGAAAATCTGATTGGATCAAGAATACAATCAAACACAATGCAAAAGAAGGGAACGCCATTGTCGAGCAGGACGCCGGTTGCAGGAGGTGCCAGCACGCTATCAACTCCTTCACTTAATACTGGGCCTTTGAAGGAAATAACCTTGGTGCGTCCACGCTTTTTTGATTTTGTCATTATTTGACTGTTACATGTCAACATTTCACCTCACAAAAACAGCTCACCACAAACCACAACGACTATGATCTTGACTACATTCCTCGCGCAATCTATAATAATCAAGTAGATGAGTTATTACTTCGTGAAGAAGGAATGTCTGGCCGAATTCAAAAACATTCAAAGAAAAAGGGTCTTAATAGTAGAAGCGCGTCTCCAGTACCAACTGGAAGCCCTCGATTCAACACCAATTTACTCTCTCAATCTTCCACTCCAAATATTTCTAGAAATCATTCCAGGTTTGCATCTGCAAATCGCGATTCGGTTCGAGACTCTCATTTTTACAATTATCAACCACAACGCCAACAAACCTTTTCTTAAAAAACTACTTTTCTTGTTATTAGAAAACACCAGCAGATTCCGAATTAAATGACCAAAATGACGACAATTCCTCCTCGTCCTCGTTAGACCCAGACCTCCTCGCGACTGAATCCCGTATGGTCGTCCTCACAGAACTCGGCATCAATATCATCACTCCAGCCTATACAGCCATCATCCCACCGCTTCCCAAAGCACATATTGCAAACCCACAGGACACACCCATCTACACCATGGGAACACACAAGGCCTTACCACCGACATTCCCACGAACAATCCGCGCCGCTACGTGGAGAAACACGCTTGCAGTTAGCACTGAACAAGTGATTTTCGAAGCAAAAAAGAACTGTGCAGCCATGGAGACCAAAACAATCCTGCTTTCCAAAGAGTATACTTTGCGGTATGAGAAACCACGGGGCCAGCAGCATTCTGTCTTGATTCGGAGAAGTGGGTTGAGTTTCAGAGGACGTGGGGTGTTGGAGGAACGTGCACGACAAGGTGCAGTGGAAGGCATGGGTACGAGAGCACCTGTGGAGACTGTGTTCGCAAAATCACTGCCGAATGAAGTTGTTACAGATCAAGAAACTAGTATTGCTGGGTTCAGCGGCGGTGTTGGTGCTGGAAGCCGGAGGGAATCTGGAAGGAGGTCGAGAGGGAATTCTGTGGCGCCAGTGATGACTGCGGTTGAATTCAAGTCGCCACTATTTTCAAAGTTCCCAGTGACAGAAGTGGCAGAGCCACTGAGCATGGATGAAGAGACGGATGCCGAAGCGGGATTTTACAGTCCTTCCAAAGCAGTTGCCGCTCCTCCAGCTGCTTATTTGAACGAGGAGACCGACATATGGGCGGCTCCAACACATGCTTTTGATGAAAATCCATTTGTTCAAGCGGATTTGAAGCAAAAGCACATGGACTCCACAAAGAACTCACACGAAAGAATCAGCGTCAACAACAAAAGCGAAAATTCGAATTCTCCCACGGAAAGCGAAGAATGGCTAATTCAAGAAAGAAGGGCAATGAATCAGAACTGGGGCCGTGATTCTCAAGCGTCCACGTCAAATGCAGGCAGTAATGAACTAGCAAGTGCATCGAAAGCCAGTTCACCCACTGCAAGTACAGATCTAGTAAATATAGACTCAAAAGCGGATAGTGGCGGAAACACCACAGCTGGCAATTCGAGCACCAAAATGGTAGACTCCTTCTTGAAGCAATTTGAAAACAAGAACTCGTCTTCATTGAAGGCGTTAACATCACTGGCGCCAGATGGAGAACATCAAGAATCGATTCTCAATTCTTTCAAGAAGATGGTGGAAGGGTCTATAGAAGTATTGTCAACATCAGACGAGTCGGTCAATCAATCCAAATCCGTAGAAAATTCCTCTTCGATTCCTATCTCAACGTCGAATATTTTGGCGCCAGCAAGCAGTCCCTTCTCTCGAATCGACGGTCTCGATGAACCCAATTGGGGTGATGTAATTGTTCCACCTTCCCCAATCACCAACGAAAACAAGTCAAAGAGTGCCTCCAGCAGCAAGACTTCCCTGAAACAAAAAGAAAATGATTTTGCTGTCAAAAGTCTTCCAGCAAGTGAACAGGTTCTGGCGAAAAGTGATGAGACACAGAAGAAAGAAGAATCCTTCAGCAAATCAACTGAAGACAAAGCGAATTCGCACTCTGGCTCTGTTGATGCAAGTAGAGTATCAATTAGCATCAATGGCAAGCTGGAACAGGCTCCAATAGGTATTCTATTAATTTTTCTACACTTTCCTCCTTAGAAATTTTTTTTCAGACACTCTACCTATTATCGAGAAAATATTGCCAATTCATGACAATACCGCTGCCGTTTGGGGAACTCCAGAACCGGTTTTGGAAACAACTCCCCAACCAACCGACAACCACAAACACGAAAAACCAACCACACCAAAAACACAAACAACCTCGAAACTAAAATCACCACCAACATCTCTGAAGCCATCATTAGAGCATCTGAGTGAGGAACCCGACTCCTCTGCCAGCTCTCAACCCCTTAAACAAGCGCCTGACTCGCACCACCACCACCACGAAGACCACCACGAGAAAAAGCATGGCTTCGGGCACTCGATTAAATCATTTGCCAGCGGATTCAAATCCATGGTTTCTGGTGGCAGCAGCAAGATGAAAAACTCTTCAAGCCACAGTCTTGCAATGAGTGAGACACTCAAGTCTGGCGCTGGAGGGATACAGAAAGAACATGAATCTTCACCTCGCACTACAAGATCAAGGAGAGAGAGCGATACACGATCTGGACATCATGAGAGTGTTTTGGCTTTAGATTCGCGTGCTGCTATTGCTTCTACTGTTGCCATTGCCGCCACCAAAACCACGACGACTGAGAAACTGGGCGAGAAAGAGATACAGCAGCTTGAAGGCTCTGTGAAAAAGGAGAATATGAGCACACTCGAAATCAGCGCCAAAGCCAATGATACCATCCCAATTGCACCCGAATCAAAAGAAACGGCGACCGATTTATCAAACAAAATCAAGTCTCAAGGGAGCTCCGCAAAAGCGTCCACAGATGAGATTCCTGTCGCCAAGTCTCGGACAAGCGTCATCGAACCTGTCAGTATAGGCGGCTTCACTTCTCCCATAAATCAAGAGGCCAAAACAGAGTCAGCGAAAACAACCACAGTACACCTTCCCAGTGGTCCGTTGCAACACCAGTCACAAACAGAACACCAGCAGCAGCATTCTACGTCTGCTGAAAATGTGTCGAAAGCATCGCCGGTGTGGAAGGACACCAATTTTACCTCAATTGAAACCAAGGTATTCCAACAGAAAGATCATTCAGCCGTCTACACATCCTTGCCTTCATCAGCAAAACCCCCACAACAGCTTATGGCGTCTGCTGGCTCCCTGAAAGAAAAGCAAACGGCCCATAGTTTGGAAACCGACTCATCATCTCCTCAGAAGATGGCCAATTCCACTCCAACCTCCGCCAAAACATCCACTGAGAAGTTGACAACACAGCTAAAAGCGGAATCATCCAATAAGATTGAAGCAGCTGCTCCTCCAGATATCCAGAAGCCGATCCAGAGTGTCTCACAATCAGCATCGGCATCATTGAAGACTTCGATCGAAAAGCTGTCACCTACTCCCTTGGCGACGAAAACGGAAGTCATACTTACAGCAATTCCACTTGTACCCACTGTGAACGAGAAGGCGTCAGTAAAGTCTGGACCAAATTCTGTCAAGACCTCAATTGAAAATGTAGGATTCAAGGCCGTAGATGGTGCTGTAGCAGAAAAAAACGCCTGCATCTGAATCTCTTTCAAAGAAAGATATTACAGCGGAGAAATCAATCCCAGCTCCGGCTCCAGCAGTTCATCAGATACACAGTGTTGACCCGGATACGCTACCAACAAGACTCCCAGTCGACAGTCCTGCAATGGAAAAAGTTACTCCCAATACAGCAGCCGAACAGAAGATGGAGTCTCCCAAACCAAAACCCCCATCCACAAAGACATCGCAAGACTCAATCAATTCGTTGAGAAAACCAAAAATCGATAATACACAACAATCCCAACCACCACCAACACCTTCCAGTGCAACTAAGCCTTCATCGTCTCCTCGAGTGTCTACCAATATTGGAAAACTCGCAATGGCGTTTGAAAATACAACGCAACCTCAAACAAGCAATGAAAAGAAATCCTTGTCAAAGGAGAGCATTCAGGCTGACACTGTTCCAACTCCTTCTAGCCAACCGAATATCGCTGGAATAAATCCGTCCCTCTCCCAAGAACCGACAATTTCGAAATTAGCCCCTACAATCGCCAGCTCCACTGCAACTACTACTAAACAAGCCTCAGAAAAACCGCATCTACCGCCTCAAGAAACGGCAGCAGCAGTCAAAGCGAGTTTACCGTCTACATCCTCATCCTCACCGCCAGTGGTCTCTGAAACAACAACAACAATCTCGAAAAAAGATGCAGCACCAACACAGCCCCCACCATCACAACCACCACCAGCAGCGAAACCAAACAACAAGGCGAAATACATGAACGCCATGGATTTAATGAAACAAGAATCCCAGCAACAAAAGGACGCAGCCAAAGCAAATACACTGATTGATGGGAAGAAACCGGATAAACCAGGAAACCCCGTTGCTCCTACCATTACCACCACCACTGCCACCACTTCCACAAACCCATCGAAACCAGCAAACAGTACTGTGAAAGAATCGATGGCTTCTGCAGAACCAAAACAACAACAAAATCCCTCCAAAGATTCCAAAAATTCCTCTGTTGCTCCCACTTCTACGGCCGCCGCTGCAGTCGTCGTCACCGCCCCTCCTTTGGCAACCCAAATTCTCGGACCTGCGGAAAAAGAAAAACTGAGGATGGAAGAAGCAGCCATAAAGATGAAACAGGTTTCTGAAATGACTGCAAGCGTCAGCGGAACTACATCCAGTACAAATGGAGCAGCACTGCCGCCGCCGCAACAGCAGCAGCAGCAACAGCAACAAAGCGCTTCGACGGTTTCAAGGACCCTTTCTTCAGCGGATAAGAAAAAGGAAGAGAAAGATGGAAGAACTAGTACCACTTTGGCAAGTGCCAAGATGCCATCAGCGGATGATGTAATCAATTTTTTTTTTTTTTTTTTTTTTTTTTTTTTTTCGTTTAAGATTTTTTTTTTGATCTTACAAAAAAAGATGCGAGGACGGGCAGTCTGTGAAAAAATCAAGTGCGAAATCAAGGTTGAGAACTTGGAGATTTCTTGTGTTGATGATAAGAGTTGAGTTTTTATTTTTATTTTTATTTTTTATTTATTTTTATATTTTGGTGGGACTAAACCAAAGAAACAACAAAAACAAGAACGAGAAGTTTTCCCAACCATGGAATTGAGACGAATCGTCAAGGCCGAATTCACAGCAGGAAGACCCGAAGTAACCATCCACGCCTGCTGTCCACGGGATAAAGGTAAAACCGGGTCGAAATTCCGAACAATCGACGTGGTATTCGATGGTGGTCCTTTGAAGGCGAAAACATTTGCAGAAGGGTTGATGATGTTGGTGTATGGGTCTGGTAAGTTCTCCCTTCCTTTTTTTTTTTTGGTGGTTGAAACAACAAACTTACGTAAAAAAAAAATTAAATACCAAGTCACACCTGAAAAGGCAATCTTTAGAAAAGTATTATGCCTCGTGGATCGATTCGACAAGGAGCCAAGTAAAGTCATTGAAAAGTACATGAAACCAGTATGGGCTGTATTTAATAAGCCGTTTGAGATAAAGAGTTGAGTGCCAACCAGTTGCTTCTTTTGTTGTCCTTGTTTTATGTGTTTGAGTCTTGAACAGTGTGTTTTGATTTTTTTTTTGTAATTGCTTTAGGTGTTCAATTCATGGAAATGAGTGTGAATAACGCGATTTCAGAGGAAGAATGGCATAATATCAGTAATGTGGTGGTTATAAGTCCTGATTTTACTGGACGGATGCTTCAAATCTTGGTCAAGAACGGTTATGCCGATGAACCAGGTAATTAAACATAAATTTGTATAGATATAAATGGGTCTGAATCTTTTGGTGCTTGCAGTTGATTTGCCTGTTGACGAAGATCCGGTGGATGCGGCTTTGGCTATTTTGAAATGTAAGGGATAATACAATCTGTGTCATTTAAGATTCATAGAACCTACTGTACAATAAAAAAAAACAGCCGCTATTGGAAAGACGAAATCCAGAACAGTTCATGTGAGTGGGTTTGTACCGAATCGTGAAGAAGGAAAAATTGCAGGCTTTTTCAAGGGAAAGTTCAAATGAAGCGATGAATAAAGAATATTTCGGGTTTGATTGTTATATTTACATTAGAAGAATTAACAAAAAACAGGAACAAAAGATTAAAAAAACAAATTTAAAAAAAGAAACACGCCTTCGGCAGACACAAGAAAAAAGAAACACGCCTATGGCGTGACACGAACCGCCTTCGGCTTGTGGGAAAAGACAAAGAAAACCACGCCTTCGGCGTGACACAGAAAAAGAAAGAATACACCGCCTTCGGCGGTAGAATTGAAGAAAAATTGCACATAAAAAAGAAACACGCCTTCGGCGTGACACGAACCGCCTTTGGCGGTGGATTCACGCCTTCGGCGTGTAGGAAAAAGACAAAGAAAACCACGCCTTCGGCGTGACACAAGAAAAAAGAAACACGCCTTCGGCGTGACACGAACCGCCTTTGGCGGTGGATTCACGCCTTCGGCGTGTAGGAAAAAGACAAAGAAAACCACGCCTTCGGCGTGACACAAGAAGAAAGAAACACGCCTATGGCGTGACACGAACCGCCTTCGGCGTGTGGGAAAAAGACAAAGAATACACCGCCGAAGGCGGTAGAATTGAAGAAAAACTGCACATAAAAAGAAACACGCCTTCGGCGTGACATGAGCGGTGGATTCACGCCTTCGGCGTGTGGGAAAAAGACAAAGAAAACCACGCCTTCGGCGTGACACAAGAAAAAAGAAACACGCCTATGGCGTGACACGAACCGCTTTTGGCGGTGGATTCACGCCTTCGGCGTGTGGGAAAAGACAAAGAAAACCACGCCTTCGGCGTGGCACGAACTGCCTTCGGCGGTGGATTCACGCCTTCGGCGTCTGGCACGCCTTTGGCGAGAGTGACACAAGAAAAAAGGAATACACCGCCTTCGGCGGTAACCACCTTCGGCGGGAAAAGACATACAAAAAAAAATCAATTTATTAAGACAAAAACTACCTCAAATTCTGATTAATATACTCCACAAAGCCATCGGCAATCTTTCCTTGATCAATTTTAATAGTAACGCGATTCAAGTTTGCAGCATAAAGCCTGCGTAGCCTTCCCATTTCAGAAACACTGATTCCTTTTGAGGGGACAAGAACTCTAGAGTCAGTACCGGGCACTTTGAGTTCGCCGCCCGACATGAAACCGCTGCGAACGGCTTCCAAGACGGCGTCAGAAATCGCCTTTAGAGTGAGATCCATTTCGTGCAGGTAGTTTGTCTCAGCGACGGGTTTGAGGGCAATGGACTGACTCGGGGCCAGGTGCACGGTCGTGTGTACGAGCGAGTGGATGAATGTGGGGGGCAGGTCGTCGTTGGGCATCAGACACAGCAGCGGCGAGTCCCACCTGTTTCGGGCATCTGGTTCTTCGAGACGGCCGAGCAGGCTGTGCAGGATGTCCTCGGGGTAGTGCCCCGAAGCGGCGTTCCAGCCGACGACGTCCGCCTGTGTCGCCATGCAGAAGACGGTGTGCTGCGAGGTGCCGACGGCCTTCGCGACGCAGTGCAGCTGGTAGCGGAAGCCCTTGATGTAGTTCATGCTGTCGAGCACCACGAAGCGCTCGCGCGTCAGCAGCCGCTCGACGCCCGCCAGCAGCGCGCCGCGCGCCGCCTTCTCCGCCGCCGCCGTCGCGAACGCCGCCGCGCGCGCGAGCCCCAGCGTCTCCTCGCTGACCAGCGCCACGTCGAAGTCGAACCGCGCGCGCCCCGCCGGCGCCGCCGCGTTGAACGCCGCCACTTCCGCCGCGAGCTGCGTCTGGATCGCCGTCGCGCGTCGCGTCTTGCCGCTGCACGGGAGGCCGCAGAGCACAATGAGCGGCATTTTCTTTTCTTTCTTTTTTTTTTTTTTTTGTTTTTGTTTTTATTATTCATTTAATCACAACCGATTAACACACACTAGCGGAAAGAATCCCTCGCGGCCATCGCTCGCCAGTCGCCCACGCGCCCACCCGTCATCCTTCACCTCGAGTATCGCCACCCGGTCGCCAACCCGCATGTTGAGCTCGTCGCCAATCAGCGCAGAGTATTCCTCACTGACCACACACTCCTGCCCAACCCTGTACTCGGACGACGACTCCTCTGCACGAGGCTGTCCAATCAAAATAGGCGAAAATGTCAAGGGCTTGTGAAAAAGTACGGTGCTCGCCGTCTGCGGTAGCGGTTCCTGCTCACGCAATGGTACTCGCTCATACGTGAACCCCCTCTTGAGCCCAGCGGATGGTACTGTGACACCCAAACCTAGCCCCGGCTCCTTGGACTCATCTCGTTGATCCTTTTTTTCTCCTCCATTCTTTTCTCCTCCGTTTTTTTGTTGAAGAGCACCGCGAATACGCTCAATTGTAAGCGTAACGATAACCACAAAGAGAGCCGCAGCGACAAGACTGCCCACTGTGATTATTGTAATGGCTGCTGGAGTGAGACGGCTTGGTAAAGGTTGCACAACAATTGTCGCGTTTTTTGAGTTTGCAGTTGTTGTTCCCGTTGTTGTTGTTGTCGCGTTTGGTTTCGCCTTGTTGAGAATGAGCGTCTTTTTATCTGGTTTCAATGAATTGCAACATGTTGGATTGTACCCATATTGAGTGCAATACTTGATTGCTGCAACAGAGTCTTCGCCGAATCCTGTTAAGATTTTAATAAAAATGAAAACGTTTTTTTTTTTTTTTTTTGGTGTTTGTACCATACCGCATTGCTTTGTATCAGCATCCACCGCCTCAATACACTCCTCCTCCAACGACCCATTCAAACCATTTTGCCAAGCATCCACAACCATACGGCAATCAGCTCCCTCAAGAACCTCGCTTCTCTTGTTCCCAATACGAATATCAGTTGTCTCGGTACACTGTTCTGGATCATTGAAAAGTTGTTGAAAAGAGTTTGAAATTGTTGAGCATGATTCTGCACATAATGCACGAGAAGGAGCTTTTTTTTTTGTTATATTAATTATCAATACTTTGTTCATCAGGTGAACATTAGGTTTTTGAACTCAACTGTGGGCACCCATCACGTCATTGCATCCTGCTGATAAAACAAGCACATCTCTCATGCACAGATATGTAGTCATGAATTTGAATGGCTTCAAACTAGTAGTAGCAGTACACCCAAGATCATCCAATGGTTGCTGTTGAAGCGCTTGTTCCCAGTCTTGAACAGTCGATAGAGGAGACAACAGGGTGTATGGAGTTGCAAGAGCCGTAATATTGATAAAGAGACCAGTGTTCCAAGGGGCACATGTAGAGGATGAGCTGATTGGTAAACATTCCTGTTAAGTTGAGATTTTGAGAATTGACAATTTGGAAAATCTCTTGTAACTATTACCGTGTAAACGCTTCCAAGTACCATTGCTGTTTTCTTTAGTCTGAGCTGAAAAAGATGATTCAAGGAGCGTAAAATAACAGACACTATTTTTTTTTTCAAGTTGGGTTTACAATTTAAAATTGGGTTCACGCAGATTGAACCCAAAAAAAAAGTCTGTGGAATGATAATTAAAGTTCTTTTGCCCCACGCGTATGCATTTGCATCTAATAAATAAATAAAAAACCGGACTCAATTATATATTCTGCCACCCCCCCCCCCCCCCCCCCCCCCCCCCCTCTCTTTTTCTGTGAAGACGTTGTGCTTTTTGATTTTTTTTTTTTTTTTTTTTTTTTTTTTTTTTTTTTTTTTCATTTTTACTTCATACCATTTGAGAGTTCATTGTTTTTTACAATAGCACCAAACCGATTAAACAAAGAAAAATAGACAACTACGCTATGATGGATTGTGTCTATTCCCAGTTTTTTTTTTGAGTCGGCAAAAACTTGACAAATAAACAGAACGTAAAACATAAAATAAAATAAAAAAAATAAGAGTCATTTATATATAAAAAAATTGCTTGCCGGGGGAGGGGGGGGGGGGGGGGGGGGAGGGTTGTTGTTGTCGTACAAAAGAGAGTCAAAAAAAACTTATCACTGAAGTCCAATACACGGTAACGGGAAAACACCCACCGACGGCCCATCCCCCCCTTTCTTCATCCCCGACGCCCACCCATCATCGTGAATCTCAGTAACAACCACAACATCCCCCGGCTTCAACGTCAATTCATCAGGTAACTGGCTTTCATACTCCAAAATCACTTTATACACTCCAAACCCTTTGGGAGAAGCGCCATCTTGCTGCTGCTGTGGCTGCTGCTGTGGCTGCGGCTGCTGCTGCTGCTGTTGCTGCTGCTGCTGCGGCGGTGTATTCAGTGGAAACGGCAACGGCGCCATCTGCGGGATCCGTGGAAGAAACGAAGACCCATTCGTGGAGGACCTTACAACAGGCTTGTAGGTTCCGAATTCAGAGAGTGGCATGTAATCTCCGCCACCACTACCTCCACCACTACCTCCAAGTGCTGATTTCCTGGCAAACAGGGATGACTCTGAGCGGGGATCTGCTGCGAACGCGTTTGATGATGTAAACGAGGAGGAATAGATGCCGGATTTTTTAAAGTTGCGTCGAGCGAAATAGATTGCGGCTGCAATGAGAAGAGCCAGGAATAAGAGCGAGCCAATCACGATCCCGGCAATAGCTCCAGCGGAAGGACCGTTGTTGCTGCTGCTGTTGTGGTTGTTGTTGTTGTTGTCAATGTCTGATGAATTTGGGGTCGCGGAAGATGTGGGGACGCTTGATGGGGAAGGACGCGTGAATCCAGAAGGGGTCAAAGATTCACAGCAAGGCGGTGTGTAGTCTGTTGATTTACAGAATGCGAGTGTTTTTGCAGTCGAGTTTGCTCCCAATCCTTTTTTCGAAAAAAAAAAGGGAATACATCAGTTGGAGGGGGGAAACTGTCCCTGTCAAAAAAGATTTGATATCTCTCACTCACCACACGATCTATGATCAATAATAACAGAGCCCAAGCAGTTTTGACCGTTCTTTGCCACTTCCTCTTGCCACGCCGAAACAACAGTGTGACATTTGCCCGCCACTTCCAATGCATTTGACCGTGCCTGAGAAGTTGCCTCGGAAAAGGGCGAGTTGGCTGGAATCGAAGGGCATTTCGTGGTGTCTCCCAAGTACGATTCAAATCCCTTTCCGATATACGAACAGGTTTCAGAACATAGAGCCGGGGATGGAGCTGGAATCAGTTAATTAAACTGGACACACCAAAGCATTCAGAAAAAAAAAAACAGGACTCAACTATTTGCTCCCATTACATCATTGCATCCCGCCGATAAAACAAGAACATCCCGCATGCAAAGATACGTGGTCAGAAATTGTGTTTTGACGATAGTATCTCCCGTGGAACAACCCAAGTCTTTGGCAGGTGAGTATCGGGCAACATATGCTTCCCAGTCAGACACGTAAATAGCGGCAACATTGTATGTTGAAGCAAGTGCTGTGGTGTTGATGTAGAGGTCGGTTGTCCATGGAGCGCAGATTGAAGTCGAGGCGATTGAAACGCATTCCTAAAAAAAGGAGTTTCGAGCTGTTTAGAGGAAGAAGTTTCTTTTTTTTGTTTGCGAATGGTTTTCTCATCTGGTCTTAACTGGATGCGCTATGGAGCTCATTGTTTTTTTTTTTTTTTTTTTTTTTTTTTGCTGAAGAAAACGTAAGGACAGGAATTGGCGAGGTGGGGTTCGAACAAATTTGCTTTTAAATACCTTTTGAACTGAACCCAATTCAAAAAAAAGATCCAACAAAACTAACAGGTTTCTTTTTCAATGGATGGATAGGAAAAAACGGTGGAACCCAAAAAAAACACTTTAAAAAATGGCGTTGAGCTCATGACGGATAATATCTTCATACAACTGCGCAAAGTTTGAACAGGATTGCATTCAGAGGGGGAAAAAACACTATTATTTTTTATAATATTACATGTATTTTTACAATATTTTTAACTTCTTTTTCGTTCTTTTTTTTATTTGAAACAAACAACCAAGCATCAGGAAGGAGTTCTGGTGCGTTCCTCGAGGCTCCTCAATCCCACCCCTCCTAATCGAAAGTGTCTTTTTTCTCTTCTCTTTCGTACATCAAGGCGGTTTCAACGAATCAACTATGGCGGATTTCGACATTTACGGCGATAGCTCAGACTTTCTCCTTACAAATGCAAGTACTCTGCGTTAATTTTCTTTATCTTGATGGCCTTGGCCTTAGCTGTTTTTTGTAACAATCAAGCATCTTTTTACAGGATGATATTTTGCAGTCGTCAACCCTCACTCCGCAAGCTGAATCATCCAAGAACGCAAGCTCCAAGAACAACAATAACAACAACCAAGGCATTGAATCTAAATCTGGGTTAGAAGCTGCTGCTGCTGCCGCTTCTGCTGGTGGTGGGGGCATCTGCAATAACTCCATCATCATCTACTACTCCTACTACAACAACTCAAGGAGGAATTCAACAGTTGTCCTCTTTTGGTAATACTAATAGTTTGGGCAGCAGTAGTAGCTCGGCGGTGGATAATTATTCGATGGATTCCCAGCATATGCGCGCTTTGATTCTTGATAACTTGACTTGGGTAAGAATTCCTCTCTGTACATTTCATTTATTTTAATCTATACTTTTTTTTTATGCTTTTTAAACGCCAGTGGACAACCGATCACGATCTTTACAACTCTTGCATCCAGGCGGGTATCCCGAAAGCCAACCTCTCAATCACAGATATCACGTTTGCAGAGAACCGCGCCAACGGGAAATCAAAAGGGACCAGCCAAATAGTGTTCCAATCAAACGCGGATGCTGTGACAGCAAAGGCATATTTCGATTCAATGTGAGAAAAAAAAAAGGATATTCATCACGGCTTTTTCTTTGATTGTTTGTTTATATAACATCCCCCCCCCCCCCCCCCCCCCCCAAAAAAAAAAAAAAAAACTCAGAGAAATCCATACAGTGAAACCTGTGACGAGAATTTCCTTCTTTGATTCATCCAAGCCAGGAGCATTTGCTGGTCCGGGAGCAACGGATTTTCCGCCTCAGCAGCAGCAGCATCAACAGCAATCCCAAATGATGGGAAATATGATGGGAATGAATCCAAACAATAACATCATGATGGGAATGAATCCAAACAGCAATATGATGGGAATGAATCCAAATATGATGGGAATGAATCCAAACATGGGAATGGGAATGGGACCAATGTTGGGCGGTGGTAGTGGTGGACCGACCGGCATGGGAATGGGGATGGTAGGTCCTTCAGGAGGTGGAATGATGATGAACCGGCCAGGATTTATGCGCCGCCCTCCTCCCCCTTCCCTTCCGCCATCGCTTCCGCCAATGGGACGTGGGACGCAAATGCCATCAATGCCGCCCCCACCAAGTCTTCCGAATATGCCTAATTCAAACATTATTGGAAATATTGCACCGCCAGGAAGCGATCTGGCGCCGCCTGGCGTTTTTCTGGATTCGACGGTCCCGCCTGGTGGACCAACTCTCCAGCAACCGCCCCTACGTTCAGAACCTGTAGATCGACGCCCTCATGGAGGTCCAGAGAGCGCAGGATCGCATTCTCCCCGATCCTCTCAACAGGAACTATACAATCAGAATCAGCCCACATTCAATAGTGGACGTGGAGATTGGGGTTATGGCAGAGGCGGCAGTGCTGGAAATGGGGATTGGGGATACGGTCGGGGAGGAGGTAGAGGTGGTTGGGGTCGTGGCGGTTATGGTAGAGGCGGTCCTCCAAGATACGACGATCGATATTACGAAGATGATTACCGCAATAACGGACCTCCGCCGCCACATTTGGGGCGAGGAGGTGGAGGCTATCCTCCAAACGATCGCGATTACTATGACCGCCCACCTCCCCCACATCATCATAGAGACTATCCGCACAATGCAAACAATCGGCCACACGATGACCACTATCATCCACCTGGAGCAAGTTATTCCAGTGGAGGACCGGGGTATCGGTCGAGTGGTGGAGGTGGCGGCGGCGGTGGCGGTCGAGCTGTGGTTGAAGTTGTTGAACGGAAAAAAGAGTCGGCACCAGTTGCTGTAACTGAAAAATCTGTATCCAACGGTATATCAATTGTGGGCAAGGCCAGCTCTGTATCTGGCCCTGCCACTGCCCGGGAAAACTCTCGGGAAGACTTGGATCATGACCCCAGTGGCAGTGGTGGTGGTGGAAAGAAACGGAAACACCGGAGAAGACGGCATCGGTCGCGGTCTGTATCCAGTGATGATTCGGAGGATAGCGAAGAGCGGCGAGAGCGGAGAAGGAGACATCGTGAACGTGATGATGGGGATAATGATGATGGTGCTGGTGCTGGTGCAAGTGGCGATGCTGAGAGGAAGAGGAAACGCAGCAGCCACAAGTCATCGTCGTCCAAGAAAAAAAGCAGTAGTTCTCGAAAGCATCGCCATCGCTCTGATTCTGAAGGTTCCAATGATGAGGAACAGTAGCATTCTGGTTTCAAATAAACTCATTGATTTCAGAAATGCTTGTATTTCTATGATTGTGCAATGTTGAAAGCAGAAAGTATTTCAATTGCAACATTATCAAGAGTTTATTCCTGAGAGACCAAAAATGAAGATGAATTGTTGAGATTGGCATGTCCTTTAGCATAACGATCCTTTTTTTGAATGGCAACATAAATGTTATGCGCCCAAATTTGAGTAACACCAATCACAACCAATACTGCAGACACCAAAATACTCCAGCCAATGAACAGGGGAGTTACTTCATAAACAACATCCAAAGCAAAATGCCTGACGAGGGCCACATAAAACACGTTGACAGCAAGTCGGAATAATGACAAAGGCCACAGGCTGAGAAATGCAAAGAACGAAATTACTGGGGTCGGTGCCTTCATTTGTCGAAGCCCCAAGTAGACATGAGGTACGGCGTCAATAACAGCATGTAGCATGACAATCGCACCCGTCCAAAATACGAAGAACTGCATTAAAATGTCGCTAATTGAAAAAATCAGCAAAAGGCCTATGATCCCGAGGCCTATGGCTGACAGGTGATGCAACTTGAGCATGAAATGCATTTCATTGCCGCTAAATACAAGCTCGGCGGTATAATTAAAAATGTACGAGAATCCTGCGCCCAGCATAACTCTGTATGTGATATCTGGCTGAGAAGGCGCGTAGAAACCACCATTTGTTACGCTGTGGAATGTCTGAGGGATAAAGTAGACACAGATCGAGAGAAACGCTATAGTTTCTGTAATGGAATTGATTGCGTAGAATACTAGTTTCTTTGGTTTCGGAAAGGAAGCTAGAATGGGCTCTAAATAGTGGGCCAGCCAAACAGTACTGAGAATAACTGGAGAAAATAGCGTCGCAATGTACGATAGGGCGCCTGGAAGATCAAAAATGTACAGCGCAATTTTGTCTGGTACGAGCTTGGAAATATGTGTAGCTGTCTTGAAAATCATTTCAATAGTGATTGGAGGGTTTGCTGGTTCCCAATTCGGCGGAAACCGTTCTTCGACTAGAAAATGTCTGGCAAATTCGATAGAACAGCTTGGATAGTTAAGGGAACTATTCTGAAGTCCACCGAAAGAATGGAGTAGTTGGAGCCGCATTCTGGAAATTGACGAATGCCTATCAAATAGAAGCCAAATCAGAAGGTGTTACAAAAGCGTAAAGAGATTATACCGAGTTTAAATTGAAATTTTCTGAAAAGTCGGGATTCTGGAGGAACGAATGTCTGAATTCTTTTGTGAGAGCTGCCGCCAAATCTGTGGCAGTTAAACTGATTCCGTTCTCGACAGAAGCCAGCAGACGATTCATTTTTCCGAAATCGATGGTCGCCATATCGTCAAATGAGGAGTCGATTCTGGTTAAAGACGTATCTTGCTAATGGAATAAATTGTAAGTGGAAAGCAAAAAAGAAAAAAAAAAAAAAAAAAAAAAAAAAAAAAAAAAAAAAAAAAAAATAACTATACCTTTTTTAAGACGGTTCCATAATTGTTGAGACTATTTAAGTCAAAGGATAAGATTCCCATCGAGTTGGGAGATCCATATCTCTCTATGGCAACGGCAGTCTACCCATTTAGATTAGTAAGAATTAAAAATTGATGAACTTGTTAAACTCCTCACATTCAACATAGCAAACGTATCATCAAAGCCCATCTACACGACAAAAGTTAATTAAGGACACTAAATAAACGAGATTAACATTAACCGTTTGATAAGCAATACGAAGTGATTTGGCGGTAATGCCTTTTCCATCATTCGGCAGAATGCCGTGGTTTGCCAATGTGTTTAGGGCCGGACAGGGAGAACGCACACCTCTTGCAGGGACTCCAAGATATGGTTCTCTGGACATCGCAGCAACAGTCGCAGCAACCGACAAAGCGAGGGATATAAGGCTTGCCAACATCTTTTTTGATCCACAAAAAGTGAAAAAAGGCTGAAAAAAGACAAAGTGAAATGGCCAATCTCGCGAACACCTTGTGGTGGATGTACCCGTTGATCGTAAGTTCGTTCACCGCTCCGTGAAACTCTCTAACTGCGGTACAGCACGCCATTGTCTTTCTTGACACATTACGAGCGTCTTTATTCGAAACCGGAGTTTACGATACCAGTATTGGCCTTGAGTTTTCTGCTCTTTCGTGTGTTGGACTTACCACCATCCGAACATTGAATGGGTTCATGATGATTTTAAGGGGTTGTATGTAAAAGTTACGATTAAACTAACACCTGCTTTAACAGGACCTGCAATGACCTTGCCAATCCATATGCAGGCTCTCAATATTACCGATTTGGCCGGACACAAGCCCTTCTGGATGTGGCCCCTGAGCCAGATATTCAATTCGGCGGATATCCAAATCCGAGAATTTTATCTCAAGCATTGTTTACTCGAAAGGAACAACAAACCGTTTACGCTCCTGAACAGAATCTATGGAGTGCCGCATGGATTCAGTTTCAGATACACGATTGGTTTCAACATATTAATACTGATAATCAAGATGACACCATTAATGTGCCTATTGAACGTGGTGATCCGGTAAACGGAAATTCATTTGTTTCAGTGGTTCTCACGGTCTGTCCATAGCTTTGGAATTCAAATGGTCCCAACATCATGAAAGTTCAAAGGACACTTAACGACTCTTCATCGAACGTCCCACATCCCCTGGCTTTTGTCAATAATGCAACCCATTGGTGGGATCTCTCTCAGCTTGTAAGTAATTTTTTGGGTTTTTTAAGGGTCAAGTAAACCTCATAACCTACAGTACGGCACCAATGAAGATCTGCTGCAAGCAATGCGATCGCATAAAGAAGGAAAATTATTGATGGACGACAAGAACCTCATCCCACTCTCGAAAAGAGGAATAG
Source organism: Obelidium mucronatum (assembly GCA_025765595.1). Classification (NCBI taxonomy): domain Eukaryota; kingdom Fungi; phylum Chytridiomycota; class Chytridiomycetes; order Chytridiales; family Chytriomycetaceae; genus Obelidium; species Obelidium mucronatum. The sequence goes on along the minus strand of JAIVFH010000005.1, from coordinate 620,051 downwards.
AATTGACTGGTTTCGCCGCAAACTGGTGGATCGGTCTCTCTTTAATGCACAACCTCTTTGCCAGAAACCATAACAGAATCTGCTCTGAACTGGCTAAAGAATATCCAGCTATGTCGGATGAAGAGCTCTTTCAAACGGCCCGATTGGTAAACTCAGCTATCTCCGCCAAAATACACACCGTCGAGTGGACACCTGCTTTACTTGGGAACGAAGCATTGAACTTGGTCATGAATTTAAATTGGAAGGGACTTCGTCAGTTCAACTCCCCTCCATTGGTTGGAAATGCAAACAAGCATCCGTTAAACGTGACATACCAGTTTCCCGAAGGTGTGCATTGTTTTCCCATTTATTATTGAGTTCTTAATACCTTTCGGGCATTATAGAATTTGTTGCGATTTATAGAATGCATCCACTTCTGCCGGAACGAATTCCTTTCCAGCCAATCAACTCAACAGAACCCACTTCCGGTTTTCAATTGGAAGATACTGTCTTTGGCGGCAGTGGTACTATTAGAGCAAATTAGTTGAGTGCAAAATTTAAACAGCATATGATATTTAAGCAGTTTTTCAAAAACTCAGTTCCCTTCCTGATTTGGCCAACAGCTTTGGTACAAACCTTATGGGAGCCTTGACTCTGAACAATCATCCAACGGCACTGACAAATCTTATTCTTCCAAATGGGCAGCCCCTGGATGTATCGATGGTTGATATTCTGCGCGATCGCGAACGAGGAATCCCAAGGTGAGGAAAAAATAAAGCAACATGTGAATTCCGAGTTCTCAAGTCTCCTGCAGATACAACGCCTACCGTAAGATCTTGAAGCTTCCTCGAATGAAGACATTTTCAGATATTACGAGCAACCCAGCTCTCGCAAAACAACTTTCGAAATTGTATAATGGAAATGTCGATTCCGTAGACTTGTTGGTTGGTTCTTTAGCAGAGGACAACCGACCTACAGGATTCGCCTTTTCAGAAACCACATTTCGATTGTTTACAGTTGTGGCGAGTCGAAGAATATCAGCCGATCGACTTTTTACAACTGATTACACTCCTGCGGTTTATACTGCCAAGGGTCTTTCGATTGTGGAAGATGCCACGATGAAGTCAATTCTGGTTTCCAACTTTCCGGAACTCTCAACGGTGTTTGCGAAAGTCTCAAATCCATTCCTATTGTGGCATAGTGAGCATATCCAGAGCGAATACGACGCACGTCAGAGCAGCATTCAAAGAAAGATTAAATATCTAGCCACTCAATTTTGAAAGAATAATAATATTACTCAAAAACAAATTTATTCCAAAAACTATCAAAAAAATCAAAGAAAACGATGCCCGAGAAGAATAAAGTACCCTTTTACACACAACACAATTATATACATTGACAATTAAAAGAAGCTTGATTCGCTGAAGAGGAGTGCATTTGTGTAAGTCAAGTCACTAGCCCCCTGCCACAGCAAGCCAAGCTGCTTCCACCAACGAATAACCTGCGCTGTTGATAAGAAAGCACAGATATCCTTCCCACCCAATCCACTGGTAAGGCGAACAGAAAGAAGAAAAAATAGAGGGAGAAAAAGAAGGAAAGAAAAATAAAGAGCGATAAAGCAAACAACTGGAGATGTAGGAGCAAAGTGCTAGGCGCGAACCCGCTTAACAAAAGAGTCTTCTTCGTCACAGAAACTACGGCCTCTCTTGAGCCCACAGTCGCTATCAGATGGCACATTGTCATCGATAGAAGATGGTGACGGATAGTCAGCCAAACTAGGCGAGCTCTGAGACACAGCAGGAGAAGAAAACACCTTTGGAGCAGCAGCGCAAGCAGCACCTGAGATAGAAAGCAACGTTGACTGAGCTTGCGGTTCACATGGATTGCACGAAACTCCCAAAGAGGAAGTTTGTTGCAACAATGGGGTGGCAGCTTTGCCTTGTTGTTGACTCTGCAACTGCTGAGCAAGTTGGAGCTGTTGCGTTTTAGCCATCAACAAAGCAGTCCAGTTGGCAAAAGTCTCATGACCAACAAACAATTCGTAATCAATCAAAGACAAGAATTTGAATTCGTTGGAATTGATTTCCAGAACGGAAAGACCTGAAATTTTTGACCAAGCTTTGTTACTGTAGTTGCGATCTTGGAGGTATTTGCTTGCCAAAATCAAAGCAGTGAGAAACATTCGGCGCCCACAGATTGGCAAACCATCTTGGCTGAGTAATGGGGATGAGGGGGGAGTAGCCAACGACAATTCAGCCTTTGACGATTGAGCTGAGTCCTTGGCAAGTTCGTTGCGAAGACGCACAATGTAGAAGAGGGCGAGTTGGAGGGTGGAGAAACTGGTCTTGGATCGACGAAGGATTTCTTGAATGAACACCTTCAATGGGAGAACTTTGACACAGCCATTTGGAATTTGAGTTGGCCAGATAGATTCAATGATGGAGGCGGCGGTATCTAATTGGTGGAACATACACCAAATCAGTTTCCAGGCCACTGAAAACACTCCATAAACACATCGTTATGAACTCACCCACAAGTCTGTCAACAAAGACAGAACGAGCTTTTGAAGATTCAGAATTGATAACATTTGGATTGGGTGGTGCTGGTTTGGAAGCAACGGATGGAGGAAGTGGGGGGCGTTGTTGTTGTTGTTGTTTCGATGCGAGTTGTTGTTGTTGCTGAAGGAGGGCATAAAGGGAGGCGGGGATTTCAACGTTCATATTTAAAGGGCTTTTGAAGCAGCAATGCGCTTAGAGTTTTTGAAACAGAAAGTACGGGTTCGTGGGAAACACGAAAAGCAGATAAATGTAGATGATTCGAGAAAAAAAAACTTTAGGCACGTTGTGCTCCGATAGCTGGGGCCATTGTACAAAAGTTTTTGAGTTGTTAAAGGGTTTTAAAAAGTAGAGGTTTGCTTTTGCTGAGCAGAAACAGATTCACAGAAGATAAAGGTAGAGGGGGTTCAGAGAGACGGGGGCGTAGTCCGGTAAGATTAATTCAAGTTGCGTAGTCGTGGGTTGTTCAGGGTGGGCGGAGGTATTGTAAAGGGCTTAGAGAGTGGAGGTCACGAAAGCCATCTTTGCAATTACGAGTTTGGTAGAAGATTTTAAAAGGTTTGAGTTTAAAACAAAGAAAGGGCTCTTAGAGCTTGTTTTGTCTTTTGCGGTCTAGTAACTGAAGTTTCAGGACGGCAAAAGGAGTGGCTGAGATAACAAAGCAAGGTTAGTGCCTGACTCACTGATGCTAACAAGTTTCATCGCAAATACTATGCCGATGCATCGCAGGGGGTGTCGGGGGGCACTTCATACATACAGGTTGGAGAGTTCTACTGAGGGATCTGATTGGCCAAAGTAGATATAGTCTGTGACTGTGCTGGGAGCAGGTGCGAGTGTCGAGGAAGACGGCGTATGAGTGTAAGAAGAGTGAGTTCGAAGCTGGCAGCTGAAGACGTTTGATGTTCGTTCAGCAAAGAGTTCGTGGTGGTTTTTCTGTGTTTTTTGAAATGGAAAATTTTCTTATCCTGGGACTTGACCACATTCGCAATTGGGTTTCAAAAGAGAGACTCACTGGAAATGCTTGATCTTATCGTATCTTAATAAGCAGCAGCGGTTTGAGACTGCGCGAAAAGATCGCGCGTTAAGACGTGTGACTGTACGTGACAATCTGGGTGCCACTCTCTTGTTTGCTATTTCCTAGCACTTTCGATAAGACTAAAATTACATTGTCCGCCATTCACTCCCCCACCTTCGCCTCGCAGTGGAGAAGCTTCCAGCTCATGGAGTCATGCTTTATTCACAACAGCACCACAAATAAGTACAATGTGTTGTACACTTCTTAATTCCGGGAATAACCTCCTGTTTCATTTTCTGGAACTTTCATTGGTGAAGCCCCAGAGGTACCACTTTGGTATCCTCGAGAATTACCACGATTACTAGATTGGGATGTACCATATCCGCCGCGATATGTATTTGTTGGAGCCCAACTGTTGTTTTGCTGCTGATGCCCTCCTCTGTTGCTGCGATTCTGATAGAAACCGCTCCCAGAACTGTAACTATTCCGTCCATTTTGATATTTGCGGGTCTCGTTTTGATATTGATACGATTGTGTTTGCTGTTGTTGTTGGCCACCTCCTTCGTGATAAATAATGTTTGCAGACCCATCTCCACCCCACTCATCAACAGGGAGGTCGACAGAAGGGACAACGTTTAATTCTCTTTGAGTATGTTGCTGTGATCCCTGACTTTTTAAATCCTCGTTCGAGGGCGCATTCAACGTCGATCCCCATTCCCTGTCAGAAAGTGGTGGCGGTGGGGCTCCCATACCCCCTGAAGCCAAAGGAGCAGAGTTGTTTCGTGATTCATAATAACCCCGACTTCCACCGCGTATTCCTCGACTGGGTTGCTCTTTGCAATGAGGTGCGACTGCGGCGTCAACTAAATCGTCATCGTCAGGACCACCTTCCAGGACACCCCCCCTTTTATTTAGCGGGCGGTGTTGAGGTTTTCTTGCCAAGTATGAAGGTTCATCAGGTAGGGGCGTCCATTCTTTCGCATGGCTTGAAATAGGCCTTTGATTTGGTGTGGTAACCAGTTGGGTTGTAAGACGTAGATTGTCGGTTGCTCGATGGGAAATTACGACCTGGATCCTTGATCTCGACTTCCATGAGCATGTCCTTCTCGAAGAAAAAACTGACCAGTTGTGCGTACTGAATCCATAATGCTGTCGTCTACTTGTTCCAAAGGGGGCTGCTGTTGCTGTAACGATTGGGTGGACCCAGGATAAGACACTTGCTTTGCGAACTTGTTTCTCCGCTTTGGATTTCTCCAAAACTTTCTTGGCGTTCAACATTTCATTTTCTGTCGAAAACTCTACAGAAAACTTCAAGATGGAAGTCAATCGACCCCTTCCACTGGAGTTAAAACAACCCAAAACATCTCGTTCAATGGAATACAACTTACATTGCCACAAACGCATTCTGAGGTGTATCGTATAGAACGAAACAAGTCTTCCCAGTTTCAACCTGCAGAAATAAAACCATTACACATTTTCCCAGCTTCTGTTGCTTGGCCCACCGGAATCAACAATTTTTTGTTGCCGTCACCAACTCGAAATATTTTCAGAACGTCTGTCACGGTTGCAGGCTGCGTAGTTGTAGATGCTGAAGTAGGTTCCGGAGAAGGTGTCGCTGCAGTTGGCTTCTTTTTGGACTTGTGCTTTTGATTGTCCATTGAAACTGTTTCACTTGGAGAAGGCGATATCGCTCGTCCCGATGAATCGAATGTTTTCACTCGTTTGACAGCATTTGATGATTCTGGCGCAGTTGTGAGCGATGCGACAGCACCATTTGATGTTGTTGCTATCGGCTGTGTAAGGTCTACCTTCTTGGTTGAAGGAGCTTCTCCAATCACAGTTGTAGTGCCATTTTCCACAGCTGCTGTTAAGCCTTTGCTGCGTTGCATCTTCCCAGCATTCTGCTCTGCCAGTTTAATGGCATTCTCCATTTCCCCTTCATTAGAATATCTAATATTCAAATTCGTTGTCGATAGAAGTGCAGTGCTGAAAAAGACAAATTCAGTTTAATTTGTAAAAGTGAAAGACACTCAACTATGCGACTGTGGCTTGCCCAATACTAGCAAACTTAATATACACTGTCATAGATCCATAAAACAAGCCTATAAATCCATCGAAACAAGATAATAATTGGTGGATTCGCGATTCAATCAGCAAAACAGGCGAATTCTTGCTCTCTGAATTCTTGAATTTTAAGACGGTTGAAGCAGCGGTGCTGCTTTTTGTTTGGCTGGTCGCATTCTCTAGTGTATCTGAACGGAGAAGAGTTTGCTCTGGAAGGATAGACGATGCAAAAAGCCGACCGAGGAGAGTTTTGGCTGATTTCGCAGATGATTCAGACGAAAAGAATATATCCACAGATGAGTCGTTGGAAGTCCGCAATGATGGTTTGTACAGTAATTTGATGAATCCAGGTTCTCGAATAACAAGTTCACGAATATTGAACCCCAAAGGAACGTTTGTAAAAGTAAACCCTGTGAAGCCACGAGACGTTGCGATTGCATCATTGGTGGAAATAGGACTGGGAGAGCGACTTGAACTTTTCGCTCGAGAAGTTGGTGTTGGAGACCTTTCGATAGATGCAGAACTCTTCAGCTCCAATTTTGGTGGGGTGGGAACCCACTTTACATTCTCTTTTGCGGTCGACAAATGATTTGCTTTTGTGTCGTTTGGATTCTCAGCAGGCAAAGTTTCTGAGTTCAGCGCCAAAGAAACGCTTTTCTTCTTTTTTGGCTCCATTCTTCTTGCCCATCTGGTTTCTCCTTGACTTCTGTAACACCCACTTGCACTTTTTCGGTGATTTCAGGGTTGGCAAGACGAGTGGCTCCATTTGAAGTTTCAGAATACTCCATGAATAGGTTTGTTGAGTTCCTGATACCAGTTGTAGCGTCTATCGAAGCTTCGCGATTTGCAAATTCAGCAATGCAGGATGTTTTCTTACTCGAAAAGATGATGTTTTTGAGGGATGACGAAGGAACAATTCTTGTCAGAATACCACGTGCATCGAGTGGATCGATCCCAGGTGGCGAAAGACGAAGAGAGACAAATTGAGTTGGTATGGCATTAGATTACCGCTGACACAAATTGCGGCTTGACTTCCAGAGTAAAACTCATTTTGGAACATGATGCAGATAACCTTTTCAACGCAAAGTCAGAGAAAGAAGCATGATGTTGAGTGCTCTCACCTTCCGAATGCTTTGTAAGCGGCTGTTGCATCTATGAATTCAGCTTGAATATTCTTGGACCCATAATGTATCCGAGAAAATCCAGGATATTTTGAGAGTAAACTGTGCATAGCAGCGGACACTCCACATCGACCCCAGACAGGCTTTTCTCGCTGACTAGCCAGCACTTCAAACTCAGAGGACCGGGGAATGTTTCGAATTAAAATAGTCGTCAAGGAATCATCGACATCCAATGCTTCGTCATCCTGACCTTCAGCCGAAGTGGGTTCAAATGCGACTTTAAAGTTGGTTGTGGACAGCAGATCATCCATCGCCATTGATGCACAGAGAGCATCATTGAATACAACCACACGATGGTCCGACCGCTCAAAGTCGACGCCGGGATAAAACTGCAGAATCCGTTGTACCATTTCTTTCGTGAATGCCTTTGGCGCCGACAGAAGCAGCGTGTGGGATGGCGCGCCGCCGCTTGCAACCAGCGGCGCATTCAGGGTGTCTGACGACGCCGCTCGCTCGAGCTGCGCCGGCCGCGCTTCGGATGCTTTTGCGCCGAGACTTGCAACGGTTTGAAGCAGCGCCGCAACGTCGCCGGCGCTGGCCAGCGATACAACAAGATGCGGCGCAGCCGAGACGCCGGCAACGGCAATGCGGACAAGGAACGGAAACAGCGTCGTTTTGAGTTTGTGGATGAGGAGCACAAGATCCGTGTCCGCGTCGGGAAGCACGAACAAGTGGATTAGTGTCATAAGTGATTTGTTTGTTTTTTTAATAGCAGCCGAAAAAGATGTGAGCACTATATTCATTTCTGTAAACGCTATTTCCGTCGATCAACTAATCCTGCCTTGCTTCCGTTATTTGGCATACTTCGGTACAATGGCCCTCCCGACCCTACATCTGCATGACGCGATGACGCTATTCCAGAATACAAAGGATCCACCCCATTTGTTTGACTTCGCAACTTTCCCCCAGGTATAGCTATATTGCTTGGATTTAGTTTCTGATATGTTGCTCCATACGAGTTTCCCGTTGTGAGACTTCCGTTGCTGCCTGCATTTGCATTCATATTCCTTGCCGTTGTTGAATAAAATGGTTGTTGCTGATTTTCTGTTCGAGTTCCGCGACGAGCATTTGCTCCAGGTTGAACATTGTTGTAATAGTTGTTGTTGACTTGGACAGAAGTTCGACTTTGTGATCCACCCTGAGATATCACAGGTGGGACCACAGCTTTGCTTTTACGTTTGCTGCTTTTACCCCACAGGTCCCAATCCCATATTTTCGACAATCCCGTTTGGCTTTGATGGTTCCGCGCCACCTTGCTGCCTCTGATTCCAGGGCTTTGAATTTGGAAGAACTGGCGACGAGTTGAATTCTGCCGTAAATTCGGTTTTCTTTGATGGTATCGGTTGATGGTACAGCATTCGGATTGTTTCGACCAGTGCTGAATGTTGCGTTGGATGGTGGTGATGTGAACTGAAGCCCTCCTCCAGGAGCCGCACCACCCCCATAATTACTATGCCGTATTGCTGGTGCATATGAATTGTTGAAGCTTCCCTTTCTTGTTGTTGGAAACTGACAACCTCTCATCCACAATATCTCTCAGGGATTCGCTTGATTCTGAGAAGGAACTATTATTGATTCCAGGTAGAGTCTTATAGATTTTGGAAGATGGTGCATTATTTGCTACTTTGGTAGAATATACTGGCTGCTTGTCGAGTATCCAACTTTGGTAAGAATGGGTCATCGCCGTCACTGTCACTGCTGTACCCATCAAATGAGTCTGGAGTTCGGATCATCCGTTGTTGCTGTTGAGGTACTTTTGGCAACTGATGATTCTGAGTAACTGAAACAGGAACCGGCACAGAAGCCAAAGGCGGTCTCTCCTTTAGCGGTATAATTGGGAGAGAGTCCATATTTGTTTTGCTTATACTGCCGCGCAGTCCTTTGTCGATAGTAGCAGCCGCCACAGTCTTCCTACCAGCTGCACTCCCAGAACCCATTACTATTGCAGCTGACCCACCAGCGGCATTTCTCGCAAAGCTGCTCCCAACCATTGAATCAAACCACGAATGCGCCAATGCTTCTCCAGCGGTTGGTCTCCTCGCTGGGTCGTATAATAGCATGTCCGCAACTAATTGCAAAACCTCGGTGCATCCATTCGGAATTAAGTCTTCCAACGGCACCGGATTAATACTTGGAAATTTGAAGCCCATGGCACTCGCTAATTTGATTCCCTGAGGCCATGCACCGCCGCCCATAATCTGCCGTCGTTGCATTGGTATCTGTTGTGTTGAGTACATATTCCGTTGTTCGTTGAGCTGTGGCAGAGACCCCAAATTTTCTCCAGTTTTCGGAGAACCCACAATCGAGCAGATTTTAAAGACTTCGTCAACTTCAGATGTTCCAGGAAACAGGGGTCGAAGAGTGATCAGTTCAGCGATGATAGCGCCCATAGCCCACATATCGATTGGAGAGGAATAATTTGTACTTCGCAGAAGCACTTCAGGGGCTCTATACCTACATGTTGGCGTCAGTTCTGTCGCTGATTTCCAAGTGAAACTCACCATCTCGTGCTAACATATTCTGTGTATGGAGGTAAACTTCGAATCTCTCTCGCTAGTCCAAAGTCAGCAATTTTAACGATATCTCCCGTCATCAGAAGGTTTTCTGGTTTCATGTCACGATGAAAGAATCCATGTTTGTGCATGTGTTGTAGCCCCAGAAGGACTTGATATCTAGAAAGAAATAGAAATCAGATGTGCATTTAAGAAGATAAAAAGAAATTCTTACGTGTATTTCTTAATATCGGCGTCCGGAAACAGTTTCCCTTCTCGATCCCGTATTTTTTGGTACAAGTTCCCATCCATGAATTCAAAAACAAAACTCAATTCATCGGTCCGATTATCCCGTATAACTTCCTTTAGTTTAATAATGTTGACGTGTTTTGAAAGTTTTGCGAGTGACTGTTGGTGGTTTTGAGTTATGACCAGTCTGAACAACCCCAGCAACAGAATCTAGAAAGCAAACCTTGACTTCCCGCAATTGAGTACATTCTTCCCATGTCTTAAACTTCTTCTTCATTTTTTTGATGGCGACCTGTGTTTCAGTCGTTTAGCAAAGAAACTGGCAAATCTCAAATAACGGAACTCAACTATTTCCTGCGTGAACTTATTCCGACCCATTAGAACAGATCCGAAGCTTCCATCTCCCAGTTGCTTGACGATTTCAAATTTTTCAGTTACGGACATCTGTTGGTTAACTGGTCTATAGGATGCGATGATTGACAACGAGACACGTTCCGAGAGTGAAACGAGAGATTGACTGTTTTATTCTTGCTGAGGATTCAAGCGACGATGTTTGGTGAGGATCAGTGCGACTGTTGCGACAAGAAGAGCACTTCCAGCCAAACGCTCTTTGGAGATCAAATACAATATACACACGCGATGATTCAAACAAAACGAGACGAAGTCGTTTCGATTGCTGGGCGGGATCTGGGGATGGATTTGGGATCCTCTTTTTTTCTTTTGGCTTTTTGTGACAATTCAAACGAATACGTACAGACTCGCACAGATTATACACTGTTATTCTATTGTTATATACCCCATCTGTCTAAGTATTCCAGAAACAGCCTCGCCAAGTACGCCCACGTCGCGATGTATGGGCACAATTCCATCAATCCCAGCACCGCTTGTACAGAATGGCCGCATCAAGTATTCACTGCTTCCTCCGTATACTGAGGCGTCCAAATGACTTAAACTGCTTCCTCCTGAATATCTTCGTGGAGTATATATTATTGCATAGCGGTATTCTCCAGCACCCGTTTGATACCATGAAACCAACTGCATCGGCGTGGTAGCCACGGAAGAGTATAGATTCAAAGAAAGCTGAAAAGCTTTCGATTCAATGAATCTTTTTCTCCATTCTGTGGAAAAGTCTTCGCTGCTCTTGCTTTCCATCATCATCACCTCACTAATTTGTTCAGCTTCGCGCCGCATAGAAGACGCATAGTCCCGCATCATGACGCCACCATTACCATCTCTATTTTCTCCAGCTCCGACATGAGCCAATGTTCTATCATATATGAACGATTTTCCCAGGGTGATTCCATTCTTGCCGTTTTTGGTCTGGTATGTCAAAGGCCCACTTGGTAACAATGAATTATCTTGTATGGACTGACCCCATCCAGACATAAAACCTAATCCATGCATGATCTCATGAATGGCTGTTTGTTCAAAGTCATAAATCTTGTCGTTGGGTTGCACAGAGTTATCAAACGTATCGGCTGCGTGAACATCGAATGGATCCAGGAAAATTCCTTTTCCAAATTCGCGGGAACGCGTACGGGTTAGTGGTGCTGCATATGATCCGCCACTCCCTGAGCCCTCGCCCAACGGGTTGCTTTCATCAGGAAACCACCATGGAGCGTCTGAATTGAATCCGGCTGAAATATCATCCCCACTTTTGATCCATCTTGGATCATTTGGGATATATTGTTTGAGAAGTGAGGGTGGATAAAGGTATTCTGGATCGAACCCTTCTAATGTCTCACTACCACTGACTTCATTCCAGCTCGTGGGTGACGCTGCCCCCAACAATTTGTTCCAAGGACAGTTTATGATTTGATCAGTATCAAGTTGCGGGGAACTCCGTCGACAATCGCTTTCAAAAGAGATTGATATTTTGATTGGAGTTTGAAAGAGGACCCATTTTTGAATGCGCCTTGCTGCATTCGCAAGCCCAGTTTTCACAAGATTGCAGATTTCGTCGCGTGTGGTTTGTAGGTTTTTGTTTGTGGGCTGGTTTGGGAGGTTGCAGGTAAACGTGAAGTTGAAGTTCTTGATCATAAAATGGGAGGACGGTAGAGGAGCTAGCTCTGAGTCCAGAGTTGATCTTTGATAAACGAATGAATATCTGGATGAATTTGAGGATAGTGGAGTAAACGTCGGAGTTTTGAGCGATTGGAGCGAATGATCAGAGACGAGAACGGACGACGACGTGATTAACAGAGGCGGTACGGTATATTCTAGCTTTCTCCGCGATTTTGAAGCTACCGGTGCTGTCCATGAATCTATAGCAAATAGCAGGAAGCCCAGAAGCATGTTGTGGAGATTTCTCATGGGTGGTTTTTGTTTGCGTCCAAATAAAGTTGTCTGGAGAAAAAAAGTGCAAACAAATCTGGTCAGTGCAAGATGTCAATCGGGATCCGCGCAGTGTCGATATCATGCAGAAACTTTCTATTTGGAAGCGCTAAGAGTTTACCGGCGGTTTCCAGCAACATTCGCATGCGGTTAACACCGTCAATGGCGAGCCAGATCCTCGCAACATTGGCTGCCTCAAATACCCCATTCTTATCGCAATCAAATGCTGTTCGAAGTGATGTTGAATTTGGAACTTCAGCCGGGCCATTTGGAAAGGGTAGTGTTCCTGTTCAAGAACAACCACCAGCTTCATTCAACGAGAATATTCAATCACTAATTAAAGCAAGTGTGAGTTAAAATTGCTACATATATTTGAATGCGTTTTGGTCTCAAACTTGATTACAGGCTGCAACTGCGTCAGAATCACTAATAACTCTTAATGACGAACTCTTACGAAGCCTGTTTTATGCAAATTTAATCGAAGACAGCTAATATAATTAGGCGGGATACTTGAATTTCTTTTGATTTGGCACGGATTGATGCGACGCACGCGAGCCAAATAAAAGTCAGATCATGAAAAAACCAATGCTTCAAAACTCCTTGAAATTTACTCCATCATGGACTCCCAAACAATGATTCTCATGATCGTGGCCTTTGGGGCGTTGTCGAGCTCTATTATACTTTCCACGTTACTTATCATCGTGATGCGGCCAAAATTAATCGAAGGAGATGTTGAAAAGAATGTGGCGACGCTGTGCACAACTGTTTCTCCACTTCCACCCACATACGTGCCAAATTTAGCAAGTATACCTGTTGCTGATGTGGCGGTGGTGGTGAGTAATTGTTTACCTTCTTCAGTTCACTTGTTTCTAACATCGCGTCAAGCCACCTCCTTCAAAAAGAGTGTTCCCCACCTCTCTCTACACCAACGATGAAACAGAACGTTACTTTGACAATAGTGCTTACTCTACAGTCAAGAGACCCCGTCCGTCTTCAACCAGAAGCGTTCCGGCGTATTTCGACACGTTCAACAGTTCTGAAACGTCATTTTCCGAATCACTCAAGTAATTCAACTTCATTTTTGATTCGCCTTTCCCTAATGATTAGCGATCTATTTTTGCAGAGCCCGCATCTCGGCATCAAGAACAGACGAAGAGACTCGCAGCTTCATGAATGGATTGGCACAAAGTTACGCAGAACACTACGAAACGCAAGCAAAAAACAACAAGAGAAGAACACTAGAACTTTTGAATGCCGTAAACATGAAACATATGTCAACTGAAAACTTGGAATAAAAGTGTAAAAAAGAGGATTTGTCAAAAAATAAAAAACTATTATTAGATGTTCCACATCCAAACCGTCGCACTTCCGCAGAAATGCCTGTCTCATCAAAGTATATCGAATCATACCAAAGAATGGACGCCTCCAATACAGAAACATTTTGATCCTTTTACAAACGATCTGACTTGCGTCTCGATTCGAACGCGTTTGTTGCTTGGAGATACATTCTTGGATCTCCATCAGAGATTCAGACCCGAAGATGTTAAATGTGAAACTGTTTGCTCTGAAATCGCAGAAAGACAAGGGATCTCAAAAGAAGCCGTCTCTTTATTTGCTCTTTGGATTGTCGGGAAAGACTTGGGTGTGTAAACTTGTTTCACGCGCATAGTTTCTTGAATAATGCATAATCCATAGCTTTAATTTAGAAATACAAATTCGACCGCGTGCAAACTTATTGCAAGTTGCCGAAGACTGGCCACAGCTTGTTGTCAAATATACACATTATCCACAGGCTGTGGATCCCGATCATATGTTCAACAGATACTGGCTGATTTTCCGACGCGAAGCGAGTGTTTGCAAGAAGGCGGAACGCGAAGTCATTCTTCGGGACTATGTCGCGTTGAAGATGCTATTCGGCGAAGCAAAACGGAATATCATTACTGGAAGGTATCCATGTACCGTCAAGGATGCTGTAAATTTAGCTGCTCTACAGTTGCAAGCCTCGATTGGAAATTATGATCCTATGCGATGTCCCTCTGGTTATATTTCGTGAGTCTTTCTCCTATTCTCCGAACACTTAACCAACTCGTAATAATACCAGGAAAAATTTAACCATGACGAAATCAATTCTTTCCTCACGAATTATTAAAAAGAAAAGTTTACGGTCATGGGAGAAGCTTATCGCCTTTGAGCATCAGAGATTGAAAGATGTATCCACCAAAAGAGCACAAGTCTGGTAAAGAAATTGTAAAGCTTGTTAGAACTAGATTCCTGTTTTTGAAAATGCCTTTTTTTTTTACATTCTGATTAGTTTTTTGGACTATGTGCGTCAATGGCGATGTTATGGCTGTTCGTTTTTCCCGGTCACCAAAGATGCTCCTCCAGGCGGATTTTTCGAATTTCGTCAGCAAAAATGGATGATAGGTGTTGGACCTGATGGAATCGTCGTCTTTGAACGGGACAAAAATGTTGAGTAGAGGGACTGCCCTTTTTTACGCTCGCTGAACTGATTTAAAATTTTATCATGTTGCTCTATACTTGAATAGTCACAATACAAATTCATTGAAGTCTGGGCAAAACTCAAATGGACGCACACTTCCGATACAATCGTATTCCACGATGCTTTTTCCTCTCGACACACTTACAAGCTCATCACCCCTCAATCAGAGTTAATTCACAATCTTTGCGCCCGAATCGCTCACTTGGTACGGAAGGGAAGCGTCAAGGGGATAAACGCCAGTCAGAGTCTGTACTCCCCAATCGATGATTTAGCTACTGTGATGAAGTTTCACCCTGCATCGAGCGTGATATTGCACTCCTCAAGCAGTCATGAAAGTCCAGTATTGAAAACAAAGGATTTATCATCCAACAAAGAAGCATTATTGGGCAGTAGTGATACCTTGACGCCAAATGCATCCGAAGGAAAATTGAGAGTCTATCATGATATTCAAGTTTCTTTGAATCCTGAAACTCCAGTGACGGAGTTAGATAACCTGATTTCAGAGGAGCGAAGCCCTGTTATCAAACAAGCTGAACAAGACGGAGATAGTACACCAGCCGTCGCAGTGCCCACACCCATGGAGCAGCACCTTGAATCCATGTTGGTTCCGCAGAACCCATTCATTCCGCTCGTCGTTGATGATGGAAACACTGAATCTCGTCGAGCAAGCCAGACACCAACATATCAAGACGTGTTTAATGAAGCACAAGTTAAAGTTGACATGCTTCATGCTCCTTCGAGGTCACGCGCGAGAAGTGTTACACCCCTTTCAAGCTTCCAAGGAAGTTTGAGGTCCCGTGCATCATCAGCTTCCGCTGCAGTTCCCACTGCAAGTACAGCGGGTCCGAAACCAAAAGAGCTTGCTGCTGCATTGAAGAAATCAAAATCAGATTTGGTTGATTTCTCGTTCTTGGATTTTTGAAGTACTTCACTTTCTTTCAAGATTTATGTTTGATTCTTTGGAAGAAAAAAAAACACCAATTGATTTTTTTACTGTTACAGAGTTTTGGGTGATTCATACTCTAACGCGGTACTTGGAAACAACCCCATATCCGAAGTCGCCAAATTCTTGCCATACGACCATCCATCATCAAAAGACTGCAGAACACGAACACGATCCCCACATGCCAAAGCAATTTCATCCGATAACTGCGGGACATACCCAAATATAACGGTATACACGCCACACTGGATTTCAAATTCCGACTCGGTCATACTTCCAAGAATCGCGATCGTTGAATTTCCACCGGAAGACGAAGTTCCCGGTTCACCACGGTCATCAATCGTAGGTACACGAGTGAATGAGTTGAAGGCATTTGAGCTGGAGGCGGCGGACTTGACTGACTCAGTAGACGGCTGTGACGAATTGGATAGGTGTTTCACCAGTGTTGAGCTGCGATGGAAAATCGCTTGACTAGGTTGTCGCGCGATGGTGATATCCCCAATTTCCGCGGGTCGTTCGGGCTGTCGTCGAATAATCACAAAGGCAGTAGCTAGCGAGATGCAAAGCAAGAGTGCAAACACTGCGATTCCCATTATCGCGTGAATAGAAATAGCATGTCCGGTTTCTGAAGGCGTCGTCGGGGTGATAAGTGCGCAGCAGGATGGTGTGTTATTGTTTGCAGTACAATATGCTTTTGCACTGTCTTGGTTCCCCGCAAGTCCTACAATTCATGACATATTGCGTTATTTAGATCTGGCTTTTTTTGATTGCAGGAGGATTGTTTCGATAGTTACCACAAGATCGAGCGTCAGATTCAACACCCTGAATACAGTGCGACAAGTCCGCATCAACAACAAATGCAAAACACTCGTTCCCACTTTGGGTAGCTGCATCTCTATTGGACGCAAGCTGAGTGTTTGGTTTTGGTTCACATTTTGTGCTATCAGCCAGCAAAGTTTCCACGGCGGTTGTATATGATGAGCAAGAGCTTGCACACATGGAAGGAGGAAGGGCTGTCGGGTTGCACCCCTTGGACCGAGTGAATATGTCCAGCAAGCACAATCGAGTTGCGTAAAAAGGTATAGTAGGAGGAGGGGTAGTCTGGCAATTCAGCGGTGTGCCAAAGGCCATCGTCTGGTGGCTCGTTCTTGCCGCCTCCCACGCTTCAACAGAAAACGGTCCAGAAAGTTCGTATGCTTCTTTCAGTGCCGTGGCGTTCAGATATGCATTGGATGTGAAGGGCGCGCAGAGACTAGCGTAGGATCCAATGGGAATGCACTCGCTTTGCATTATTACTGTTTTTTTTTAAGATGTGAACTTTTTTGGGCAAGACTTGGCATCGAACATCTAATACATGCTTGGTTTGGTAAATCTTTTGTGTTTTGTCTGTGTTGCGTGTGTTGCTGGCCCTTTTAGAAAGAGCGGGCACGTTAAGGGTTCAACCTTTGATCCAGGTGCAATCAAAATCGTTTCGTCAAGATAAGCTCAAAGGAAAAGCACTACGGGGATTTCAATGCATCTACGATTGATATCCTTCTGGCCTCAGATGCTGTTAAGCAAAGGTCTCTGCTGCCTGACTCAGTGTTCTCAGAGACACCGTACAAATATGGAATATCATAGGAACTTCCATGCACGACCAAAAAAAAAAAAAAATGCTGGTGGTCAGTTAAAATACCAAAAGGACAGCATTGAAGAGAGCGCCCACTCTTTAGCCGACTTGCGTCCGACCACTCCAGATGGCATCGAACAATGGATTGAAAGTGCTGCTTTTGTTTCCACGATTTGCTGGGATTATGACTAAACAGGCTCTGGGGTAGACCAAGATCGTTTCAACATATTCAGAGAAATTTGGCAACTCGCATTAAGTAGTGGGGCAGTATTGTTGGAAGCTGAACAGTGATCCACTGATGATTAATCCAATGGCAAGTTGGGATTTGTCAGCCACAAAAGTGGTCAAGTAGCGGCGCCATAACCGACAATTGAATAAAAAAAAACAGAACGCATACCCATCAAATGCTTGAGACCGAACAAAAAGTTCTTGAATACCTTGCAACAACCACATGGGCGCTTGAAAATGCCATCGTCCCCACATCAGCAACACTCTTGAACGGCGGTACTTGCAACTACGTCTGGCGCATCGCAACAACAACAAAAAACCAGACTTTCATTGTAAAGAACTTCCCACCTTTCGTCCGCGCCGCCCCGAACCTTGCCTTCTCTCAAGACAGAGCCAATCTCGAATTCATTGCCCTCTCTGCGGCCCACAAACAATTCAATAACGAAGCTGCGGCGGCTTGGAGCTCTCCTGAGCCCTACTTTTTTGATCCAGAGGCGTTTGTTTTGGTTCTGCAAGACATGCCTGGAACTGGCCTGTTTGAGCTGTTGAAAAAGACGGCAGAGAAACCTCAAACTATACAAGCCAAAGACATTGATTGGATAGCGACAGCCATGATTGATTTCCTGTTTAAAATCAAAGATTTGAACGTACCCGACATTTCACTCTTCCAAAACAGTCCATTGATTCCAGTCATGAATCGAATGTATTCGCGGAACCTCGCTATCGCGGAAAGCTATGGAATCGAAAACGGGGAAGAGTGGCAGTCTCGTGCTGCAGCAAACGATGGAATTAATGCAACGTCGAGTTTCTCGTTTGGTGACTTTTGGCCAAATAGCGTGTTGGTTGACCTTGAAAACAAGAGAATTGGGATTATCGATTGGGAGCTTGGGAGGACGGGGCATTATGGACAAGATTTGACGCAGATGCTTGCGAATCTGTGTTTGATGAAGTATGCCAAGTCTTTTGATGGTGAAGCTGTTGGCTCTTTGGAAAAGAAAGTTTGCGATGCGTGGAGAGAGAAAAGAGGGGAACTTGACGATGAAGGGTTTGATTTTCAAGCTGGTTTAGTGAAGCGTGTTTTGCAGCTTTCCCGAGTGCATGCTGCTGATGTGGATGATATGGGTATCATTTTGAGACAAGAGATTGAGAATAGCAGTGCTTTGCTTTCAAATCCACTGATTTAAATAAACCACTCATAAATACTATTTAAAAATAAAATAAACCATGTTCGACAACTTTTGTATTTAAAATAAAGGTTACCCAAATATCCATTCAAATGCTTCCAGCGGTATTTCTCCAACTAATAGCTGGAATCGTCAGGAAAGACGGTGGCAGCAGTGACGGCGGTGCGCTTCCTGTCCCAGCAACATCACCATCATCAGTGATCCCTGTAGACACTACTACATCGTCCCTGCAAAGCACACATGACCAACACTTGAGTGGGATTGCAATCGCAGGCATCATTGTCGCAATATTTGTGATTCTATCTGCTTGCGGGATTGCCTTCATCTGCTATCGACGCCGTGGCAGGATCATTGGCTACGATCAAACCAATGTTCACGACCTCAAAGTTCTTGCACCGTCAAGGCATGTCTTGAACCATGGCTATGTTCAATTGTCTGATGATGCTGGTTCTGTATCGTCTAATTCGAGACTGGGAAACACTGCTGGTGGTATTACCAGTCCGCAAGAACTGCCATCATCACTGGCATCGACGGCGACGACAACAACCACAGCAGCTGTAGCAACTGCGGCAGTTGCTTCTACAGTTCCACCGCCGGCTAAAAGAAAAGTGACTATTACAAGGCTAAAGTCATCATCTGCTTCCACAAATGCAAAGGTAGTTCCAGTGATTTCGAACCGGGATGGCGAAAGGCCAGTGTCAATGACTGGTCCTGGAGTTAGTGCTGTAAAGATGGAGTATACGGCTTCCAAGGTTGATGAACTGACTCTTGAGGTGGGCGAATTCATTCAGTTGTTGGAAGTGTTTGATGATGGGTGGGCAAAAGGAAGGATATTACGGAACGACCAAGTGGGACTGTTTCCCCTTCGTTGCTTAGATAGCTAAGTATATCACCATTAGTCTCTAAATAAAACGAATGCATTAAAATACAAGGATAAGTCTTTTCTTCATGTTCATTCAGTCCAAGGTTCAATCATTTTCATCTCAATCAAAAATAACAAAGGATGCAGGCCATCATCGCACTTGCTTTGGTCGCCAGCCAGGCACAAGCAACTATCGCTGGACTCCAGCCGGTAGTCCAAAGCTCTCAATCTAGCTCGCATGCAGTACGTTTTGAGAGGGGGTGGTCAATTGACAGTGGCTGACCACCGTCTATGTAGGAGTGTGTATCCATTGCATCAACGGCTGCCTGCGCCCCTTGGACTGGCAACCTGTACATCAACACAACCACACTGGCAGCCAAGTACAACCTGCCTGGCCTCACTGCCGCTTCGTGGGAGGCGGCGCTCACTGCCTACAACCCCTCTGCTGATCTGGGGTGTGTCGCTGACCAGGCGGCGACCGTCAGCCACCTGACGACGTACCTGTGTCTGCGGGATGTGTTTTACTACTCTGCAGACTGCAACGTGGCCAACAACTCGCCGAGTGAGTGCTCTAGTAGTAGTAGTAGTAGTAGTTGGATGCTAGTTGACTGACACACCCCCCTCTCTAAGCACCCGCCGCCGTTCTCTGCGCCTCGACGTGCCAGACGCTCGGCACCTCGTTCGACGCGCTGCTCGCCTCGGCGGCGTGTCCCGCCGTGGCGCCGGCGTCGGCCGCCTTCGGCGCGCGCGCGGCCGCCCTGGGCGCCGCCGCCAACTGCGCCGCCACGGTCGCCGCGTGGCAGAAGGACGCCGCAGCGGGCGCCGCCGCCGAATGCGTCGCCGCCGTGGCTGCGGACTTCAGCGTCCTTGCTTCGGGCTCGGCGAATAAGGCAAACAAGGCGGACAAGGCCGACGCCGCAGAGCCCGACGAGGGCCTCAGCACCGCCGCAAAGGTCGGCATCGCCGTCGGCGTCGTGCTGTTCGTGGCGCTCGTTGCCGCCGCCTGGATCGTCTACAGCAACCGCCACAACATCTTCCCGCAGAACCACCCAGTCATGAAGTACCTCGGCGACGGCGGCAGAAAGAGCTTCGTGAAGCCACGATCGCCGCTGGCCCAGTTCAGAAACTCTGTGTCAAACACAACCACAACAACCACGGTTGAAAAGACCTATGTGCGCATTGTGGACGAAGAGACGGGGGCTGCTGGTGCTGGTGCGTCAAATCTGGGCGAACGCGCTGTTGTTGATGAATATACGGCTGCTCATCCAGACGAGCTCTCTTTGAAGGTTGGAGACACTATCCTGGTATTGCAGACACATGACGATGGATGGGGTTTTGGACGACTCACGAAAACTGGTGCTGAGGGAGCCTTCCCCTTGGTTTGTGTTGGATTGGAGTGAGAACAAACAACAAGAAAACAAACCAAATTAAAACCAACAACACGAATGTAGTAAAAAATATCTGTAGCAGAATCTTTTCATCTCTTTTTTTTTTTGGTTTCGACTGATGCAAGAATAAAAAACAAAGCAATTCAATGCAAAACCAGCATCACACTCACACACCATCTTCAATTCCATCAAATTCACACATTCGCCGTCCATTTGCCAACCCAAACGGCCCTCCGCGAACTCCACTGGCATCTGCCGCAGCTGCCCGACGCAGCGTTTTGCCAAACAATCCTATTCCCTTTTCACTAAACTCCTCCTCCTCCTCTGGCACTGGAGCAAAACCCAAGGGCCCTCGACCTGCAGCAAATCCTTTTGTTCTCGATTGCCTTCAAAATGAGTCTGAGCCATTCCTCGCGTTTCCTTCTCTTGGCGGCGCTAGAAAAGCCTTGCAGTCCGAATCGTCATCAACAGCACCAACGCGTTCACTTACGAAACCATCCACACTTTTTGAAACGCCTCCAAAAAGAAGAATACTTTCTGAATCGACAAACAATGCGTCTTTTATTCATCATCATTCCTCAACATCGTTGGGAGCACACGCACCGTCACTAGTGCCTCCAGTTGCCACGGAATCGAGAACAGGTCTTTCAAACGCAGTGGTGGATGTCTTTGGATTTGGTTCTTTTTCGGACGTGTTTATCACAGACCAAGATTTGGTAAGTGTAATGTCATTTATGGTCAAGCCTTTTTTTAAATGACACCCACTTTCTTCTGAAACGCAGGAGGCTGCGAAAGAGAAACTACCTGAATCAGAGATCAAAAGTAACCAAGAAATGCTAAACGAAACGCTGGACAGGCTGTTGGAATGGGAGGTTGTACTGCAAGAAGAGATTAATAGTCAAGCTTCTACTGTCAAGGAAAGCTCTGTTCTCAATGATACTGGAAATGATTCAGTTCTGCTGTGTGTTAACTACGTTGAGTGAATTTTTTTTTTCATGTTTTGTCTTGAGCAAGTACAAGTGAATTCAACCACCTTTTTTTGTTTCCCTATCAGATTGCTTTGGGGACTGGTTGCCTTTCTTTTAGCTTCCCATACTTGCGATGGACTGGAAATCTGCCAATCCGATCAGCACAGGGGGTCAAGAATCGTTGTGTTCTGGAATGGAATCGAAATGCACTTTCAGATGTTCGGATAAAAACTTTGGATGATGCAGAACCATTACTGCCGCCGCCTGTGCCATCAAGTAACACAGCGGCATCAGAAGAATCGGAAAACGGCATATCCACAGCATTGTCGACGCCAGATTTCGAGATGCAGAAGCAGCAGCAGCAGCAACATCTTTTACTTGTAACTGCTCAATGCAAAGGAAACTATACTCTGTTTCTACAGTTTCAGTTCAGTTGAGTACCCTTTTCCTGCTTCCAAAAAAAAAACATGACATCTTCTTCCTTCGTCTTTTTTTTTTTTTTTTAATTTTTCAATTCTTTAATACTACTTTTTAGGTGATTTGAATGTTGCAACCGTGTTTCGCGATGCTTTGAATCGCCATATTCAACATGTACAACAACAAGAAGTTGTGGTTACCGGTACCACAACTACAGAACCTGATGATTTGATGAATTCAACCGACAAGAACGACTCCAGAAGACAATCTTGTGAGAGAGTTGGCAGCGTGCCACAGATGATTGACGACATTGGAGTACCACTCAACAACAAAGAAAAGGAAAACCTATTGCTTGAATATAAGTAAGTTAAACTTTTTTTAGGATTGTTGTTGTCAACTTAAACGCCTTTTTTTTTCAGATTGCAAAGAGAAGCACTCTTGATTGAAAAAGAAGCAGCATTGAAACAAGTCAACGACAAGTACGAATCTCTGTTGGCTTGCTTAGAAGTTGAGCATGAACGCAAACTGGAAGTGTTGCTACCAGTGGTTATTCGTTGCCAAGATGAAGACACGAATCGAATTGATATTCCGTCTGACGTTGGAACATTGCCTACTGCATCTGTAAATTCATATTCTGCTATGGCAGTAGAGTGTGGAATCTGTTGTGATGATGTTGAGTACTATGGTATGCGAAAAAAAATTAACCCATCCATGCACGTTATCATCAACTAAAACTTGGTAAAAAAAAAGAGCTACAACCGTGCAAACATCGAATGTGTAAATCGTGCTTCCAACGACTTTCAACTGTCACCACCGCTGCCGCATCTTCATCGTCAAGTGAAGAAAAGCAAGGCTGGACGTGTCCTTGGGATCGATTTGTAGTTGAGAGTAGCACAACAGTTTGAATAAATATATGGAAATCTGGATGAAAATCTGGATAGAATTTCTATTTCATAATTTTCGGTTAGGAATGCACCCTGATAGACCAAGAAGCGGTGCCCAATGAAGACATACTTTAAAGTACGAAGCCAACGAACCCAACGTATCACCAAACCAACGATCGAACGTTGCATATCGTGGCGGAGTCAAGCGCATGTTTGGTCTGAGACACAAAGAATCGCGTCGACTTTTGGGGCGTTTCTTGAGACTGTTATCCGCGACGCAGTCGCATACATGATGCATGCCCAGAGAAAGACAATTACTAGTTTGGATGTCGTTTGTGCGTTGAAGAGACAAGGACTTACGATTTATGGATTTGGTGGCTAGATGAAGGGGTGAACAACTGCCTTTTTTTCAATTCTTTTTTTTTGGTGTCGGTAAGGAGCAATTAAGAATTAGGCTCAGTGTCAGCCTTTCTCTTTTTGGCTCGTTGACAAAAAAATAAAATTTCGAGCTTGCGAGAAAGGCTGATGGGAAATCTTGCATCTTTGACCCAAAACGCGACAGCACCACCGATGTAGCTCACCAACGCTCCGCCGGATCGCTACCAGCTTTGGTGGACATACTTTTGGGACAATTTCTCAAGGTTTGTCCGTGCGGTTTTCTGGGATTTCCGTTTATTTAACGTACTTGAAACTTTGACAGACCAGCGCCTGCCGAATATGAGCGCAAACACAATTTCGATACGTGTGTCGGTTTGCGCAGCCATTTTTTATGCTATTCGCGATTTCTGATGGCTTCGGGACTGTTGGCTGACTCGCTCTTGTTCTTTGGACCGAACTCGTTGAATATGCAAAACGTATGGAAAAAAATGAATCAAAATATCAATAATATCATTAATCAATGCCACCAAAATGCAATCCTTCTCATTTCAAGAAGAAACGGAAGACTGCTCTTGCTACTGATGAAAACTCTCGGCCAGTCAATCGTCAACAAAAGCGGTTTTACCCGGAAACACCGATGTTAACTCCAGCCACCAAGAAAGCTCAACCTCAAAGAAGCGGTATTGCGTCAGTTTATTCATCTGCAAACATTGCAATCCCATTCAACCCGTCTGCCCTTTCCTTGAATGACTCGTTGAATCATCCTCGCATAAACACGTCTTACGACACCATCTCTCGTAATGCTGGTATCTCGATTTACGCAAATCCAAGAATTGCGGATCCACAACTAGCGGATAAAGCGACGATGGACTCAATCATAAAACAGTTCGAGACCCTGGATGTTGAGGGACACAAGACTGTCTTGCAAAGTCTCTTGGCAAATATCCCTCCTGCGATAAGATCTGAATTATTAGCTTCGCTAGTTCCCGAAATTTTTACCAGTGATTTGGAGCAGCTTGCTGCTGTTTCAATCGAGACTCCTACTGTTGACAATCGACTTGACGTTTCTAAAATGCTGGAAGACTGGGATTCTGAAGGAACACTTTTATATAAAACAGTGTTCACTTTGACAAAGGGGGAAAAGGGAAGACTGGCGTCAGTTCTCTCTATTTTCTTGAACTCCAGAAGTCAAAAATACAACTATCTCCAGTCCGACAATGCAATAGTCCTGTACATGGGTGGAGCGTCAGAGAATGTTATACAGTTGTTTTCAGCGTATGGCCTGTCGGTGTCTTATTCTACAGTTTACGACCGACTTGATGCAATGGCATCTCAGATTCTTGCGCGAGTTCCTGTACAATATGAGGGCTTCAAAAGAGCATGGATATTTGACAATGTGGAAAGAAGCTTTCGAGTACACCAAAAGTCGACTTCAAACCAGACAACTTTCCAGTCTCATACATTGCGAGGCCACTTCGAAATTCTGGATTGTGACACATCCCTCTCATCCACTACCCCAAAGATTGATATCAACGTGTTAACGCCCGCAGATCTGCTGGCCTCTGAGAGTGATATCACTTGGTTGAGACGACAAATGGTTCTTGCTGTTGCAAATGAAATCATCAAGAGCAATGTCAACTTTCAACACCTTCCAATTCAGTTGGAGCATCCCAAAAGGCCCGTTGGTTGTGTTGGTATCTCACCCCTCAAAATATCTCCTGAGAGAGAAATGACAACGGATGGCGCCATCAAGATTCTTTCTCAATTTGGTGAAGAGTTCAGTATTCCAAAGGATGGTTTGCTGGAAGTCCTTGTTGTTGGCGATGGTGGTACAATCACTAATATTCGTTCTGCAATCCATGAAAGACGTCACGACTCCCTTGCGCATGATTCCGATCGATTATCTCATATTAAGCCAGCTTTAGGAGAGTTTCATATGGAGATGGCTATTGTTCGTGGAACATGGGAGATGTTTGGAAAAGGAAGGACAATGGTTCAAGGCTCCCTGGGAAGCTACGCGTACCTTAAAGACAAAAGCATCAATGGAAACAAGTTCAAATTCTTTGATATGCGTGATGCTCAGTTGGAGACCATGCGAATTTACTTGGAAGTCTTGAGCAATGAACTTCTGGAGAGTGCTTTATTCTCCAGTGGAGAGAACACTTTGGTAAAGGTTCTCCAACTTTCGGAAGCTGTGGTCGCCACTCTAGACAGTTCTGTTTACATCCCAAAGTGGACTCCGTCAGCTGCAGTAAAGCCAAAGAATCAAGTGGAATATTTTCCACAGTTAAAGATTCCATTCGAAAACTACCGCTTGCAATTCATCAAACATGTCTTAAAGTATGTTGTCTTCAGGAGCTGCATTCATCACGGAGATGGTTATGGTGTTATATCAATGCATCGCCTGTATCTCCCCTTCTTGAAGCTCTACAGCAAAGGATATTGCCATCTAGTACTACAGGAGCTTATTGAACTTGAGAGCAAAATTTCACAACAATGCAGACACGTCAGTGTTCAAAACAGATTTTGCAACCCCAAAGGACATCCATCAACATTCCACGCTGCTGACTTGGAAATGGAGCACCATGTCCGTGCGTTTAAAGCAAAGGAAGATACCGCTGGATCAAATAAAAACTGGAATCATACAGTTCGTGTCTCTATAACTGCCAGTACTGCAAACGACGTGAGGAAATCACTCTTTCGCCATCTGGATTTACGTGATTCCTCCTCAGAGCATCAAGATGTAAGAACAACAACAAATGCCACTGGGTTTCTGTTCGATGTTTTGAACCTGATTCAAAGTCCAGGGAAAATTGTTTCAAACGACTTCTTGATTCAGAAACCTATTGAAATTGGATACCATGAACTTTTGGCGTCAGGCTACGTGGAGCAGCGTATCAATAAAAATAGGCTGCTGAGTGTTGAGGAGCCAGAAGTAGAGGATACTTTGTTATTGGAAGAAGAAGTTGGCGGCTTTATTGTTTAGTTTTGTAATAAAAAGGCTGCAAGAGCCTCATCTTTTTTTGTCAACTTAATCCACTGCTTCAACGCTACTTTTCCCAGCTGAATATCCCCTCCATTTACGGCTGCAAAGTTGCGCAGATCTTTAACAGACGGGCTTTCGTGCCTTCGAATCACTGCTGAACTTGCAGACAGCCGAGCTTTTGGATTGTTTGTGTTCTTCGAATACTTGTTAAGGTGCTCCACCACGCAAACCGACAGCTTGTCGACCCAATCAGGGTGAAATGCCACAGGCCATTGGAAAGTTTTCTCAGCAACAGCTTTAGCATCGGCACAGATTGAGTTGATGAGGAATGGCGGAAAGATTATCATTCCGTATTCGAAAGAGCACTCTGCGAGCAAAATAACTCGAATTGCTTGAAGAGAGTTACATAACTCGGCTTGTTCTGCAGCAGTCATACGGCAAGCACTTCGATTGTGCACCATCACCACCTCACTATTGACTGCGTTCACTGCAATACAATCATCAACACTACCGTTTCTGCCATCAATCCCGATTTCCACATGATTATCATCACCGCTGTCAACACCGTTGGACAGATCACATATGTCACAACAGTGTGCAAGTGTCTCTACTGGCCAACCACCTTCAAAAACAGCCTCAAACCCTTTTCGCCGGCATGTTGGAACGCGTATCCCACAAACAACCTTCCCGTAAATAAAATCCAAATAAATTTCCTTGTTTTTGATCATTGCGACTCCGATTGCTTTAGAATCCTTCTTCTTGAGTTCAAAATCTGCATCCTTCATGAACAAAATAGCCTTGGCCTTGGCCCCATTTCTTCCAGCCCGACCAATTTCTTGGAAGTAGTTACAGAAGGATTTCGGGGGTCGGTAGTGAATGACCGTTACAATATTTGAAGGGTTGAGTCCATTTCCAAATGCGCCAGTTCCACCAAAGAGCTGTACAAGGTCAGGTCTTGTTGCCAATATTAAGATAACACCAGCTTTATGTGTATCAGATGATGAAGCTGTGAACTTGAGAAGATTTGGAGGACATGGCTTGTTTGGTCCAATAATGAAGTCAATGATGCTTCCCAATACTTTCTTATCATCATTGTAAAGAAGAACTGGGAATATTTGAGGATCGAATACTTTTGTATCAAAGGCAGTCTTGATGAACCCCAAATCATGGGACATGGTGGTACGGTTGCGTACCGAAATGAAGATGTTTGGCCGGTCAACGTTTCCAACAAGATGAACCGCATCCTCGCGGATCCGGAGTCGGCGGAGCATTTTGCAGAAGTCTGTTCGAGGAATAGATGCACTAGCTACACCAATTGGAGTGTTTGGAAACAGAGGCCGAACTTCCTCCAAAACTTGATATGCATCACGCCAAACATCACCAGCATCCATGAATAAATGTACTTCATCAAAAATCCACGCAATTGCTGTTTTTTTGAAGAGTTCAAGACGCTTTCGATGGTCCTTTGAGTCCTTCGTCATTGCAACCAAATACTCTGGCGGCAACCACACAACATGTACTTGACTTGACGCTATGAGACCAATGGTGGCTTCGTTATCCGAGTGAACACAATCAAGGGAGCCCAGAGCTGCACCCCTCAACCCGATATTCTGAGTATTGAGAACATCCATTTGTTGTTTCATGACAGCGATCAATGGGCACACAATATAGACGACACTGCATTCCTTGCTTACGCCAAAGGTCGTGTTTGTACCTTTCAGAAGGTTATGCACTTTCGCAAGGAGACAGAAGACCCAAGTTTTCCCCCCACCAGTAGCTCGAATGATCACACAATCTTTGCCTGAAAGCAAAGCAGCAACAGCGCCAACTTGAAAATCATGTGCTTCAAATCCCAGATCAGTTCGAGTAACCTGGTGGCATTGATTAATGATATTATTGATATTTTGATTCATTTTTTTCCATACGTTTTGCATATTCAACGAGTTCGGTCCAAAGAACAAGAGCGAGTCAGCCAACAGTCCCGAAGCCATCAGAAATCGCGAATAGCATAAAAAATGGCTGCGCAAACCGACACACGTATCGAAATTGTGTTTGCGCTCATATTCGGCAGGCGCTGGTCTGTCAAAGTTTCAAGTACGTTAAATAAACGGAAATCCCAGAAAACCGCACGGACAAACCTTGAGAAATTGTCCCAAAAGTATGTCCACCAAAGCTGGTAGCGATCCGGCGGAGCGTTGGTGAGCTACATCGGTGGTGCTGTCGCGTTTTGGGTCAAAAATGCAAGATTTCCCATCAGCCTTTCTCGCAAGCTCGAAATTTTATTTTTTTGTCAACGAGCCAAAAAGAGAAAGGCTGACACTGAGCCTAATTAAGAATGATTTTTTCATGTATTTTTTTCAATCTTTGAAATGAGAAAGTGTTTAAGTGACTTAAAGGACAGGTTATTGCATGATTGTGAAGGGAACATGTTTTCAATTGCTTAGAAACAAAATATAATTATACCTCAAAAATGACATCTGTAAGAAGACACAGCAACTACATCCGTGTAAACCATACTAAACACTGAAATGATAAACCAGCGCCATACTACTCGAGTCATCAAAGGCCGACGTGTCCCAAAAGTCAGCGCGTTGATTAAACTGCGCGCGCAACTTGGACTGCTTCGCAAGGCAAAGAAGCTTGGATTCACCCGACAGAGAAACGACGGCAACCAGGACGCCAACGACAACGACAGCGACAATGAAGAGCAGGATATGCAGACTGAGGCAGAGGAGAAGCAGAACTTTGACAAGCTGGTGCTCAAGCTGGCGTTCCAGGCGGGAATCCGCAGCATCAACAACCCCAAGGAGTTTGTGGCCTGAGAGCAAGGACGCCATGAAGGAGTATCTGTCGCTGCTCATCAAGGACGTTGTTGCCAACAACGCAGCGCAGGCGGCGCTCGCGTGAGGGAAATCAACAATAAAAAAAAAAGAATCACCGCAAAAAACAAATGACGCACACGGTCCGGCGCAACCGCCGCGGCACCGGCGCCGAGGCGTGGCGCGAGTGGCACCTGGCGGCGCACGGCGGCGCCGACGAATGCAGCGACGGCGACGGACGAGTCGGCGCTGGGCGCGCAGGTCGCCGTGCAGCGCCTGGTGCGGCGCGACGCCGCGGCGTTCCGCGCGGTGGCGGCGCTGCCGGCGGGCGGCGGCGTCGACGCGGGCGTGTGGCAGTTTGAGCAGCTGCGGTTTGTTTTGTTTTGTTTGTTTTGTTTTGCTTTGCTTGTTTGTTTTGTTTTGTTTGTTTGGTAACAGCGGACACAGGCAGGTGTGCCTCGAACTCAACCTGCTCATTGCGATGCTGCTGCCCGAGTGTCGGCCAGAGTGCGCAGACTGCCAGGAGATGAAGGCCGGCGAGTGGCAGTATCTGTGCGCTGCCCATCCGTCTCCACAGCCAGTGAGTGTTGCTTGTGCTTGCTCCTTCAACGTGGACTAACTCGACGCAGTGCTCGGCCATCGACTACATTATTCATACCCTCGATAGCACCACAGCGCTTCTCAATAATACAAAACTGTTTCCTTCGAGGTAACTCATACACAGTCATCTTGAACTTCTGAAATAACACAAAACAACAACACAGAGTATCTATCCCACAATCATCTCAAAAGCATTTTGCAAGCATTGCGCGTCCGTCTTTACAGAATATTTGCCCACGCATGGTTTCACCATCGATTGGTGTTTGATGAGTTTGAAAATGAGACGCATCTTTACAAGCGTTTCCTATATCTTTCCACCATTGAATTTCAGGTTCGTATTTTGTCTTTCGTTGTTTCTTTTTTTTCCTGCGATAGGGGAACTATCCTGATGTGTTTTTGTTTTTTTTTATCCTTATCGTTCTTATCGGGGGTTGTTTTTTCAAAACTGCCGGCAAATATCGTAGTTGGTCCCGGATAAACTTGTAACCATTCCGGATGTGTTTGATCTTGTCGAATAAAATATCATCATGAGAGTTTGAGACTTGTACGAAATCGGGCATTGATTCGGACAAATTCGGGGAAATCGGATCGGGAATCTCGGAGAACCCTTTTCGCGTTGTTGAGCGGGTAGCTACATGGATTCCCATATTGGATCAATATTACAAATGGTCTGCACGCTTAAAAATGCAGGTTAAGGGGCTGATTCTAAAGATATCTGGTGAGTCAGAACAACACAGATAAGGCCGCAAAGTTATAAAAACGTGGTCGTTGGGAAAAAAAATGTCCTTCACTTTTCAGCACAAAACTATTTCAAAAATGACAATCAAGGTGCGTTTTCCAAACCTACTGCCACTTCACTATCAGCAGATGTTGGGTTGAATGCGATGGCATTTCTGTTGGATCTTCTCTGCATCCCTTCGCCTTACGTGAAACAAAGAACAGTTGCTGATCTTCTATTTTTTTTTAAAAAAAACGCAAACCCCCTACATAGGTTGGTATCAACGGATTCGGTCGGTGAGTCATCTTCTCTTTTACATGTCTCGACGGCGTCAATCCGTTCTTTTACCTGTCGTGTCTAACGTTATCTTTTCTTATCAATTTAGTATCGGTCGTATCGTTCTCCGCGCTGCTCTCGAGCACCCAGACGTCCAAGTCGTCTCCATCAACGACCCATTCATTGAGCTTGAATACAGTGCGTTTTTCTAATTTTTGAACAGATTTCGAATCAAACCATGTCCTAACTCTTCCACCCCACCCCGCACCCCCTACTGCCAACTTACCTGAAATTCAGTGGTCTACCTCTTGAAGTACGACTCCACCCACGGAAAGTTCAAGGGAGAAGTTTCCCACAAGGACGGAAAGCTCATTGTCAACGGCCAAGCCATCTCTCACCACACTGCCCGTAACCCAGAAGAAATTCCATGGGGCAAGGACGGAGCTGACTATGTTGTTGAATCCACTGGAGTCTTCACCACCAAGGCCAAGGCCAACGCCCACATCATCGGAGGTGCCAAGAAGGTTATCATCTCTGCCCCATCTGAAGATGCCCCAATGTTCGTCGTTGGAGTCAACCTCGAGAAGTACGACTCCTCCTTGGACATCATCTCCAACGCTTCCTGCACCACCAACTGCTTGGCCCCACTCGCCAAGGTTATCGACCAGAGCTTTGGAATCGTTGAAGGTTTGATGACCACCGTCCACTCCGTCACTGCCACCCAAAAGACTGTCGACGGTCCATCCGGAAAGGACTGGCGTGCCGGTCGTGGTGCTGGTCAAAACATTATCCCAGCCTCCACTGGTGCTGCCAAGGCTGTCGGTAAGGTTTACCCACCACTCAACGGAAAGGTTACTGGTATGGCTTTCCGTGTCGGAACTCCAGACGTTTCCGTTGTTGACTTGACTGTCAAGCTTGCCAAGCCAGCCAAGTACTCTGAAATCATTGCTGCTCTTGAGGCTGCCGCTGCTGGACCAATGAAGGGAGTTTTGGGTGTTACTCACGACGATGTTGTCTCCAACGACTTTATCTCTGACCCAAGATCTTCCATTGTGGATGTTAAGGCTGGTATTGCTCTTAACGACACTTTTGTCAAGCTTGTTTCTTGGTACGACAACGAGTTTGGTTACTCCCACCGTGTTGTTGACCTTATCAAGTACATTGCCAAGGTTGATGGAAGAGCTTAAAAAAAAAGAGAAGGAAAATAAGCATGTTGTTCTTTTTTTTTGGGTTTTGTTTCCAATACATACAATCATGACATCTACCATTTACCGTTCTTTCTTTAAATTCTTCAGACGGATGTACACTATCACAAACTTTGAGTTATCACCGTCGAATTGGAAACTTGATAGAGCAATCCATTATTTAATACGCATCAACGAGATCCGCTCGATTTTTCAATGATGGAAGCAACATGAGAGTGATTCTGAAGGAATCGACTTCGATCGCACCATAAAGCACCTTTTTTTTGGCGTTATCCATCAGACTTGGATTTTAAAAATACACTTTTGTGACTGTTTTTAAAAATACACACGAATTTATTCGTCGATTGAAGCTGCTTCCATTTTGGCAATCAAGTCAATCCACTCCTGTTTATTCCATTGTGTTGCAATTTCCACTGCAACCCACAACTATAATGAAGAGTTTAAATCTCGCCACCAAAAACAATAAAAAAAACACACAAACCATAGTACGATCTTCAACACTCCGACTCAAAATTTCCAGCTGATATAAAAGATAGTTTGAGTAGAAAAAGTCCATATCCCTCCCGTGAGCCCAAAGCCCACAAAACAAGTCAACAAGCTGCTTTGAGTTCTGAAACGATGGAATCGCTCTTAAAGAATTCCGAAGTCGACTGATTTGAGTTGGCAGATTTTCAAGAGGGACATTATTGGCAGCTTCAAGTTTGTCCTTTTCTGAAGGTTCGCAAAGTTTGCTGAAATGAATCTAATATTAAACGAGAGAAAAAGGAGGTGAGTACCATACACCAAAAAAAAAAAAAAGAAGAGGAGAAATAGGTGCTTGAGAAACCTCGTGTTTTGCATTCCGTTCGTGAAAAATCGACATTACTTCGAGGCACTTCATCCGATCCATTAAGTTACATCGATCCATAAGTTCCCTGCTAACGCGGACTATTTTAATAAGGAGGCGGCGTGCAGCTTTTGGGCTGGTGATACGCGTTTCTTCCTGTTTTCACCATCTTCAATTTCCTACGAGTTTAGGAATAATTAAAGAAACATACCACAAGTAAGTCATAGAACGCATCCACTTCTTTTGAAAGGTTTTTGAATGACGGCAAGGATTTGATGATAATTCGGAATGAATCGACTTCAATTGGCCCATAAGTTGCTCTGACGTCTTGACATCTTCCCAGCCATTTTCGCTTAAAAAATCCAGATTCATGTCTTCAATAGCGGGTGTATGGAGACTGGATAAGAAGGAGACGTCTTGAGTTGTTGGTGGTGTTGTGTACGAAGCGACTTGCAACTTCAGGCCATTTACCACAGTCTCCAGAGCACGTATTTGATCCATGCAAATGGCAGCCTTTGCTCTCTCTGCGAAGCAGCTAATGCATGCGGTAGAAGGTATAGGGCTCATTGCAATACTTTTGAGCATTTGACATTCGACTTCCAGCTCCAAGTTCCTCCTCCTGAGTCGCTCGATTTCCAGAGTGGCAGCAGCTGCTGCTTCAATGCTAATCTGTGGCTCTTTAGGAGTTCCAGCAGACTGCTGTGACTGCATGAGGGCAGCAGTGAGTTCTGCCACTTTGGATTCCAGGTCATTGATGTAGTTCTGCTTGCGTTGTCTCAGATTCCGCTGCGCTTCGCGGTTTAGCGCCGCTTTCTTTGATGGTGCTTCGTTGGTTGTTTTTTTGCGTCCACGATTACTGCGAGTGTCGTATTCGGCTTGGGGGAGCAGGTCATTGGGCAGGTTATGCATCTAGGTCCTCTGAATTTTAAAATATCCATATCAGATCAGAGGTTGCAGAAAGTTTGGGCGACAAGTCGTACCACTGGTTTCGAGACCAACAAGAATTTAATAATTTTTTTATCTTTTTTTTTTCTAAGTGGGTAACTTGCGACACGGACAGACGGCGGCAAACAAAAAAGCATCGCAGCGCCGCGCCCTCGCAACAAGAAATGGACACCGAAGCAACACCCGTGCTGTTGCCAACGCCGCCGCCGCGTTCGCCGTCGCCGGCGCCGGGGCTCGAAGTGGTGGCTCTTGAGCAGCGGCTGGCGCGGGGAACGGCAATGCTCAAGTATCCAAACAAGGCGGCTCGGAGGCCGGAAGAGAGAATCGTGCGGGTTGTTGGCGGCGGCGTGGGCTGGGACTCGAAAAAGAAGAAAGAAGGTCAGTGTTCCTAATTAGAGTATGATTCCCATAGTTTGACACTAAAAAACACTATTCAAACAGCAACCTTCCTCAACATCCGCGAAATACGTCTTGGCCAAAATACTCGTGCTTTTGAATTGCACTGGGAAAACTGCCGATGTCGAAGAGCGTGCATTCTCCATTATTTACGTTGCTGAGGGGCAAATACAAAATGCTCAATCTAGGTTAATTCAAGTTTGCTCCTTTCATCTGCTTCTTGCAGCTAACAAAAAAAACTACGAAAAAACCAAATCGCGATTCCGTTAATAGTGGCGCCAACAAAGGAGGAATGTGCCATTTGGGTCGCTGGTCTCCACATGTTACTCGCCAACACTTCTGTCAGTGTCGATACCCCCTCCTACACCACTTGTCATGTCACCTATTCCTGGATCA
Source organism: Obelidium mucronatum (assembly GCA_025765595.1). Taxonomy (NCBI): domain Eukaryota; kingdom Fungi; phylum Chytridiomycota; class Chytridiomycetes; order Chytridiales; family Chytriomycetaceae; genus Obelidium; species Obelidium mucronatum. The sequence continues at coordinate 585,654 of JAIVFH010000005.1, read as the reverse complement.
ATGAATTCATGGCTTGAAAAATTGTGGAGTGATGCAGATCCAAATAATGTCGGTAAACTTGGCCTGGACAGTGTTACAGCCTTGATGGGACGTCTGAACTTGCGGTTATCAAAGCTTGAAGTCAAAAGCGCATTGAAGGTGCGAAACTACTGTTCTGAGAAAACCGTGGAATTCAATTTAATTTTTTTATTGTGGCATTTACCATAGAATTCTGGAATCACGAAACACAGTTTCCTGGTCTTTGATGACTTTGAAAGACTTTATAGAACTTTAAGATTTCGGCCGGAAATTGGAGAGTTGTTTGCAAGTTTGGCAAAGACAAGCCCTTCTGGATTGACGTTTGAAGAATTTGAACAATTCATGATTCACATCCAAAAGGTTTTTTAATTCAAAACTCTTATCTTTTTTTTGATTGTTCTCATTATTGAACGCGGCTGTAGAGTACAGCAACGAGATCACGATGTCTGGAGATTTACAACAAGTATCTGGGAGCACAACAAGCAAGCGATGCCTTATATTCAAACGGGTCTTCCTCAATACTGCCGCTCATGGACATTGATCACTTTTCTGCATTTCTATTATCAGCAAACAATGCAATCTTCCGGAAACAGAATGCTGCTTCTGTCCACCACGACATGACCCACCCATTAACAGACTATTTAATCAACTCGAGTCACAATACTTATTTGCTGGGTGATCAGATTGCCGGAGAATGCAGCATTGAGGGATATATTCGCGCTCTTCAGCATGGATGTCGATGTTTAGAATGTTTGTTCCTTCATTTGATGATAAGGTAAAATTCTGATAATATTTTTTTATTGTATTCAACAGTGGACTGCTTCGATGGACCGAATGGACCTACTATTTATCACAAAAACAGTTTGTAAGTTTTATTATTCTTTTTGGTTCATGAGCACCAGTTTCTCACGCTGCCTTCAAAGAACAAATCGTATTCTATTTCGAGACGTTGTGGACGCTATTTCTCGTTATGCATTCGTTGCATCCCAGTATCCATTGATTCTTTCACTCGAAACACACTGTTCTGTGGACCAACAGGCGGCTATGGCGCGAATTTTGGTCGAAGTGTTGGGAGACGCATTGGTGCAAGAACCTCTGATAAAAAGGCCTCAGAATTCGATGCAAATTCTTCCATCTCCGACTGACTTGATGGGTCGGATATTGATTAAGGTTTCGTGACGTTATTGAAAAGCAAAACTATGTTTTAAACGTTTTGCGGTTTAGGGTAAAACAAAACCTATTAATCCAGATTTGGCCAAAATGGTATCGTCAGATGAGATTGACGATGAGTCTGAGGATGACGTGGGAGTATCAGCCGTTGTTGGAAGTGGGGTTATCTTGAATAGTCCACCCGGATCCGCATCTTCTGCTACATCATCACCCCCTCGAGCTGCTTACTACAATACAGTTGATGTTTCTCCACTTTTGTTGGATTCTTGTGAGTCCGGCTCAGTAGTTGATGCATTGAAACGCACACATGCACGAGAAGAGGAAGCGTTTGTACACCGAGTGTCTTCTTCATTAACCATGGGTTCTTCTGTGGCTCAGGGGGATATTGGAGGTGGTGGTGGTAGCAAGAGGGCGTCACTCCGGAAAATTGCCAGTTCGAATCGACTTGGAGACCGCGCAGCCATCAAAAAACGATATATTGTTGAAAAGAGTTTGATGGATTTGGTTGTGTATTGCAAAGCTGTCCGCTTTACGGGGATGGACATGCTAGGTATTCTCTGAATGATTGAATTGATTTTGTTGCGCAATTCTTTTTGAACTGATTGCTTCATAAGGATCTCTTCGATTTGATGAAATGGTATCCATAAGTGAATCTCGATTTTCTGCTTTTTTGGCCAAACCGGGGGCAAATGGACAAAACTCTACACCGCCATCACCAACTCTTAAAACACCTCTTTCGACGAGCCCCACTACTTATAACATCACCTTTGGAACAAATTTTCAGCAGCAGCAGCAACAGTACGTCAACAGTGGCGTGAGTGAAATGGTCTTGCAAGAGCAATCATCAGCAGTGGGAATCGCTTCCAACACATGGATAATCCACCATACCAAACATCTGAGCAGGATATACCCCTCTCCTCTTCGAATTTCGTCATCTAATCCAGAGAATCCGTGTCTATTCTGGGCAGCAGGTGTGCAAATGGTTGCCCTGAATTATCAAACTTTTGATCGAGGGATGCAAGTAAACAGCGCCATATTTAAAGGGAACGGGGGTTGTGGTTATGTTTTGAAGAGCAGCTCCTGTGGTGTTTCGGGCCAGCGACGGAAGTGGGGATGGAACTGGCATGATGGGGGTTGGAGGTTTGGAGTATCCTTGGAACATTCTCACGATGCAGAAAGTGAAAGCGTGGGATCTGTCGGGGCATTGAAATCAAAACATGTCAAGGAAGAGAAATCGATGACTTTGACTGTGAAGGTGATATCTGGACAGCAATTGCCGAGCACGAAAGAGGGTGGGGGCGTGGCGGGCCGATTGATTCATTCGCCTCCATGGGTAGAAATTGAAATTGTTGGAGTTGAAACCGATTGTGCTCGATACAAGACGCGAGCCAGTAGTAGTGGAGGTCAGTGATTTTTACACTTTCTTTTTTCTACAATGGTCCTTGTTGAATCTTGTATCGTTTTCCAGGTTTCAATGCTCTTTGGAAAGAAGAATTTCATTTCCAAGTGAAAGAACCTGAACTAGCTGTCTTACGGTTCGCCCGTCCTTTTCTTTTCAGGAATTGGTGACAGCTCATTTTAACAAAATCTTTTCGACCAGATTCCAAGTTATATCCAGCGAAAATCGCCTTAACGAATGAAGTAATTGGTCCGATATGCCATCGCTTTAGACAATATAGAATTAGGTATGTATAGTCTGTTCAAGGTTGGTCTTCCACGACTTGACAATAGATATAAAAAACCAGGCTACAGACATGTGCCTCTACTGAATAAGAATGGGGAAGTGATTCCCTTTTCAACCTTGTTTTTGTACCTGTCGCTCTCTTGATGCGGAGCTATTTTTTGCTTCGTTATGTAAATAAAGTTCCATATTGGTTGGAATGATACCAATTGCAAATACTTGCTTTTGCATGATTCGTTCTTGCGATCGAAGCCAATTTCTCATTAATAAAGTCCTTAGCTCCATTGATAGACATCGGGCAGATGGCCGAGTGGTTAAGGCGCCAGCTTCAGGTGCTGGTCACGCAAGTGGCGTGGGTTCGAACCCCACTCTGCTCATTTTGTGATGGTTTACAATTGAGGCATCGGATCTTGAATGGCACTTATATTGAATGGCACTCACATTGAATGGTTGAATGGTTAAATGGAGGCAGATTACCATGTTGAACTTTTGATGCCCACAGTCTTTATTGGTTTCATCCAAGAACAACGGCGGTTCCATAGGCATTGACTCCAATTATGGCGCTTTCAAATCGAACTCCAACAACTGCATTCGCACCGCGGGCGGCACCTTCTGCCAAGAGGGCGTCCAATGCCGCCTTTCTACCTCCTTGTTCGCTGGCATCTGCCTTGATGAATCCAAGCTGTCGGGTAATCTTGAATCCAGGAAGTTCGTTCAAAGTCGTGGCGAATCTGGTGTGGGTGAATAGGAGGAAACAATGTGGCAAGTTTAGATCAGCAGTCGTCAAGAAACGCACTCAAGTATGGGCAGCAAGATTCATTCAGCGTTTCTTCCGGCATGATATATACCTGGGATCGATAAGAGTGCGTTGCTGTGGCTGTCCGTTCATTGCTGGTAGTGGTGCAGATGCTGATTGCGGCAACTTTTAATTGGGTCACTGCGAAAACAAATTGGGTGACGTTTCAGAAAGTCGGTTTATTATTCAAACAGGAACAACAACAACGGCAGTTCCATGTGCAAATGAATTGGCAGAGCAGTCGAACCGCACGGAGATGATGGCATTTGCACCCAAAGCTCCAGCATGACCGAGTAAACTGTGGATGGCCAGATCGTAGTGGCTGGCAAGAAGTTGCTCCTCGCATGCTTCCATCACAGCCTTATAACTCTGGGCAGAACCCCGAACATGTCCGAGATACTTTACAATTTTGTATCCTGGGATTGTATTCAAGGTTGTGCTAAATCTGTGTAGAAGAAAGTCTCAGCGCTCAGATAAGGCATCCTTCCACCGCACTTACTTTGGGTCGACTAAGACGGCATGTTGTTCCTGCTTTGGTTTCGCCATTTCCTTCATGTTGTTGTTGTAGTTTGCGAGTCCTCCAAAGAGACCACCACCACCCCCCACCACCCCCAGCAGCAGTAGTACCGCCTGCAATCCTGCCAAATGCGGCTTGACCCGCTGAGTTTACTTGTGAGTCTAACTGAGAGATCTTGTCCCTAAATCCCTGGAACATTGTTGGAGTAGAAGATCAAGTGGGGGTCAATTTAAAACCAATTTGTTGCAAAAAAAATATGGCCGCACCTCAACAAAGAGTCCTTGTCCACCCTTCGCTTGTGGTTACAACACCTGAAGTCCCTGGTCATGATCTGGTACAAACCTTGGGCGTTGTTCGTGGCTTCCGTGGTGAACGGCCCCAGCAGACGATCATGGGATTTCCGATGCCTCGCCAGCTCGACCAGAACCAATTCCGCAATGAATGCTACGAAGACCATGAAGTTGCTTTCCGAGAGATGAGTGCTCAGGCTGGAGCCAGAGGCGCCAATGCTATCGTTGGAATGCTGTATGATGGGGTTTTCTGCTATGGAACTGCAGCGATTGTGAGACCAAGAAAGTGAAGTCAATAAAAACTGTTCTTTGAAACTTCTTCAATTATCGATGCTTCTTTGTGCAGTTGTAGACAACTTCGCTTTCTTTATATGCCCCAATTAAATACAGGAAACCAATTTCTTTCTTGAAACACCAATGGCCCAACAACAGCGTCGGCTGATCGATCCCTCTTTCATTGTTGGCAGCGCTATAATCGAAGGATATGAGATTGTTCAGTGCCTTGGAATTGTAATTGGAACGGGACAGCAGGACTTTGGCCGCAGAGATCCTTTCGACCTTAGTCAAATGAAGGAACAGTTTGCGCTAATGCGGAACACACCCTTGATGTCAATGTCGGAGGCTTTGGAGTACGGGAACAAGGTGGTGAATGATCACTTCGTCAAATTCAACGATGAAGCTTTCAATGTAATGTCTCAAGAAGCTGCCGCACGAGGTAAGTATCATTAATCCGGTCACTGCTTTCGATATCCTAGACTGACTATTAACTACTTCGTCTGTTTGATACTTGTTAGGAGCGAATGCCATCGTTGGAGTTGAATATGACTCTCGTTCGCCTGAACATGTCAGTGTTTACGGAACTGCTGTTATTGTCCAACAAAGAAGACAATAGCGATAGTAGCTAAAAATAAAAGAGAGATTTCATTTGATCGCCATGTTTTGAAAGTCCACTGTGGAGGTATTGACGGTGAAACCAATTTCCTGCCCAATTTGTTTCTTGGAAACTACCGCACCGCCATGGCCCAACGTCCGCAGCTTGTCAACCCAGCATACATTGTCAGCACTTCCGACATTCCGGGCTTTGAAATCGTGCAATCGTTCGGAGCCGTGCGGGGGATCGCCGTGTTCGACGCCAAGAGACCAATTCAGATGGGCTTTGGCGGCGCTAAGCAGAAGTCTGATCACGACGCCGAGCGCCAGGGATTCAAGCAGAGCCTCGATGCGTCGTTCCAGGAACTCAGCGCCCAGGCCGCCTCCCGAGGTAACAGCGGCGAACTTGCCCCCACTGCATTCGTGTTCACAGCGTATTAATACTGTCCTTGCAGGTGCCAATGCTATAGTTGGCGTGCGTTATTCCTCAAACACTCACCGCAATATGTCTCACCAAGCCTACCAGACTCAAACACCGCAGGGAGTCCTTGAGAAGAAGGTTCCAATTGAAGTCATTGAAGAAGTTTGCGCTTATGGAACAGCGGTTCTGATTGCCCCAAAGAGACAATAAATCTGGGTTGTTGCTGTTTAATTCATATATTCTTTTTTTTTTGTCTTCGATTCTCTGAACTGATGGACGCCGTCTTCTCTGCGCCCGTCCCAGTTGGGGCTGGCTCGAACTCTAAATCTAACGCGACGATGGTCAACAATACATGTGTTGAGCTCGAATCGAAGCAGGCGAATATTGACAACACGTTCAATCAACAACAAACACCACAACAACCTCAACAACTCGCCACCAAAGATCACACAGCACTCGCCGCCACTGGTCTTTCAGGCTCTACGACTTTTAGTACAAATTCAAATTCGAACGGGCAGCAAAATATTATTGGCGGTCACTATAAAGTTGGCCGCAAGATTGGCGAGGGCTCATTCGGTGTAATTTATGAGGTAATGCTGGTGTACTATTGTATTTAATTTATTTATGCGAGGCGATGCGCGTTCTGCGGTGTGCTGGGTGCTGCGGAATACATAACTGAACAGAATTCTTCACCAGGGTATAAACATAGCTACAAACATTCCCGTAGCCATTAAATTTGAGCCAAGAAAGTCAGAAGCTCCTCAGTTACGTGACGAATACCGAACTTACAAGATTCTTGCCAACACAGGTTCGTAATTCTTAGTAGCCTCTATTGACTAAACGACTTGTGACAGTTGGTGTGCCAAACGTATACTTTTTTGGTCAAGAAGGTCTTCATAACATTCTGTGCATTGATTTGCTGGGGCCCAGTTTGGAAGATATGTTTGATCTCTGTCAAAGAAAATTCACCACCAAAACTGTCGCTATGGTCGCGAAGCAAATGGTACACCTTATTAATTCAACCAAAATCTCGACTTTCTTTACTTCTTGGTCCAGGTTTTTTACTAAATGAATTGCAGGTTACACGTGTTCAATGCGTTCATGAGCGACACTTGATCTACAGAGACATAAAGCCAGACAATTTTCTCATCGGGCGCCTCCCTAGATCTGCAGAAATGCTGGCTCGAGCAGCTGGAACCAACAACCCAGATCCCTATGGCGTTGTGTCCAACCATACTAAAGAATGGCCGCACCCTGCTTCGGCAATTTTCCTTGTTGACTTTGGTATGGCAAAGTTATACCGTGATCCGCGCTCTGGACAGCACATTCCTTACCGTGAGAAGAAAAGTCTTAGCGGCACCGCACGTTACATGAGCATCAATACACACTTGGGAAGAGAGCAATCCCGCCGAGATGATTTAGAATCTCTCGGCCATGTTTTTATGTATTTCTTGCGTGGATCGCTTCCATGGCAAGGAATGAAGGCAGCAACAAACAAGCAGAAGTATGAAAAGATTGGTGAAAAAAAGAGAACGACTTTGATTAAGGAGCTGTGCGAGGGATTTCCAGACGAATTCGCAATTTACTTAAAGTATTGCAGGGAATTAAAATTTGACGAAGAGCCAAATTACGATTACTTGAGGAGTCTGTTCGTGAAAGGTGTGTTTTACCTTTTTGGTCCTTCGGAATGTCTGAGCTTCATCGTTTTTAGTTCTCCAAGATGCAAATGATGTGGATGATGGAATATTTGATTGGATGACGATTATGGATATTCAGCGTAGAGAACGAGAACTTGAACGTGAACGTCGAACCCACGCGAAGTCCAGCAACTCCGCCCTTTCTCCACCCCAGCTCCAATCGCAGCCTCAACCACTTGCTCCACTTCAACAATCAACGATTCCAGTGCATTTGACTGTCACTTCTCCTGCTCCAACAACTACTCACACTACCAATGCATTAAGTCCCAACGTTGCCACCCCTGGAATTCGGCCTGCTCCACAGCAAGGAGATTCTATTCGCCCCTTGAATGGAGGAACCTCTCTCATGACAACAACTACAGCAACTCAGCAAAACAACAGCATGGGTAACCAGCTCCAGCAACAGCCAATGCCAGCGCCACCATTGCCACAAACACCTTTAAAAACGATCCCAGAAAAGAAAACCATCCAACCGCAACCATTACCTGCCACTGCAACGCCTATTTCGGCAAATTATCCACGAGGTGCAGTAGCAGTTTCCAATCCTACAGCCCCTCCAACAACAGTTGAAGCAAGCTCTCCTCAACAGCAGCAGCCACAATTTCAAGCAACTTCTCCCACAAAAGTACGCACGTCTGCAACAAAAAAGGTGCACGGAAAAGTCCATGGACCTCCTGTCTCGGAAATGAACTCTCCACAGGGAGGAATGAGAAGGAGAAGAAAGTGGTGGCAGAGTCTGTGTTACTGTATGCACCACCAGGAATGAGTTGGGCTCTCGGTGTTTTTGTTTTAAGGTTGATGCGATTTTGAAGGGGGAAACAAACTTCGAAAATAATTTCATAGTCGTCATTCAATTTAAAAATGTCTAAACATCCGTATGGTACAGAGACGCCGACGTCGTCTTCGACATTGCTCAATTCGTCTGTGGGTCATTTGGGGGCGGATACTCCAACCCGCCAGCTTACGGGATCAAGTCGACCGTTGGGGCACCAACCATCGTCCCCTCGTCAAGTACCTGCAATGGTTGGATCCGGAGCGGCTGCTGCTGGAAGGACGTCTAGCTCTACTTCATCAGTGCATTCAAATGCGAATCCAAACATTGTCGGGATGCATTACAAAGTTGGGAAAAAGGTTGGAGAAGGATCTTTTGGGATCGTATACGAAGGTAAAAACATGAAAGGCGTTGGGAGGATATGAAACGGAGGAAGTAGAGTGTATAGTGTGGGATAGAGTGGGGCTGATGACGATTATCTGTGGTGGCTGACACAGCATCATTATTTCCACAGGCATCAATATGCTCAACAACCAGCCAGTTGCCATTAAGTTTGAGCCAAGGAAGACGGATGCCCCGCAATTAAGGGATGAATACAGGACATTCAAGATCCTTGCAAACTCAGGTTCATTTTTTTTGTTTTGGACCCTTATCCCCTTAAACCATGACACCAACCGCCTTAAAACCTGCAGTTGGTGTCCCGAATGTCTACTATTTTGGACAAGAAGGTCTTTACAATATTCTATGCATTGATTTATTGGGCCCTAGTTTGGAAGACATGTTCGACTTGTGCAAGAGACGGTTCTCGGTCAAGACTGTATGTATGGCTGCAAAGCAAATGGTAATGAGGGATTCTTTTTTGTCTGGGAATGGTTGCTAATATGTGCTTAAAAGATCACTCGAGTACAAACGATCCACGAACGCAATTTGATCTACAGAGACATCAAGCCAGATAACTTTCTGATTGGTCGACTGCCGAGAAACAGTGAACTAGTTGCGAATATTGGAAAGTCCGCTGGTAGTGGTTATTTTTTTTTTGATTGACAAGCAATATATTAACCTGAAGGACCGAACAGATCCTTATGGAGTCGTATCAAACCATTCAATTCAAAGTCCTCACTCCGCGGCCCAGATCCATATTATTGATTTCGGAATGGCGAAGATGTTCAGAGACCCGAAGACAAAGCAACACATCCCTTACCGAGAAAAGAAAAGTTTGAGTGGAACAGCTCGATACATGAGTATCAATACTCATCTGGGACGGGAGCAATCCCGCCGCGATGACTTGGAGTCTCTGGGCCATGTTCTAATGTACTTTTTGCGTGGATCGCTTCCATGGCAAGGAATGAAGGCTGCAACAAACAAGCAAAAATACGAGAAAATTGGCGAAAAGAAGCGAACTACGCCTTTGAGCGAGCTTTGCGAAGGATTTCCTGAAGAATTCGGCATCTATTTAAAGTACTGCAGAGATTTGAAGTTTGAAGAAACACCTGATTATGATTATTTGAGGAACTTGTTCACAACTGGTGAGGTTGCCTCTTTCAGAAGCCAAAATTCTAAAGTTGAGAAATATTGCAATTAGTTCTGGCTCGTACAAACGAAACAGACGATGGTGTGTTTGACTGGATGGTTGCCATGGACGTCCAACGTAAAGAGCGTGAACGGATTAAGGATTCCGAGCGTGAACAACGAGAACGCGAAAGAGCCACCCGCCAATTGCAGATGCAGCAACTTCAACAACAACAGCAGACTATGCTCTCGTCTCCTTCCAGCTCTTCTCAACTGGGTCCACGGTCGCCGCTTCCTATGAAACCGGTCGCAGACGATGTGAGACGTGTGGCATCAATTGGGAACTTGCCAAGACGGGATAGTGTACCCAAAGGTATTATTCCTAGGAGTAATACTCAGAGAGGGACTGGAGAAGCGCCTGAGAGTCGGTTTTCGATGGGTGCATTTTTGAAGCCTTCAGGCCACGCAGCAGGCGCCACTGGAACTGCCGGTGCTGGTGCGAGAAGTCAAAATGGAGAAACTCCTCAGTACCGCAAATCGTTCAACGTTTTTGGGCGCTCACCAACACCACACAAGGAAGACAGAGAAAATGACTCCGCCGACAAGAAGTGGTGGAAGAAGCTCTTTAACAAGAAAGAATGGAATTAGATCTTTTTGGTTGAGTTGGATTGTGTGAATGTGAATGTTCTCTTCGGTTTTTTTTTTTTTTGTTTATTTCACTTAGAGAATAGGGTTGAAAGAAATACTACTGAAAACGAAATTCAGACATAATATTACATCTAATATAGTTCAATATCCGCCCCGTATCACATAAGGTGAAACTGCTTTTGGATTTGGGGGCAGAAACAAAACGTGAAATTTTTACTCGTTGTTTGCAAGTCCCACTTTAGCGCTGTTTGTGTGAGATTGCCTGCAACACCCATCAGCCCAAGTTATCGAACAGACCAATCCACGTAAAGAAGTTCTCGTTGCCGATCTCCTGAGTAGCCCCCTGAAACAACCCTCCAGACACCCAGCTTCATATCTAATGCAGCCAGCCAATACAACGAACCCGCAACCAGTCGTTCGCAACTTGAGCCAAACACCGCAATCGAATGCGCAAATGCAACAAGCGAAGCAACAGCAGCAACAGTACTCGTCGCAGCAGCAATACTCGGCAATGGTTGCCTCTGGCATAGTTCCCTTGTCCGCTGTGCCCCAGGCGTACTCCCAACAACCACAGCAGCAACTGCCGCAGCCTCAGCAGCCTCAGCAACAGCAGCAACAGCAGCAAGGCAGTGCTCAGGTGTCTTCCAGCTCATCGTCCAAGAAAAATGCTCTCAGCCATAATGTCGTTGGAATGCATTACAAGGTTGGAAAAAAGATCGGTGAAGGATCATTCGGAATGGTATACGAAGGTATGGGCATCATTTGGTGGTGGGGCTGTGGAGGGGCGGAACTCATTTTTGATTGATGTCCACAACGAAAAATAGGGGTAAATGTGATCAACAACCAACCAATTGCCATCAAGTTTGAGCCAAGAAAGACAGATGTGCCCCAGCTGAGGGACGAATACCGCACTTTCAAGATTCTTGCTGGCTCTGGTGAGTGTTTTTTAGTGGTTATCGGACCAGCCTCCAATCCATTTGTTTTTTGTTATCAGTTGGTGTCCCAAATGTCTATTATTACGGAGCGGAAGGTCTTTACAATGTTCTATGTAGCGATATGTTGGGTCCTAGTTTGGAAGACATGTTTGACTTGTGCAAAAGGAAATTTTCGATTAAGACTGTTTGTATGACTGCCAAGCAAATGGTAAGATTTGAAATTTTGGTTGACCGATAAGATGTTTATATTAACTTTATCCAATCAGATCACCAGAGTGCAAACCGTCCACGAAAAGAATCTGATTTACAGAGATATTAAACCTGAAAACTTTTTAATTGGTCGTTTACCACGTCGGAGCGAACTTGCCGCCAAAGCGGGAAATAATCCAGGTAATTTCGTTGAAATTTTTATTGTGCGTACTATTCTTAATCTGTTGTCATAAAAAAGACCCATACGGTGTTGTTTCTAGCCACTCTCCCCAAAACCCACACGCTGCTGCACAAATCTATATCATCGATTTTGGAATGGCGAAACTATACAGAGACCCCAAAACCAAGCAACATATTCCTTACCGTGAGAAAAAGAGTTTGAGTGGTACTGCACGTTACATGAGTATCAACACGCATTTGGGACGCGAACAATCTCGTCGGGATGATTTAGAGTCTTTAGGACATGTTTTCATGTACTTTTTGCGTGGATCTCTACCCTGGCAAGGGCTTAAAGCTGCAACCAACAAGGAAAAGTATGAGAAAATTGGACAAAAGAAGCAAGGCACTTCTGTCAAAGACCTGTGCGATGGATTCCCGGAAGAATTTGGTTTGTACATGAAGTATTGCAGGGATTTGAAGTTTGAGGAGACACCTGATTACGATTACCTAAGAGGGCTCATGAACAAAGGTTCGTATGCTTTTAATATATATTGTCTCAATGTCGCTAAATTTTGTCGGTTTTAGTTTTGGCTAGAATTGGAGAATTAGACGATGGTGTGTTTGACTGGATGTTTGCCATTGACGCTCAACGCCGCGAAAAGGAGCGTTTGCGTGAAATTGAACGTGAGAAGCGGGAACGAGAGCGTGCATACCGACAGCAGCAACAACAACAGCAAATGGCTGCCGCTGCTGCTACCAACCCACAATCGTCTTCAGCACTCGGCCAGCAATTCCCAATGTCGCCCTCGCCTTCACCTGCTGGTGGACCTGTCAATCAAAGCTACCCGAGCACAAATGGTGCAATTCTTTCTAAAACAAATTCACAGCTGGGCTCACGAATGGCATTGAATGATCGTGCTCCTTCGCCATATAACTCACAGCAGCAACCAGCAGCTGGCGACTACTATTCCCAGCAAGGGCAACCGCAACAGTCACCACTCGGAAACAAGGAAGCAGTTGCATATATGCAGGCGCCAGGTGGTGCGGCTATTGCATCGGCGGCCGAAGCGACGATTCCAAAAAAGAAGAAGTGGTGGAAGAAGATGTTTGGCGCAAAGTAAATTCTTTTTTTTCTCTTATGAGTTACGGTTCTTTTATCCATTTTTGTTGTTTGGTGTTTCAAGAAAGTTTGTGTTTTTCTTTTTTTTTTCTGCGTGACGTTTTGGCACATTTTTTTTTTTCCAACCCCAAAACAGCAAAAACAGAATGGCCCCCAAGGAACCGAAAGAGCCAAAAGAGCCAAAGGAGAAGAAAGTCAGCAAATCTGCGGCTCGTTTGGCCGCAAAGAAGGCTGGGGCTGCTGCGGCATCCACGGAGAGCGTCGTTGTTGAGTCTGTTGCTGAGGAGCTGCGAAAGCTGGTTGTTGACCAGAACAGATCCGCTGCGGGTGTGTTGACTTCGCACAAGGACTCTCGTGATGTATGAAGCGATTGGTTGTGGGAGAAATGTGTTTCGCTGATGTTTTGTTGCTTCTTGACAGATCAAAGTCGAGGCCTACTCTCTGATGTACTACTCCCAGATCCTTATCACTGACTCAACCCTTGAATTCAACTACGGTCGTCGATACGGCTTGCTTGGACCTAACGGGTGTGGTGAGTAGATTATTGACGTCAAGTGCGCGATAACTAAGGCAACCCTCATTTTTTAGGAAAGTCAACTTTCCTTAAGTCCCTTGCCTCCCGCGAAATCCCCATTCCAGAGCATATCGACATTTATCTGTTGAACCAAGAATTTCCCCCAACTGAAATGACTGCGTTGGAGGCTGTCATTGAATATGCTGAGAAGGAAATCAAGGTTTGTGTTTTTTTTTTTTTTTTTGGGGGGGGGGGGGGGGGTGTATCAATTCAATTTCTCATCACAACAATTGCATTCTACAACAGAATCTCGAAGCAAGAATGGAAGAAATCATGTCCGAGGACCCAGAGTCTGTTCTTCTCGAAGCAATCTACGAACGTATCGAATCTCTCGATGCTTCTACTTTCGAAGTCCGTGCGGCTTCTATCTTGCACGGTCTGGGTTTCAGCGCAGAACGTATGAAGTTCAAGACTAAGGATCTTTCTGGAGGATGGCGTATGCGTGTCGCCCTTTCCCGTGCCTTGTTCGTTAAGCCGACGTTGTTGTTGCTTGACCAACCTACCAACCACTTGGACTTGGGAGCCTGTGTGTGGCTTGAAGAGTACTTAGCCCAATACCCAAGTTGTTTGGTGTGCATTTCCCACTCCCAAGACTTTTTGAACAACGTATGTACCAACATTGTGGAGTTCAACCACAAGAAGCAGTTGGTCTACTACGCTGGTAACTACGACACATACGTCAAGACTAAGCAAGAACTTGAAGTGAACCAAATGAAGGCCTACGAAAAGCAGCAAGCTGAAATCAAGGACATTAAGCAGTTCATTTCGTCGTGTGGTACCTATGCCAACTTGGTCAGACAAGCGAAATCTAGACAGAAGATTTTGGACAAAATGATTGAAGCTGGATTGATTGAGAAGGTTGTCAAGGACACCAACTTGAACTTCCACTTCAACTGTGCTGGAAAGCTCCCACCTCCTGTTTTGTCGTTCACCGAAGTCGACTTTTCATACTCTGGCAACATGAATGAAAACCCAATTTACAAGAAGCTTGACTTCAGTGTTGATACGGATTCTAGAATTGCTTTGCTCGGACCCAACGGTGCTGGAAAGTCAACTCTCCTCAAGCTCATGCTTGGAAAGCTGTCTGAAACCCGTGGAACAATCACCAGACACTCTCACCTCAAGTTTGGTCAATACTCTCAACATGCTGCCGATCAATTGGATTTGGAAATGTCTGCTGTTGACCACCTGCGTAAGCAGTTCCCAGACCAACCCCAAGACATTACCCACTGGCGCTCCAAGATTGGTCAGTTTGGTTTGACCGGAAATTCCCAACTTTGTCCAATCGCTCAATTGTCTGATGGTCAACGTGCCCGTATTGTTTTCTGTCAACTGGCTCTTTCCGCCCCCAACGTTATTCTCTTTGATGAACCCACCAACGCCTTGGATATCGAGACCATTGACTCATTGGCTAACGCAATCAACAAGTTCGAGGGTGGTGTTGTACTGGTGTCCCACGATTTCAGACTCATTTCTCAAGTTGCTCAACAGATTTATGTGTGTGATAAGGGCGAATGTAAGCTTTGGAATGGATCTATTGCTTCCTACAAAGCAACTTTGAAGAAGGAAATCATGAAGTCCTTCAAGGTTTAAGAGGAAGATGTCAGCATTAGCCCACATAGATTGAGTTTTCTTGAGCTATTGTCTTTTTTAATGTGTTTGGTGCATTTTTGGCGCCGAAGGAAGATTTAAGTTTCCAATATTAAGCGCTGTGTTGTTTTTTGTTATAACTTCGTACTTCGTTCTTTTTCCTCAGAATTGTCACCAAACAAATGAACGATTCTCTCCTGCCCCCACAACCAGAACAGTCCGACCATGCGCAGTATCAGATGAATTCAGCTGATATCTATGAATGTGCTCTCCAACTTCCGAAGCAGATACAGCGCAGTGAACTGCCCGAATCTCTGTCTTGGTTGCCAGAATACATTGGTCGCGATAATATGGCGTTGGATGACCTCAATGACGGTTTTGTGCTAATTCAGGTATAATCCGTCGTTTAAGGTTTAGCTGAAGCGCATCCGCATTTTATTGACTTTGGCCACAGATACTCTCTATAGTGGCTCCAAGTGCAGTGGATCTCACGTGGTACACAACCGAAGCTGCATTAAATCACCCCAATCTTGCCGAATATAATCGATCGTTACTTCTGAATGCGTTAGCAAAGTCAACGACAATTAAAGTATCTTCTGATGAAGCTGAGAGGATCTTGACTGGCGATATTGCCGAATATGCATCCTTGGCAATAAAAATGAGGGATTGGAAGCCTCAGCAGAATGCTTCGGGGGTAGTTGTTCCAACCTCCGAAAACACATCAGGAGAGTCGAATCAGAGTCAGGCATCAATCTTAACAGTGTCGACACCTACGCCCTGGTGTTGGGACTTCGAGTACGAACCATCAGAGGTTTCATTTAAGACTTCCATAAGATGGTTACTCATGCTTGTTAAGCGTGGTTGCATTGCTTCTCAAATTCAGACATGCGAACGTGGAATGGAGCACTTGACGGACATGATGCATTTGATAAAAGAACACCACCAAGTAATACCCGCCGGTCCAATAATTTCATCTTTGACATATGGTGCTCTCTATTATGCCGCATGCTGCATCATATTCAACGAAAATGGTGAGAGAGTAGAGATTGAAGCGTTTCTACCAGAAAAGGAAGACGAAACTTCAAAATACCCTGCACTGTATCTCGAAACCTTGCAATCCAAGGGATTCTTGGACTTTCGGTCAAGCTTGAAAGATACTGTGAAAGACATGGTTGCAGACCGGTCTCCATTCTATGAGGTGAATAGAACAAGTACTCTTCCATTCCATTCACTCAACTCGCCTTCTAGTCAATTCATTCCAAAATATTGGAGAACCTGATCATGGCCAGTCTTCGAAATTTCAGCACTAAATTGGTTTGGACCCACATAAAGTAATGCTCGCAATTCACCTCACAACAATCTAACAAGTTCCAAAAAACAAACTAGAGAGCGATTTCCAAAGTATTCACCGGCGTTCGCCCCGTATGACATTGAAGATGCTCTATTGATGTGGATCAACACTTGTGCCCTCCAACTCTCTGAAGAGTACACGGCTCAGCAGCAATCAAAAACTTCTGGGAATCTTAAATACATTCCTTCTACACCCCCAATATTACCCCTATTTTTAGAATCTTGGACCGAGTTGGACAACTTTTGTCAAGACTTTAGGGATGGACGAGCTCTAAGTGTTATTGCGGTTTACTATGGTATTGGTAATGGAGCCATTGATCCCTACAAAGTGCATCCAAAACGTCGAAGTAGTCATTTAACGTCAGGTCAATCAACTGTCCATTTGACTTTGGCATACCGAATCGCCAATTTAAATGCCTTTGAGCGTGCATGTAGTGCGAGTGGAATACATCCGCCACCTTGGAGACCAGAAGAACTGGCTAGGGCGGAAGGCAATATTTCTCGAGCTAATTCAGCCAATGTAAACAAAAAGGGCGGCGCAGGGGAAGGGAATTCAATAACGACTGCCTTTCGAAGTTGTTTGCAATCATTTCTTTGCGATATGTTCTTGGTGTGTTGCAAGTTAAGTCGCTTTCGTAACAGTGTTCACTTGTCTAACACAAGTTTTAGGATTCCGAAGAGGCAAGAATCCCGACGAGAATTAAAGATTTCACGCAAGAGCTTAAAAGAAGTTTCAATTTCTTCGTCCAAAGACTCGTCAAGGCCGGGTAAGTTGAATTAGGCGACTCAGAACGGTGGAGTTGACTATTTCGACAGACACGGCTCTCCTTCCAGTTGCTGCTGAAAATTCGATGAAAGTTGCTGGAATGAATAGGGAGCAGCTTGCTTCAAATTCCGACAATGTATTGGCGCTTGATGGCTTTCTTGAGTTGCATAGCCCGGCTCCAGTCTCACAAGCCGATCACGACAACACCGGCTGCCAAATAGAGACTACTAATTTGATAGAGGCTGCTAATTTGGCTCCACTGAAAGATATGGAATGTGAATCTCAAATGATACCAGTTGATGAAAAACAAGAACCTATCAACGCTGTTCGGATGGTTCTCGAGAGAAGCCATACTCTCCAAACCCCTTCACACGTATTACCTCCTGACATTTCAGTCATGTTTGGACGCGAGAGCGATAAAAGGACGAATGTTGAGGAATCAGCACAACTTGACAAAGAGCAGCCCAAGTCAGAATCAGAAGCAGACATTCCTTTGTTGGATGGGCTTGGCACACCTGACTATTCAATTCCTTTACAAAATACCACTTTCAAGACGGAAGTCTCGTCAAATACACCTATAGACTGTATAATTGACAATTCTACCCTCTTGAGTGGCGATCAAATCGAAAACACCTTGTTGCCAAGACTCAGACCAACCTCAAATCCAAAAGCGCCAGAATCAACCTCACTACCATTGATTTTTCCCAAAAGCTCAGTATCAAAGACGCTGACAGTCGATAGTTTATCCAGTGCAGTCGAGTACAAAACAACCAAACTTCCCGAAATATTTAATTCAAAGCACACTACCAGAAATTCAAACCGAGCAACGAAAAAGAGTTCTATTCCGAAACTTCCGAACATACTTCCGTCTCATCCCGATATTGAAATTCCTACTCATTCCAAACTTGAGGAACACAAGGATCCCGCATCTGTACGCGTGTGTCATTCCCAAATTGGGGAGCGTAGGAAATCCTCACAAAGACGCCATCGAAATCTTGAGGATCAAGACTCTGGAAAAGCGACCCATAAACGATTGGGAGACTCCCCACCATCGCTTGTTGTACAGGAAAGTCATGCTCACACTAATAGAGCCAATATGAAAGTGGCATTGGAGTCAGAGGAGGAACGTCAGGAAACGAGCTCCTTTGTTCATTCGCTACAGCGTGAATTCCTTCTTAACAAACAAGCCACCACAAATTCAAAAGCGGTCCAGAACATTATCGTCAGTTCACATAAGTGCATGAACAAAATCAACCAAACCAACGAATATAATTTAGTCAAATTGGACTCCGCTCATTTTGATTTTGGCGCTAACGGCATTATGGTTGATGAAGATGACGATGCTGAAAACATGGATTCCGAACCCGATTTTGATGTTGACGCTGCCCTTGAAGATAACGATGAGCCGCAGGACTCAGAGGAAAATTTAGAAGCGAAAAACCTCCTTGCGCTGAGTATGGAAGCTGCTCGGGTGACATTCGCAGCAACAGCCGTTGGTGTGGTGGATTCGGACGCTCTGAGGAAGGAGAAGACTTGGCCCCGTCCCCCAACTGGCCCATCCACACAATTTCAAGACATTAATAAGCATGATCAACTGTCTCTGGACGATGGATATCACGACTCTTCTGGATGTGAAGACGATGATTACGAAGACATTGACAGCCCAGTTTTGAATCCACCAAAATTTAAAAACGAAATCAATGGCTTGAAAAATCGAAAATCACGCAGGAAAGTAGTAAAAACATCAAATGTTGAGGCGAAAGTAGTCGAAGTCTCTGGACATGATCATCAAATTGATCCACCGAATGAATTTCCGCACAGCAGTGCTGGTTTTATGACGTTTCCTATTCCAGAAAGTGAAACCGATCTCTTACGGCTTGGAGAGACCAACCAAGTTAATGAAGAAGCTTGGGAACGCAGCAAATCCAAAATATGTCAACTCAAACAAAAAAGAAGTAAAGCTCGCGGGTTAACTGACTCGAAGCCTTCGAAGAGTCAGAAAGGTCTTGATAACAACATTCAAACAGTTGAAGAGACACAGGCGGCAAAACATCCCGGTTCGAAATGCTTTACATCAGAACCAGATTCTGTGAAAGAGAAAGAACTTGAACAGAACGAATTGAGAAGGTAATTGATGAAAACGTGTGTTCGCGTGTAACGTACCGTATTTTTTCAAGGAGGAAAGAACTCGAGCAAATGGACTTAATGATGAGTAAGTCTCGTTTAAGAGTGGCCCAAAGAACAGCAGAGAAAGAAATGGCGTTAGCGGCAGCACGAGCAGCATCCACAGTTTCTCAGTCATCGTCAAATTCATTGAGGATAAACTCTGAAACTAAATCGGGAATCAAAGAACAAATTCTGCCGTCTTCGAAGGATGCACCTTATACGAGGAAGAAACCACTTCCTTTCACAAAGCAACAATCCAACAGGAAAATCATCAAAAACGCACTACAAGTATGCCTCGCAGGAACAGTGAACGAAAAAGTCAAAAAAGAAGTTATCGAGGTTAGGATCTGATTTTAATTTCATTTGCGTTCAGGTTTGACAATATTTCCAGGATTTGGATGCATCGAAAGCCAACCATTTCATAATACTCTTCCGTGGCCTTAAAAACCACGCGTTCAAAGGCTTGTATTCGTATGACAATCATTTGCATCAAGTATTGCGAGTATATGCTCCAGCATCGGATGCTCGCACTGTTGACGAAAAACGAGTTCCATCAGCAGCGACACCTGCCACTCCGTCCTCAGCCGCCGGTCCAAATTCAATTTCGGAACAAGATGTTCTTGAGTTTTATAAATACGACTCCGGGTCGCGGTCATTCAAAGTGGTACCAACGCGGAGTTTTGGGGCAAGTGTTCATGCTGTTGCACTACGCAGTGATTTTGGCCGTAAAGCTATGATCTAGCAAACTATTTCGTGAATAAATAAGATAAACGTTAATCAAACGTTATTGCACAATTCATATTGGCTGCCTATCATTTCCCTGATATAGAGTCAGTTTTATCAAGTAAACCCTCTAATGGCCCAATGGTCTAGTAGTATGATACTTCTTTAGGGTAGAAGTGGTCCCGAGTTCAATTCTCGGTTGGGCCCCACGTTTTGACCCGTCGTGGTCCGTAGTAATATTTACTATCCTTTTATCTCTCTACAGTCGGTCAGTCAATAAACCAGAATAAACCGGATAATAAATCTAAGAACAGATAGTGTCTTAAAGGAGGTTATCAAGATAAGGCGGGATGAATATGAGATAGCGTGATTTATTTATACAAGTCTAATAAGTATTAAGTAATTAACCCCAAGCGTTGCGCAACTATCCACCGAAACCATAGATAGTGCGTCCTTGCCTCTTCAAGGCATATACTACATCTAATGAAGTGACAGTCTTTCTTTTCGCGTGCTCAGTGTATGTGACGGCATCTCGGATAACATTCTCGAGAAACACTTTCAGAACTCCTCGGGTCTCTTCGTAGATTAAACCAGAGATACGCTTGACTCCTCCACGACGTGCGAGACGACGGATGGCTGGCTTCGTGATTCCTTGGATGTTGTCACGTAGGATCTTGCGGTGACGCTTTAGCGCCTCCCTTTCCGAGTCCTTTTCCTCCTTTGCCGCGTACCTGACATTTTTGCTTGAGCTTGTTGAGTGGGTGGGTGTTTGTAATCTGGGTGGAGTTTGCAGAGTAAGTGCAGAACAAGCGTCGTTTTTATCCTTTTTTTCATAAAATGTGAAAATTTTCATAAGTGAAAAAATCGACCGGACAAAAAGGAAAATGTCCGAACACAATTTTTTCAGTTGCAGTGAAAATTTTCACTGTGAAAAAAAAGTACAAATAGTAGGAAGAGGGACCGTAACAGAAGTCATCATCAACGCAAACACAATCAACAATGGCCAGAACTAAGCAAACTGCTCGTAAATCCACCGGTGGAAAAGCGCCACGAAAGCAACTCGCCACTAAGGCAGCGCGTAAATCAGCGCCAGCCACAGGAGGTGTCAAGAAGCCACACAGATACAGACCAGGAACAGTGGCTCTCCGAGAAATCCGACGATACCAAAAGTCTACTGAACTCCTGATCCGAAAACTCCCCTTCCAACGCCTTGTTCGTGAAATCGCACAGGACTTTAAAACGGATCTTAGATTCCAATCATCTGCCATCGGAGCACTGCAGGAAGCTTCATGAAGCATATCTCGTCGGTCTCTTTGAAGACACCAACTTGGCCGCCATTCACGCAAAGAGAGTCACCATTCAGCCCAAAGACATTCAGCTTGCGCGCCGTCTACGTGGTGAACGTTCTTGAGCGCAAAGTACTGGGGATTCTTTAGTTTATTGTATCATAGATTTTGTCATTAATAAAGCATATTATCTGCTGAAATCAATCTTTCTCTCGTCTGTGATGAGTGTCATTTATATTGCTTTCGTCGAACGCCTTGATCTATCGAGAGTTACCTTCCTTCACGGATCAGTTAAGATCTAAAATTTGTTCAATGCGTTGTTGCTTGCTCAAAAGTTAAAAACAAATGGAAACATAAATTGAGCCCAAGACAATTGACGACAGCAAATGAAAAAAGTTACAACAGAACCAAAATGAGTTTATTGGCTGCAAATGAGAAAGTTTGCTATCTGGCAAGCACCAATTTAATCAAACCGCTCTCGGGCTTGACAAGCCTCCCAGAAGTTCCATAAATAGCGCAACCTCCCTTCTTCTCTGATCAAACCAATGAAACATGGGCTTCTTCGACACTCTCAACCAGGCTCGTACCCAGGTCTACGTCATCTCCTTCGTATGCTTCTTGTGCCCAGGAATGTTCAACGCTTTGAACTCCCTCCCAACTGCCGGCCCTGCTGCCCAAGAAGTCAAGGACAAGCAGAACGCTTCCCTCTACTTCTGTTTCGCCATCATGGGTCTCCTTGCTGGTGGTCTTAACAACATCTTGGGTCCACGTATCCTCGCCGCCATCGGAGGTACTGGTTACGCTATCTACGCTGCCGCCCAATACAACATCTTCAAGGTCCAAGGACCAAAGGGAACCGACCCAATCACTGACGCTGCCAACACCTTCTCCATCTTCTCTGGTGCCTACATCGGTCTTTGTGCCGGTATGCTCTGGGCCGCCCAAGGACAGATTTGCTTGACCTACCCAACTGAATCCCAGAAGGGTACCTTCTTCGCTACCTTCTGGGTCATCTTCAACTTGGGAGCTGTGCTCGGTAACACCATCGGAACAATCCTCTCTTGGGGAGCTGGTCCAGAAGGTTACGCTATGAACGACGCCATGTACTTGATCTTCATCGTTCTCATGGCCTGTGGATCCGTTGTCGCTTTCCTCATCCAGCCACCAGGTACCATAATCCGTGAAGACCAAACCCAAGTCGAGACCCCACCAACCAACGTTCTCCGTGAATTCGTTGAAATCCTCAAGCTCTTTGCCAACCCAGCCATGTTGACCATCTTGATCCCATGCATGTCCTCCAACTGGTTCTACACCTACCAATTCGGACCATTCGGTGGATACTTCTCTGGACGTACCAACGGTCTTAAGGCCATCTTCTACTGGCTCGGACAGGCCGGAGGTGCCTGGGTTCTCGGAAACATGTTTTTGGACAACACCAAGTACACCCGTACTGCCCGTGCCTGGACTGGAGTCTACTTGATGGCTGGAACCACCCTTGCCTTCTTCGGAGGAGGTGCCGCTTTCGAATACACTGCCTCTGCCAAGGACTTTGTCAAGATTGATGCTGGAACTGACTTTGGCCGTTTCATCGGACCATTCATCTTGTACGTCTGCTACGGTCTCTACGATGCCTTCTTCCAGGTTTTCACCAACTACCTTATCGGTGCCATCTCCAACGACTCTGAAACTCTCTCTCGTTACGCCGGTTTCTACAAGGGTACCCAATCCGCTGCTGGTGGTCTCTCCTGGGCCTTGAACGGTTTCGTCTTCACTGGCGAGAAGGCTTTGACCTCTACTGCTCAATTCTGGGTCATGGTTATTCCATGCGCCGTTTCTTTGATCTTCTTTGCTCTCTTCACCAAGACTTTCGTCAAGGACACCACTGACGAGAACCCAGAACATGGATCTTCCATCAAGGCCCACTAAATGCTATGAGTTTCTTTTTGGTGTGTTTTAAATAGATTGTTGTGAATAATAAAAGAGCTATGCTTCTATTCTTTGTTGTTCTTACGCTTGTTCACTGTGTTACCTTACAAGAAACTGTCGAGAATCATTGCCATTTGCGAAAGTAGTCAGAAAGGGGAATTACTAGAAAAATAATTTAAAATAAATACGAACATATTTTTTTTATTTATTAGTTCTAATAATTGTCAGTTGGGCACTTGAAAAGCAACCGTCACAACAACCGATCGTTCGTGCCAAATCAAATATTCTCAGTGGCACCAACTCCGATTTAAGCCCTTCACTGCGAATAATCCAAACTATTGTATTGCCCCTCCTACGCATTTATGGTTTTTACTGATCGCACCCATCAAAAAATTCAGAAACGCCAACCCACAGACAGACACAAGGGACAAACATTTGATACTGGAATCTGATTGCATCAGGTATGTAAAATACCCTTTCTCCTTTCTACCCTTCTATCCTTTCTCCTCTTTCAATTTCGGACGTGGATGGATTGTAAATCCGTGACGGATGGAGAAAGGACAAAAATATGAGCAGAGTGGGATTCGAACCCACGCCTACGAATAGATCACGGCCTTAACGTGACGCCTTAGACCGCTCGGCCATCTGCCCGACGACTGCAGGAGGTGGGAAAAAAAATTTAATTACAAGGACACAAAATGCATGTGGCGGATGATGCTAACATACCCAGAAGGATGACAAAACGGTTATCAAATCCAAAAAAAGTCATCCCCCCCCCCCCCCCCCCCCCCGATTTCAGTCTTCACCTATATTTAAGTTTCCAAAATAGGAAACTAACAATTCCATCCTGCATCTAAAGCTTCCGTTAAAGTCAATAAAAAGGATGTAAAAGGACTATGATAACCATTAAAATTGACTTTATATGTAACATTGCAAGTATAATCAGACAATTAGTTTTCGCCTCTTCAAATCTTCAATCACATGCATCAGGCCTATTGAGCTCTAACATTCACACACAATGTTTGAGTGTCACAACAACAAAAAAAAAGTGAGATAACTAAAAACACTCACCCTCATCGTGTTTTCTCGAATTTTTGAGGCCCCAAATTGCTCAATCCGTGAGCGAACGGCGAACCACCCTGTATTCGAGATGATGCGAGCCGTTATGTGAATAGCAGTTCCAGATGGTTTACTGTCGGTCCTTGTTCCAGAATTACGAATTCGATGACGGAATTGTAACGACATCAGGATCCGTGGTGTTGGTGGTGGCGGCGGCGGCGCCTGAACCAGTAGAGTTCGTGGTTGATGAAGCAGCAACATACGGAGAAACAATTTGAGTTTCTTCGACAAGCATCAGCTTTGCGTGACTCAAGTTTCTCGTCACAGTCTTGAATGTCTTTTTTACAGGATCAAGTTCTGAGATTTCCAATATGTAAGCTTCCGAAAGACTGAACATCTGTTTGTTGTCGGTATTTTTAAAGTCATGTTTCACTTTTCTTCAACACACGAGAGACTTCCAAGATCCTTTCCGCCAACTGGCACTCGCTTAGTATCTTTGATTTCCTTTTAGATAGTCCCTTCTTTTGTCAGAGAGAGCACTTTGTCCGCATTGTGATGGTTGAGCTTTTGTGGGATGACGCTACTTACAGACTTGCTCCACTTTGGCAGCCTCCCCTCTTTCGTAAACAGACGAGTAGTATGAAGGACGCCAGTTTCTGGGTCAACGTAGCGATCAATGACATCAGCAGTCAAGACATGGGACGCCCAAGGGTTGGGGTACTTATTCCAGATCGCTTGAGTTACTACAGGGGCGAAAGAGATTTCAGCTCAGCGCTTCACCTGGTATCTTTCTCACCTGACTGCCATGAGTGTTCAAAGATGTGTGTCTGCTCGAATAGTTTGACCATGAGGATGATGATGGATTGTGTGTTGGGATTTCTGATAGATTTCTTGACCAACCAACAAAAACACGTGGTAGAGCTCGACCTGTTGTTTCCGTCCACCCCAAATTTCGTTCGTTGTTGATTCTTCCACAGGGAGATAAAAACATCGAAGATACCAAAATTTAAAACCGCTGAATCAAGATTTATTGCACAGTGACAATACAATTAAACTTAAACTGTTACGCTTGTTTTAGTTTTTTGTTTTTTTGGTTTCGGTTACCATTCCAGGTTTTGATCCTTAAAAAACTGCTTTGTCGTGGCACACTTTGGGTTTATACACGACGGACAGCGAAGAGGCAGTTGCTTCGAGGATACACATCCTGAATCCAAATGCCCCTTCACCACTTCACCCAAACACTGAATGAAAACAGGATCGTCGTTTAATGATTCGACACGCTTATACCCTGTAATTCCAGCCTATAAATCAATACTTTGTTACAAACAAAAGGACTTTTTTTTTTGAAAAACTTCCAATAATAACAAACACAAACCTCCTTGGCAACATGTCCATATTCCAAATCAAGTTCAAAAAGAGTTTCCACATGATCAGACACAAACGCAATTGGAACAACAAGCAAGTTCTTGTATCCTAGCTTTCCATACCCTTTGATTGCGTCCTCTGTCTTTGGTCCCAACCACGCGCTGGGGCCAACTTGACTTTGCCAAACCAGTTTGTATGGATTCTTGTTATTCAAGCGCTCCATAACAGCTTGCACTGTCGCAGCAACTTCCTGCGGATAGGCATCTCCTCTGTTGACGACACTCATTGGTAAAGAGTGGGCGCTGAATAGCAGAGGAACAGTGTCTCTGATGCTAGCTGGATATTCCCGTTCCAGGGCTTCTTCGATATGTTTGGCGAATGTTTCAACTAGCATGGGTTGGGTTGGATATCTGTCCACGACACTCCACTTGATGGAATTGGAGGGGTCCTTTTCCTTCAGGACATCGAACAAGTTCGTTCAATGAAGAGCCGGTGGTAGAGCAGGAGTATTGTGGGTACAATGAAAGGGCAATCGCGCGAGTTACACCATCATTCTTCATTTCTTCGAATTGTTGGTTCCGTCAATGGTTCGGCGTATCTGAATGCAATGTAGTGTTTATGTGGAGCTGGGATAACCGCGGTCAGCTTTACGTTGTAGTCAAAAAAACAAACGATGCAACCACACCAGACTCAGGACGAATGCGATCCATGACCTGTTCCAGTAAAATGCCCTGTCTTTGCGTCCAGTGAAAGATTGGCGACCCGCCCCCAATTTGAGCGTATTGTTCTTGGATCTTTGGGACTCTTCGCTTTGTAATCCATGGCGCCAAATACTTTTGGAATGGGATCGGAATCAAGTCTTTATCCGAGAAAAGACGCAGTAGAAAGTTTTCCACGTCTTGAACAGTGCGTGGACCGCCCATGTTTATGAGGACAAGAGCAGTTGGCGGTCTGCAACCAAAAGTAAGCAAAGTTGGTTCGATTGGTCGTCAACAAAAGTGCCAAAAGTCTTGACTTACTTCTTTGCGTTCGTGGCTGAAGCCATCAGGCGCTGCGAGATCCGGCCTACAACGCTGTGCTCTAGACGTGCTTGACGCAAACCAAGTGCTGAAATCATTTTTTTCGATGAATTCACAGCCTTCATCGGGACCAATCACGTTTTCTTCTTTAATGCTCACACAAGAAAATGTTTTGAATGTTTGCGTATCCATCGACTGGTGTGTTCTTACGCTCCTCCATCACTTCATTTGCGAATTGCGCGGCCTCCTTCTCAGTCATGACTCCGCCAGTAAAACCCACAATCTGGCGAACAATTTCAATAGGGAAGCTTCTGGCCCAATCCACAAACACCAAACAATTCTTCAACAACCCAATCCTCTTGCTGCATTCCGACATCCCGTGTTGATGTCACCCTGATATCAGGATGAATCACAAAGAAAGCCAGAATCTTTCGATGACCCGAACGCGTCTTGTCCACCAACTCAAAGTCCTCCACCCTGTGATGCAAAAAGTTTGGGAACACGACGCATCTGTTTTGGCGGGCCTCGATTTGTCCACAAATCTGGACATTGTTGGATACTTCGTTTGTGAAACCAAAGACCTTTTCCAACCCAGCAAAGTCACTTTGCTCATACATGAAAGCCATGCCGTCGTCTGAGTCATAGACACTGCGGAAAGTCAGACGAGAAGGGGTGATGTTATCCATGGCGTAATAGAGAATTCCTGTGGCTGCAATCGCTTCATTCTCCATTCCCTCCAAATGCCAGCTTACCGCCAGAAAACGAAGGCTTTTCGGGAGTCAAATGAATGTTGGCCATTTTGACAATGACTTGCACATTTCTACCGCGGAGATTCATTGTGTGCACTTTAGTGTCGGCAGGAGGGACAAACTCTTTGGGCAACCCAGGAACATGTACCGGACGATCTTGTGTTTGGTCCCAAATTTCATCTTGAAACTCATCATATTCATCCGAAGCTTGAGCAGCTTCGCGTAACGCTTGGTTCTTCAAATTTACATCCTTTCCGTACTTTCTAATTAGGAATTGGTCGATTTGCCATTCGTATTGGTCTTGTTGGTAGTCATTGTTGTCCATAGAAGCCTCGATTCGGTTGGTGGGGTCTGTGGACAACTGACCCAAGCGCCAGCTCAAACATTGGCACCATTAATTGAAAGGCGGCTGCCACGTCCTTGTACAGTTCCGGCGACTCGCGGCGGTTCAAGTTGTTGATGTAGGACTCGATTGTAACAGCGCCGGCTGCGTCCACTTTGAATTCGGCCGGCAGCCACTGGAACTTTCTGGACACGTCACGCGCGCTTGTCTCTAGATCGACTTCGGACTTCTTGACCCCAATGAGGTGCTTGCTGCTGTCGCGCAGCAGCGACCTGCCGTGCACCAGACAGTAGTCCGACGGGTGGATCAGGTCGAGCACCTTGCCGTCGGACCCCGCGTGCCACCGGTGCTTCGCCAGCGCCGCGGCTTCGAGCGCCGCCGCGTGCGTCGCCAGGCCGTGCGCAGCAGCGGGCGCCGCCGCCGCGTCGGCGACAAACACGCCGTGGCTCGCCGTCGGCGTCGCCGCGCCGCCCGCCGCGAGCGCCACAAGCCGCGTCGCCGCAATGTGGCGAAGCTCGGCGAACATAAAGCCGACGGCGGCGGCAACAAAGGCGTCGTCGGACACGTGCGCGACGAGCGTGCGGTGGTCGCCGGCGTCGTAGTCCGCCCATTCATCGTCGTCGTCTTTGTCTTCTCTGTTTTCTTCGCTTTCTTCCTTCTCATCGCTTTCTTCCTTCTCATCGGTTTTCTTCTTCCTCGGTCATCATCTTGAGTGTCTGCATCTTCACCAAAGTAATCATCAAGCTCGGCACCAGTGTCAAGAGAGGCCATCTTCGTCAGCTTCCTCTCTCCACTGTCTTCCACCCTCCTCTTCATCGTCATCCATTGCAAGAAGCGCAGTCAATCCCTGCTTGATCTCCACCTTCCATTTGGCCGTAATGGCTTCGTCCTCGAGCTTGATCCACCAATCTGGCTTGATCAGAATCTCGTTCAAGATCCGCATGTACTTTGACTCCCGCGCTGTGCGGATCGGAAGCATCTTGTAGCGAAATGCTGGTGCTGTCCATTTTTTGTGAAACAAGCCTTACAATTATTTTAGATTTACAATCTCTCAATAAGTTTGAACGTTACGTTTGAATTCCGAGACTGCGAAAAGACACGAAACTCTTATTCCAACACTTGGGTTACAATTATTCGAAATTCCTTACTCAGTGTTCGTACGCTCATCTCAAGTATTAACAGTTTGAACTATATAAAATTCAGGTCACCTTACAGCCTCTTGGATGCCCCAGGGCCAGGATGGCTTTGTACTTTTGACTTCATATTGTATTTTGCCTTGTCTATACCATTTATACAATTGAATTCGCAAAATGATTGAAACCACTCAAGTCAAGTTTGCTGCTTCAAATGGTTGCTCGATCGCAGGAATACAAACGACTACCACAGGAGCAAGCTCGAACCCAAAGAAAGAAATCAGAATCCTTGCTGTGCATGGCTGGGTGAGGGGGGCAATTTTCGCTTTCAGCTCAAAAGCTAACTCTCAAACAAAATCAACAGTTAGATAATGCCAACACATACAGCAGTCTTATCCCCCACCTTTTTCGCTTCCATTCCAAACGATACTAAAATAATATTCGTGGCAATTAGATCCTGCCAGGACATGGACTCTCCGATCCCCTCCCCCCAACTCAAACTTATTACCTCTGGGACCACGCTCTCGCCATCCTAGATGTCTCCATGAGTCTATCTTGGGATACATTTATTCTCCTCGGACATTCAATGGGTGGTCATGTGGCGTACCTCTTTGCTGGCTGCTACCCAGAGAAACTTGACGCCTTGGTTGTGATTGAAAGCGTGGGGCATATTAACAAACTCAAGATTCCAGGAAACGATTCGGCATCCATGAGAGATTTTCTGGATCGAAGAAGGATATTGAATATCGAGGAGCAAGGAAGTGATGCTTCCATGACGATGATGAAACCAAAAACTCTGTATGAGAGTGTTGAAGCGGCAGCAAAAGCGAGAATGAATGGAGTTACAAAAGTATCATTACAGGCTGCAATGGCGCTATGCGAGCGAGGTCTGGAACGCGTCGTTGAAAGTAATGATGGAGGAGTAACGGTTCCAGTGGACAACGGACAAACGACTGTGGATGAGGCATTTTTTCCAATGGGATCACGCTGGTATCAAAGCTATAATGGAAAGTATAAAGTGCCGTGTTTTGGTGATTCTTGGATCAGCCTCGCCGCTTTTGAGTGAAAGCGACCCACTTGTAGCAGAGCGGATAAGATGTCTGACTGAGCGAGATTTTGAAACCCGGGTTGAATGGGTGGCAGATGGGAACGCATCATTTGCACTTGGAGTCGGAAACCAGGGAGATGGTTGCTTCGCTATTGAGAGAATTCCTTTGGAGTAGTCCACGTTCTTCATTACAACTCTCTTGAGCAAATGTAATATATTGAGAGATGTGATATGACATGCCACTTGTCATTGTATTCAAAACAGCATTCGTTCTTTGAACCCAAAAAAAAACCAAATTTCCAACCAATGTTAAAAACTGATATTTTTATATATAAGTCTCGAACTTTTTGATTTCAAATAGGCAACACGGGTTGTTTCCGCCTTCCCCCATTCAACAACTCAACATCCTCCTCCTCATGATGTTGGTGGTGGTGATGACCTCCCAGCGACTTCCCACCGCCGTTTTTCACCTCCATACCCGCACGGTCATACATGTACAATCCAGCAAAAGTCAAAATCAGTCCAAACCATTGAACAGGCCCAACGCGACTCGTTTCTCCAAAGTAAATTATGCTCGCGACAATCACTACGATTCTCTTGAACAGTGAGGCAATAGAAAAGGTTACTGGGTTATGTACTTGTGCTAGAATGCTGAAACTAAGAGCGGCTTGTGCGAAATGAGAAATGCCGTTGATGAGGAAGAGGTGGATGATTTCGTTGGTTGTAGCTGTGATTCTAGATGATGATGCTGTTGCTGCTGCTGCTGCTGCTGCAGTTGTAGATGATGATGATGCGTTTTTGGAAGAAGTTGCAAAAGAAGAGATTGGCCCAAACGAAGGAGCCGTTTTGCTGTCACCGCCAAACATGGACAATCCATCCGCATAGAACCATAAAGGTGCCATGAGGAGGAATGATGTCACTGACGAATAAAAGAGTAGGTTGTATTTGTCCATTTTCTTTGACTTTTTGACTGTTGCTTGTTTGTTGAAGATTGCTTTGGATACAATGTTTTGGACAACGAATATGATGGTAGATGTGAGGGCACATAGGAACCCAAGTAGATGAAAAGTGAGCTTATTCGTGCAAACAAGCATTACACCGATGGTAAGCGGAAGCAGAGAAATGTAGACCTTGTTTGCGTATTGAACGTTGAACACAAATCGGTAGATTCCAATTGTGAATAACGGTGAAAGAGCCTATAGAGAAAAAAAAGCAGCAGGTGTAAGAGTTTAGAAACGAACTAATACTAATAAAGACAGTAGTTACTTTGATTGTGTGTGCAAAACTGACAGGCACGCGCGAAATTGCCATACTTGAAAAAGCATGCCCCGATATCAAAAACAAACTAAGAGGAGCAGTAACTCGAAACGCTTCTATCGAAGGTAAACGAATCCCAGCACTCTTGATCCCAAACAGATATCTTTGAATGAACGTCAAAATCAAACATCCTGATGCAACAAACAGAAACTGAATCCACGACAGTGTGAGAGGATACTTGAAAACGTTGAGGAGATCTTTTGCCATGTTGCTCGTAACAGAGGAGGCAAAGTACCAAAGCAAACAAAGGGCGATAAATTGGGCATTTTCAACCCAATGTGCGTGCTTCTGAAATGATGCAATAGATGATGATGCTGATGTACTTCCTCCAAACAATATTGATAAATTCTTCTCCTTGGGCCCAATGATATGCCCTTTTGGTTTGAAGAGGTCAACGGCAAACGTGTCGTTATCATTGATATTGTTTGAAGAAATGTGACGGGTCGGCGAAGGGGCCATATTCGCACTATTTGTGCGAACTCTAGAGTGACTCTGTAGCAGTGGGGATGGTGTTTGTGAGGGAACAGGTTGAGAACTGTAGGGAGGGGGGTGAGCAGCTGTGACGTGAGAAGGAAGCTGAGGAGAGAGCGGTTCAGAAGCAGCTGCCATTAAGTTCCAAGTTCAACTTTGTTTGGGCGGAGATCGGAACCAGGGGTGGGTAATGAATGAGGAGGCAATTTCAGTCTTCTCAAAAAAACCAGTACACGTTGCTTCCAATCTTTCCAAAACCAACACTCAAACAAGCGACAAGCGGATGAACCCACAAACACACACTCACACACGCAGGGTGCAGCAAGCTCGAGCCATGGAGACTGAGGGCGAAGTCATTGTCCCCAGGAGAGACTGGAGCTGGTCAAACATGGTTCAGACAGCAAAACGACTGGCAGCTATCGTATTGGCGACCGTAGGTCCCGGAAGCTTTGTCGCTGTTGGGTATATGGATCCAGGAAACTGGGCGACAGATCTCGAAGGTTAGTCGACGTCTTGGCGAGTGGCGGGAGGATATTCATTATCCTCGTGATTATGATCCCGTGAGATCCTCACCACCTTCAATTCACGAAATCTAAACTATTTGTGCGTTTCAGGCGGTGCTACATTCAACTACTCTCTTCTGTTTGTTGTCCTTCTCTCTGGGCTATGTGCGATTGCTTTACAAAGTCTGACTATTCGTCTTGGAATCGTGACGGGGCTGGACCTTCCCCAGCTCTGTCGCAAAGAATTTCATCCTATTCCAAACTTTATTCTTTGGATATTGGCGGAACTTGCCATCATTGCGACTGACTTGGCTGAAGTTATTGGAGCTGCAATTGCCCTGAAGCTCCTATTCGGTCTACCAATCGTTTATGGTGTTTTGATAATGGGTTTAGACGTGCTGGTGGTTTTGCTTGCGTAAGTTTCCCATTATTTTGGGCGAATTTTTGGGCGAAGTTCAAACCCGATTTTTTATAATTTTTTTTAGATGGAACCAACGATATCTTCGCCATTTTGAAGTGTTCATTTTTCTGCTTGTTCTTGGAGTGGGAATCTGCTTCATGATTCTGCTCCCCCGATTGAACGTCCACTGGGGCGATGCCTTTTTCGGCTACCTCCCATCTTCCATTTTGGTCACCGACTCCAATGCATTATACACTTGTCTTGGAATTTTAGGAGCTACAGTTATGCCACACAATCTATACTTGCACTCTGCTTTGGTGCACTTCAAATCTCCTTCGTACCGAGAGAAGATTGAAAACTTGAAAAGCAAAACCTCCAAAGTAAAGTCCGATCAAATTGAGCATGAGCAGTGGACCCAGAATGCTTCCCCAGAAAGTGCCGAGGCTGGTCCCTCCGGCTCCATGCGGTTGCAACAAATGCCAAGAGCCGAGTCTTCCAACACCATTCAGATGCCCGAAATTGTAGAAATCGAGGGAAGTGCCGCCGCCGTAGC
Source organism: Obelidium mucronatum (assembly GCA_025765595.1). Lineage (NCBI taxonomy): Eukaryota > Fungi > Chytridiomycota > Chytridiomycetes > Chytridiales > Chytriomycetaceae > Obelidium > Obelidium mucronatum. Next base: position 552,500 of record JAIVFH010000005.1, on the reverse strand, counting down.
CGCAGCAGCAGCATCGCAATCGGATGACGTTCTTCCTGTCAACCCTATTCAACCGCAAAGCCCCGCCAACATTTTCGCCATGCTGGCAGCAAGGTACAAGTCGGAGAAATCCACAACAAGATCCCTACCAGACCACCAACTTCCACTTCTCAAAAAATGTCTCCACTACTTGAATGTAGACAGTTTGGTGTCGCTCATCTATGCAACCATGGTTAACTCCTTTATCTTGATTACGGCTGCTGCTGCCTTCTACGATCCGAACGCTCCTAGCAAAGTAACAGGTATTGAAGATGCATACCATTTGCTGTGGGAGCAACTAGGAAAAGGAGGTGCTACTGTTTTTGCCGTGGCTTTGCTCTTTAGTGGTCAGTGCAGTACTGTGACTGGCACTTTAGCTGGTCAAGTTGTCATGGAAGGGTTTTTGGGGGGTTGCGATACATTGGATGCATTTGAACATGGCGATGAAGCGGTTGAGTCAAAAGATAAGGCTTTGTCTGGGGGGGACTCTGGGTTCTTGGTAGCTACCTCAAGCTCTCAACAGCAGCAGCAGCAGCAGCAGCAGCAGCAACGAAAGGTTTCGTTCACATCTAAGATGTTGTCGTTTTTTAAGCGAAACATGTGGGCAAGAAGACTCATTACTCGGGGTCTCGCAATTGTTCCGGCATTAGTAGTGACAATGACCCAAGGAGAAGGAGGAATCGACAGTCTTCTTGTGTTATCCCAAGTCGTCTTGGGAGTGTTGCTGCCGTTTGCAGTCTGGCCGTTGGTGTGGTTCACAAGCTCAAAGAGAATCATGACTGTTCGCTATGTCGAAGGTGATGGTTCAAGATATAGTGTTGATGAGAACACTGTGACGGATATGATTGAAGAACGTGGGAATATGCGTGTTTTTGACATTGTTTATGCGAATTCGTGGCCCTTTACAATTCTTGTGATGCTCATTGCCACGGGAGTAACGTTTCTTAACTTGTACTTACTTTGGCAAACGGCATCCGGAAAGTAACTGAAATCGGTTTTGTTAATAAATAATAAGAGGTTTTTTCCTTTATTTGGAAGACACAGTTTGTTCCCAAATCTGCAAGGAACAATGAGCAGTGATGGAAATGCGATAGACGGGATTTCGGCTGGAGTGCAAGGTCTTGCTGTGGATCCAACAAGGCGATCAAGTGGATACCAGCCTCAGGATGCCAGTGGGAACATATCTGTTTCGCGGACCTCATCTGTCAGCTCAGCAACCGAGTCTATGCAGGGGGGTCCCAATGCCCTTGTCAGACCACCGCCACAGTTTAGTGGATATGGTAATATTATCTAATTCAAACCAGTTATTCTGCCATATCGTTCTCTAATTACTCCGCTACTCATGCTTGTAATCCAATTGGCTAACTTCAGGCATGCCACCGCCGTCTTTCAGACCTCCCCCGCCTAACTTCCTACCCCCTGGATTTACTCCTCCTCCAATGCGAGCACCCCCAGGAGGCCCAGGAAGTCCGTTGCAACAACCTAATGGATTGCCCCCTGGTGTTGGCGCACCACCACCGTTTATGATTCGACCTGGATTTATGCCTGGTCCACCTCCTCCTTTTATGAGACCGCCTCCAGGAATGATGGTTTGGTTTTCTCTCTCGTAAACGAAATTGGGAATGACTGAATTTTACTCCTCTGATATGTTAAAGGGACCAAATGGACCTTGGATGCAACCACCACCTGGCATGGGCCCACCGCCTCCTGGAATGGTTGGACCACCTCCTCCGAATATGATGGGACGCCCGCCAATTATGCCCGGCCCACCACCTCCTTGGATGGTAAAAGAAATCACAAGACAAATCACAATCTCCAAATTAAAACCTTGTTGAAAAAAAGATGCGCCCTCCATTCCCTGGTGGCCCTGCTCCAATTCCGGGTTCTTCAAGTGGATCACCGCGAACTGAATCTCTGGATCAAAGTGGCAGTGAGGATGTGAAGGGTAACGGTGATAGACAGAGTATACATTCAGAGGCTGGAAGTGTCGGTGCAGATGGAAGCGATTTGGATCGTAGGGGAAGTGTTCATTCGTACTCAAAAGGAGAATCGTCATCAGAAGTCGGCTCTATTTCAGAAGGGGTGAGTAACCCAATGCGGATCCTCTTTTTATTAACACAAAACAAACAGCAGCAGCAGCAGCAATTCCGCCCGCCACCGCCTCCTCAAATGATGTATGGGGGACCACAACCCATGATGATGCCTCCTTACCCTTACATGATGCGACCTCCTGGGCCACCTGGAAGTATGCCACCACCTCCAATGGGTCCCAATGGAGTGCCAATACTTCCTGGACAGATGCCACCACCGCCATCAATGAATGGGATGCAGTTGCCACCGGGACAATTTGGAATGCCAGGACCACCTCCAGGCACCTTCATGCCCCAAATCGCGCGAACCGATAGTGATAACAGCTCGATTCGGTCCACAGGAACCAGTGGAACAGGGCGACAACAGCAAAATGCTTTACCAGGAGGTTATGGAGAGAGTCTCGAAATGTATCGACAGAATGCCAAGAAAAGTGGGGATCCTGGAGTGCAGTTGGACTTTGCAAAGTTCTTGATTGCAACTGCCGATAGTTGAGTGCTTATTATTGATCGCTTTTTCTCAAGTTGTTGTTCAAACGTATTATCATCTGTATTTATCGCAGCCGCGATGGATTCTGATCCTGATCCGAAGAAGGCCAAAAAGAACCAAGATATTTTATACGCTGAAGGATTAAAATGGGTCAAGAAGCTTACAAAGGCGGAAAGTGGTCGCGGTGCGGCCTATCCTGAAGCCATGTTCTATCTTGCAGAGTGTTATGGAAATGGCTCATTGGGACTGAATGTGGACCATGATCGCGCATTCGCTCTGTATGTACAAGCTTCAAAGCAGAACCATCCGGCTGCAGCTTATCGTGCTGCTGTTTGTTACGAAGTCGGTGCTGGTACAAAGAAGGACTATTCTCGCAGTGTGCAGTTCTACAGGAAATCGGCGGCTCTTGGGGATACCGCTGCAATGTATAAACTTGGAATGATTCTACTGAACGGATTGTTGAATCAAGTCAAGAACCCGAGGGAAGGCGTGACGTGGTTGAAACGAGCTGGAAGCCAAGCCGATGAAACTACTCCCCACGCCCTACATGAATTGGCGACACTATACGAAGGCAAGGGAGAAACGAACGGTATCGTGATTCCTGTAAGTTTCTATTATTTTCTGCAAACATTTTCTGGTGTTTACGAGTTTTATGGCGTTTAGGATCCTGCTTATGCTCACGATCTATATCGCCGCGGAGCACAACTTGGATATTCTCCATCGCAGTATAAGCTGGGGGTGTGTTACGAATATGGACTCTTGGACCTTCCAATTGACCCCCGCAGATCTATTGCTTGGTACACGCGGTCAGCAGAACAGGGAGATCCGGAAGCAGAACTTGCATTGTCTGGATGGTATCTAACTGGTGCAGATGGTGTATTAAAGCAGAGTGACACGGAAGCTTATCTGTGGGCGAGAAAGGCAGCGGACAAGGGGTTAGCCAAAGCAGAATATGCGGTGGGATACTATTCCGAACATGGTGTAGGAGTTAAATCTGATGTGGAAGAAGCAAGGAAATGGTACATGCGGGCCGCGGCTCAGAATAACAAGCGCGCTGTACAACGCTTGAAGGAACTGAAGGGTTTGGCTGGCTCCACGCAAGAAAAGGGTAGATCTGGGAACTGGAGAAGCGATGGAACCAATGCCAGTGATGGAGACTGCACTATAATGTGACGCTTGTTCGTTGCTTGTGTTTATTTGCCTTCCCCTTGTTATTTTGAGATTCCTTAAACATTGCACTTGTGAAACAGTTTTATTTGAGCAGTTGCATAATTTCCTTTCTCGCCTTATCATCGCGGCAATCCTCAACGAACACCATCGCATCTGCCCCATCGTCATTAACAAGACTCTTATCAGCACCCTTCTCCAACAAATACTTCACTTGTTCAACGTCCCCATTTCCTGCACACATCATCAATGCCGTAATTCCATCTGAATATGCTGAATTCACGCTGAGACCTTTTGCAAAGCATTCTTCTGCAAACTCGCGAAAGTCTTCCGCCCCCGATTGGAAACAGCCCAAGAACTGGTGCTTCAACTCCTCCAACGGATTTTCGCGATACATCCGATTTCGCTCGATGTCATCCATGATATCAATAAATCCAGGGACCCCAGAAGCATTGTAGACGCGAACCATAACTTGACCAGTTCCGTTGACATAAGATTTTCGGCACAAGGGACAAGCAAATGCACCAACGCCTTCTTCCACGTGATGGGCGAGACAGCAAGAATGAAACGCGTGGTTGCACGCTGCCAGCTCAACACGGTCCAACATACTCATTGGATTAAACTCTTTGGTTGCAGCAAACTGGCCCAATTCTTCGTCCGTCACGTCACGGTAGTCGTTTCCGAGGTACGGTATTTTGAATAAGGCGAAAGGTAGATGGAGCATTCTTCTGCGAGGAGTTCTTCAAAGGCTGCTGCGGCGACTTTGGTGAACTGATGCTGGCTACTCTTACTACTCTTGCAGGCCAGCTTATGCTCCTTCCAGTGAGACTTCTGGCATTCTACGCTGCAGTAAAAAACTGATTGACAGCCAGTGCATCGCTTCGTTCCTTGGTTTTCACAGTTTGAGCATTCACTCATTTTGGGTGGACCTTTTTTTATGTTGCAATGCTTGTTCCTCGCTCACTAAAGACAAAGCCGCAACCGCAGAGACGACCTCAGTCGGACTCTGTTTAATAGAGTGCCTTCAGCTTGAAGACAGTAGCGATAAGCTCGGAGTTCATATCCACGAAGCAAGCGCCGAATCCGATGCACACCCGTCAACAACAACCCAAGCTGACGCGTCTCTTGGAAACTACTCTTCGTATTACACCCGTCGAAACACTTTCTTGACCATTGATCCACGCCTTCAGCTTCTACCCTTGCATTGCTTAAAGGGTAAAACTGTTCTTGACATTGGCTGCAACGCTGGAATGGTTTCACTGGCGATTGCCCTTCACTGCGAGCCAAAGAAAGTCGTGGGAATTGATGTTGATCCAAGACTAGTCGTCAAGGCACGGAAAGAGCGGGCTGTGAAAGCAGCATTGCTGAAAGACAACGAAATCGACTATTTCCCAGTGACTGCGCCTCTGATGCTTTCCACAATGCCAATCATTGAGATTGACGAAGACGACAATGATGAGACTGTGGGGATTTCCTCACAATCTTGAATTCAAACTTTCGAACTTCGTGACAGATCCGCTGCCTGCGTCTCTCAAGTATGATACAGTACTGGCTCTTTCAATAACGAAATGGATTCATGTAAAGCACGGAGATTCGGGTTTGCGCTTGTTTTTTAAAAAGTGCTGGAGTGTTTTGAAGAAGGGCGGAGTCTTGATTCTTGAGCCACAATCCTGGGATACATACAGCAAAGCTGCTAGAAAGAATGATGGAATCAAGGTAGCTTCTATGAAAAACCATGACCTTGAATTTACATACATATTTTAGGAGGGGGATATTAACAATGTTAGTATCAAGAGGAAGTCACGGCTAGCACTGAGGCCTGATAATTTCCCCGACCTTTTGGTTAAAGAAATCGGGTTCTCTTCATTCACAAAGCTCGGAACATCCTTCAATCCAACACAACAAAAGGATTTCAACGAGATATTTTCATGATCATCAAGTAAAAGATATATTTATTCAAGCTTTAATTCCAAATAGCTTGCATGCGTTTTCAGTTGTTTGCAAAATGACTTGTTCAATGGAGATATTTTTGATAGAGGCAATATGCTCAACTGCCACCTTTAAGCTATCCAACGGCCAAGTTCGATCCCCTTTTATGGGTGGCAACGCCGGTGCAGTCACTCTCAAGACAAATGTTCACGAGCTTCCAGTTTTTCGACGAGTTTCTTTGTGGATGTGTCGCGTGCAATAGATCCTGGAATACTGAACATAGCCCCCAATTGTGCTGCTCGAACAGCATGCTTTGGAGCTCCGTCAAATGCATGAAGGAGGCATCTGAGGAAAGAGAAATTAACTGTTGACGAAAGTGGCAAGACGAAATTGTTGATTTTCAAACCTTCCCAGCATACCATTCTCTTCCAGAATTGCGATCGCATGGTGTCCCGCATTACGGGAATGGACGTTTACTGCGAGATCAAGCTCCTTTGCAAGCAATACTTGCCGCTCAAAGACTTTTCTCTGGATCGCTTTTACTTGATCCACTGAACAGTTCCACGCCTGTCGTGGTTTATTCGCAAATAGTTAGAACTCACTCCTACTTTCCTTTCACGACAAATCACCTGTGCAGATGCGTTCAAGATCCATGGAGAGAAGTCAAGGCCGATTTCGCCAACAGCCACAATCTCATCTTTCTTTGCTTGGATCAAGGCTAATACTTCGTCCAGCTGTGATTCATGAGCGCTGATGGATATTGTTTCTCCGTTGTTAATTACGTGTTGCACTGGGTGGAGACCGATGCACGGTTTTAAGATGTTATGACTGGTAAACTGTGCAAGGACGGTTGATGCTTCTGAGTGGGTTTCTGGGGTCACAACAATAGCCAACAGAGAGAGATTGTGTTGTTCGATTTCGACTCGCTTCTCAATGTGGGTTTGGATCCTCCGCTTGAGTGTAGTTTGGTGGGTAAAAGTGTGCATGACAGTCAACGGCCTTTCAATTCTATTGACATTATTTATTGCTTATTTTTCAACGATGATACTACTCATTTACTTTTCCTATGCCGAAGGGGTTCCGAATCATTATTTTTATTATTGTGCTACACCAATTCTTCGCGTGTGTGTGTTGAGGGGGCATTGTTGGAGAATTATTAAACCCGAAAATGGCAACAGAAGGAACTGGCGCAATTGGATCCAGCGATCGACCAATCGATCCTATTCTCGCATCACTTGTCAACGCTCAACTCGTCCAGGATGCAGGTTAGATCCGTAATCGTCATGGAGGGGAAATTGTCCCTTTTTTACTCAACCCAAACGAACAACAACCCCCGGCCAAAACAAGGTACCGACAGCCTCTCTCGACCAATTCTGGCACTCTATTCGTGCTATTTACCGGACCCGAAAGTATCGGATTACGATGATCTCCTTCAGTAAATGACTCGTTTTTTTGTTTGGATTTATTTTCTATCAGCGGAAAGGTGTCTTGTTGTTGTTGATACGTGTTTTTTTCCCCGCCCCACTACCAGCGCTCTCTTGATGCGAACAAATGCGCTGGCCGATAGTGATTACGTGTTGGTAGTATTTTCGAGTGGATCACGGCATAGGCCTTCCGTAATGTGGACGTTAAAAGCATATCAACACTTGCAGCGAAAGTGAGTTTTCGTTCTTCCATTATTTCGTTCGATGGAACTCTAAAACACGCTTTGGGGTGTTGGAAAACCGTCAAAAGGTTCCGAAAGAATCTTAAACGATTGTATATAGTCCACCCCTCTCCGTGGTTTAAACTCATCATGCAGGTGATGGGTCCAGTGATCAGGTACCGTTCACACAACTCTATTCAATTTTTTATCTTGGTTTCGTATTGCTCATTTCTCCAAATAATGCTATTACAGCCCTAAATTTCGATCCAAAGTTGAGTGGGTTCATAACCTGAAGGAATTGGAACGCTTTATTTCCTTATCAAATTTCAAAGTCCCGCGTGTGATTCAAGAGTTTAGTATTTTTAAGTTGTCTTTGATCATTATTTATCTATTACCATGAGTCTCACTATCATTGTATTCATATATTTGTTTTTTAGAATTGATAAGACGCGAATTTCACACGAATCTTCAACACATACACCGCAACCAACGACCGATCCAAGTACCTGCCAACGCTGCCACTGGAGGAGGAATAATATCGAGCATAGCATCTTGGGCGATATCAATCACAGGACTCAATAGTGTATTGCCGCCCACCAACACGGCAGTCCAATTCGGAGTCTCACTGGAACAGCTTATGGGTCCTAGTGGAGAAAAGGGGCTACCCAGGGTCGTGGAAGATTGTATTGGATTCATTCTGATACATGGTAATGTGAACTCCTTTTTTGTAATAAGAAAAAACGGTCCCCCTCAACTGACTGGGTAGACCTTTTTTTTTTGGGAGGGCAGGCCTTGAAACCGAAGGCCTATTTCGAATCTCACCAAGCCTCCAAAGCGTCAACGCATTACGAGATAAATACAACTTGAACGAACCAAACTTGAATATGGAAGATTACGGAGGAGTGCATACGGCTTGTGGACTCCTCAAAACCTTTTTCAGGGAGCTTCCGACACCTGTTTTTGAAGCTTCCATGTATGATACAATTCGGATGATACAAAGTTGAGTTTATTTTTTTCGATTCTTTAATTTTATTTTTTATTATATACCAACAATTCAAACAAAAAAAAAAAGAATTCTCGGATACAACCACAATATCGCAACACCATTTCGCCAAAACCGCACTCCTACCCATCCTCCCCGTCCCCACATACAACTCTCCTCCGCTCCGTTTTCCATCTCCTACATACAATCCACATGTCAAGCGCCAAAACACTCATGCATTCTGGGAATTTGGCGATTGTCTGGGCGCCCAATTTCGTGCGAAGTGCGAATCCCCATGGTGGATTTGGGAATGTGTGCGATTGGAAGTGGTGGCGGTGGGATTGGAACGTTGGTAAAGATTTGTATTGAGGAGTGGGATGATGTGTTTGGGAGATGGAGGCGGGAGTAACGGTGGCTCAGGCGATGGAGGCGGTGGTTCTGGAGAAGGTGGTGGGAGTAGTGGGAGTGGGAGTCATCTTTTGCAGGATACTTCTTTTGGTGTTTCTGGAGATGGGGATGTTGAAGACTGATTTGGCGGATCTACCCGTGTTGGGGGAACGGGGCAGTAAGAGTGAGGAAGGTGGTGATGGGAGGTTTAGCTTTGATCAGGACCAACCAGATGATATTGCTTCACCCGAATACGCGCCGCCAGTCACAGTTGAACGGCGGGACGAGTCGGTCCGGGGGCGGTGGCGGACCGACCCGTGAGTGCGGGTACATTTTCAGAGTTGAAAGATGATGAATCCTTGGATGCTTTCCCAACAAACTTCAACAGTGGTGCCCATCGGGAAAGCAAAAGTCACGATGTACTTGCGAGACCTCGACGTAGTGAAGGAGCTGTTCCCGTCGTGGCTGGAACTGCGGATAATAGTGGAGCGCCTATTCCGGTGGCTCGGAGTCGGTCTCGTAATTCTGGAAACCGTGGTGGGGGGAATAGGCATACCATTGTTGCGGCGGAAGAATCTGCTATTGCAATTTTTGGAATTGGGTTATCGCATACTGCATTGGGGAATGCCGCATCACAACAATCTGGAGATGATGCGCTGTTTCGGAATCCAAACGCCAAAGGTTCCGACAGGTGATTGTTTAAAAAAAAAAATAAGAAACAATTGTGGCATGATGAAATAAACAACGGTTGTATGACTTCATAACCAACCCCAAGGACTAGTTTTGAGTAGTAATGAGAATTAACTTGAGCTACCAAAAGAATTCATTGACTTTCCCATTTCCACCGCGCCAATGATTGGATGATCGTAACAGGAAAGCGAAATCATCAATAGCGCCAGAAAATTCTATGCCAAAATGAGCAAATCACGAGCGCAGTTGATTAAAATCATTCAAGATTTCAGTTTCATGATAACAATAACTTTTTTTTTTTCCATTTCGCAGCTGTTTGATGAAAATGAGACCCTGTAAAAATTTCTTCAGTCTTTGTGATGAAAGTGTGAAACGGCAGGAAAACGAAAGACGAAAATGAATCTCAAAACAATTTCCCCCTGAAAGTGACAAGAAGTTTCACAATTTCATTTGTGGTGTTTATAAATAAATACAAGGAGAGTCAAAATATGGCACCTACATAAAACATTTCTGTTTCGAAAACATCATCACCATCATCAACAAATGATTCCAAGCATCCAAGAACCCATGCATATGATGCACTATCAATCTGGAAACATTCAATACGGATACCAATATTCCCCAGTCTCTCCACTCTACACCACAACCTCCACCACCGCTGCTGCTGCTGCGGCAACCACAACAACACCAGGAACATCAAATGCATCCAATAGCAAAGAATTCATGAACTTTACAGCCCACTTTGTCGCACAACTGTGTCGTGAAACATGTCTCGAAGAACTGAATGTGATTCCATTTGATATGATGGAATACGTGGATCAAGTACTCTCGACAACACAAGTCTCGCTATCGATTGTGGTTCTTGCCTTATCTATTATTAAAAAGGTGCAACGGAAAGTGAATGCTGCGATTGTTGGTGGTGGGTGCTGGTGCTGGGAAAACTACAAGCTTGGCTTCATTTGGGGAATCAATGGAGGACCAAAGAAATCAAGTCTTGACACGAATGGCAAGCAAGATGAATGTCAAAACCGTATTTATTGTCTCCTTGATGATTGCAATGAAGTCTCCGAATGGGTGTTGTAACACGTTTACAAACAAGGTAAGAATTTCTGACTTTGTTACACAAGTCATTATAGTAGTTATTAATTTATTTTGATATTAACCAAAAAAAACAACTACATTTTACTTTTATTACAATAATTAGACATGGAGTCAAGTTGCCCTGATACCCTCCCAGATCCTCAATGCGTTGGAGTTGGATGTGGCGCTGTTCCTTGGATTCGATTTGTGGGATAAGGAGCCCGAATACCTGGCATGGCTGAATGTAGTTCGTAATGCCGCCTGAGCAATACAGTATCAAGGCACGAATGATGCTCTTGGCTCAGAGACAGAAGCAAGTTCTAGTTCTGCAGAGACTACAGCTTCAACAACAACAGCTCAGCAGCAGCAGCAGCAGCGACACTTTTTGCCCTCTCCTTCAGGCAGCCCTATCGCTCAAACTAATCCACACCTGAACGTCCAAATTCCCAATGTGTCTTCATTCGAGTCAACCTGCTGGTCGTCCACCTGTATATCACCGGTTTTCGAAAGCCATTAGAGTTGCTTCTCAAACTCCATACCAGCGTAAACCAGATCAAAAAAGAACTGTGACGGTTCTTCTTCCAGCTATTTATTCAAACGTACCCACAGCCATTCCACAACAGCAAAACTTCTTTCAGCTTCCCCTCCCCAATGGAATGTTTTGAAGTGTGTTATTATATACACAGATTTATTTTATTGCGTCTTGCATGAACCGAAACACTCTTAGATCCAATAAAACCGCGTCGTTTTATATTACATTCTTTTTTGTTGGAGATGGACGGAATTGTGTGTGATTTTAAAATTTAATTTTCCGACTGATTTCTCCCAGGCCACGCCTGCACCCGTTCAAAACACAAACATTCTCCGGAAACGCCAACCGACGGAAGCCGGACAGGAGATGGACGACAAGAAGGAGAACGCAGCGTCCTCGTTCAGCAGCGACAGCTTCTTTGTGGTTGGACACTTTGCGCATTGTTCGCCGCTGCAGCTCCCGAAGGCGGCGCACCAGCTGCAGCACCTCCAGCAGCAGCTGCAGCTGCAGGGGGGCCAGCGGCACTTTCTGCACGGCCACTCGCCGCTGATTGACCGCGACAGCAACGCCGACTACGCCTTCCACCAGCCGTCGCTGCTGGTCCTCGACAGCGCCAGCGCCGGCGCCGCACACAGGCCGCACTCGTTCGGGCACGCGCTCGGGCTCGGCCGCCCGCGCCTGAGCAGCGTGTCGTCGGCCCGGTCCGCAGCGTCGACGGACTCGTCGCTCTCGCACTCGCACTCGCACTCGCACGCGGACTCGCACGCGGACGACTGGCTCAGGCGCGTCGTCGAAAGCGCGGGCTCGATCGCGGCGGTGCAGCATCAGCAAGAGCAAGAACAACAACAACAACACCACGACCACTTTGACCACTCCGAAGACACGGAAGAGCTGTTCCGCCGCACGCCGCCGCTGCTGCTGACGGCGTCGGAGGACCAGTCGGAAAGCAGCGTCAACTGGAACGACTCGGACCACGGCGACGGCGACAAGGGACGGGCTCCGAGGCCGAGGACGACGACGACGACGACGGCGGCGACAACCTGCTGCTGCGCGTCGGATCGCACGCGTCGGCAGCGTCCTTCTTCAATCAGCTGCCGGCATCGGACCGGCGCGTGTGTGGCAACAGCAACAGCAACAACAGCGTGGATTCCGATGATGACGATGACATGACACCGCCTGCAACTCGATCAACCGTGAAAAACATTGCTTCTTATTCTTCTTCTGCTCGGCCCTTGGGCTCACCCACGTCAACGCCTGCTGTCCCTATACCAGGTTCTTCAACATGTCTTGTTTCAAAATCAACATCCTCCAGTGTCAAGAGCAAACGACATGTCCATTTTGAGTCGTCAGTCAATCCTCTTGATCAGCAGCAACAACAACAACAACAGCTTCAACCACCGAAACCATTCACGTCTGCTTCTTGGGCCACCGAGGACTGCTTCCACAGGTCATCCTCGTCTTTATCTTCAGATTCAGCTTATATCCCATCACCTTCCCTTGTGAATCGAAGTACCAGCAGGAAAAGAGTGAATCTTTCAGGATGCTCCTCGTCAGGCTCTATTGAAGGCTGCTTCTTTTTCTTGTAGTCCAACCAGACCAGAATTGTGGTAAGTGGGATTTTATTTTTATTTTTTGGTTATGTCAGTCTAACCATCCTAACAATAACAAAAAAAAATTAAAAAAAAAAGGGGCGGAGGCGATAACGGAGGCGGCCCGAAAATCATCCCCGAATCATTCATTACTTTTAGCAACACATACTATGGAAGCGTATGCAATGCCCAATCCATGGCTGGAACTCCTGAAGACTTGTTTCTGAAACTGGAAGAAAAGGAATTACGTCGACTTCGGACTTTTACTCAACAGCAACAACAGAAACAGCAGCAGCTCAAAATGGAGCTTTTGAAGAATCAGGCCCATCTCCACCGTCACCATCACCATCAGCAGCAGCAGGAGACGACGACGACGATAGCTTCAGTTGTCCCTCGAACGATGCTTGAATACGTTCCTGGAGATGTAGCTGCGTATAAATCGATTTTGGAGAAGCAGAAGCGTGGAGAGAGTATAGGATGCGGGGGCCGGTTACTTGGATCTCAAGCGGGAGATGCCTTGAGTCAGTCACTTAAAGAATCAGCAAAGTCTTGGACTCCGTACTCCACCACCACCACCGCCGCCACCATTATGACGAATCCTACGCGAGACTCTGCCAAAGATGTCGGCTCAATGGATTTGAATGAAAACATGTCCACCCACAACCAAACAACCACTCTGGATCAGAACAGTGTTCTATCATCAACGACAACAACAACCAACACTCACCAACCAACAATCAAACCCATCATTGTGAAACGAATGCTTGTAATGGGATTCGACACCTCCGAAGACCCACTTGAAAGCTCCGCACCCTCTGCCGTTGAAACAAATCGACCCCCCTTGATCCCACTTCCATCGCAACAACAGCAGCAGCAGCAACAGCAACAAACAAGACAGCAAAAGAGACAGCAACGACGCGTTCAATTCGCGAGTCAAGTTGAAATCCAATCGCGATCCATGTCGTCGACTACAGCAGAAGAAGACTACGACGACGATGAAGAAGGGGTGTTTGAGGTGGCCACGGCGCCGCTGGATGGGTCTTCGGATACAGTTAAATTCCGGGAATGGAAGCGGCGGAAGCGGCGGGCTGAGCGGTTGTGGCGGTATCATGAGATTATGGCGATTGATGAGGATGTATGTTCTTTTGGTAGTAATGCGGGTCGATTTGGTGATGGTGGGAGGTGGAGGAGGAGTCGGTAGGTTTGGGTTGTTTGGGGGGGAAAGAGAAAAGTTGAGGATGGCGGGTTCGGAGAAGGAGAGTTCGAGTTGGTTTTGTGGGTGGATGGGTGGACCATTTTCATGCTTTGGGGGTGTTGGTGGTGGGTACGACGGCGAGCAGCACAATTTAAATGGTTCTGCGAATTCATCAACGCATCTCTTGGGTGGTAGTGGCGGGACGGCACAAATGTCGTATCAATCTTTTGAACACTCTGCACCACCGTTGACCAACTTTCGTGGTTTGTTTGTACATGATGATGAAGAAGAAGAAGATGAGAAGAAGACGGCTTTCAGAAAGCCAAAGAACAATGCGTTACGGTGGTCTGATGACGAATCTTCGGACAGTGACAGTGATGATGACTATTGATTAATGAGAGGACAATTACGTCCGTAATTGGTTGTGTATGTTCTTTTTTTTTTGCATTATTCTTTTTTAGCCCTATAATTGAATAGAGATAATATTATTATTATTATTATTATTGGTTGGCTTTTTTTTGTTTTGTTGTAAAATGAATTTGTTTTTTATTTGTGGGGTTTGTACACACATAGACACGCACACCCACACACCACAACGATGCTTGTAAGGATGTCAGACGCGCGATTACAAAACTGCTGCAAAGAAATAATACTGTGGTTAAATATCGATGCAGACTCAATTTATGAAAACCTCTTCATGGACGTGCACTAATAGTTTAGTGGTTAGAATCACCGCTTCCCAAGCGGTGGACCCGAGTTCGAATCTCGGTTAGTGCATGCACAATAGTCCTTTTGGTTGGGTAGGGGAGGTGGGAGGGAGTGCTTGGTTTTAAGAATTGTCCCTGTGACTCAACCAAAAAAAAAAAAAAAAAGAAAAAAGGGCCATTTGAATGATTCCTTTTTTGCGGTATTTTTCTGCATAGGAATAAGCATTTACCAAAACCTATGCGTCCAAAAAAAACCCCCTTGAAATAAAATAAATATAATTGCCATGCCCCCGCAAAAAAAAGAATCATCAGCCTTCAGCAAATGTCAGAAAGAGAAGTCGAAAGTGGATTCATCAATTGTGAACCGTCTCGACGACATCCAAAGAGCTGCTCGCGAGCAAGAAGAGGTTGCCGCCCAAAAAACTCTTGGCCGACAAATTCGCCGTGGAGATGCAAAGACGAGAGGTGTGAAGAGAACGTATTCTGGAACTCCGCAAGGCTTTACCTTGGAAAAGCCAAGGGAGTTGATCAAGATTGAATTACAGAATCTTGGTGTAGCAATCTTGATGGAGCAACAAGAAGAATTGATTTGGAACAAAAGGAGCTCTTGAGGAAACTGTTTTCAAAATAAATCAACTAGTCTTTGTCAGTCTCTTCAGGTTTTTGTTTTATTTGCTTCTGTTCTTGTTTTCTCAAATCACGGCTTGTGACAATTTATGGAGTACGTCCCACACGACAGTGACGGCCGCCCTCTCGCGCCGCCGTCGCCGTCGCCGCCGCTGCCTGCAACGCAGCGCACTGTGGATGCATCGCCGTCGCCATCCGCAGCATCTGATTTGTCAGCATCCATTTCGACAGCCGCGCCGTCCACGACGCAGGCGCCAAGCCTCGAGACTGTGGCGCCGCCGCCTCAGACGCCGACGCCGCTGCTCGTCGGCGCGCTGCTGGCGCTGCTTCTTGTTGCCGCCGTCGCCGCCGCCGTGCTCGTCCGCCGCCGCAAGCGCGCGCGCCGCGACGTTGAGGAGGCCGGCCTGCCGTCGCCGACGCACGCTGAGTCTGAGTCTGAGTCTGCGTCCGAGTCGCGCTCTCGCTCTCCGGCGCTCGCGCCTGTTCCCGTGCCCGCACCCGCACCCGAACTCAACAGCAACCAGCAGCAGCAGTGCGCGCTGCACCCAAACGCACCAGACATCGACAAACACGCGCTCGCCGACTGCCGCATGTACCAGCGGCTCGCCGCGCAGCCGCGCCGCGCCACGCGGCGCTCGTGGACGCGCTGGCAGCCGCGCGCGTCGATGGGCCGTGCGCGCTGCACCCTGCGGCGGCGACCAGCCACACGCTGGGCGAGTGCCGCACGCACGTTGCGCTCGTGCGCGAGCGGCGCTTCGCGGAGCTTGCGGCGGCGTTCGCGGCGGCGGCGGGCGTCGCGGCGGCCGTCGACGCGGCGGCGCTCGCGTTTCCATACTTTGTGAACGAGGCCGCGCCGTGCGCGATCCACCCGACCGCCGTCGGCCCGAAGAAACACGCCCTGCGCGACTGCCACACGTACCGGCGCCTGGTCGACGCCGAAATGTTTGACGAGCTCGAAGACGCGCTGGACAAGGCGGCGGCAAAGGTCGAGGCGGTAAAGAGGGTCACGTTTGCTGCCACGCCGTCAGATCCTTCTTCGAGTCCTGTTCCCAGTGCCCAAACCAAGCCCGCGCGTGTCAATTCAGATGATTCAATTTCAATTTCAGCAGCTACAATCCAGACAAATCAATCAAACGCGTCAAGTCTCTTTTCTGGAGACGGTTATGACCCTTCCGTATCATCGTCGTACGTTGGAACAACATCAACAGGGGCACCGCCACAACGACCGCGGACGTCTATCAGGACTTCAAAAAGCGGGCGTTTGGTGGAAAAATGTCGCCACTGGCTCTCGGCCTCCACAGCGGCCTCCAGTTGGTACCAGGACGCGACCTGTACGGGAATCGCCCATTCCTTCATTATCCCACAAGAGCATGAAAAGCGACTCCAAATCTACAATGTCTGGAAAAAGTTCAGGAACAGGAGAAGATGGGTTTGTGACAGCACCAGAATACATGTCGTCGGAGGATAACGAAGACGGTTATCACACTGCCACCAGTAAGCTTACAATGAGCGATCAAGAATATTTCACTGCTACAGAAAATTAGATTAGAATAAAAGTACAATAGATTGTGTATGTATTTAAACATCATTAGCTTTGAAATCACACCCAAAAATGACCCAACCACATGTTATCCTCGGCGTAAGTTTGCTCCACCCCCTACAAACCTAACCACCGCTAACAATAATCGAAAAAAGACAATGACATTCGGATCCGGTGTCGGCGGCCGCATCCAAGACCGCAAAGTAATCCAAGAGATCCTCGACATTTTCAAAAGCCACGGCCACACGGAACTCGACACGGCCCGAATGTACTGCGAAGGAAACACTGAACAAGTATTACAAGAGCTCGGCGTATTTTCACAAGGCTTCCAAGTCCACACAAAAGCGTACCCCTTCCAACTCGGTGACCACGAACCAACCAAGCTCAAGGCAATGTTCAGAGCCTCCTTGAATGCCCTGGGCGTCCAAAGCGTCCCCGTTTTTTACCTGCATGCCCCGGATCATGCAACCCCCTTTGAAAAGACCCTTGAAGCCGTCCAGGAATTATACAAGGAAGGAACCTTCACAGAACTCGGTCTCTCCAACTACGCTGCCTGGCAAGTCATGCAAATTTACCAGATTTGTAAATCAAGGGGCTTTGTTCTGCCTACCCTTTACCAAGGAATGTACAATGCCCTCACGCGGGACGTTGAAAAAGGAGTTGTTCCCAGTGCTTGCGCGAACTGGGGATGCGGTTCTATGCTTACAATCCTCTTGTGTGGCGGGATTTTGAGTGGGATTCACAAGTTTGAAACGGATCCTGAGGGTGGTGCTCGGTTTGACCCAAACACGTCTCAGGGTGAGAGATATCGCGGGAGATATTGGAATACCACGTATTTTGATGCGGTTGAGCATGTCAAGGCTGTGGTTACCAAACATGAAGGGATGACGCTTGTGAATGCGTCGCATAGATGGTTGTTTCACCATTCCAAGATTGATCAGACGAAAGGGGATGGGGTTGTTGTTGGAATTTCGAGTGTGAAGCACGCAAAGGAGAATTTGGCTGATTGTGAGCAAGGTCCTTTGCCTAAGGTTTGTTCTCTCTTTGTTTTTTATTTTGTTTTTACCAATTTGTTTGATGTGTTACAGGATGTTGTCACTGCTTTTGACGAAGCTTATTCTCGTACCAAGTCCCTCCAAGCCGATTACTTTCGTTAAAAAACTACAAATGAAGAAGATGAATGAATAAAATAAATCCCCCCAATTTTATTATCAAAAAAAAAAAAGCTCTAGTTTTCACCCTTCCAGTAATTGTAAGTACTTGTCTCCATAAGCCTTCATATTCTCCGACAACATTTGCCATCTACTCAACAACATTCCATCCGCATTCGTTCGCTGACTTGTTCTTGCTCTGTACTTGTAGTCTTCTCTCAACCAACGCTCAACGACACGGAGCAAAGCGCTGTTGTCTTCGTATTGGTTTGTACCAGTGGCGGAACGAGTCAAGGCGCGCATTTCCTCGAGTTCTGGGAATCCACCGGGGCCTTCGATTTCTCTTACAATGTCCACCTTGCCTTCGGCCATGTGGATAACGTGGGTAGGCCATCCACCGAGACCGTCAAAGATGTGAGTAGCATAACTGTATAGAGAGACAAAAAAGGGAGGCGTATATATAAGTTTAGTAACTGCAGTGTTCCTACCAAAAAGAATAAGTAAAAACTTACACAACAGTAGCTCCACGCAACTGAGTCTCCTCCTTCAAAAAGTCAATCAAATCCTTCCGCACAAGCACATCCAAATCCACCGTCACTTCATCCAACAACAGAATATCCCAGGGTTCCATCAACCCCAACACAATCTGAACACGTCGACGTTGTCCATCAGAGACTTGGTGCATGTGCCAGTCGACATTCACATCCATAATGTCAAGGAGGCGGGATGTTCGGTCGGGGTGGCGTTCGGCGCCGAGGGTTTTGAGGAGGCGGGATACGGGTACGTCGCGGCGGACGATTGGGTTGTGGGCCCATTCGGTTCCGAGGTAGGTGATTCCCTAATAATGTGGGGAGTGTGAGTATTTTTATATTGATTTGAAATGGGAGTTAAAGGAAAAAACAAGATAATTTTTTAAGGGGGTGATTTCAAATCCAGGATGGTGGTCACTGAAAACGCAAGTTGACGTGTTTGTTGGTCATACTGAGTACCGCCGCCCATCACAACAAGCAGTCGCACGCATCCAAAATGAAAACGACAGATAAAGAAGACAATCAAAAATGTACCTGACAGCTTTCAAAGAAGGGATGCTTGCCCAGAACTCTAACGTGGTCTTTTGTGAGTGTTTTACCGGCGAGAAGCTTGAGGATTGTAGATTTTCCGGCACCGTTGGCGCCAATCAGCAGAGTAGTTGATCCCCGAGGAATCGAGAGTGTGACGTTGTCCAAGATCAGTGGTGCACCAGAGTCAGTGCTTCCAAAGGAGAAGGAGAAGTTCCTGAGCTCGACGGCAGCGTCAGTTGCTGGAATAGCTGCCATTTCGGCCTGGACACGTTGAGAGACAGTTGGAGCGAATGTCATTTGTGGGAATGATTTGTTTTTCTGCGTCTGTTACAGGTTTTGGGTCTCAACTTTATAGTTTTTATTTTTACTATTTATTTTTTTATCGATTTCAATGTTCAGCGATCGCTCAACGACAACAGATGAAGAAACAATCGCCGCGTTTCGAAGTCGACAGAAAAGAGGTTTTTTCCCTTCTATTACACCACCAAAAAACCATTTGATATAAAGTATATCTAATTTAAATCAAACTTATGTGAACCAGCGCATTCGTTCCTATCCACAGTCAACTTTGAGACGAATCAGAGAGAGTTCAAGAAAGAAGCTGGTTTAAAACACTCGAAAACCGATGCGTTTGCGGCAACTCTACAAACTGCGAATTCGCTCACACGGACTCCAAGTTCGCAGCAGGCCAGTAGTAATAACAACTCTGCCACAGCAGCTGCCACAACAACTTTCAAGTTCATGCGTCCAACCTCGCTTCCTGCAGATCATACAGTCACTCATATCTCATCAACTTCGCAGTTCTCTCTCAGTTGAGTTACCGTACACACACACAAACCGACACTGTTTTTTTTAAATGACAACTTCCATAATTATACAGATGCCCTGAAAGCAGCTGTCTCGCTCTCATCCTCAAACGACCCAAACTCTCAATCTCAAAGGTCGAATTCATCGCTTCAGTGGAAGAACGTGTCTGATGCGATGGGTGCATCCGTCCACAAACTAGCCAATATTCTCACTGCATCACCAGCAATCATTGATCCCAACAACAACAACACCTCTACGACGGCGGCGACAACACCAACAAATACTTCTATTCTACCCTTCTTCAACTCGAGTCATCGGACATCATCAAACCCAGCTCTAAACAACCATGGAAAGGCATCCTCGGTTGTAGCACCACAAACATCAACGGCCGCGGCGGCGGCGGCAGAAGACATTGAACTCGAAATCGTTGTCCTCGCAAACCATGAAGAAGGAAGCAGCAGCAACAGCATGAAGGGGGGGAGATCGAATTCAGGAAGTTATAATCCCATGTTGATTCCAACAACAACAACCGCAGCAACCGCAACAACCGCAGCAGCTGGAGCACTACCTGTTGATGGAACCAAACGACATTCTCACCACAACTACCCACAACACCACCATTACTCTCCTCCTCCGCCTTTGCCTCCTTCGTCTCAGAATTTACGTGATAAAATGGTTCCAGCATCAAATGCAGGAGGAGCACCGTCACGGCATTCTTCATCACACCAACATCGTAGCAACAGTAGTAGCAGTCGAAGCGTGGGAGATGGGAGACCTTCGACACCCAAAATTGAACCTCAACGGGGCGGCGGTGGCGGCGGCGGTGGTCGGAGTAGTGATGAGGACGACGATGATGGAAACGAGTCGGCGGTGGCGTCTGGGAAACGGAGAATCCCACACCAACGACAAAGTCTTCATCATCCTGATGATGTTGTGATTCGAATGGCAAATGCTTCTACGGAACGGACGAATTCGTTGGGCGGCGGCGGTGGTGGTGGAGCAGCAGCAGCAGCAGCAGCAGCAGGTGGAAATTTGTTTGCAACTCCATTGGCGATCGTGTTTGGTGAAAAAGCGAGGAGCTTTAATAATAATCATAATGCGGTAGCTACAACGAGTGGTGGTGGTGGTGGGGGCAATCGACAGCAGAGTCCGTCTGGAAGGAAAGGTTCACTGGCTAGTACGAGTGCTTCTGAGGGGGCTTCAAGAAGGACTTCGCCGTGGCGCTTGTTTGATGTGAATACACCTGGAGATAATCCGTCGTCGTCTGCAGCGGCAGCAGGAGCAGCAGGAGGAGGTGGTGGTGGGGGTGGGTTTCTGGTGAGTAAAGTGGATTCTCGTCGATCTATTGGGAACAGAATTAGAACCATGAGTACGCATGGTTTGACTGATGGTAAAAAAAAAACCCCCCATCTTTTGTATTCTTTGTTACTAAAAAGATCACCTTCAAAAGCATATTCGCCAACTCGACGAAAGACGGGATCAAGAGGAAGTCTCGCAACCCCAACAACAGCAACGCAAAATGTGGTTCAGAACTTTCAAACCATGACGACAAGTGTTGGCGAAATCATGGCGAATTTAATTCGACCCAACAATACACAAGCAGCAATTGCAGCAGCAACACAAAATACCCACATGAGTGCATTTGAAAGTGATATTCGCAATGTATCTCGAGATAGCGTGGCTGCTCAAACCAACAATAGCACAAAGAACAGCAACTCCAATGTGAGTTTTGCGGGGTATTCAAGACAGGAGCGGAAGGGGAGCTTTGCAGAGAGTTCTCAGGCTCGAAAGTCGAATGGATCTGGATCGATAGAAGACTTGGAAGCAGGTATGTGTGCGGCATGTTGTGATTTATTAAATACTGTCTTAAAAAGCGTATATATTATGTGCAGATCGGCAGTCCTTGATCCAAACAATACCACATCGCCACCTGAAAACAATTCGATCCAAAAATTCACTGGACCTTAACAACTTGAATCAGTTGCTGAATGCAAAAATTCAGTTTGTTCCTTCAAGTGTAAGTCGATAGAACTTCTTTGTGGGAATCAAAGTGCTAACTATCCACATAATTATGTTTAGGGTGGCTTGCCAATTTCGACATTTTCAGTCCTCTGCTCAATTGAAAACCAGCCCAAGGAAAAGAAGCGGAAAACAAAATCCATTTTTGGAAGCCAGCCGTTGTGAGTCTTCTCATGATTATTGATGCATCTTTAATTGCCTACTAACTAAAAAAAATATACAGCGGTGATCGCCTAGGATTTGCTATTGATGCCGTCAAGAGGAAAACCAAAGTAGAGTCGTACCAGCGACTAATTGAGCCGACAGGCACACTTGGGTATGGTGTTCCACAGGGTTGTATCTGGAGCTAAATATCCCTTTTCTTTCCATTTCTCAAGAAACATAATACCCGACTACGACATTTACAATCCATTTTCTCTTGACGATCCAGAGCTGAAAACTGGAAAGCACCGCACAGTGATTAAATTGCAAAGCTACGTCGTAAGTGTTCCGAATACTTACAGCCATTTTTCCAATTAAAAAACCTTTCTCTCTCATATTACATAGAGCTCCATTCTCTTATACTCACGTCCAACTGACATCAAGAAAGAACTAAACGAAGTATTTCGGGAAACGCACCCAACTGTAGACCCCACACTTATGCTGAGTCAAATCCGAAGTTTAAAGCAGCGAATGATCAATGTTGGTAAATCAGTCAATATGGAACTGAGTAGTGTTGCTTGTGCAATCGTTTATTTTGAGAAACTGGTGTTTAAAAAGTTTGCAACTCGAGAAAATCGGAGGTTGATTGCATGTAAGGGAGCAAGTATTGAGACTTTATTTATCTGACATTGTTTTTTTTTCCCATTGGTTTTCAGCTGTGTGCTTACTTCTTGCTGCAAAAGTCAATGATCCAAAGGAGTTTAATTATACTCAACTGCTTGAGGTAGCTATTCTATTCAAATAAGCTCTAAAAGATCACTATTAACTGTCAGTCCTCTTCCAGGCAGTAGAAACAATCATGTTGGTTCCGCCAAAGGAAGTGTTTCAGCAAGAGTTTGCCACGTTTGTGGCTTTGGAATTTACATTATTTATACCCTTGTGGCAGCTCATGCCGCATTTGGAGCGGATCATTGAAGTGTCAGGTAAGAATTGCGAAAGATGTTTAAGCCGGGTTCGATGCCTGAACGAATTTCAACCACCTACAACAGACTACAAGAGTCTAAAGCAATACCTCGGCGGTCGCAACTTTTTTAAAGTCAAGTCTTGAGAAACTGACCAATAAAGAAAGATATGGAAATTTTAGTTTCAAGGTTGTGTGTGTTTCTGTTTCATCTACACCCCAAAAAATAAAAAAAGGCCACTTGAAACAGCAACCTTTGTTCTGTGGATTTGATT
Organism: Obelidium mucronatum; assembly: GCA_025765595.1. Taxonomy (NCBI): domain Eukaryota; kingdom Fungi; phylum Chytridiomycota; class Chytridiomycetes; order Chytridiales; family Chytriomycetaceae; genus Obelidium; species Obelidium mucronatum. The sequence continues at coordinate 529,420 of JAIVFH010000005.1, read as the reverse complement.
AACGCTGGTGCAAACGGAACAGCTGTGCATATTCGAATTCTCAGCAACAGGAAAGAAGCCGGGAAACAAACAGCAGTAATCAGCAGTCCTTGCAGCTTGGGTCGAAACTTTTTCTACCTCAAAACCACACCAACACCAACACCCACACACACACATGGTACGCAACCCTTGCCGAATGGCCGCGCATTGATTGCTAACGAATGCATCCAACCGCCAATGCAAACACAACAGGAAGAGTGCGATCCAGCCGAGATCCTCGACACAGTGCTCATTGACGCAGTCGGGCGCCACGCCGTGCGCATCCAGTCTGTGATCGGCACGGGGTCCTTTGCGCACGTGTATCTAGCGGAGAGCGTTGCGCTGGGCGGCGAAGCCGACTTTGTGCCCGAGAAGCGCGCGGTCAAGCGGCTGTTCAAGGCGGGCCTCGACGAGCGCCAGCTGCTGCTGCAGCGCCAGGAGGCCGAAGTGATGAAGGCGATGGCGCCGCATCCGAACGTCATCCAGCTGCTGGCGACCGTCGAGGACGAGCAGTGTCTGTACCTGGTCATGGAGTACTGCGAGCTGGGTGCGTGTTTTTGTCTTCTGTACTTCTGTCTTCCTGTTCTTCTTCTGGCGCTTTCGTCGCGGCCGCTCGTGCGCCGGGATCGCTTGCAAGGGCCGGCCGGACCCCTCACATCACCGCTGAAAATTTCACATCCCCCAATCCCAGAACACTTTGACTTACCACACCAACTCCTTATTTAGATCTCTATGAAGCAATCACACAGCAGGGCGGATTTCCCGAAGATGTCGTCAAAGAAGTCTTTGTGCAAATCGCAGATTCCGTACTGCACTGCCACTCATCTGGATTCTATCATCGGGATCTGAAACCGGAAAATTGTCTCATTAGCACCGCAAACTATAAAGTCAAACTAGCAGATTTTGGACTGACAACAACGGACGAATGGTCAACAGAGTTGGGATGTGGATCTGTACGATACATGGCGCCCGAATGTTTCGAATTGACTCACAATACACCCGAAGGAGCTACACCAGGACAACCTGTCCCTCCTCCTGCTAAATCATTGCCTGTTCCACCGGGTGTTTTAAATGGTGGATATTCACCTGCTGCGAATGATGTTTGGGCTTTGGGTGTGATTTTGCTCAATTTACTGTTTGGGAAGAACCCTTGGTTTGAAGCACACATGACTGACCAAATTTTCTCTGCATTCGCTAGTAAGAATTAGCTGTATTTTTTCATTTATTTTTTTGGGGACCCCTTGAACTCAACTTTTGCTCAAATAGTCTCAAACCCGAATGTACTGCGGCACCAATTCAACCTCACCCTCCAATTCGATGCTATTCTACGCCGAGTATTTGAACTTGACCCACGACGACGCTGCTCCGTTCTCGACCTCAAACAAATGGTTGAATCCTGTACCCAGTTTGTAGAACAAGATCCACCCCCTGCCGCCGTTGTACCGACTCCCAACTCCCAACAAAGCAAACTCAAGCGAAGAGGGCATAGCTCTATTCTTGCTGGACCTGGATACATCGTCCATCCTGGAGAACCACTCCCAGCCGTTTTCACGCAACAACTTCCAGCACAGCCAATGGATGAATCCGGCACCACAACTTCACCGCCAGAACCAATCAGAAAACTACGAATGCAGCCAACATTCCAATCTCTCAAGGCATTGGCCGCAGGAGCGTCATCCGTTGATCTAGAAGCCATGGACGGTTTGTCCACAGTCCCGACAAAGAACTTTGTTCTAGAAGAGGGTCAAGATGCGTCTGCGATTGTAGAAGACCCAATACTCCTCTCACCTGCCGTGAGTACAGTGGGTGTGGGAGCTTCTTCTGACGGAGCTGGCGCTGGATTTGGACAAAGTCGGAGAGTTTCGGTGTCAATGTCGTCTTCTTCGACTGCTAGAGATGATGGGGAGGGTGAGTTTGTCGTTGTGGACGCTATGGCGCCTATCCTGTTGAATAACGGGGTTGCTGCTGCTACTGCTGCTGGTGATGAGGAAGTTGACGAAACTCCGATAATTTACCTAGAAGACGCGGCCCAAGCAACTACGTCGACGGCTGTTGATGGTGCTGATGATAGTAATGCAATGGAGGTTGAAGAAGGGGAGATTGTAGAGGCGGAACAAGTGGAGGACGTTGTAATGCAAGATGTAGCTGCTGCTCATGAAACAGAAGAAACTGATACAGGCTCTTTGGAAAGTCAAGTGGGTGTAGTGCTTAGTGTTACTGGGGACGAGAGGCAGGAGGAGGAGGACGATGTGCCTGAGAATCCAGAATTAATGCGGAGGTTAATGCAAGAGCAACATGCAGATAAGATGATGAGGGGTTTAGTTCATGATGATGAGGAGGACGATGAATCTGTGGTTGTAAGAAATGCGGGTGATGGATCATTAAGAGCAACAGTTTCTAGTCTTGCTGCCACTACTCTGACTGCATATACTGGTCAAACGGGAAGACTGGATCGAGATGATGAAGTGGAGCGAGGGGATGACGAGCGCGAGAGTATTAACCTGGAAGCTGTAGCTTCAATAGTTGAAGCTGCTACAGCTCCTGTTGTCGCAGAAAGTCCAGCGTCTGGTGACACTGCGGCGCAAGCAACTGAAACGGAACAACCATCTTTACCATCAACTCAAGAAACCGAAGAGATGCCTGTCATCACTCCAGTGACGGCTGCTCAGGAAACAACCCAAACATCCACCGCCACAAGCACAGAAGCCGTTCCAGCCTCCGTCACTGTCCTCGCTTCTTCAGATTCAACAGAAACTCTTGTGGTACCTACTCAAGCCGCCACCCCTACTCCAATTGTCATTGAATCTGTTCCCACTTCACTGCAATCTATATCACCAACTCAATCTACATCCATCATCCAACCCCCTGCCATGGCCCGCCATGACTCCAACCCATACGTTCCACCTCCACGACACAGCCTAGCCACAGACTTGAACGGCCCAGCCATAAGCGCATCCTCCAAAGACAGACGAAGCTCAAGCCCAATGAAATGGTTTGCACCCTTCATATCCCGAGAAACGGCGCGCGTGGACCAACCGCCATCGGTATCAGCAGCCGCAGCCGCCAGCCAATCCGGCAAAGTAGGATTCTTTGGCGCCCGAAAACGCCCATCCATGCTCTTTCGAATGCGGAAACCATCACAAGAACACATGGTGGTGGTGGCGTCGGATGATTTGCCGGTTGGTTCTGTTGCCTCCGCGGCGGCGTCGTCGTCGTCTGCTGTGGGAGGTGGGGCGTCCATTTCATCGAGGAGTTCGACACCGTTTGGAATGTTGAGGAACCGCAGGTCGTCGCAATACTTTTCGAGTCGTCATGTTTCGGGGGCGTCCACGGTGGCCGCGTCAACTTTTGCAGATGGCGTAAACAACCATGGTATTGTAACTCCACCTGATGATGGTAGCAGTGTGGACGCATTGGCTATTGAAGACGATAATAATGGAAAGAAAATGGGGTCCCGGAAGGGCAGTTCACTGTCCATGAAGGAGCTTTCTAGTGGATTAAAAGGTGTTCTCGGAATGGGGCCAAAAAAGAGGTCGGGTTTACTGAACGGGGAACGGAATTAAAACAAAGTAACTTGGGAATTTTTTTTTAAAAAAAAAAAAAAGAAGAGAGATATAGTTCCCTTTTGTTTTGTTTATTATTATCACTTTTTGACTTTCTTTCTTTTCTTTTCTTATTTTTTTTTCTTGTTGTTGTTTGATGTTTTTGTTGCATTATTATAAATGTGGTTTTCAATTAAAACTAAAAAGTTTTTGAATATTAATTTATTTCCTTGATGATGCCAAAACTTAAAACAGAAAAATGATATTATTACAAAGGGGATGAAAAGGTACTTAAAAAACCAAATAATATGTAATAATAAAAACCCACCATCCGCCGCCAACGACTTGAAGAATAAAACAGTTCCCAAAAGTCTAATAATAATACACACAAACCCCTCCCTCCCACCAACCTTTAGAATAACCAATCGTAAATATCACCATCACCACCAATCGCTGCCGGAGCAACCAAAGGGCCCTCCACCAAGTCCGCAGCTGCTTCTCCCATAATAACATCCGCGTGATACCGTATTGGGGAAGACTCAGAGTCACCACCACTTCCAGCACCACCACCAAACATCATATTCTCTGAATAATCAACTGTCCCTGAAAAATTTGTCGTCAGGAACAAGTCTTTTCTAGTGGCACTTGTGGCGGCGCCGGGCACATTAGCAGGAGGAGGTGGAGAAGGCGGAGGAGCTATTCCCTCCTCCATCAGGATTTCTCCAAGTATATCAAAGTCGTCATCTAATGGTATCATTTGCTGCTGGTGCTGCTGCTGCTGTTGTTGTTGTTCATGGTGTTGTTGTTGTTGCTGTTGTTGTTGAAGTTGGTGCTGTTGGATCATACTCGACAGCGATGACACGGGTGTAGGAATTCTTGTGGGCTGTTGCCTCATCTGCTGATGTTGAGGTGCTTGTTGACCAACGATTGCCAAGTCATTGCCGAACGCCAACGTTACATGCGGCTCGCTTCCAAAAAGGCTCGAACCACTGGCAGCCGAATCATCCATCAAAGATGCCGTCGCCGGCGCCGCCACCGCCGCCGAAGTCGATTTAGAATGTTGAAGACTCCCGCGATTACGGCTGGCGATTTCTTGCGTCAGATACTGCTTGCTGCTGCTGCTGCTGTGACCGTGGAGTACAAGACCGTCCAATAGTGTGTCGGCTACTAGTCCCACCGTTTGCTGCTGCTGCCACAACTGGAGAATGTATTGTACTTCCAAAAGCAGTTTTCGTTGTCGACGACCGCGCCGCAGCAGCAGCAGCTGCTGTATGTATAGGTGTCGGCCGTGTCCGCCGATTCAATGTAGACGAGATATTTGTTGTGCTTCGCGTTGTAGAAGGTGGAGGCATGAGTTTGGGTGCAGTGATTATTTTCGATCTAGATGTAGGAGGTAGTTGTCGAGTTGATGTGTTTCTGGATGCTGGTGTTCTGGAAGTCGTCTTTTGATGTGCAGTGTGTTGATGTATCGCTGCATCATCTGGAATAGATAGTTTAAATAAATTGGTGCTAATGTTGTTTGAAGATGCAGATATAGTAGATGCAGGGTGTTGTCGTTTCCGGCTTGGTTTCAGAGTCGTGGTGTCGGGAGGTTGTAGTACAGCCGTAGATGCATTGCTGACTGTGGAACATGTCGTCGCCAGAGACGAAACTGATGAAAGGGAAGAAGAGAGACGAATTTCAGAAAAGTTCTTGTCCGGAAGCGGCAGATTAGGCAACCAGGCGGCAACATTGTTTTGCGGATGATAAAATTGCAGGTTCGAAGAGTTTAGATAATTAGGCTGCAGAAATAAAGTACTCGTGTCATCCATAGATGATTCGATGGGTATAGATGAAATGCTGCCGTCTAGACTGTCCAGCTCACAACTGGTCATTATGTTGTCAAGCATGCTTTCGCCACTGAGCAAGTCCATAGATGATGAAGCAGTGAGCATGGAGTCGGATCCAAACATATTGCAAAATGGAAAAGAGTTTTGACGCGAAAGGGTCGAGTCCGAGTATGTCTGAGGGAATGGCGAGTTATCGTTGGCCAACATTGGATCGGACCCAACAAAGCCATTTGCGTTCACACCATTAAGTGCAGCGCTCGCATTAATATAGTCTGCCATATTTATGGGCTGGTTCAATATCTCAACAAGGTCATGCCCTTCTTGCGACAGGGAATTGAGCCCATCCCCATTCCCTGCAATTGGTTGACAGCTGGCCTCAAAAAAAGAGTCTAAATCCAGAGCATCCAGGATGGAATCAGAAACATTTTGTTGGTTATTGGTCGCTTGCATGGTCCCGAAATCTAGTAGTTGACTGAACGAATTGAATCCCAAGTCAAACATCTTGGATTCAAACGAGTGCAAAAAGTTCATGGAGTTCAAATCTGCTTGAGGTATATTGTTGTAAATATTTGCAGGAGGTCCATTTAGAGATGGCTCGAAAGTTCTATTCACAGGCTTGATGCCAATATTTACAGCGTTTTTGGCAATCTGCTGTTTTTCGGGCTTCGTTTTCGTTGGCCGCTTTGGCTTCAAAGTTTCCGTTGACGGCCGAAGAGGTGAGTCAGTAATTGTAACATATAATCCCGTTTTCGTAACAATAGTTGCTGGCTGAGGCCGATGAATCCAATGTAGTTGATCAGCTTGTTTAATGTCTTTTTTCGGCGGTGCTGAAGATTTTGCTGTTGTTGTTGGTTTTGGATTCGTTTGGCGTGGGGCCGATGATGCTTTTGGGTTATTTGACTTCCCAGAAATGGGGGCTGACTTTACAGACGCTGATGTACCCCGATGATTTTCTACTGTGCTTGAATGAGTTTTTGAAGAGGAAGAGCTTTTCGCGCGCGATCCTTTCCCCAACTTCCCAATCAAAAACAGACATGCGGTTGGTCCAGTGCATTCTAACCCAATCTGATGGGCAGTAAAATGAGAAATACGGAGAGAAAGACTTTGATCGGAAAAAAAAGACGCGAACCATAGTTTTCATGCCATCATCATCGGTTTTGATTTGTGCCGTCTTTCCACAATTGCACATAACCTGTCCGTTCATGCTAAGGATCTCCAGGTATCCTATAAACTCATCGCGAGGATTCCCTTTCATAACTCTAGTCATTTGAACTATATCTTCCCCTGTTTAAATAGATATCAGCGCTCATATTCAAAGACAAAGAATTTGCAGCGCCCACCATCTATCCGCCGATTCACCAGAGACATAAAGCCTAAAGATACGCGCGCGCTTAATGAATAATAATGATATTTGCATCCAGCTGTCTCACCGGCACTCCCAAGTGATGAAACCTTAACAATTTCGTCCTGATGAGACGTCATATTTGCCTGCAATTGAGTCGCTGGTTCGACATCCATTTCAAGGGAGGTCACTTCTTCTGCTGTTGAAAGCCGTCTTATTAAATACCAGCGCGAGGAGACGATGGCTCTTTGACAGGTAGAATGAACCGCAGAGCCAAGCAATCTACTCAGCAGACAGTAAGTTTGCAAGCCAACGGCCAGCCCAGACAAGTTGACTAGAAATACCTGGAGTTGTTGAGAGTGCCAAAGACGCTGGGGGTTTCTTTTGTTCGGACGAAGCGAGGTTGGTGACTGCCTTTGGCGGGTTTCAGATTTGACAATTCTCAAAAAACTCTGAAACGCCTTTATTTATTAGGACAGCGCTTTTACTAATATTAACGCGCGATCGTACATTTCCTGCGTGATTATATCTTTTTTCTCCTTGTTTTTATCGCTTGCCGCCGCCTTCTTCCGTTTCTTTTTCTTTTTGTCTGATTTTCCAGCCTCCGATGATTCCGCGCCGTCCTTCTTTTCCTTTGCGTCTTCTTCTTCTCCTTCTTCTTCTTCTTCTTCTTCTTCCTCCGCCGGCGTCACGCCCTTGACAATGACTTCCTTCATCTTGTTCAGCGTCAGCGTGCGCGCGTTGCCCGCGGGCAGCGCGGCGGCGTAGGCGGCGGCGTTGGCGAACAGCGGCGCGGGAATGTTCCACGCGTCGAGAATGTGGCGCAGCAGCCACAGCTGGCGCGCCTTGCTGAACTTCCACGCGGCGCGGTCGCCGGCCCACGCGCCGAGGTACGCGTGCGCGGCGTCGCGCGGCGCCGGCTGCTGTGTTTTTGGCGTCGGCTGCGCCAGCTGCGCCGCCTTCTTGGCCGCCTTCTTGGCGCCGCCCTTGCGCTTGCGCTTCTTTTTCGCCGCCTTTTCGGTGCCCGGCTCCGCCTGCGCCTGCGGCTGCGGCTTGGCGTCCGTCTCTGCCGCCGCTTCCGCTTCCGCTTCCGGGTCCGCAAACTTGATCTTCTTCGGCACTGTCTCGCTGTTGGCAGGCGCTGCTCGTTTCTTGACTGTTGATGGTGCCATGATCAGAAATATACAAAAAAAAAGAAAGAAAGAAAGAAAGACTTCATTATTCATTTGCTTTGATAGTCATAGATATCATCCCACACAGACTTCTTTGCTGTCTCGGCTTTCATCGAAGCGCCGGCGGGTGATACATTGGGAAACATTTGTGCAGAAGACCCTGGAATGCCGTGTCCCCCAATATTCAATGACCGCGTCAGTTGCGCCGAGTCCATTCGATGAGGCTGAGAAAGTCTTAATGCAGCAGCACTGCTTACACTCGCTCTTTTCGATTTCCTTGGACTTTCACCCGATTCTATAATGTACTCGGCTGTGTGTTCCATAACCTGGGGCTGCGATGGAATACTGATTCGTATAGAATTATTTTGGTTGCTTCTTTTCGAATCGGTTTGTTTCATACTGCTCCTACGACTTGGTGCACTACCGGTTCGAATTGATTCTGGGGAAATATTGGCAGAGGTACTGGAGCGCTTATTATTCGCATTTGTAGAAACACTTGCAGATACACTATCGCGTTTAGGTCTAGCAGCTGCAATCTTGTTGTTTTTTGCAACTGCCATACTATTTCGACGTGCCAAGAAGTTATCATCCAAGTCATCGTCATCCACATCGTCAAATTGAACTTCATCAAAGTTACTCATTGTAAACATGTCCGTATCTGCATAAGGACGGACAATAGGCTCTAATTTCATGTCAACGTCTGCCAGGGCATTCTTTTGGGAAGATGAGTTCATAGTCTCTGTTTGAACGCCCCTCTCCGTTGTAAACACTCGAGATTTTTCCATCTCGCCTTTTGTTGGACCAGCGGGCATTGAATTGACAAGCTTTTTGGCAGCGGCTCCAACAGTCAGAATTGACAATTTTCGTTTCAACTCATTGTTTTCCTCAGTTGACGCAGCAAGCCTGAATAACAAATCATCCACCGGTGATCTCTTGGCTTTATTAAAAGCTGGAGCTGCTGTCGATGGGCGAGGAGCATCGGGACTCGTTTTTGACGGAAGAACAACCATGGCGGCTTGTGCTTGCAATGCTGTTTTGGCCTCATTTCTCTTTTTCTGAAGCATGTCTTCAATGATTTCCGTTTTTTCCTTGAGGTCGAGTAAAAGCTTTTCGACATTGATTTTTTCATAGTACTTGAGCTTTTCAACTGCGTCGGTCATTCTGGCTTCATGGGAACTTGAATGATCAACACGAACACGGGCAGAAACTGTTCGGTCGTTTTTCGATGCAGTTTGGCGCAGTTTTGTTTGCTGAAAGTTTGATGTGTTAGGTATAGGGAAGACATGGTATCCAAAGAATTCAAACCTCATCTTTAAATTGCCTCTGGAGGATATCATTCCTGGTTTCTGCTATGAGCAAATCTTTACTGTTTTTACTAATGATTTTTCGCAATGTTTGCTCTCTGGCCTCTGCATTTCGATAGCTGTCCCATAGTTTTTCTTCAGCCTTTTTGTTTTCCTCAGTCAGAGTTTTGATCTAGACAGAGAACAGAGAGTCAGGATCCAATTATTTCAATGAATTTCATCATCCCTCGCTTACTTTTTTGTTGAACGAGGATCTGAGAGACTGTTCCTTTATAGTATACATGGTTCTGACCTTCATCAACTGAGACAAACGAGTAAATTCCACTAAAGAGCACCAAAAACCACGCATAAACACTCGCATACCGTCATATTCACTTCATGCAACTCATCATTCAACTCCTTGATCTCCTCATCGTGTTCAATTGTCCTCAACGCCGACGCTTTCAACTGATCAGGAATCTCTGCCGACTCAGTCAACTGGACCAACTCTTCTCTTTTTGTTTCAGCGATAATTCCAACCATTTCCTGTACAGTATTGGTTCTGTATTCATTGAATCGATTCCTCATGACATGGTTTTCCATGACAAGTTCAGAGACAAGGTCATCGTATTCGTCAATTATTTTGTTTCGGATCTTCTTTTCATCGATTCGGCGAGTTTTACGGAGGTCGTTGATTTCTACGGATTTGGAGGCGAGTTCGGCGTAAATGTCGGCGACGGCGTTGGCGGTGGCGAGACGGACGTTGTGGTAAAAGTTCTGCCCACACAAAATATCCCCACCTATTAGTGTGATGACCCAAACAAATTCCTTTTTTCTCACCTCCTGCATTTCCTTCTTTTCTTGAATCAAATTCGAAATGATTTTATCACTGTTTTTGAGTGACTCTTGTAGTTTATTGACTAGTCCTGGAAGCATGTGTTCTTGTTCAACAATATGTTGTTCTCCCCACTTTGTAAACTGAAGTGCCATTTTTTGAACCTACATTTGATACCAAAGTCAAACGAAGATGGCGAAAATAAAAAAAAAGTTTCTTACAGCTTTTGCCAACTGGTCTTTTGTGCAACAAAATATCCTGTCATCATCTTCTGCCTTTGCTGGCTTGTTGCCAGCCAGGACTTGAGCCGTAGTCATGACCGACTCTTTCTTTTTTTCTTTCAGCTGTTTGGGATATAATAGGTTATCAAGCCAATCATACATGAAGGGAATGAAAAAAAAAAAAAGAACAACGGGGGTTACTCAACATATACAGTATTCGAACGATACAAATCATCTATAAACCCTTGCAATATCAGCGTCTTTGTATTATAATTACTATCCGTCACTCGGAACGCAAACTGTCGTTCCCCAGTGGCAGGTTGCACTTCAATCTGTTCATACGCTTTGAACAATTTCCCTGTTCGTTCATCTACAAGTTGATTAAAGTACTGTTTTGCGTTTCGGAGAAGGTTTGTGGTGTATTGGCGCGCTAGTTCTCCCAAGAGGGTGGTGATTTGGCATTTTTCAAAGGCGGCCATGCTCATTCGGTTTAGTTCCATTTCGTTTGTGGATTTGACGATTTCGTCGGTTAAAAGAATTGCTTTGAAGTAAAATGGATTGCCGAAAAAAAAGGTGTATTGTAATTAGCAATCGATATACTCATTCAAGTTTTTCTTAGCTCACCCGTTGCTGCATTTCCTCGAGCCCCTTGTTTATGATATAGTCTCACAGCACCTACAATTACTCTCATTTTATATAACCGCATGATCTCTGAAACTTGCTCTTCTTTCTGTTTCGTGCGGATATCCAAAATTTTTAGTCTTTTTTTTAATTCTCTTTGCAAAGAACGCTTAACTGTAATCGGCGATCCAAAGAGTGTCAGATTTATGTACTCCTTCCTCAACAAAAACAGACGAATTCGAGTTAATAGATAGTCCATTTGGCTTTTGTTTAGTTCGTCATTGTTTTCGCCGAAATTGAGCTGTTTGTGTTTTGTTTTTTTCTCTCCAAGTCAAACTTTTATGTTTGTAAAAAAACCGCAAGAAAAAAATAACTCAACCATCGTTGCTTGAGTATATTGTTCCATTGTATCTTCGAGTTCTCCGATTTTTGTTTCAGCGCATTCTTTGGCGGCTGGTTCAAGTCTGGAGAAACTGTATCGAGAGGCTAAACGAATAAACTTTGGATATGTTGTGCGCTTGTTTGCAAAGAAGAAAAATTATAAAAAAAATAAGAATGATTTCACACATGGAGAGAGGGGGCAAGTCAAAGAGACCAAAAAAAAAACGCCACATACTGTTTTGAGTTTCGAAAAGTCCCAGAATGTTGTTGGGTTGTTGATTTTATCGGTACTCTTCTTCTGGCACATGATTTCTTCTTGAAGACTTAGCATTGCACTTGATTTAGGGAGCTGATAAAAGGGACGATTTTAGTGAGTTTTTTGAAGTCAAAATGGAAAATAAAAAAAAGAGGGGAACTTTACAATTCGCATAGCCGTGGCATAACCAACACTAAGTAGAGCAAGACGCGTTTTCATAAACCAAAGTTCCCATTTGGAGGAAAGGTATCGCTCAGCCGATTCAAAATCCAACTGGACTCCTTGGTGTGACAAATCCTTTTTCATGGATGTCATTACGTTTGTAACGTATTCGGCTTCACGGAGGTCTCGAACTTTTTTTTTTCTTGTTGTTTTAGTTTTCGCATAACGCAATTCTTTTTTTTTTTTTTTTTTTTTGTACCTGATTTGACAAATCGGCTGTTGTCGCAGTACAAACTAGCGTAGATCGAAACACACCTCATAATTTCGATAACGAGTTTCTGAAGCTTGATTGATTTGTTGTATAGTTTTGAATTTTGATAGAATTTCGTGTTGATGTCTGGATTCGCACGAGCAATTTTATCACAAACTCCAATCGTCTGATGAAAGGAACATGTGTTTTAATTTTTTTTTTTTTTTGGCAGAGACAAAGGGGAGTCAATACCAGCAGGGACTCCGTTACGTGTGGAATGTACCAAAGAGTTGTCATCTTTTCGGAACCTTCTATGACGCGAGTTACAACTTCCTGGACCTCAATACTGCGCTCAAGATCTAATGGTTTTGGGGTATCTTTGGCTTGCAAGCCACCTGTTATTTTTAGTTTTTTTCAGTTGAAGCTTAAGAAACAGGAAACTTGAACAAAAAAGGTTTATGATAGAACTCACCGCCACTCACGAAATCCTTATTTCGCGTTACTTTAGAGTTTCTAAAGACAACGCGTCCGGCAGGAAGAGCCTGCACATATATCCGAAATTCAATCATCAGCGTGGCATATTCGGCCCGTTCACACTCTTCAACAGCAACTTCTTTCATGTTTGAAAGATACCACTCACACAAGTTATACTAAATTCAAGTTATTTTTTTACAGAGCCTTCTAATATTAACATAGTTATGTAAATTGCTGTACCTTAAGAACCATTGTTTCTTCGTCCTTGTCAATTTCCCTCAGTTCCTTTTTCGTGATATTCCTGATTCTAAAATAAAAGCCTATCATAAGACGTAATGAACTCCGCTAGATGGTAAAAAACAAAGGAATGAAGGATGACAAACTCTTTTGCATATTCGATAAGCATTGCTTTGCGCATTTGTTTCTTTTTCGCCAAGATGTTGGTGGCAATGAAGTTCTTGTAATCCACATCAAATTGTTTTGTGTTCTTGTCTTTTGCGTTCACTCGGCCATTCTTTTTTTTCTAAAGGGTTTTTTTTGTTAAGGAGAGTTCTTGACAAAGCGGTTTCTCTACCTTATTCTTGTCAATCAATTTTATATCTGATTCGTTTTCAAACATGGCAGCTTTATGAATTTCGTGCATAATGTGTCCATTGATTTCGGCAGAAGCCATAAGCCAGTTCTTTTCCAGCAGTTGCGCCTAGTGGAACACGAGTCAGTCTGTTTTTTTTGTTTTCGAGTGAGGGTAAAGGCTTTCCGAACCTTCAAAGAGCGAGTCATAATGGCCAAATTTAGCGGTCTCATAAGCTGGATAATAGTCTTGAAACTTGAAAAGTCAAATTGGGGGTGTGAATCGTCAAGTTCAGCAATTGCAAGTGGCCCACAACGCCAGTGGATTATATTTGAAGAATCTGCATTTTCTCCTGCTTCATAGCTGATTTCTTTGCCATCCATGTCTTCAAAGTCATCGTCCTGTGTTTGTGGGGGGGAATTCAAAAACTTTTCTTGAATCATTAAAAATTTTGAATGCGCTTACCTCAATCACTGTATTATCCATTCCTGGAAGATCGTAATTTACAGGTCCGAGCCTTCCGGTGTATTCATTCTTTTCTAACCCCATTTGAGGAAATTGTTCCTCATAAGTGAATTTCCAAAAATCTGTAAAAAATCCAAGAAAACAATTAAAACAATGAAAGCCTTGAGGAAATGAAGTTCTTGCCTGTCTCAATCCATGAATAATAAAGCCTGTTTCTTAGAATAATAGCATTCAATGCTCGAGTCAGCAAATCTCGTGCCTTTGGTTGGAAGTGTGGATCTAACAGAAGTTGAGTCAGTATTTAATCATTCGCAAACTATTTTATACCTGTGAAAATAGTATATGGAGTAATCATATTTGGAATGTATCCTGCTTTTCCACTTCTGGAGGCCAACTGAATGTCTAACGGACTATATTTTTCTCCCAAAATCAAGTCGGGAAGCAGAGGATTCTCCAACCAATCATCACTTTCCAGACCTCCAACCAATCTTCTTCCTTTTAGTGGGAGAATGAAATCCTGGTCACAAAAGTCTCGCCACAATTTGCTCAACCCCTTCCACACAACGCAAGAAGCAGCGCCTCTAATCGGAGATGCCACGATGCCTTCTTTCGAAAGAATGGTTTGAAGTAAAGAATAAAACTGCCGACAGTATAGGGAAGCCTCCTTGTGGATTTTAATTACTGCCGAAAGCACAGGAATCACTTCATTCAGGTTGACTCTTATGGCAGGAGAATGCATGATGATTTTAGTCGCGGCACTGGATTCTAAGGACGTAATTATACTTAAATCACGCTAAACTATCGTGCTGTTATTTCTTCTCTCACCAATTTTCCAGGGAAGGCCAATTCTAATCGAACTTCCAGTAGAATCAGTGTTGTCGAGTTTTGCATCCATTTCTTTTACTTTCTCGACATATTTTGCAATGCTGTCGCGATATCCGCCTTTCGCGGTATCCTCTACGACGACGGTTGGCCCAGACGGCTCTGGTTCCTTTGGCACCTCTTTCGGGGCGGAAAGTTTTGAAATATGGCGATCCACCCAATCTCGATGATTCTCTATTGTTCGTGTTACAACATTTATGAGTAGATTTGATTGAATCCGCAGGCTTTTTGTTGCTAACGCATAATCGCGACTGAAATAGGGGGCCTGTGTTTTTTTTTCAAAAATCACCCCGTTTGTTTTAAATTAACATTTTGCCAATGCAAGGGACGAACCGAAAAGTCAATATCGGGCCGTGCGAATGAAAGATTGATAATTATCTGACTAAGTTTCTTGATTTCTTCATAACTTCTGGTGTGTTCGAAAACTTCCAAGTAAATATTCGTAGCCTGAAGAATTCATTGAGAACTTTTCTGCAACTAAAAACTCCACTTGCCTCAATCTTAGCGTTCTGATATTTCACTTCGCTATCCAGGAGTTCCAAAAGAAGTTGCGCTCGATCAATTAAAGGATTTATGTATGTTATGTCCTTGATGTCGGCTGTTGTATCGGTTATTCATTTAATTTTTAACTTTTGACACATACACTTATTCTTGTCTCTTTTCAAAAGGAGATCGTCGAAGAAGGAAGCCCCCGCCAAAACACGACCGTTCAATCCATTATTAATAAAAATAGTTGCCATTTTTAGCATCTCTGACTCAAGATCTTGGAGATCCTGAATGGCCGAGTCTATTGTTATGATGTCATCAGTTTGACAGAAGTTTATTTTCAATGAAAATATTTACCATATAGTATCCTCGTCCCCTTTTGATCTTGAATTTCAACGTTGCCTGCTTTGATTGATCTGAAGTCCTCTGAACACGGGTCTGCTGATTTTGAAGGAGCAAAACTCGCCCCGGGGTCACCATTTTGGCCTCCAGATTCATCATCGTTGTCGAAATAGCTGGTTTGGTTTTTCAAGATCGATGCCAGGTTTTCGTAGGTTGGTTTAAAGTGTTCAAGGACATCTAGTTTGGAACGTAGTCTGCTGTTTCTCAACTACAACAACAACCGTCAGCAAAGTAACTTGATTTTATCAAACCAGCTTACATCAATATTGACACGCTTTTCAACGGATCTGAAGAAGTTCAGCTGCATCCGGAGGGTGTTTCTATAGTTGATCTTAAAACCTTCATTCCTCCTGATTTGAACAAATTCACCTCAGCTCACGAATTCTACATAGCCGAAGCATCATATAAGAGTTAATTTCATGTTCTGCAAAAATAGTTGCTATTGTTGGCTAAATTTGAATCGTCAGTTTAGAATTTTCAATGGTGGTCCATTCACCTCAATTACTCCAGGCGGTGGTTTACGGTTGGCATCGACACCATTTTCCTGATTTGCGTCATTTAATTCTTCGTTTGTTTTGAGAATCTGTCCGTAGTTCTGTTTTTTGCCGTCAAGGACATGGTGATCACTCAAATGATCCCTTCCATCGGGCACCATCATTCCCAAATCAAACGTTTCAGGAAGTCTCGGATTAAGATTCATTTTCTCCGTTTCTTGAATCGCTCGGGTTCCTGGTTTCGACAAGACGCTAGATTTGGCTATGAGTGGCCTCGAATTTGGCTTTCTAGATGATAATTCCCATGTTTTTCTGGCATTCTCCTTCAAACGATGCAAGACAATCTCCATTTCGTTGCAGCGCATTAAGTCCATTTCGCACATAAGTTCAAAGTCTACATCTTTTTGCTGCTTGAGAATGTCTCCTTGCCGTTCTTGGTAATCCTCGAATTGGGGATTGAGTATTGCTTCTGATAGCCACTCGGACGGTTTTATTTTAGGAGCGGAAGGCACTAGATTTTATGATTTTTAGAACAAGCAACAAAAAGATAAAACAGTTCATACGTGTGACTCCTGAAGAAGTAAGTACAAAGATAGCATTTGCTACTGATGTCGCTTTGGTATCTAAAGCCATACTGTTTGGTTTATCGTTTGCGGCATTCGGGTTACTGCTGATAGTTGTTTGATGATTCGGTTTCTCGTCACCATCTTGTAAAAAGTTGGTTTCCAGAACTTGCTCAAAAAACTTGCTGCAATTGAAATGAATTAATGCGCTTTTGTTTTGTTTGTGCGATGTTTACTGCCTGAGCTTACCAGGTAAAGCGACCATCAACCTCAAACGAAAACGGTCTCCCATCCTCCTGCACCATGCTTGTTTCAATGTTATAATGCGCACATAGGATTTCGAACTCTGTCAAATAATCTTCTACTTTCGGGGTCTTTAGAGGTGGACAGTCCATAAACCTGATTTTAACTACATTTAGCAATCGGAATTATCAGAACGTGACAGGCTTACAAGTTCACTCCATCATATTCATCAACAATTTCGATTAAATTGCTGCCAGGGGTCAATTCTGAGATCATCCTATACTCTCTCAGCATTTGCACTCTGTCCACAAGCAACATAGTTTTTGCTCGACGTCGGTATGTCTCGATTTCCCGAAGACCTTTACTGCTTGACAAAAATGATCTCATATATATGGCTAAATCGGATGCATCAAATCCAGGATCTTCGAGATCTTGCGGTACGTCAGTTTCGTCATCACAAAGACGATGTTTCTTCAAAAGCAATTTAGTCTCCAAATCTGCTTGGTCCTTTGCCTCTTTTTCAGTTGCTTTTCGGATTTTCAGCGCCTCGGTGGCTAAAGATCCAACATTTGCCACTTGCTTTTTTTCCACTCGCTTTTGCCCCACCAGACCTGTCTTCTCAGCTTCGTATCGGATAGCGTCTTCAGCAGCCTGTAGCTGCTTCAGTACCTTATCTCTTTCTTCAACACTCTCTGCAATCCTTTCAAAGCGGTGAACTGCATCAGTAAATTCCTGGGAGAGTTTTGAAAAATGTTGCTGGAAGAGACTTGAATGATTCAAAACATCATACGATGTTGTACCTATGTGGAAAATTATTGAGAGACAGTAATAAAATCTTAAGTGTTACTCACAGAATCTTTGCCACCGTGATAATAGCAAGGCAGATTCCTGCAGAGTTTGAAAACTCTTATTCAGAAAGAACTCTCGAAGTATGTGCAATAGCCGAGTTCCGTTTATTTCTTGAGATATATTCCAATAAGATTCAATCTGAGTTTTGGATTTTAGTAGTGAATTGGCCTTTTCTGCTTTTTGGTTACTTCGTTGAACACTTTAGCTCCGTTAGTCTCGGGCCGAACTGGAAGATCTACTTTGGAAACGGCCTCAATTCTTCTCTGTCGCACTTTCCGGTATTGTTCGAAATATCTGGGTTTTTTATATTAGGGGCTGGTGACTGACAGACAGTGGTGCTGCTAACGAGATAGTCTGCAAGGCCGACAAGCGATCTTTACGCGCATCCATATTTTGAAAGTCTTTTCCTCGAGATTCGTGCATGAAACCTATTTCAGTCACAAGCTACCGCACCTTTGATCAGCCCCATCAACGTGACCGCGACAACCAAAAAACTCACGTCATCAAAACGTTTGTCCAGCATCCCCACAGTTTCTAGGGGTGGAGTTTCTTTCATGTCATCGGGAATTTCGCTTTCGACTTGCGCTGGGTTGTATCTGTTTGAATCATCGCGTCCCATTTGCAAATTGTCACAACGTCTATTACTATTAATTTATTTACACATATTCGTGATAAAATTCATATCATTCTATCCAAATAGTTCATCTGCAAGTTTGGAGAAGTCATCTTCATTTGAGTTCCTGCGGGTTGATCCAGGTGAAATCTGTGGAGAGTCTTCATGCATCACCACTGATCTGGCGGGTTCATCCATTGGCGGTTGTGAGTCCAAGCTCTGATCGCCGATTTGGAGAACAGGGAATTTCTCTTCTGGTTTCATTTCAGCTTCATTGAATTGAGTTGCAGGTAGTATTTTTTCAACGAGTCGCTGTTCAGTTTTCTGGATGTTTTCTACTCTTTCGATCTTCTCATTCAGTTTCTCTCCGATATTTTCCTCAACTTTAACAGCACAATAATCCTGAGGCAGTTTATCTTGTCCGTTGACCGTTTTTGGCTTGGCTTCTTCAATTTCAGAATGAATTAGTGTTGATGTTAACTCCGACTTTGGATTGGTTTGGCATTCAAGACTCTCTGAATCGTTTTTGGACATGAGTTTTGAAGTTTTGGCCTCTTTCGTACTAACAGTGGGGACTGTGACGTTGGGCGCATCTGGAGCTTTAGACTCTTTTCCACTTTTCAAGCTGACGGCTATATGA
Organism: Obelidium mucronatum; assembly: GCA_025765595.1. Lineage (NCBI taxonomy): Eukaryota > Fungi > Chytridiomycota > Chytridiomycetes > Chytridiales > Chytriomycetaceae > Obelidium > Obelidium mucronatum. The sequence goes on along the minus strand of JAIVFH010000005.1, from coordinate 510,826 downwards.
GCCGATATTTGTTCAGCCAGGATTTTTTTGTCTCTACTCTTTTGCGGATTCTGGCAGACGAGATCTTTGGCAGCTTTTCCTTTGTCTAACGCCTTCATGATGCGTTCAACACGAGGGACTTTGTACAATTCCACTTCTTCCGAGAGCGACTTCACCAGTTTCTTTAACGCCTTGACTTCCAGACTTTCTGAGTATTTCGCCGCCTTTTCTCGATTAATGCGCTTCTGCTCTTCATAAGCTTGTTGAGAGGAAACAGGGCGGTTCTTTTTAACTTGACGTCGAGCCTCATGAACTGGAAATATATCGGTATTTGCTTCAAAGGAATCATTTTGGTGCTTCAAATTCAACTGGATGTAGTCACGTCCATCAGGGGGAGAAACTCTTGCGAGGCCTTCTACTCCCAGACTTCGTACTCTTGTGTTTATAATTTTGTTAATTAGAAGGTCGACTGTGGCTTCCAATTGCGATGCGAGATCGATATCTCGAACTGGTGCCATCACATCGCCATATTTCTTGTGTTTGACTAGTTGGAAAAAGTTCTCCTTTGGAGGCGCATTGTCGTTTGCAGCTTCATTGATACGCTCAAAGACCTTTTCGCTATCTTGAAGGAACATTTTCTTGGTAGCTTTTTTTGCAAGTGATGCGGTCCTTAAAGCTTCCTTATAGTCCCCAAGTTTCAACCAATACTGGGAGAGCTTAATAAGAGCTTCTACATGCGCCGGTGTTGAAATACTGCCATATGCGTCTTTCAATTTTTTAATTTGTTCTTTGGTGGTGAGGGATTTTAGTTGTGTGTTCTTGATAATGAAGGATCCAACTTCTCACCAATTCTTGATTGTAACTCGTCGCATGCATTCACAGCATTGTCTGCCGCTTTTTCCAAGGATTTCGCCACAGTTTCTGGTGGCACCTCCACCGGCTTACGTTCTGGAACTCGATATGGTTTCGCCCAAGCAGGTTGTTTCCTTTGAGATATGAATTTTGAAGCTTTAGATGACCAATTTCCTCTTGAAATCTGACGAAATTTAGCTGTGTGTCGTTATTAGCACCACCGCCTTGTCAGAATGAGAGCAATTGTGATTTCACCTTCTTCTTTTATCCTTCTCTTAGTTTTTTCAATAAGAGACTCTTCTTTGACGTGTCTTCTTGCCTTCTGAATGACTTTTAGGGGAAGGTTGCTGAAGGATCGAGTTCCAGGCATATGAAGCGGCCATCTTTCATGCTTTTTGTTTGCTTGGTTTAGTTTCGTGGGATAATGGATCCTTGATATGATTGCTGCGTATGGAGAACATCGACCTGAAACGAGTTTTTCTGGACGAAGTGGATTAACAACAAAAAAGGGTACACAGGGCAGTAAGAGAGGTACCAGTTACTTTTGCTTGAGCATCCTTTGACTTGGTTTTCAAATTGGATGATTCTGAAAGACGTTTCCCCACAGGTGATGAAAATGGCGGCTTTGGACCCGATGGCTTGCAGTGAATCTAGCGAATAAATATTGAGAATCAATGATAAAAAATCTTATGTGAACTAACTTTTGGTGGACTCATTGAGTATGGAGATTTTGGGCGAGGTGGATAATACTCAAACCCGATGTTTGACAGACGAGAGTTTGGTCGCCAAGCAGGCTTCTTGGAAGATTCGGCAGCAGGTTCAAGTTGGTCATGATCTTCCGATGTATTTTCAACTTCAAATTCGCAGTCGTATGCAGCGACAGCTGATTCTGTATCAGTAAAAGCATTGTTTGATTCAGAAACATTTTCCGCTCCTTTTCCATCGTTCATGTCATAAAATTCGATATCGCTATCACTATTATAGAAGTGAGTTCGACTGTCTGTCTTGAGCGGAGCAGTTGAGCGAGAGTTCACAACCTCAAAGACAAATTCATTATCCACGTCAGAATCTTGATAGCGTTCCAAATTCAATTCGTCCACTTCTTCAATAAATTCTTGACTATGATGGTCCCTATCATGGATACTTGTTGTTGAGATAACTTCAAATGAATCGGGTTCAAATTCGTCTTCCGAATAAACTTCACTGATATCTTCTTCATCCTTTTCTTTCTGTGCTATCGGCTTCGCTTCTTGAGAGATTTTAAGAGACATTGTTAATTTGCCTTGTCCTTCGTCTTTGTCACTGTGTAAGACCTATATCACAGGATTTATTCAATGAATGTTTGAAGGTATTTTCTAACCTGTTGAGAAACGTTCTTGGATTGATGTACTTCAAAAGTTGGGCTTTTAGGAGCATCACCACTAGAAGACGGTGTCCCGAGATCTTTGGCAGGCATTTGCAAAGTGCTTAATACGATTGGTTCCGGTGTTGCTTTGGGAGTGGGAAGTACCCTTGTCTCATTTTCTTCCTCAGACGGCTGATGGTGTAAGCTGTGGGTGTCGCTTATCTTAAAGTTCTGAGAAACGACGTTGGCTGGCGTTTTTGAGCTTGGTTGCTTGCTCTTTGATGCTTCAAAGGTTGGGTTTGGCTTTAATGTGGTCTTGAGCTCCAGTTGTGCTGGTGGGTTCGAGGAAAGCGGGGGGTCTCTTGCGCTGATTTCGGCAGGTTTTTGACTTCGCTTACTCCATTTGGGTCTATCTTCTATTTCACTCGTAACAGACCCGCTTACGGACGACTGCTTTGATCTCCGCTTTATCCTTGCTAAAGAAACTTTTGGACGTTCATTGGCCACCATTTCACTTGATTCGGCATTTGAACTCATTTGAGGTGGGATTTTAGATGGGATTGTAGACGTTTCGAGTTCTGTTTTGAGGGTGACAGAGATAACTGTAACATTTTGAGCATCTTTTGTGAGGGAGTTTGAATCAGGCATTGATACGCGTTGCTTCTGTGAAGCAATGGATAATTTTTCCCGTCGCTTTGAGCGAGCAGCACTGGAAACTTTTGATACAGTTGACGATGCAGCCGAGGTCGCCCGTGACCGAATAGAATACAACGAGGGATCTTGTTCGAGAGATATGATGGTATTTGGGGATGCCCCTGGCTTAAATTCGACTTCTCCAGACTTCAAGGACTCGCGTTTTTGTTTCATGGGAACGAAGGGACGTTCTGCTGTGAGTTCAGGGGTTCCCTCACCGCTCAAACTATGCGATTCTAATTTTCCCTGCCCGTTTAATACACCAACTTCATTACTGCTCGGTTTAGATCGCTCTTCTGATTTTATAACTGTTGAAAGTCGATCACCAAGGGTTTTTGTTGATGCCACGGGTTGCTTCGCCGCTTCCTTGCGCAGCTCCGCTCTGGAAGTGGGATCAATTCGAAAGTCGGATTGCCTATCTGTCGCCCGCAGACCTTTTCCAATTCCCAGGTTGCTGCGTCGTGATTGCAACGCATCCACATCGCGCGACCAGAGTTGATGTGAGTGAGTGGAACCTGCTTCACTCATATCTTCAGGAGCGATTGAGCTGCTGGATTCATCCGCTTTGGATGTGACTGATGCAATTGATTGGGGGGATTTAACACGTATTATCGAATCCAGACCAGCTTGAGTTTCAACGGTATCCAGTGGTTGAGTCTTGTTAGCTTCAGCGGTATCCAGTGGTTGAATCTTGTTAGCTTCAGCGGTATCCAGTGGTTGAATCTTGTTAGCTTCAGGATATCTATTGCCAGCTCGACTCGTTGGAGGCAATGTGGATCTCATGACAATTCCAAATCAAATAAATAATTAAATTCTCATTATAAAATAAAAATATAAAGGAAAAAAGAGTTAAAAGGAATCATCGCTTTCAATCAAAACAGGAACATAGGCGGTAATAACATCTTCCCATGTAGCTGATCGTCTTAGTCGACCAGAATTACCACTTTCCTCCTCCATCTTCATCCCAATTACTTCCATAACTTTAGGAACAAGCTCTCTATGCTTCTTGACCAAGAAGCAAACACCAATGTTATTGGCTAACGCGATAAACCCGTAAATATACGGAGAGTAAAATTGCATTTCCACCCAGCTGAAGGGAAACAGATCAATCAAGACGATCTGGGTAATACAAATCTGAACCATTTTTAAGTAGGTGGCGGATTTTGCAAAGTTAAGTGAAGGGCAGAAAGCGAGAAGGATGGTTGAAACAGAACCCAGGTAAGTGGAAAACCAAACGTATTCATAAATGCGTAGATTTTCGAGAGGTCTGTCCACGTTCAATAGTATAGGCAAAAACATTTCTAATATAATGACAGGTTTGAGTTATAAGCGGATTTTGAAAAACACACAGCACTTCTCACCAAAAGAAACCATGAAGAGTGACAATCCAACAACAAACTCAGCCAAAGACATGATGTAAATTACACCCTTTTGCTTTGTTTCTGGACTACAAATAGACTTGAAGGTACTGATCGCGACGATGGCGTACAGAAAGAGGAGGAAGCCGGCTGTCGTACGAGTTTGAAACTCAAGATTCACTTCAGTGTACTGGGCCAGACCAGCGATAGATGCTCCGATCACAAGTTCCATGAGAGAGTGGAGAATGTAGATTTTTTGGATGAGCTCTGAAAAGGCGAGTGAGGTTCGACACACAATCATGTTGGATCGTGGTATTCTACCTTTTTGGTAACCATAAAATGCCTCAAGGTCCACGAAAACTGATTCTCCTATAGCTTTTTCATCTGCGATGATGTGGAGCGGGCAGGCGCTTTTGTTTTCAGAGTTGTCCATGTTTGGGTCGGAGCTTGAATTTCAGAAAGATTTTTTTAGAAATTATAATATTTTTCATGAATGATGAGCATTATTTGTAGTATGAGGTTCTGTATGAAATCTTGAAACACATTATAAGGCATTCGTGGATGAAGAAGAAAAGGTTTTGAGGAAATCACTTTCTCCAAATGTGACAACCAACTCCTTCAAGATTCCAATTCCGATCGACGTGAAAACTACAGGTTCCAACATTCCAGATTGACGAACGATTGTAGAGATTTGTGGAACAAGGTGCAAATCTCCTTCATCATCATTATTCAACTCTGCAATTATTGGTAAGGTTTGTGGTAGTATTTCAAACAACGCCGTGGTATCATTAACCGGATTTTCCTAACCGCTTCGTTGAAGAATGATTCCGAAAGGCACCAAGCAGGCAAACAATAACGACGGCATGTTTCAAATGGATCCGTCACGGAAACATACTCAATATTACTTTTGGAGATGATGAAGTGAAGAACTTGTCTCCAAAGACCAGTTGCACTTGTCTGGGTTGCCGTTAAATACCTTCCTCGTCCGAGAGTCAAGCGTTTAAGACTTGGGGGCGCATAAGAAGTCAAAAATTTTAGAAGATGAACTGTTCCATCGTCACCTGTTGTTTGTGTCAGTATGTAGCTTCCTTTCATCCTGACGAAGTACCAGGAAGCGGCTGAATCTTCAAGCTCGTCAAATAAATAGAAGTCGCCAAAAATGTAGACAATCCATTCGAGTTAGTAGGCGCCGCCCAGTCCGGTCCTCCATAGTTGGCTGCTGCTGTGGCACCTGAGAGAATATCAGATACCACATAATATACGTCGAACGATAAACATCTTTTTACCCCCAACGCCGTTCAGCGACAAAATATTAAACTGTGGACTGCTCGAGGGCCCCGAAATAGCGCTTCGAATAACCCCCCACATGAACGGCGTTACAATTCCCACCTCGAATGATTTCAGATTCCGCCACCTGTCCACCATCTTTGATAAATGGGCATCTGAGACAGCTACACGCGTCCAAATAATGCATTCAATATTTGGAGGTATAGAAAGGAGCAAATTAGCAAAGAGAGTCCCTGTGACATCAGAGGGAAAGCCATCCATTTTTAAAGTTTGTAGATTTGGACACGCTGAGATCAACTGATGTGCAATCTTTGTTTGAGCCAGCCATGCAGCGGCCTGTTCAAATGGAATGGTAGTGGTTAATGCCTTGACCTGTTTGCATCGTTGGACAGACCGGATTTGGCAGGCTAGGGTCTGTTATGTGTGTCAGACGCGAAACATCGAGAATGCGCACCAGCTTCAAGATTCTTCTCGACTTGTCTGCAAGAAGAAGCGCAATGTTGTTGTTGTGGCGGTTGTCGAACTGTGGCGCTCGGTTCAAGACCGGCAGGAGTTTCTCAGCCAACCCACGAGACACAAGCGCGAGCTGCAGGACTTCAGACGCGCGGAGCGATTCGGTGACAAGAAACAGAAGCTCGGGGACTAGGAGGACGCGGGGTGTCATTCGTTCTGCTGGCTTCGTTTCAAGTGCTTCGATTCAGTTAAAAACAAACAAACAGAAACTTGCAACACGCATTTTCGTAAGCTGCTTCTTGAGTATTTATCAGTTCCTTTTTTTGATATTTTAATCTTTAAACAAAGAATGGAAGATCCACATTCAGAAACAGCTGCCCGCTACGAAGCCCTTGTAGACAGCGAACACGTGTGGTCCGCACGCGACATTGGAACAAACGCCATCGCTGTAAGAGCTTTTGCGACTTGGACCTGGGACTGATCAGACGCAGGGCATTATCACCGATCCCACGAAGCCAAATGCCAGTCGAGCTCTGAAGGGAATGGACGCTCTGCCAATGATTCCTCCCACACAAATGCGAAGGGTTAAACCGCAGGAATTTGAACCGTACGAGAAGATGCTGGAGCCGGTTCTTGACAGGTACCGACTATTGCAGATATCCAAGAGCCTAACACTCAACGGGCATTAGATACATGATTAATCAAACCCTCGGTGCGGCTGCGATTGAAGGGGCCCCTATGCTTGGATCGCTGGAACAGCAACTGGAGAGCGGCTCTTTTATCGATCTTGTGATGGCAACTGAGAGAATTCTAGTTGACAACACGCGAAAGTAATACGCTTTTGAAAGGCGTGACAAAACTAATAATAATGTTCTAGGAACCAGCCTGATCGCAGCACTCACCGCAGGCTGCTTGCCGCCCATGCACCACCCTTGGATACTGTTCCTGAGCTTTTCTTCTCCAAAGACTTCAAACTTGGAACCCCTGCCACATTTTCGGATGTATATGAAAAGGCGGATTTTAGCAAGTTGTCGGTGCAAGACGTGAATCTGACTTCCTCCTTGCTTCAGAATAAGTTGGGGGTGTTCTGTGACACGGTGGACGTGTATCTTGTGAAGGAGATCTCAAAACGCTCGGTATTTGTTATCTCGGACATGACACAGTGCGATTTTACTGACTCGTGTAAAACAGGCATCTTTTTTTAACGCACTTTCAACTCTTCAAGCCCTCCACCTTGAAACGCAGTCATGCATTGATCAAATTCACCACCTTCGGGAAAAAATGCGCACTCTCACAGAAAATACCATCTCTCCCGGTCTTACAGTGTCCAGGCTTCACACACGGAAAGACAATGTGCAAAAACTACATGACGCTGTGGAAAAAATCTTCAAAGTTCAAAGTAATCAGGAAGTTATTGACGCCCTTATTCGTCAGAAGGCATTTGTCGACGCGTTGGAGTTAGTGGAAGAATCAATGAATGAGTTGAAGGATCTAGTGGGCCCCAACCACACAGCCCCAGTTGCGGAGTCGGTTCCAGAAAATGGAGGCACTTCTATTGCAGCAAATACTTTGGGGAAAGCAGGCGAAGGAAAGTCAACGGGGTTAACAATCAATACCTCAACCACAGAGTCCACCCAACCTGGAAGCGATCCCAGCAGCTCAACCGAGGCAGAACAAGAAGCGCCACTTGTTCAATATCTGTATAATGAACTTACAAGGAAGGCAGTCGCTCTGGGAAGTCAAATGGAGACTGAGTTTGGCGATTCCTTGTTGGCCGAAGTTCGCGATATTGCCTCCCAAATTAATTCATCGTCAAACTTGGCTCCATCTGTTGTTGGAACTGGAGTTGAAGGATGGGTGAAAAATATTCTTTTGAAGAAAAAGGGTCAGCCAGTAGTCAAGGTGGATGTAGGCAGGTCCAGCAGTGAGGCCTTGGCTTTATTGGATGAAGGATTGCTTGTTCGATTGACTCCTATTGTTTTTGGACTGATTCGGATCAACAAGTTTGGTGCTTGTCTCCATCAGTACAAGCTGTTGCTCATGAAAGAGATAAAGAAGCTGACTAAGAAGGTATTTTAGAAAAAAATTCCGTTTGAAGTACCGAAACAGGCATTGTTCTCCATAGAATTACCCAGTTCCTCCAGCTGAAATAAGCGGCGGCGGGGTTGTCACAACTTCTCCGACCTCTCCCACATCCCCTATGTCGCCGACGTCGCCGACTTCAAAAAAAGAACTTCAAACGTATGCAATGCACAATATTTCTACTGATTCTTTATGTCTAATGCATCCCTTATTAGCATTCTGGCAAAACAGCTGAAGCAAATGTCTTTCGATTCGTTCCTCGACCTTCTAGTCTCAATCTACACAGTTCTATTGCACATATTCCAAAAGTCTTCATCTATTCACGCTATAACAGCTGCAATCATTCATAAAGCAGAAGAACAAGGCATCCACATTGGTCCGTCCTCTTCTGTTTCGAGCTCATTGGAGCAACTTCAGAAGAAAAAGAAGGCGGAGGACGATGACGATGACTTTGGATCCGGAATGGATCTGTTTACCTTAGACCCCACAACAGATGCTCTTATGGCCGAAAAGAAAAAAGAAGAAGAGCAGCAAAGGATTGATGCGACGGGCTTCACACAACTCATATCAGAGTCGAACGAAGTATTATTAGCCATCAGCGAAGCTGCAAACGCTCGTTGCGCAAAGTTACTTGCTGTTAGAAGCGACCAAAACGCAAAATTAAGTCCGAAGGATTTCTACAGATTGTTGGGCGCGACTAGGGAATTTATTGCGGCCAGCGAGTATTTATGCGGATACCATTGTATAAACTTGAAAGGAGCATTGTTGTCTCAGGTACAATTTTTGAACTTTGGAGAGTTGTTCACTTAACTTTGTTTCAAGGCGAAGTCCTTTTTGAATCATTTCCATGACGAGAGAACCAAGCAGATTTCGATTGTCGTAGAAAACGAGCAATGGTCTAGGGCAGAAGTTCCGATTGATTTCCAACTAATGTCAGAGGAGATAACAGTTGCAGGAGCGCTTGCCATTGAGAAAATGAAAACTGCAGCTCAGTCAGAAAATGAAGACGATCTGAATGATAGCGATTTGGCAGCACTCGTTATTGCCCACAAGCAGGCAGCTGCGGCTGCATCCGAGGACGAACTTGTGACAAGTGGAAGAGTCCTTAAAGTCGCCAACGAAACATATTCAGTGGCTGGTTGCGTGCTACTTTTGACAAAGATGTTGACAGAGTATTTGCAAAGCGTGGATAATATTCCCAGTTTGGCGACAGAGATTTTAAATAAGACACTTGATTTATTGAAGGTAAAAGTCAATTCTTTATCGCTAATCGAATTTAAACGTTGGCACAAGGTTTTCAATTCCCGTATTTGTCAAGTTATTCTCGGCGCTGGCGCAACAAAATCAGCCGGTTTGAAAAACATCAATGCTGGGCATATAGGTTTGTGAGCAAAACCGTTTAGTACCAATTCTAAGCACTCAACCAGCTCTCACCGCACAATCTCTCGGGGCTGTCATTGGATACATCCCGCATTTAAAGGCGGCGATTGGGCACCACGTTCCTGCAAAACAACAGGGTCTCTTGGTGGACTTTGACAGAATCCTCAAAGATTACAAGGAACATCAAATTGCATTGTACGATAAACTGGTTACAATTATGCAAGAAAGACTTTCCTATCATGCGAAAAATCTCTTGGTTCGTTGTTTTTTTACGACGCGGTTGTATTTCTGGGCAGGATTTCCTTAACTGTATAAACTAGTCTGTTAATTGGGACGCGCCAGACAATAAGGATATGACTGCTGATCAAAGTTGTAGTATTCATATGGCGGGATTGATCAAAGAAACTCAAACCATGCACCGCGTTTTGATGAAGTTTCTGCCAAAGGCTGTCCTACAAAATGTTATGGGTCAGATCTTCAAGGCCTACAACAAAGGATTGGAAGAAGAGCTTAAAAATATCGAGCTATTTACAAGTGCTGGAAAAAACAGGTGTGTGAGTGTTTTGGTTTTGCCCTTCTATGTATTCAACCTTTGGCTTCCATAGGCTTTTGATGGACGGGCAGCATTTGATGGCCGAATTATCGGCCTTGGATAATGTCGATGGCCCAGGAAACAGCATTGAAGTGACAATCAACAACATCAAGATCAGAGACAAAAGCAGAGAAGAAAGCAAGTACAGCAACGGCGGCGACTGGAAATTTAACAACATCAGCCACTGGCACTACTTCATCGGTTGGAAAGCCGGCGAATGCAACGACACCAACAGTTGCTTCTGGCACCAAAACAAAGAATTTATTTTCAAAGTGGAAAGACTGATGAATAAACAATCGACAGAGACATTCAAAAAGATTTGTTTAAGAAAGCAAGATTGAAGCCATTATTCCTGCTCATTAAATGCATAATCATTTGATTTAATAAGTGTTGTATAAACCACATGTAAGTATATGACTCCTTGGCGCAACGGTAGCGCGTTCGTCTCCAAAGCGAAAGGTTGCGTGTTCAAATCACAATCACGTAGGGGTCACTATTTGCAAAATTTTTGTCGCCAGTCTCCTGCAGTTCGTACACTTCCTGCAACATTTGAACAAAAGTCTTTGTCTGAACTTCAAAAGAAACTTTATCGACAGCATCCAAACGAATAGAAGAAAGTGAAGATTTACAGAATGGAGATCATTACACCAACAAACATTACAATCGCGTTTATCGGGCCATATAGCTGGTAGATTTTGCGATCTGTATCAAATTCATTTTTATCTTTTGACGGCAGGTATCCTGGCCTTACATTTGATGGACCACTCGTGACTGGTGGGTGGGAACAGCTTGATATTGCCCAGTACAGTGACTTCTATGGCATAAACCTTGCCAACTACTTCTTTTGGTATGATTTTGGTGCAGCTGTAAGTTGAACTGGAGGGAATTATTGTGTGTTTTAACACTGTTTGTGCAGCTCGCCGTTCAACACTTGAATGATGGAACCAAGCCTATACTTCCAGGAGCCCACATTAATATTAAACGATTCAATAACTATGACCCCAATCGAATTACTGACAAAGGGGTGAACGAAAAATTTGATAGTGGTGGATTTGCAATGACGACTGTCAAGGTAATTGAAGAAGAACATCCAGGTGACTTCAGGTGTTGATGTGGAATATCAACCGGAAAATTTGACATGTAATTATATCAGATGTTGTGGCTATATATGGAGATTATCTCGTCAATTCCGCTGTGTACGTTTTTGTCAAACTAATTGGAGTTGATTCTGAAAGATGACAAAAGATACACGGCAGCAGTATCCACGCTTTTCAAACTCCCGTATATCAATCCAGCCGCATGGTCTTACCCGCTTTTGGACCGCAACAAATACGGTTACGCAGTTCAAATGAACACAAGTTGAGTTTTGTTTGAACCTAGACCAACTGCTCATCTTGTTTAAAGTGTTTGGCATTGGAAAAGCGATATCCATACTGTTGAAGGAATGGAATGTCCGACGGGTCGCCGTGATGTTTCCACGAAACTCAAAAACCTGGTCTGCGGCTGCAATGGAGGTACTTCAGACGCTTGAATCACACCGCGTCTCAATTCTAGCAGTTTTGGACGTGAATATGGGAGATGACGACGCAGGAATAGCATACTTGAAAATCGCATTACAAAGAGTTGATGCACGGTGAGTTTTTGAATTGAATCGACCAAGAAGTTTTAAATTCGAAATGAGCAGATATATTATTATCTTAGGTGATAATAAAAAAGTGGGTCAAGTATATTATGGCTTATCAAGGTGAGGATACATACTGTTTATGATTGTTGTCGTAACCACAAAACTCAAGGTTACAAGCCTCGATTGGCAAAGACTACGTATGGATTGGTATGAACTATCCCATACAAAAGTCATATTCATCGATTGATAATAATGGCAAGTTTGACGCATCGCGTGGATTTGTTTGCCTGATTGGATTCAATGAATGGGACAAGTTTATGGAAGAGTACAATGCACAATTTCTGGATCAAGTCAACAACATTACTTCACCATCTGGGTATAGTGAGTTTTTAAGTTGATTCTCCGTGTTAACGTTTGTTTCAGAGTTTTTGTTGATTCGATTGCCGCCTGGTATGTGAATATACCTCCAGCATATGACTCTATAATGGTATTAGCTACAGCTTTTAGAAAGGTTTTTGTCTTCTTATAGGTTTGAAAATTTGCACTCATTCCTCACAACAGCTTATTCAACACATCGAAAGCGGAACCATGTTACTTGCGTCCAGGTCTTTACAGGATCTCATGAATTCAACTTTATTTGAATCAACAGGCTATCGTGGAATGTCTGGCAGTCCTCTTCAACTTTCAAAGTTTGGAGATCTGCAGTCAACATTTAACTTCGTGTCGATGACAGGAAATGCCTCGACGGCTGAATCAATTACATTTGCATTCACGGATGTGAATCAGACTTCTTATATTACTCGCCCCGGGCGCCTGCCTGTGTTTTATGATGGCTCTTCGACACCTCCGTCTGATGGTACAAAAAAGCAGCACGAAATATTGATATCACCGACTGAAGTATTAGGAGCCACTCTTATTGGGATGATTTCCTTTGGATTAATTCATGCCGCACTTTGTCTAATTCTCGCGATTGTCTTCAGAAAGACCAAAATGCGCCAAGGGTCAACTGTTTTCCAATGTAGCATTTGTTTAGGATCCATTATTTCATTTCTTGGCCAATTGACATATTTGAATCGCGTGTATGATGATTTGTGTGCTCTGCGTGCATTAGCCTTGCTGGGGTCTCTAGCGATTATTTCAAGCAGTCTAATTGCAAAGACCCAGAGAATCATCATAATCTTCGCATCCAAAACAATTCTTCCCAACTATTTAGTCAAAGATGGTATTTATGTTGCTATGGCCAGTTGTCTTGTGTCTGTCTCTGTGCTGTTATTGAATGTTTGGAATGCTCGATCGCATCCTTTTGCTACAAAAGTACAGCTGTCTGAAACAAGTTTCATGTATAAATGCACTTCAAAGTTATGCGATGATTGGACTGTTGTCTTGCTCTGGATTTTCAATGGGGCGCTTCTACTTACTGTTGGAGTCTTCGGATGTTTGACTTGGAATGTTGCTCCAAAGTATAACCAATCGACATCTCTGTGCGCTTTTAGCATCCTAGGAAGCATTTTAACGATAAGTTCGAGTCACGTAAGCCTATCATCGCCTTATATCCAGCATGAAATTCAAGTTCTATCGGCTTGGTGTCTGACAACCTTTGTTTTGGCCTTTGAATTCACTCCACAGATTTGGAGTCTCCTGCATAGTAACCGCCAACTGATTGCAAATCCTCCTGTCACATCACTTTCGTCATCACGGCGCTCTATAGAGACCCTTAACAGGAAACGGATTCTTGAAGCGAATTTTCCAGTTACTTTCAAAATGAAGGATTCAAAGAATGCACTCTTATGGAGTCAATGGATGCGTGCATCTGTGGTTGTGCATCGAGTGGATGGCGAAAAGGTGCATTTAGTGTTTTTGCCAAACGCAATCGGCCAACGGGCATTTGCATTTTGTGCGTCCAAGAAATCAATTGCTCTTGAGTTTGAATTTTTGACGCGTCTGAAATTTGACGGTGTTCTCTGGTTGCTTGTTTTGGATTTTGAATTGGAAGCGGATTTAGCCAACTTCCAAAACTTCTGGAAATTTTTGTGATATCTTATAGAGTAATTGGTATTGTAAAAGAGTTTGAAGAGTATATTTATTTAATCGTCAAAGTCAGCCCCATCATTATCATCACAAAGCAAAGCCAGTGCAAGTTTTCTCGCCATTTCCTGTCGCTTGCCATCACTAACATCAGAACCCGACTCCCGAAGACTTTTGATTTGAGACAGAGCTTTCTCGAAAAACTCATCATCATTCACATCCCCAAACAGAGCAGATCTCAGCTCTCTCATTTCTTGAGAAGCAGAAGCCGCGTCAAATTCATCAAATTCCGGCAAGTTAAAATCCTCACGACCAACGGCCTGATCGACTGAAAGAATTGGGGGAACTAATTTCCCATCCATAAATGCGCCAAATTCGTCATCATTCATATCGCTGGTATTCATGTCTATCTGTGCCATCAGTCCAGCTAGTGATTCCTCTTCACGTCCCAAAACGCCTTTCAGATCGAGATAGTCGTCTTCATCATCTCCGAACTCGGCCGCAGCCGCTTTCTTCCAGTTTTTTTCAGCGGGGACAAAATGAAGAGAATCGTCTTCGGCAGAAACAGCAATCTCGTGCTGTTCGAGTTGCTGAGTTTGACGAGTTTGTTCCCCTTTAGCCTTCATCACCAAGCCGCCCCACGCATTCGCTTCGAGCGCTTGCCGAACACGAAGCCAAGCATCTTCGCCTTCTTCGGCGGCAACTAACTCGGCTGACTGATGCGCAGCCCAACTCGATGCTCGGTCCAGAAGAGCCTCAGCGGCAGGACTTGATTCCGTTGGAGAAGTAGAAAGAGCCTGAACATCAATCAAAAGTGAAACGTTTGGCTGTTACGGTTTTTTGTTTGTTAGTAGCTATTGGTAGAGTAACTGAAACCCCAACCTGAACTTCGTCAATAAAAGACGCCCAGCCAATCACCGCTTCGAATGTTGGTGCAGCTTTAGAGTCAAACAGCAGAACGAGCCCATCAACAGCTGAACCAACTGAAGCCACGAACTGATTGATTGTAGCTGGATCTGTCGTTGTCTCTACAGTATCCATCCACAGCCGTACATCACACGTGTAGTACTTTGTATCTATTGTCCATGCCACGACCGATTCGTTCGAAGCAACAGGTGTTCCAGTCAACTTTTGGACAAAGGAGGCTTTGGAGATTTCAGCTGATCCTAGAATGAGAATGGCGTTTTTGGACATACTTTATAATTAGATGATTCCAAATATACAAATGCTCTTGGAAGTTTAGAAGCGTTGAAATAATATTGTGCCCCACGATTCCTTCATTTGAAACTTCCGAAAATGTCCATGTAAGGATGACATGCTCAAGTGGCGGACCGTTGCAAAAGCTCACAACCGCATTCATTCCCCTAGTACTTGCACCCTCGGCGATATTCTTGAAATCCTTTTGGCCATCTTCTTCAGCCCGCTTGCCGTTCTCGTCAAGGAAGGCTGCGGATGGGACTTTGTGCTCAACATCATTCTCTTCTGTTTGGGTGTTCTTCCAGGTAAAGCAGCTTGTCGCAACGATGGCAATAAATGATTAGTGGTGGGGTTTGCTGCTAATGTGCGTTTGTGTTCAGGAATGGTTCATGCTTTGCTTGTTCTTCAGAACCACCAACGCCGTGCAGTCCATTACACTGTCGTTTAAGAGAGTCTTCTTCCGTTGATTCTCCTTTCCACAAAGATGCATCATGCTCCCCAAATGTGGTTCAAACAATAAAATTACTTTACGTGAATGTGTGGAGCGTTGCCTGAACATCCTGTTGCACCTCACCTTGAAGACAGCCTCTGGAACCACATCCATGATGTTCATTGTCATGTAATCGATACATTGGAAACTTTGCCATTACTTTCCAGCCAACAAGTGGCCTCAGTGTGGGTGATGGGAACAAAACCGAAGGATTGGGAGCAAGTGCAAAGACTTGGCCAAGGCGAGCACAAAGAAAAAGTCATTCAAGCTTTCGGTAAGAAAAGGGAAAAGTTTGTGACGTTCCTTACATTGTGGCCTTAGGCATTCATCCTTGGTTCGCTCACACAATCTCTGACCCTGCAACCTCATTATCCGAGTTGAAATCCTTGTTAGCCAACAATCTCCACTCATTTGTAGGCGAAATTGGCCTCGACGGTGTTGCCACTCATCCAGGAACGTCTCAAAAATATGACATGCCAACTCAGCTATCCCTTTTCACACAACAATGGAATATTGCTGCGGAATTGAAAAGGCCTGTGAGTGTACACGCTGTGGGCTGTTTTGGAAAACTGGAAGGTTTCTTCCAAGTCTATTTGAAAGATGTGCCCAAAGATATGTCGCGCAAACAAAGGGACAAGTTAATGAGGGACAATGATGGTGGGACTGTATTGCAACAACAAGATGGTGATGTTCCTCGTCATCCCTCGTTGGAAAAGTGGCCTCCTGCGATAATGCTCCATTCTTACTCGGGATCGACAGAATCCATCAGGAATATCTTGCGTTATCCGAAATCAGTTTCATCGCGGTTCTACTTCTCATTCTCGTATTTTGTGAACAGTCGAACACCCTTTGACCGAATGAAAGAGAAAATCGCTGCTGTTCCAGATGATCGAATTCTTATTGAGAGTGATTTGGACGATATGAAAGCTGTGGATAATGCTTGTATTCTAGCGTTGGATTTAGTTGCTCGGGCAAAAGGATGGTCATTGGAAGATGCTGCTGTAAGGACAGGAGCAAATGCCCTGCGATTCTTGTCTCGTGTCGGCAAATGAAATCAATTTTATAAAACACTAGAATATACACAATATTTTATTCAGCTATTGTATGATACAAATCAATTTTGAATACGCAAATTGCAAGCCATTTTGTAGAGTTCCTCAAGCCAGTTCGGAATCCTCAGAATCCTTGGATGCAGGAAATCCCAATCCCGACCAAATTTTCTTAAGTGGATTCCATACAGTGCTTAGGATACCCTGTTCGTGACTAATGGAGCATCAGTTCATAGGTGGGAATCCTTAAACAAGACAATTACCGCTGGACTGGTCGTTTCACAACACCTCCATGCCCGCCTCCCTTTTTGACTATTTCTCTTTTGATTGTAATCCGCTTCGGAAACTTCGAACCTTTTTTTCTGCAGGATTCCAACGCAGAATGCACTTTTGCAAGACTTTCTTGGCTCAAGTTGGGATGATCCTTCTCGTTGAACGTTCCGTCTTTCGAAAGGGGAATACTGATTATAGCAGAGTCGGGGTCTGTTGCATGGACTGGTGGCATGAGAGTTTGGCTGGGTTCTGGTGTCGGAGTGTAAGAGGACGCACGGAAGGAGTTGTAGACTGGCTTCCCAGTCAGTGTTCGATTCTTGGACTTTTTTTTTGGAATGGTCGCTTTCTGCATGGTGCCTTGTGTCCTGAATAATGATTGAAGCTGCGTTCGAGCAGGTATCTGAAGTTGAAATGGACGAAGTTACGGACTGGATTGATATCCATAGATGGCGCGCAGATAAGTGCTTCCATTTCAGCTTGTTCTCGTATACCACTCGCATCATCCAGAAGGCCGTCCGCTTCATCTCCAGCAAGACTATCTGCAACACGATCTCCAATATCACTCTTTAGATTGTCTTCTCCTGCGCTCTGTTCTTGGCCCCTCCCTGTCAATATAGCCCCTTCAGCTGCAACCGCATTCAATTTGTCAACCAACGCAAAGTGGTCCAGCTCTTCCGATTCAATTTCGTCATCTTCGCTTTCATTATCCGAGAGCGCAAGTTGACTCTCTTCTTCGTCAATACCTTTTACTGAGCTTGGAATCTCCTCTTCATCATCATCAATCTCTGCCACAGCTTCGACCATCTCACAATCAATTTCTTCGGCTTCGTTAATGAGAGCATCTTCAACTTCAATTTCAGCAAGTGACCGTTCTCCTGTATGGCCCATAGCTGCTGTTGCGTTTTGCGGAGGAGGAGGAGGAGGAGTGCATTGAACACAAAAATCGTCGTCCACCTCCAAATTATGGATAGGTTCAGAAGCGCCACTTGCCTGTTGACAAGGCTCTTCACTTTCATTTTCCACTTCAGCCACAGACACAGTTCCGTTAGCAAAAGACGCGGGAGATAACTCTTGGACATAAACGGATGTTAACGATTCAAATTCGGTATTGCGTATCCTGTGTTTTTCAGTGGAGTTGTTTTTTGTTCAAAAGATGTCCCTTGGCTTTATAACAACAAACCACTGAATGCACTCAGGACCCGACTCTACAAGCTCCTTCACGCTAGTTTCTTTGAGTATAGCATCAGCGTCGGAGTCCATGGTGTCCGCAGCGGTCTGGGGAGGTGTCCATGTGGAAGTGTACTTAGGATGGTAGGCTTTCCGGGACAACATTGTCTCTTTTTGCCGTGGGTGAAGAGCTAGAAGATTAAAGCAATACTTGCGGTCGAGTTTGAAGAAGGCTGCTGGCGCGAGTGGTGTTGAAAAGGAGAATCTAGACGCGAGAGGAGATGGCGTTGAGTCTGTTTATTAGACACTTTTTTAAAATACAAAGAAGCAGTAATAAAACAGCAAACAAATAAAACCAAACCGAATTCCACGTTGCATTCCGGCGCCGAAACGAAGCCGCGATGAATTCTGCGTGAAAGAACAAAGCCGATCGCGTTCGAAACGCGTGCGGCGATCGCCGAAGTCAGTTGTAGTGAGGGGGCGCTTTTGTTTGTTTTTTGTTTTTGTTTGTTTCAGCGGTTGTGTTGTGTGCTTTTGTTGAAAACTGTTGAAAGCACTTCCGCACATTGAAACGGTTACTTGCACAGCCCACACGCAGGACTGCGGCTGGGAGTGGTCCGAGCACATAAAGAGGGACGTGTGCTGGGTGGGTTGCGATTTCGCGATCGATTTGGCCGGCGGCGGTGTTTGCATTTGTTGGAATAGTTTTGTTCAAGGTCTGATTCGGACTTTAATCTTATTCAAATCCTCACGAACGATTCTTTTTGAACGCATCCACGAGCGACATTTGATTTTCAACAATATCAACTTTGCACTGAACATCTTGCGCCTGGATCTTCCTCGCTAGAGACGCGACTTCCTGTGGTTTTCCTTCAGAAAACTCTGACAGGATTCAACCTTGACTTACCTCAACGCGGCCACGAGGAACACAGACGCATCCATCAATATCAGCAACAATATAGTCTCCTTCATTGACGACCAATGGATATTCAGAACTAGGATTTGAATAAATAACGGAACAGAAAGTTAAACTTGAAGGCACTCAACTCTCGACACAACGTCACAGTTCCGCCAACTTGAACACATTTCGCATATCCTGCTGCTCCCAACACACTTCCGGCTAAAGTCGTTGCAATGACTGGAAACACCCTTTCACTTTCCCACACTTCATTCAAATCCCGAACACGTCCATCGATCACTGCACCTACGGCTCCGATGGCAACTGCCCGAGCACAAAGAAGGCCGCCAAAGTAGGCGTTTGGATTTCCTGAAACTCCTGCAATAACAAGTACTTGGCCCTTTTGTAGCGAGTCAATCGGATTGACAGTTGATGCTACCGTGGGATCAGAGGCATGCGCATACGACGCCTTTTTTTCCGTTATGTCAATATTTAGAATAGCACTGTGGCATTGGCTGGGAATCTTTTCCTCACCACATGAGCCTCTCCAACAAGTCGCACCGACGGTTGCAATGGAGACGATGCTCTCGGAGATACAACTTGTGCATTCAACAGAAACCGAGTCCCAAGCTTGAGTCGCACCATTGCATCTGCAAGATCACACGTGGGAATGTCGTTCAACCACTCGGTCATTTTTGTTCTATAAATTCAATTCGAGGAACCTATCTAGCATAAATCTACGTAATGTATTCGAATTTCATATGCAATTGCGATAGCATCGTTAAATGAAAAATAAAAATGGCAATAAGTCACGACCCTTCTGATAAAAATGGTATTGAGTCACGACCTCGGTCTCAAAAGGGCCCAACCGGGAATTGAACCCGGGACCTCATCTACCCTAAAGATGAATCATACTACTAGACCATTGGGCCATGCGTAACAAGAATGACTTCACCTAACTAAGTACTCAACTACATAGAAATAATTTTTTTGGAAAAAACAGCGTTGTCTCGCCGACGATTGAGTCGTTCACCGCATCACCAACTCTCCGTTGACTTTAATACAGTTTATTCTTAATATGAATTCCAATATTGGAAATCATTGGGAGCTTTGGAACATCCGTGTTTGTTAATGACACAACGTTTGGATTATCGTTTGACGTTGTTCTAGATTTGGACATCTTTTCCAATGCCCGATCTTCATTTGACTTTCCCCCTTTTCTTCCAGACTTCCTCAACATGTTGATCTCCTCAATCAACATCTGATTATCCACCATTGATAAGATTCCATCCAGCCTGTATACATCGGCATTTTTTTCCGTCTGACGCCGCAACACCTTAATCTCATGCAAGAGATTGTCTGTTTGCCGAGAATATTCTTCTTGTACTTCTGGCTCCATTTCGACGCGGTTAAGGGACTCCGCATCTTGAACGCAATGCTGGTTGAACAAGTTCTCCACACATTTCTGCAATGGGATGATAAGTATTAAGACTCGAGTAATTCGCTGAGTAATATACCTTTAGTAAAGGGGGATCCTGGATAAATTGTACAGCATCGTGTACAGCCGTTCGAAAATGTTTCAAAGTTTGATTGGCAGCATGGAGTTTGCGGTGCTGAGAATTGTATTCTGACTTGGTTATTGTGAGATTCTCATTGAGGGACTTGATCTCTTTCTCATATGTACATTTTTGGGCATGAAGAAGCGTGAGTTCTTTGTTGATATCCTGCAAGTAGAAACGTCAAATGACACTCAAGCTGAAAAGATAGTGGTGAATTCGTTACATCGATTTGCTCCGTCATCACAGAAATTTCATTTTCTCTGGGCTCCACTTGCTCTTTGAGTTCTTTGATTCGGTAATCAAGAACAAATTTGAACTTTTCCAGTTCTTGGTTCTTTTTCTTTAACTCGTATACTCTCCGCTCCTTATCTTGAATCAATTCATCACGCTCAGACATCTATGTTTTGGTTGATTAACATATTATGAAAGGGTATGTTTTTTATCAAGTCACCTCTTTCCTAAAATTGGTTATTTCTTTCTCAAGCATGGCAATCACACTTTTCAGTTTCCTTTCGTCTTCCTTCATCCGCAGCACTTCGCTTTTGTTATCATCAATGTCCTTTGTCAACGTATTGAACTTCTTGCGCATGATTCCGTTTTCCCCTTTAAGCCTGGCTCCTTCATCTCTCTCATTACGAAGTCGTTTCTCATAGCGTCCCTGAATAAGATTGATTTCCTGATCAATGTCTTGATTATTCTGGAGCGCGATTTCTTGACATTCTGCGATTTGCGTTTTTGTTTGTAGATGAAGCTGAAAGGGATATTTTCAATATTATTCGACAAGTGAGCCAGGATTAACCTTTTGTATTTCCGCCTGTTTAACGCCTAATCGATCCTCTGCCTCCTTTTGTGCTTGTTGTAATGAGCGCTGTGTGATAAAGTCATACTCCTTCATTTGCCGCTGCCATTGATCTTGTTGGACAGTGGATTTTGATTGAAGTGTCTGATATTTTTCATATTCTTCCATAAGCTCTTGATTATACTTGGCTTCTTTCTCCTATGAACATTGGGGCATTGCAAAATGAGACAAGAGAAGCTGAAAGTTAAGCCAACCCTCACATGTAGCTCATTCATGTGTTTTCCCTTCAAGTTACCCATCTCTTCTTCTTGCTTCACTTCTTCCTTCTCCTTCTCCGCGCGTAGAACACTTGTGCTAATCTTCAAAGCTTCAATCTCTTGACTGTATTTTTCAGTCAATTCCTTCAGTTTCTCGTTAAAATTCATATCTTTTAAACGAAGTTGGTATTCGTGTTCTAATTTCAACTCTTCCAATGATCGTTGAAGTTCAGACATCAAGACTGTTTTCTCCTCCAAGTCCGATTTTGTGATGAGGATCTTTATGAATTGAGTATAAAAGAAAGTCAGGCCATTGTACCCATTGTCAGATCAGAAAATGAATTAAACCTCGTCAGAAAAGACAAGACCCCGATCTTTTTTCCCGGCGCCGCTTTTGTCTCCACGATCTGTTATTTTGAAGATGTATATCGTTCCGTCTTCACTCCCACTAAACAGGTAGGAATCATCCACACTAATTCGGAATCGATTAACGCTTGCACTATGAACTTGATGCTCCTGGTAATCACTGGATTCCCCCGTAAACGGGAATTTATAGCTTCGAACACATCCTTTCGCCGTTCCTGCAAAAAACATGCGTCCTGATGCTGATATGGCAACCTGAGTCAATGCATCGTTTGAGTCTAGTTGATTGGAGATTGCGCTATCCGTAATTTCCTGTCAAGAGAAAATTCAGTTGGGCACGTTTCATCCACACCACTAGTACCTTGAGTAATCGATCCGACCCAACGGCATATAAAACTTTCCCATCTGTCGAGCAAACTGCGCTTGTATAACTGCAGTTTTTCAGAATATACTCTCCTTCTCGCTTGAAGTCTCTGGTGACCCAACTATATACTGCACCATCTGTTCCAGAGCTCACTAATATAGAATCATCTGGAGTCCAATACAGCGATCGGACTTTTCCATTATGGCCTTTCAAAATTCCAATGTTTTCAAAAGTCCAAACTGAATACAACTGAATCATGTTTCCATGTGCAGCTGCAAACAGGTGGCCGCCATTCGAAAAGCACACCTAGAATAAAAAAATGTTGGGTCAGAAACAAAAAACTTTTTTGTGTTTTCACACTTTGGTTCACCTCTCGACATGCACGGATTCCAATCTCTTTAAACAATCTAAAGTCATCAATCAAGACGTTCATCAGACGTAGCTTGTCCCCGAAACCAATCAACAGATAGAGTCCAGAAGGATGTATTGCGACACTCGAAGCTTCTTCTGGGAAATATTTGCATAACTCGCATTCTCCTGTCAAGTAATTCCAGATCCGGACCGAGCGATCTGTGCTACAAGAAACCAAAAGCGGCTTTCTCGCGCATACATCGAGACCGATAATAGATCCATGATGAAATGGAGGTAAAATGTGTTCGAATTTGATATCTCCAGGAAGCTAATTTGGAAAGACCAAACAGGTTGAGTCCAACAAGAAAAGAGTGCATTGAATTTTTAAAAAAAGCAAAAATACCTTCAACTCAATCCCACTCAACTGAACGCGATACAAAACATTCATATCAGTCTGAAGAATCAAACTGGCCTCGGTCCCGCTCACAGCCATACTTTTCATCACAACAGCTTCACTCCCCTCCGCAAGCGGTGCTCTAAAGGCTGGGTAATACATATCCTCGCGAAGAATCGGGTCCAAAGACTTTTCATAAATATCCACACTCCCGAACGCCCCTGCAGCAATAAACCCCTTCATACTGGTTCGAACAACTGTTACGGGTGTTGGCAAAGGGCTATTTGACTCCACAACGATTGTTTGAATGATCTTTCGGCCACTGGTTATCAGGATGCGTGAATGTGAGGTTCCAAGAGCCACTTTTTCGTTTGGAAGCCATGTATGACAGTGAAAGACCTCCTGGTTTGGACATGAATACACACAATTTCCAACTTCCAAGTAATAAATGTGAATCATACCCCTTCATTGGTCAAGACTTCCGAAGCAATCGTCAAACCCCCTTCAGAGTACCTATAAATCCTGAAAAACGAGTCTCCGACAACACTTAATTGGCATCCATCTGATGGACAAATCGCCACCTCCACAACATGCCCCTTCTTTGATTGAGTTTTTGGTGGATTAATAGAAACAGTTCCCAAAAGTTTCCCCTTTTCCCAGGAGTAATAGTGAAGGATCCATTCCGGTGATCCCAGCTGTGCAACGAGATAACGCGTGTCGGACGAAAACGCGAGACTCGAGAATTCCTGGAGAATTATCAATCAATTTTACATTATTGGTTGGTCAAATAGGTTTGAAATTCAACCTTAGATTGTCCTTGATTGTCTGGTGTTGGATTCAAGGCTTTACGCTTTCTGAATGTATGCAGATCGTATATTGCTATTATTGGCTTCACAGGGTTACGTTCAGCCACCGCAAACATGTGGCGATCCGCAGAGACGGTGAACGCTGAAACTGATTCGCAGCGGTCCGAAGACATTATGAACTTTTGAGTTTTCTGGTCAATGTCAGTGACTGTATGAGAAGAGGTGTGAGCTTTCAAACTGAGTCCAAAACAAACTGAAGTGGAGCAAATCAATCCATACCAATGACATTACTACCCGCAGGAAATATTATAGTGCCTTCATCAATGTAGTAAATGTTGTCCTTTGAGACTGTTTGGCTGATACCCAGCACCCGCCTACGAGGTTGGACGTATCAGAAGAATTCTTTACCAGAATCGAAGAATATTTGATTATAGTTTACGTGTGAGCAGCAGAGGCAATAGACATTCTTACAAACAGATCAGAATCAAGAGAGGCTTTTGTTTGGACAAAATTGTCTTGTTTTTTTTTTTTTTTGAAAGCAACTTAAATATGCAAACCCACTCAGACCAATCATCGCCCAACAACTCCATCTGCCGATTGCTTCGCGGCTGTGATTAATTCACGCCGTCTCAAACGCTCAGCTTCCATCTCCCCACTTTTGTTCCATGCCTCCATCGACAAGGTCTTTTCTCCAGACAACAATGTCCAAGCACGCGCAATCTCCATACGAAGCATGAAAGCTTCTTGGGTATAAAGCGGCTGGCCATTTTGAGATGTCTTCTTCCGCTCAGTCAAGAAAAATGATGTTAAGGCCTGGATCAAAGTTAAATTTCGATTGTAAATGCAAATGCAATCCTTCTATCTTATGTACCTCATTCATTTCTTCCGAAATATTGTAGTCTTCGTTTCTTGAAATAGCCCCCAGATACGCTCTCATGGCATTCAGATTGTCTACAGTCGTGTATTGTGGAGACTCCTCCACTGATGCCACCACATAGTCGGCTGCTTGCTGAACAGGAACGACGCATTGAATCTAACAAAACATTGCGTCAGATAGGAGCATCAAGATTGGCACGAATTTTAGCATACATCAAACATGCACTTTGCTTGACTGAGAACCAACACACTGAGATCAACAACAAGCTTTCCTGAAGAATGATCAGGACTGTCACATCCGCTACCAACAGCAAAAGGCAATTCCGCAAAGGTAATCACGTCATTCAAATGGCGGACGTTCATGACACCTTTTTTTTTTTTTTTTTTTAAAAAAAAGCAGATGTTAGAAAAGCAACGTAGCTGTACTTTGAACGCACCTTGTTCCTTCAAAATCCCACTGTCCATCCCGGCTTCATCAATTACGACATATGTGCGATCAGGAACTTGGAGTTCACCGCTGAGCAATCCATGCACAGCCAGCTCTCGTTCAGTTGCAGCGTTTGCTGGTCCTCCACCGACGGAGGCTGGTCGGGTATGTATCTCCTTCCATGCTTCCCGGCTCACAAAGACACCAGGTGCGATTCGTTTCTTGTTCAGGTATTCAATGGTCATTGGAATGGAACGAACTCGAGGAAGGAGGGATTCAATCGCATTGATGATCGCTTTAGAAACGACACTGGTTGGAATGTTGTGGAGATTCAAGGGGAGGTTTCCAGTGTGGACAACATCATGGCGGGATCGACTGTTTCATACAATGTTAACTTGTACATATTTGTCACACTCGACGAAGATACTTGCATCTTGGAAACCATGTGAACCAATAAATATTCAGCGGCAAGAACGTCCCCCATCACGAAAGGAAGGAGATAGTCAATGGTGATTCCTCGAACAACTTTGGCATCCACTTCCAAATGTTGCAGAGGGTGGAGAAGTGGGGAAACACTGTCGTAGTACACAACGTGGAGAATCGGCAAGGAGTTGAATGGTTCCATTTCGTCCTGTATCATATGGGCAGTGGACCTTTCCAACAAAAGTCAATAACTCATCGTATCCATCAGTTGAAAATAACAAACATGGGGTCAATCTCAGAATCCTCGACTGTATCCTCCTCTGGAGCTTCAGGCAACTCAAGAATACCAACAAAATCATTGATTGAGCACAGTTGCAGATCCCTTGGTTCGCTTCCATACACTTTAATAATGACAAGAGTCTCTTCGGGGCGTACTGTCTTTCGCTGGATGTGAACATTCTTTGCATTGGACCCTAGCCAACGCCACGAAATCAGACTCACAAATTCCCAATTGTATACCAATAAAATAAATACCTTGAACGTGCATGGCTGCGAATCTTTCAATCAACAGATCTTCACCTTGAGATTGTGCAGTGATTGCCCAACTTGTCTCTCCCGGTACTGAAACACAACAAAAAGGAGTCTTTTGACCGTATTTCCCAAACATGAAATCGTTGGCGGCTTCGTCGATTGTCCACTTTGAGTTTGGTTCGTTGAGCAAAGCAACCTTGTCGCTGTAATGGCAGGACACGGATTTCTGAGTTGTAACAGAAGAGTTTAGTTGACGCTCGTAATATTAATGGTACTAGAAGAACCTTCTCGCCAGTTTCTGAGTGGATTAGGTTAAGTTCGGTCATGTAGATTTGGGGAGAGAAGCCGTTGTCCTGCACCATTCCCCTGAAACGAACCAATGAGCCAGACTTTGAAGCCGAGGACAGACGTTGAATCTGACGTAAAAAGTACGTGTGTTGATAGGCATGTAAGCGTAAATGTCAGTACTTACTGCTTGGCCCCTCAACTCATCCCTCAGCAGCTCTTGCACCTGTTCGAGGCCTGAGAAGTAATTGGATTGAGCTCGAAGGATCAAGAAGCTGTTTAGTTGGACAGCCTTACTTCCAGCGTTGTCGGCAATAAGTTCGTTCAGGCGTTGCATTTTTTGTATTTCTATTTTTCGTCCGAACACCAAGCAGATGCAGAATTAATTAACTGCAAGAATTCAGCAACAAATAAATACAAATAATAATGTTTGCTTCGTCAGCCACGCACCGCGCACCCGCCTCCGCCGCGCCGTCGAAAACAGGCGCAGCGAAGGCGGCCCCGGCGCGCGCCACCGAAAATCGCGCCAGCGCGCGCCTCACGCGCCCAGCGGCGCCAGCGGCGGCGCTGTCGTTCCGCGAACGCAAGCTGCGCGACTCGGCTCCGCAAAACGTTCTGCCGCCGCCGCCGCCGCAGACCGGCGCGCCGCTGCGCAAGCCGCTGCCGCAAAGTTCGGCGCGGCCGCAAACCTCGGCGCGGCCGCGAACGGCGGCGGCGCAAAAGCCGACGCAAACGGACGCGTTTGTCACGGCCAACATTGACGACATCTTGAATGCAGAATCGACAAAGGACTTGGACAAGAAGGCAAAGCAGAAGACGCGTCCAGTGGGGACCGTCCAAGCGGCAGGGGGTGCTTTCGCAAGGAGGAATACTACTTTTGGCCAGTCGGCTCCACACAACGCTGTGAGTTCTTCATCTAAATGTTCCTTCCAACTTTGAACTGATAGCTGTTTGGTGTCAAAAGGAACGTGACACCACCGAGAACAGCCAACAAAAGAGAGCATCGATTTACGCGGGCCCTGTGCGAGTGGTTCGGAAGAATCCAAGCGCAACCGCCCCTATTGTAAGTTGACATGTCCCTTTTGATGGCTTCTCATACCGTAAATTCTAGATACCCCAAGCGGATTCCACCTTCTCTCATCAAACAACGACGTTCGCTGCATTGCGAAGGAGTAATACAGACGAGTCTCTATCATCGCTGTCTCAGCATTATTCGCAGAGTAATTCCCAACAACACACAAAAAGTGTTGTTCCCGCCGACAGTAGTATTCAGAGTACATCGGAATTATCGTCAACGATTATTCCACACCCCCAAACACCATCATCAATGAAACCGCCTCAAAGAGTGGCTGTGGCTCATATCGAAAATCCAACTTCAAGAGTTTTACCAAGTCAAACTTCAAAACAGCCATCGCATCAAGATGACAACATCGTGCATCATTTCTCGGCAAAACTGTCCCTCTCTGCAGAAGCTCTTACATCCACGAGCATCTATCGCGGAATCCATTCATTGTCATCCAATGCAGGTGTAGCTGGAAGCACCGCATCCCCGGCCGCTACGTCAAATGGGGGTGTTCAGCTGATCCAAACTCCTCGCCGGATTCTTGAACAAACCAAAACGCGGACCTTGGGTCTCGCCGTTATGGATGCTGGTATCATATCGGGGACTACCCCAAGTAGATTGGGTCCAGCTGCTCGTGCAGGAAATTTAATGAATCGCTTTCAACAAGCATCATGTGACTCAATGAAGTCTGTCACTGACGACAGGGACTCTACGGCGAATGCAGTTGTTCCGGTTCCGAAACCAGAAACAATACAGGATGCAGCTCCGTCGCGTGAGATGAGCCTGCCACAGCGTGGTCTGCTCCCAAATCCATTTGAAGTATTGGGAATGTTGCAACCACCTGCTGGCTCTGATGGCACTGTTGCTGTTTCCCCCAAGCAATCGTCAGCAGAGTTGGTTGAAAATGTGGGGGCACCATTTGAATCAAGAATGAGTCATGCAGGTTTACCTGATGTTTTTGAATTTATGGCATCGTGTGAGCAAGTAGTCGAAGGGCGTGAAACTTGTAGCTCTTCCACTCCCATGGTGAAGGGTGTTTGCGAAGAAGTGAATGAAGCCGCCGAGGAAGATTTTGGCGTATTGATGCCGGTCACTGAATCTGAGGTGGTCAAAGTTGTACATCCAGAGGAGGAGGCCCACAATGATGCATCATCCACGACCGGCAAGAACGACTCTGATACGACGATAAATGACCTCATGTCGTGGAAAAGAGTGTCCCCAAGACGAGAAGGTGGAAATTCTGGCGAAAAAGAGTATCGTGGTGGTCACACTGTCCGGGCTGATCCTGTATCACTCAATTTAGTCAATCAGCATCAACATGCGGCGAAAGAGAAGAAAACATCAGAGACTGATGAAGCTGTCGCGCTTGGTGACTTGGAGGAGAGATTCAGGGGGATCGCCAGTCGATTGTTGGGTCAAACAGCTGCTGAAAATAAGTTGCCAGTGGCCGCTGAGCCTCTAACGGAGTCAACCTTCTTGATGGAACGAGAGTCAGAAACCTCTCCACCGTTTGAATTGAAGTGGGAGTCGCGAAGTTTGGCGAATCCTGCCCCAGATTTGGATCACGATCAAATTAATTGCGAACTGGATGTTTTGGACGAAGAAGAGAGGAAATTGATTTTGGAGATTCGCAAAATGGGGATTTCCTTTGACGTTGACTTATGAACATTATAATATAGTGACTTCTTATTCTATTTTTGGGGCTTTAGGTCTCATTCCAAAGAAGATCTTATTTCGGTCTTGCGATAAAGTCAGGGAAAATATTGTTGAAAAATCCATAACTTTGGTGGCTGGATAAAACAAAATATTGCGGTTTATATTCGTTAACTTCTATCCTTTTGTATTATTTCTTTCTTTTTGTTTCATTTTTAATTTATGTGAAGATTAAGGAAGATTATATGTTTTTATTATTGAATCGAATAAAGAAAACGAAGAAATAGACATAAGAAATTAAAACGAAAGCGGTTCAGTGTCAGCCAGGGAGAACCCTGTTACCAGCGGAAGCCACGAGGAGGCCCTGAACTCATATCCCGCCATTACCTTTTGATCGCGTCCGTCCATTAAAAAAAAAAAAAAAAAAAAAAAAAAAACGGAAGAAAGAAAGGAAAGCAACAAAATATAAGATACAGAAAGGACAACACTTGCAGAGCCCAACTTAAAACCAAAGCACCCATGAATGTAAAAATAAATAAAAAAAGTCCCCTTTTCCTATTTTTTTTTTTTTTTTTTTTTTTTTTTTGGTGGCGCGTCTTTTCGCTTGTTTTTTTAACCCCCTTTCTTTTTGTCTGTTTTATGGGCCCGTCTTTTCGGTTGTTTTTAAGGGTTATTTTAGGAGGGGACTTGGTGAGAATAAGAAGGGGTTGGTGGGGGATGAAGTGTTGTCCAAGTTAGTTCCCGAGTTCTTGAAGAAGTTATTATTTTTTAAGAGAGAAGAAGTTTTTTGTGGAAAAGAGGGGGGGATATGCTCCCTATTTATACCTTTTTCGATTTTTGACAATTCTGCAATGTTTGTCAGGTAATCTGGCATGTACCCGAAAACGAGGTAACCAAGCATCAGAACGCGTCGAAGATTATTGCAAACCGATTAAACACGCTACTGCGGTTCTAATGCGCTTTTTAAATCCTGGAAACGCGTTGGTTTGTGTTGGTGTTGATGGTGTTGGAAAAGTATGGCATTTTGGACGAAAGTGGTCGACTCGAGTGAATTTGCATCTCGTGTCCTCAGAAGCTAAACCGACCTTTAACGTCATAAAAAAATCATGAATATACTCGAGAGTATTTCTGAGTACGTGGACTGGCTTCCTGACGGCTCGGTCCAAACAGGGAGAGTCGACAGCAGCAAACAACTAGACATCACCGCGACATCATCAGATACAGAGATCAACAGATTATCGCAGAAGAAATCGTTTATAGACTGTGCTATATCTGCCGCGATAGTCACCCATTCGAGGGATACGGATACTTTAGCAGCAGAGTTTGTTTGATGCACGATACGTGGACGACCAGAGGTCCCGTGTCCACCCAATTAAATCCAAAGGAATAAAAAATACCATATAATGTTTTGGTGATGTCATCGGTATATAGCGTTGCCTCAGCCATCTTGGGTTCATTTCACGCAACTAAGAACGAGACCAATCAAGCGCAGATTCCGTAAGTCGCGTATTGAAACTTGATATATTTGAATGAGATCGAATGGCTGGTCCTATTGGCGGCAGCTTAACCTGTTGAGGTTCCGTCTGTGTGGAAGTTGACCCAACCACGGGCAACCAACACATTGAACACATGCGGCCTCCATGATAAATCCGAAAATAATTTTCGAAATTCAAATGGGCTTGATCACTATCCTGGGTATGTGGATTCTGATATGCCTTCGTTGAAGACTTTGTGGTTATATCATGATTGCACCACGACCTAATCGAGCTGCTGATTGAGTATCCAGAAGTCCACACCAGATCAGCGCTCCATCTTTCGATATCAATAGAAATAGAAATAAGTAAACAAAAGAAAAGAAAAACAACCGCGCCACCCCACTTCCAAAAACCGAACTTCCCATCGACAGCACCAAAGAAGCAGAGCTAAAACGTGTCGAAGGAGAAATAATTTGTCAGAGTTGCGAATAATTGCAATCGGTGAGACCAGTGTGTCTCAGAACAGCGTGATTCCTGGCGTTCTGCGGCGTCAAGACTCGTCAACCGGTTTCTTAAGGAGCTCATGTCTATGTTTCGTACTTGATATTAGATATCACTGGTGAAGGTGGCCATTGGTTTCAAGTTTCGATTTTCATAACAATGGAGGCAGAAACGAAACTTATTTTAATGTTGTATTGCCCATATTTGTGGCTTGTACCCGTTTTATGATATCACGCAATGCCATTATTTTGTATCATATTGTGATATTTTGTAACAAAGTAGACCAGTCACATGAATAGAAGCTTGGTCAACGCGCAGAAATCATAATTGCCAAGCTGAACTGAAAAAAAGCGGATGAAATTACCCTTCGATTCCATAATAGAATCTCGTAGTCCTTAATTCATGTCTAGCAGTTTTACTACGGCGGACTTGGACATTCTTTCTCTGCTGCCGCTGGACGCGCTTGCCCGTATTCTTGTCCTTCTGCACCCCGACACGCTCGACACTCTTGCCGCCACATGCACGCGCCTCCACACCAAGACGCGCCAGCTCCAGGACGCCAACTGGTTTGCGGTCGAGCACGTGATCCACATCATCGCCGACATCGAGGCGCAGCTGGCGCACCTCGACGCGACGCAGCAAGTCGACGCCGACGCGCCGTTCGTCACGGCGTGGCAGCACGCGTTCGCTGCACGGCTCGGCGCGCTGCGGCTGCAGCGGCGCGCGCCGACTTATGCGCGCGCGCTGCTGAAGACGCGCGGCTTCGGCGCGCGCCAGCTCCAGATGCTCGGCGACAATCTCGGCGGCGCAGCGACCGCGGCGCTGGTTCGGTGGCGCAGCGGCGGCTTTGCGTCCGCGCCGTCCGTGCTCGCCGCAGTCCGAAGTCTGCTGGAGGACGCGCCGTGGATCGAGGCTTCGTGCGACGTCGGCTTGCTGCTGGTGTGGGCGAGTGCTGTCGGCGCCTTGGACATTGTGCAGGCAATCGCCGCAAATCCAGCGCACTGGAACAAGGCAGAGAATACCCACGCCTTGGCAATGATTGCATCCGCTGGCTTGGGCCACTTGAACATTCTAGAGTATTTAATCAAGGAACGAAACATAAATCCCGCAGCAAGTCACAACTCTGCGTTGGAGTGGGCTGCCAAATCGGGTCAATTAGAAATTGTGAATTTTTTGCTAGCCGACAGTCGCGTTGATCCAAAAGATGCTTCTAGTATGGCTTTTGTTTGGGCGTGCAAGTCTGGGCATTTGGAGATTGTTGAGCGGTTGTTGGAGGACGGAAGGAGCGACCCCACTGACCAAAATCACGGAGCACTTATTTGTGCTGCTCGATTTGGATACACTGACATTGTCGCGCGTTTATTACAAGATGAGCGTGTGAATGTGAATGCTCAGGAGGGTCACGTCCTCATATCTCCTTCTGTTAACGGCCACGGCCAAACTCTTGAAGTTCTACTGAACGCGGGTGCGGATTTGAGTTTGACACAATATCGGCCATTCCATCTGGCGCTACAAGCCGGAAACGCAAAGATTATACGCGTTTTTCTTAGAAACACAACGGGTTGGGCTGACAACGTGTGGATGTGTATGCACATTCTTTTACAAGCACCTCGTAGGAAATATTCACTGGCAGAATTCTTGTCTATATTCATGTAAAATCAGTTTAACTCTTCATTTGGAATTTTGTATTTTTAAAATAAAGTCATTTGCTCTTAATGCTATTCAGAACGTTTCCACCTCCATCGGCAGTCAATTGAACTTTCATTAATTTAAGACTGTCCTTTTCTGGTTTTTGCTTCCTTTGTTAATTGACATTTTATTGACAGCAAAACTAAAAAAAGGGAGATAAAGAAAGAACATTTCGGGGTAGTTAATGCAATCAAAACCAGCTCACTTTCGGCTTGAAAAGGAGCCCCTTCATGGCAGCCTTCGCGATTTCTCCTTCAGCCTTGGTTTCGTCTTTCTCTGTGATGGAAGTCGCCACCACAACGGTACAGCTTGCATTCTCAATGCAATAATCTGATTCCTTCTTGGCTTGTTCGGGCGCGAATTTACTGAATGGCGACACCACAAGAACAGTGGGCTTGTGAATTGCAACAAATTCACAAGCAGCAACTCCTGGAACTGAGGTAGCAGTAGTCACTTGAACTTGATACTGAAGAAACGAGTATTTTGGATCTGTAATGTAGCCTACGAGGTCCTTAGTTTCCTTCAAACCCTTGGTAGTTCGTCAAGAGTGGTCAGCCCAGTTTGATTTTTGCAAGCAATATTCCAGAAAAGATTCACCTGCTCTCTCTCAGACTCCTTATCAACGACACAAAGAATAGTTACTTTGTCGCCTTTGGTACAGACATTATCCAAAGCCCAATAGACGCCAGCAAGAGATGGAGATGCAAGGCTCAAAAGAATGCAAATATTGCGCGAGTCGGTCATTTTTCTTCCAGATGTTTGTTTAGTAATTGATGTTCCCTGCCACCTGGATTTGTTGTTTTTATATTGAATTAGGTTAAAGGTTCGATTTGTTTTTAAGTGGGTACTCAAATCATACTGCATTCAGCCCCATTCCACGAATCGACGAGTCAAACTGTTAAAATTAATGTCTGTAAATACATCAAGTAATTTGACAGAATGTTAACAAACGACTTAATTGACTTCTGATTACCAGAAATGAAAAAAAAAAATGAAGAAAATAAACTGAAATAAATCTCCTTCTAATTTGTTCGCAAACTATAAATCTCGCTCTAGTTGTAATCTAAAACTGCTTCCTCTCGTCAGCGTTCGTCGAAGAACGTGTTCCCTCATTCCAGGTACCGGAGTCGCAGTAGAAGGTGTACCTCCAGCCTCTATTCCAACTGCAGGACTTGGAGTACGAGTACGCAGGAGAAAATCGTTGACGGGGGTTGACGTTCGGGAAGGTTGAAACTGTTCATGTTCGGGATCCAGCATTACATTCGGGCTTTGAACGCGTGAAGAGAGTGTTTGTGAGTCGGACGGCTGTGGGGTGCTGGGAGTGGAAGCGCGGATTGGTTCCATAATTGCTGGGGCTCTGTTGAGTTGAATATCGTCAATTTGTCTTGAATTTAGGATAAAACCGAGGAGAGATTAAATATACCCCGACAGCAGTTTTGAAAGTTGATTGGCAAGCGGGTGGTCATAATCCGGACGAAAACTAATTGGGACATAGTCGCTGTCACCTAAACTTTCAAGAGTGTTGTCCGGATCAGGAATTCCTAGCAAGTTCCAGATTTCATCCGCCAGAGCAGATTCACGAACGGTAAGCTTTTTGATCAATGGAAGTGGCGTCTTGTGGAAATCTTTTGGAGTTGTGGTTTCCTCAATGTCCGAATCCTCCTGGTAACCCTTCAAACCAGCTTGTTCTTCGCCGTCATCTTCATTCCCACTATCATTATCGTCAATATTATCTTCTTCATCCTCGCCGTTTTCTTGTTGGAGTTCGTTTTCTGCTGTATCACTGACACCAGGCATCTTGTGTTCAGAGTTGTCCGAGTACCCAAAGGACTTCCCAGCGCGAAACGCGCCACTACCACCAAACGCAGAGCCGATGTCTTTTGTTTCCTCTCCGCGAATTCTTTTATGCTTATTTTGGCCATTGCTTTCGTCCGAGTCGCTGCTGCCATTGTCGAAAGAACGCTTCAAACCTATTAATCATTTTGTTTTGAGTACAGATATTTTTGGGAGTGAAAGGGAACAAGAAAACACCGAGAAAATAACCTGTGCTTGTTTCAAACGTCGTGGCAGCAGCAGAAGGGCGGATTGGCGCTGGTCGGAGCAAATTTGGTTCGGACATGTTTTATTGAAAAAAGTTCCGAGATGGCCAAACGTCCCAAAAGAGCTGGCCAGAATTATGCAGACAAGAAGCGGTGAAAATTATGCCCTGAAGCGAATCCTATGGTAAAGACCATGTCGCTTCTTTGGTTAAATCTTCAATCATAACAATGTTGCCATTGAATTTGCTCTGACCGAGTCTCAGTCTGAAACGTTGCTGCCCATCTAAAATTTATCCCACGAACTTGCAAATAGAAAGAGACTGATGCGCGAAGGTATCGTGGTATTTATTTGCGATGGCAATCTGAGCAGAAGTTGCAGAACCATTATTAAACCATTCTCTCACTCTTCGGCATCATTTACATCCATCTTCATTAGCTGTGTATCAATTTCATCCAAATCAATGTTTGACGCTATTGACATGGCACTTCTGGGCGAACAGCATATCTGGGATCTTGAATGTCTTTCGGATAAACTCCGTCAGTCCATGAGTCTTAAATCAAACGTGGACATGTACCGCAGTATTTTTTCGGAATCGATCGAATGAGTTTGGAGGCTCGAAAGATCATTTTTGGTCTTCCCCGTGTTCTCATTGGCATTTGGCAAGAACGCGAAATTACCAGCGGCGAGCAGGAAGGCGTGAACGTGGACGATGGATACTCTCTTGCTTTGGTGGCCAACGACTTTCTTGTGCCATTTTGCGTAGTTTGTCAATCAGTGTGGCCTGGACGTCGTTCTTGTGGAACACGATAATTCAAAGTTGGCGTCACGAAGGAATATATTTTTGTCGATGCATTCTTGCAGGCTGGAAAGGGCTTGATCAAACAGAATAGCTATTTTCGAATCTTCTATTTTGACGTTTAAGTTCCTTTCTGTTAAATAATTTTTGTTCTTGAGCAAAACTGTGGATAAATTGTAGTCTTTCCAGAACCATACTGATGCACATCAAGGCAATTTCCACTGAAGGAAACTCGTTGTTACTGGCTCGGGTCTCGCCAATGAGCTGTTCCTTCGGTTTGGAGAGGACGCCAAGGCTCCACGATAAGAATCGCTACAAAGGACTACTGTGCATTTTCGCACTAATTCGCATCTGACACAGGACAGATATCATCGATGTTTTATTGTACTAAGGGAAAGGAGTTTAAGGAAGGGTTATTACTACTTTGCCAGACACATGGCCTTCTTCAAGATATGCAAATGCTTCCGGTGTTTTTTCAAAGGGAAACGTCTTATCAATAACCGCAACGAGAGTTCCTGCTTCAATAGGGGGTGTAATTTCTTGAAGGCACTTTCCACCGGCACTTGCCATAAAGCTCTCTACGTTTCGTGACTTGTCTCTGAACAAACCTCCAACCAATGCCCCAACCATTCCACCAAACAATTTTCCTCCATTCTTTTGCCCCACTCCGACATAGGAACCCCCTGGAACAATGACTTTACAGACATCGGAAATTGGAATTGTAGATACATTGTCAAGCACAGCGTCGTACATGATTCCAGCAGTGGTAAAGTTCTCCTTGGTGTAGTCGATGACATGATCGGCGCCGAGCTTCTTCATGAGATCCAGGTTCCTTGTCCCGCAGACAGCCGTTACTTCAGCACCGGCGGCTTTTGCAATCTGCACAGCAGCCGTGCCCACACCACCTGAGGCGCCGTGGATGAGCACGTGTTGGCCCTTCTGCAGCTTGAGCACGTTGTGGATGGCTTGAAACGCAGACGTTGCCGAAATTGGAAACGAAGCGGCCTCTTCGAACGACAGCTGCGCCGGCTTGTGCGCCAGCGCGCGGTGGCTGCCGACGGCGAACTCGGCAAGCCCGCCGAGGTCCATGCCCGGGTCGCCGAAGACCGCGTCGCCCGGCGCAAAGTCGGTAACGTTTTCGCCGACGCGTTCGACAATTCCGGCAAAGGCGCCGCCGGCGATCGAACCAGCGGGCGGGCCAGCGGCGCCGACCACCGCACGGATTATGTAAGGCTCGCCGCGGACAAGGTGCCAGTCGAGTGGGTTGAGCCCGACGGCCTTTACGCGGACAACAACCTGGTCGGCTTTTGGTTCTGGGATTGGAAACTCTTTGAGTGCTAGTGCACGTTCAGGCGCTCCGTATCGCTCGAATGCAAAAGCTTTCATCATTCTAGTTTTTCTTTGGTTTTAGTTGGATCGTTCCTCCAAATCGGACTCCTTTTAACTTGTAACTGTTCAAGAAATCGTGGGAACAAAAAATTGCTAAAAAGCGCTGAGTGGCGCAGTGTTGGCTGACACAGCAACCAACACACCAACCAAAGTCGTTGAATGAAGCAAAATAAATGATTTAAAAATTGCAAACTATCTGCACTTTAAGCCTGATTTTTCAAACGACGTAAGAGTCAATTACATCGACTGGAGAAAGCACCATACAAGTACATGAGATTCCCCAGCTTGTAAATCAAAGTCATTTTTTACTTAATGCCGATTTATAATTTTAATTGCAACTCTTTTGGGGCAATTACTCAGGCACTGTTGTATTGCTAAGAACGGTGACTTAACCAGTTTATAGTATTTACCAACTTAAAAAAGCTGATAGTAGAGCTTACTCAACTGGAGCTCAGCTGGAGATACTTTTTAATCAAGTTAATTGCTCACGAAGATACAAGTCCCCAGCACCATGATACAAAAGAAAAAACTAAAATCATCACTCGAGATGAGGGACTGGACTGCAATTTGAGTACCGCGTTAGACACCGTTCGATGATCTGCCCGATAAAAACTAATGAGTAATTTGATTGTAGATAACGGTTTGATTATTTCTGAAGGCAAACATGAAGTCAACCAGAAGGTCCTCCCATGGATTCAGTTTTTGGAGTTAGCGCGCGTGTATTTGAAAGTATATGAACAATCAAAGCAACTTTGAAAGGATTGCACTGTCTCACATTTTCACTTGCCAGTCAATGCGGCTCTTAGCTTTCTTAATCCCACATGATTTATCTTCGCTGTTATAACTGAAGCAGTTTTCCACATTATTATTGACGCCTCAAGAAAATAACAAAGGTTTCAAAATGGAAGGAATCGAACAACAACTTGCACACCTGAACGCTCGAATCGCAGTAAAGGAGGCTAAGGAAGACGAAGCCGATGCTCTACTTCAACAAGCAATACAGGCGAGGGAGCCGGCTCACATCGTTGCTGGCCTTCAAACCCGTTTGGATGCCGCCATTCAGGGTTTGGTTGCCCTACGCAATGAAAGAACGGCGCTCATCAATATGAGATCGGTTCTGCGTCAAACCGCGGCTACTGAGGCTTCATCTGGTACTTACTTGAATCTTGTGTGTTTTGACTCTAAATAAGGTTTCTTCAGTTGTTAAAGACATATCGGATATCAAAAAGAACTCAAGGTTCGTAAGATTAATACTTCCGAGAACTTTATGTGTTACGTGTATTCTCATCTGCCCCTTTCAGGAGGAGGCCCAAACCAAAGCGGGAAGTAAGTCTTCGTCGAAGCGTTCTCAAGAAAGTGGCGAGAGCAGTGGCTCGAGCAGTCGAGGCGTCGATGACGGACCATCCCCCAAATCAGATTCCTCCGGCAGTGGAAGAAGGCTGAGCAGTGGTGAGCTTGCCGTCACGGTGAGTGAGAGATGGCAAACTGGATCTGATGTTGGCCAAGCCTCAGAGTGGAGGGAAGAATCTGGAGCCGAGTTTGACTGATTGGATATCTCGCCAAATCCCAATAAGGAAGAGAATCACTTGGCTGTCTTCGGCTTAACAGTCAACAAGTAAAAGCTGAGATTAGAGCTTATTCGGGAGCGCAAAGTGGAGCACTATATAGTTTGATCAAAGACGATAAGAAGGATTATTGTAAAATACATATTCTATTATTGTTTTTTCGCACGAAACTACTTTGATATTTCAGTGAGTTTTACGAAAATTCATTACAAAAGTTGCGTCGAACCTTGTTTCATGGGAGCAATCAAAGGAACCTCGCACTACGATCGATTCATGGCGTGGTGTATTCGATACAAGTACCCAATGATGGGTATGTAGTCTTGGAATCTGGCCTGTACATGGCTTGTAGAAGCGTTTTAGGGTAAATGATGTCTTATTTCCAATACACAGCTCTTCATTTTGGATTTATTGCAATCTCAAGCGCTTTGGTTTGTGGAATGGCAACGCTGGTGATTGTTCAACACAGAGTAGAGATTGGTGTCTCATACACTGCCCCAAGTATCCTAATGACAGCCATTTACACTGGTCTTTCAACATTTGCTTGGATAGTTCCAACTGTTCTTTGTGCCTCCCAAAGTATTGACCGGGCGCATCAAGCATTGTGGGATCGTCTTGGTGTCAACCAAAAGAAACGCTTTTGGTTCTGGTTCCTGATGATCAATTCGACCAGTCTCATCATGTGGTCTGTCATAACGACTCTGTTTTGGGATGTCACTTGGGTGTGCTGGATTGGAAGAGGGGAAGGTGCAGAGCTGAACCCATATGAAGGCGGCTTGTGTAATCAACTGACCAACATCTGGTTCTATGCCATTTTCGTGGTTCTTGCTGTCTTTGTGAACTTGTTTCTTGTCGTGGATGAACAGTTGGGTGTTCAATATACGAAGGGGGAAGACAAGGGGGAAACAGATAGTGTCAGTTCAGAATACGGCCTGACATCTGTACCATACAAGGATTTGAATGCATCTTCACAAGAGAAGGCCCCCATTCGTGAAATTTAGAGTCCTGAATATTTCAAACCACCGCGAGCAATAAATACCAAACGATCCAAGTTTTTGTTTATTCACTCTCTTTCCGTTTCTTCCGCTCTTGCGGTTCTTCTTCATCTTGTACTTCCCCAATGACTTGACCCGCACTTCCCCTTTTGACATGCTTCATGACTTCCTCCTTAGGTAAGTAGGGGCAATCCGGTCCAAGTTCGCCCTCTACATCCTTCCGCAATAAGTCAGCCCTTCCCAACAACTTACTACGCTCCAACCTCTCTCCTTCAAACCGATTCATTGTTTCTTCCAAACCAGGCACAATCCTTGCAAGATCTTGATATGACTTTGTTTTCGCCAAATAAGCAATAGGTAGCAAAAACGGATCCTCATCACCATCTGTTGTTCCTGGCAATTGTTTGCCCTTCAATTGAGCTCTTTTCCCGCGTTTCTGTGATGCAGGCCACATTTGCATCAACACATATTTGCAGTTATGAAATACCATGTCATATTGTACTGCAGCTTTTGCATACGCAATTATGGCCTGGGTAGGTGAATGTTGCGTTGTTGGATTAAAAACGGAGAAGTTTGATTCGGGGCCTCGAGCCATCATGAATGATGATACAGATGCTGTGGAAATAGTTGTTTTTCAGTTTGCACAATATGTAAGGCGGAAGACATACTAACGTGCAATCTTTTTGAGTTTTTCAACGTCATTCAATGTGTATAGGTCACCATTGGCAATCAAAGGAATCTTTATAGATTGTGCGACTGCTTCGAAAATATCCCAGTGTCCCGGATCCTGTGGTCTCTCGGACCGGAATCTAGAGAGCGCACATAAAATTTCAATGAGTTTTGAGTTGGCGTTGTAACACAAGTAGTTGGACCTGCAGTGAAGGGCGATAGCGCTCACTCCAGTCTTTTCAATCCGCTGAACGAGCTCAATAGTCTTTTCTGGAGTTTCAAGCATCCGAATTTTTGCCGTGATAGGCAGGGGAACTTTTTCCACCAAAGCTGTGAGAATCTGAACCACAGAATGAGTGCCACATTGACGTCATAATACACACAGAATTTACGTACGCCACATAATCTATCCGGTTGAGAGAGAAGAGCAGCGCCCATAGCACCTTGTATGGAGAACTTTTTAGGGCATCCACAGTTCAAGTCGATTCCAGAACAATCCTGAGCACTGTCAGGATACAAGAAAACACCCATTCAGAAGAGAACCAGAAAAACAAATACAGAAGACGGCATACACAGCAAGTCCAGCGAGAAGAGCCGTATCGGGGTCCGCAGACCCAATCTGAATCACAAGTTTTGACTTTTCGTCTTTGTGGACACGGAGATTAATTGTGCCATCGTCCAGGTCAATAAAGTCAATTGTATTCGAAACAACTGCATAGGGTGTTAGGGCGAAAGGAACCATTTGCGAGTCAGGGGGCTTTTTTGTCTAACCGTTCTCAACTCGTTTTGATCTCGCCAGCCTTCTATCAATTGTTTCGGGACTATACACGATATCTAAGCCGTTGAGCAGCATAAATCTTCCTGTAAGCAGACCAAAAAGAGTGAGCTCTCTACCAGCGCCTTGTTCAAGTGCGAGCATCCGCATTGGAAGAGTCCCACATCGCACCATTGGTGCCAGAATCAGCTTATTCCTATAGTCCAAATCAACATGTCCCAGAGATCTTTTGGCAATGATTGATGGAATCTGCGGCCAGGAGACGGTTGCCATGATGCGAGCAATGCGAGCGGTGCGAGGGAGGATGGAAATCTTTTCTATCTTTTCTGCTTATTACTTTACTAATGTTTCCTTTTTAAACCGAAGATAAGTTGATGTGAAGAATATGCTTTTATTCTTGAGGAGTGTATGAAGGATCGAAGAAAGAGACATGAGAAATTAAAACGAAAGCGGTTCAGTGTCAGCCAGGGAGAACCCTGTTACCAGCGGAAGCCACGAGGAGGCCCTGAACTCATATCCCGCCATTACCTTTTGATCGCGTCCTTCCGTTAAAAAAAAATGAAATGAAAAAAAAAAAAAAAAAAAAAAAAAAAAAAAAAAAAAAAAAAAAAAACGGAAGAAAGAAAGGAAAGCAACAAAATATAAGATACAGAAAGGACAACACTTGCAGAGCCCAACTTAAAACCAAAGCACCCATGAATGTAAAATAAATTAACCAAAAGTCCCCTTTTCCTTTTTTTTTTTTTTTTTTTTTTTTTGGTGGTGCGTCTTTTCGCTTGTTTTTTTTAACCCCCTTTCTTTTTGTCTGATTTATGGGCCCGTCTTTTCGGTTGTTTTTAAGGGTTATTTTAGGAGGGGACTTGGTGAGAATAAGAAGGGGTTGGTGGGGGGTGAAGTGCTGTCCAAGGTAATTCCCGAGTTCTTGAAGAGAGAAGAAGTTGTTGGTTTTTAAGAGAGAAGAAGTTTTTTGTGAGAAGAAAAGAGGGGGGGATACGCTCCCTATTTATACCTTTTTCGATTTTTGACAATTCTGCAATGTTTGTCGGGTCTTGAAATCTGGCATGTACCCGAAAACGAGGTAACCAAGCATCAGAACGCGTCGAGGATTATTGCAAACCGATTAAACTCGCTACTGCGGTTCTAATGCGCTTTTTAAATCTGGAAACGCGTTGGTTTGTGGTTGCGTTGGTGGTGTTGAAAAAAGTATGGCATTTTGGACAACATGCTCAACTCGTGTTGAACTGCACCTCGCGTCCTCAGAATCTGCATCCATCTTTGACGTCATACAAAGATCAAATATATACTCAAGAGTATATCTGAGTGCGTGGACTGGCTTCCTGACGGCTCGGTCCAAACTGGGAGAGTCGATAGCAAACAAGCAGGCTCCACTCTGACGCCATCAGATACAGAGACAGAGCTCATCAGTTACTAAGACTAATTCACTATAGATTTTGATTCATTTTCTTAGGTAGCCGCCCGTACGAAGGATACTGATTCTATAGAAGAAGAGTGGAGTTTGTTTGATGTGTGACGCATGTACGAGCAGAGTCCCCGTGCCAATCACCAATAAATTCAAACCTATAATACATTCCAGAAAATACTTTGGCGAGATCATCGGTATATAGGCCTTTGTTTGTTTGGATGGAGGAGGTGATTTCACGTGAAGAACGAGACTAATCACGCACTTTTTCAACGAGGTGCGTATTCAAACTTGATATATTTGAATGAGATTGTATTGTTGGTCAGATTGACGGCAGCTCGTCCAGCGAGGTTCT
Organism: Obelidium mucronatum; assembly: GCA_025765595.1. NCBI lineage: Eukaryota > Fungi > Chytridiomycota > Chytridiomycetes > Chytridiales > Chytriomycetaceae > Obelidium > Obelidium mucronatum. The sequence continues at coordinate 468,265 of JAIVFH010000005.1, read as the reverse complement.
TTGTGTGTAGAAGTTGATTTAACCACAACCAACATGGTGAACACATGTGGCTATAATGAAAATTCAGGAGAAGAATTTCGAATGGTGGTGATCGCCGTCGTATATATTTCTTTCATAAGTCTTCTTATCGAAGAGTTTCGAAGATGAAGGTGGTTTTTGTTGTCGTTCAGGCCTGAGCGATTATCCTTAAGCCCAACTCTCCCAAGATTTCAACGGCCGTGGATATGTGGGTGAAAGAAACGTGTAAACATACAAAAAAAACCGAAGACTGCGCCACTCCACCTTCAATCAACCATATGCACTTTTCTGTACAACGTGGGATAAAAGTCGACACATGTGATTGTGAGCGCTTTTGAAGTTCCTGTTTCTCTGATGGACCACATCGCGTGAAATATCATCTATCTGTTGATCTTGGGCTGGTTTTGGAAACAATGAAAGTCTGAAATCTAGAACATTAGTAGAAATTGCAATTATATATGCAACATAGCAAGTGCTCTGGATTTCACTATGGTTATTTCTTGCTGGGTGATCTTGTTGGGTGATTCCGACTTGACAAGCCAGTTTTTTTTCCAATCAGACCTGTGAGTCATAGAATCAAAGCAAACAGTTGTGCGGTTCAGATAGAGGTCTAGACTGATTACAATTCGGAGGATTTCTTCGCCTCTTGCCAGTATTTCTCTTGTTTGAGCCAGCTTGTCTTTTTAAAAGTAGGAGAAACCAGACAGGTAACGCTTTTTTGAGCCTTTAACAACACCAGACATTTGAGAAAGTCGTGAATATGATTTCGCATAGACACAGTTTGGAAGTTTGGTTTGTAATAAAGACGTCCCATGTGTGTGTGTACACACAAATCACAAGAAAAAAAAATGTTCTCCAGAATTGCCTCCCGGTCGTTACAGTTTGCTGCGGCAAAGGTATTACGGCTCGGACTGCTATTTTTTATATTCCAAAACTAAAACAAAAGATTAACTTAGCGTACCTTTGCCTCCACTTCAATCACACGCATCAGCTTTTCCTTGTCTCCAGAACAACTCGAGCTCCAGGAACTCGCAAAGTCGTTTACTGCAAAGGAAATCACACCAAACGCGGCTCATCACGACCGAACTGGAGAATATCCAACCGAAATCCTGAAGAAGGTCACCTCCCTCCTCCACCTTAAAACTTGCCTAACCGAAAACAACCCACCACCAACAATAACAAACACGTACAACAACCCAATAATATAAGGCCTGGGAAGTCGGTCTTTTGAACACACATGTTCCAGAAGCATATGGTGGCTTGGGTCTTGGTGTCTTGGACTGTTCTCTGATTAGCGAAGAAATGGCGTATGGGTGTTCAGGAATCCAAACTGCTGCTGAAGCAAACGGTCTTGCGGTTTGTAGCTCTCTCTCTTGTCCCCTTCTTCTTCTTTTTTTTTTTTTTGTTATACTCTGAATCGTTCTCTAAAGCGCGTTAATTGTTGTTTATTTTTTTTAGGAAGCACCTGTTATTATTGGAGCCTCTGATGCGTTGAAGAAAAAGTATTTGGGTCGTATGACGGAAGAGCCTTTGATGTGCGCGTATTGCGTGACTGAACCTATCGCTGGAAGCGACGTTGCTGGAATCGCCACCAAGGCCGTTAAAAAGGGAAACTCATGGAGCATCACAGGTTCTTCCTCCTCCGCCTCTTTTATAAATATTAATATACATTTATGTTGTTGTGGTTGTTGTTGAACGACTGGTTTTTTTCTCCAACACAGGAAACAAAATGTGGATTACTAATGGAGGAAAAGCGAACTGGTACTTTGTTCTTGCCAAAACCGACCCCAACGCAAACGCTGGTGAGAGATTAGATAGAAACCCATACATCTTTATCTTTTCCTGTTTTTTGTTTTAAATTGACACCCCTCCCAAAAAAATAAAAAATAAAAAAAAATAGGAAAGGCATTCACTGGATTCATTGTCGATGGAAACGCGCCCGGAATCACTGTTGGAAAGAAGGAACTGAACATGGGCCAGCGATGCTCAGACACGCGTGGAATTAGTTTCGAAGACGTGGAGGTATCCGATGAAAACCGGATCGGTGACGTTGGAAAGGGATTCCAACTTGCTATGGGTGCTTTTGATACGACTAGACCTCTTGTGGCTAGTGCGGCTGTTGGTGTTGCACGGAGGTTTGTCTACTGTTTTTTCTTCTGTTTCTTTTTTTTCAACTTAACAAACAAAACAACAATGCTAATTAAATATATAGAGCTTATGAAGAAGCTTTGAAGTATGCCATCGGTGGGTTTTCTGCCTCGTTTTTGGAAAATTTGTACTGAGAAAAGATAAACTACAGAGAGAAAGACCATGGGAAAGGCAATAGCAGAGCACCAAGCCATTTCATTTATGCTTGCAGATATGGCCATGGGAGTTGAAGCTGCTCGAGGACTCGTCTGGAAGACTTCCTGGCAACGCGATAATGGTGAACGAAACACTTTGCTTGCGTCAATGGCCAAAGCTGTTGCTTCGGAAGTTGCCAACAAGAATGCTGCTGACGCTGTTCAGATCTTTGGGGGTAATGGATTCAATAGCGAATATCCAGTTGAAAAACTGATGCGTGATGCAAAGTTAGTTTTTTCTGAAATTCTTTTTTTTTTAACTCACTTCTAATATTCTCTCAAGGATCTTTATGATTTACGAGGGAACCTCGCAGATTCAGAGATTGATTATTTCTCGCTCGCTCATTGATGCCGCCAAGAAGGGCAACTTCTAATTTATCTGCCTGGAAGAATACAATAAATCTTGTATCCCTTCGCTAAACATTTATTCCATTTTACTCCCAGTATACTTGTTAAACAGAGGTCACAAAAATAAATATAATGGATGACCGAATTTATTCACCCTTGTTTGATTCATCCAAAGATCGCAAATGCTCAATACTAGCTTTAAACCCTCGCGTTTCGGCTTCCACCTTTTTCCTCGCATAATAGTCAGCAATAATTCGGTCTTGCTCCAGTTGCGCTTCTTGATAATAATTCAATCGCCGCCGCGCAAAAACAAAAATCCCACTACCCGCAACCATAGCAACTGTAACAACCAACATCGCCACTTTCCAATTCGCCATATAAATTGGCCCTTGATTCATTGGTCCATAATAATAAGTATCATACGCTGCCGCACCACCAGGTCCATCAAATCCATAGGAATACTTCCCCTCCGTCTTTCCATATGGATTCCTGTGTCTTGGATCCCAGTTATAATTGGGCCTCGGTCCATCTCCACTACTCGGTTTCCCGGCCGCCTCGCGTGCATATCTCCCCGTATCACCTCTCGCCAAATCCAAGTCATATTCGCGACGCCTGTTGACGTCACTCAAGATTTCAAAACTTTTTACAGTTTGCATGAATTCGAGGGTTTTTTGTTTGTGTAAAGGGGATCCCGGTTTGGGTGCACCGCCGGGGAGAGCGGCGAGGCGATCGGGGTGGAGAGTGAATACTTTGGCGTAGTATGCCTTTTTGATTGTTTGTGCGTCGGATGTTTTTGAAACGTTGAGAGTTTTGTACTGTTTTGAATGATGTTTTGGTTGTGGGTTTGGTTGGTTGGTTCAAAATACAATTATAAATACTCAACGGGACAGAAAGTTGGAAGTTTGGAGGAATAGAATCGCGGTAGTAGTAGGAAAGACTCGGCTGGTCGATGGTGTTTGATCTGAAGCAGTTGATGGCGAAACATTTTTCGATGCTTGCTTTTTCAGCATCGCACAAAAAAAATAAGTATGAATGTCGAACTTCAGTTTAGGCTCAGTGTCAGCCTTTCTCTTTTTGGCTCGTTGACAAAAAAATAAAATTTCGAGCTTGCGAGAAAGGCTGATGGGAAATCTTGCATTTTTGACCCAAAACGCGACAGCACCACCGATGTAGCTCACCAACGCTCCGCCGGATCGCTACCAGCTTTGGTGGACATACTTTTGGGACAATTTCTCAAGGTTTGTCCGTGCGGTTTTCTGGGATTTCCGTTTATTTAACGTACTTGAAACTTTGACAGACCAGCGCCTGCCGAATATGAGCGCAAACACAATTTCGATACGTGTGTCGGTTTGCGCAGCCATTTTTTATGCTATTCGCGATTTCTGATGGCTTCGGGACTGTTGGCTGACTCGCTCTTGTTCTTTGGACCGAACTCGTTGAATATGCAAAACGTATGGAAAAAAATGAATCAAAATATCAATAATATCATTAATCAATGCCACCAAAATGCAATCCTTCTCATTTCAAGAAGAAACGGAAGACTGCTCTTGCTACTGATGAAAACTCTCGGCCAGTCAATCGTCAACAAAAGCGGTTTTACCCGGAAACACCGATGTTAACTCCAGCCACCAAGAAAGCTCAACCTCAAAGAAGCGGTATTGCGTCAGTTTATTCATCTGCAAACATTGCAATCCCATTCAACCCGTCTGCCCTTTCCTTGAATGACTCGTTGAATCATCCTCGCATAAACACGTCTTACGACACCATCTCTCGTAATGCTGGTATCTCGATTTACGCAAATCCAAGAATTGCGGATCCACAACTAGCGGATAAAGCGACGATGGACTCAATCATAAAACAGTTCGAGACCCTGGATGTTGAGGGACACAAGACTGTCTTGCAAAGTCTCTTGGCAAATATCCCTCCTGCGATAAGATCTGAATTATTAGCTTCGCTAGTTCCCGAAATTTTTACCAGTGATTTGGAGCAGCTTGCTGCTGTTTCAATCGAGACTCCTACTGTTGACAATCGACTTGACGTTTCTAAAATGCTGGAAGACTGGGATTCTGAAGGAACACTTTTATATAAAACAGTGTTCACTTTGACAAAGGGGGAAAAGGGAAGACTGGCGTCAGTTCTCTCTATTTTCTTGAACTCCAGAAGTCAAAAATACAACTATCTCCAGTCCGACAATGCAATAGTCCTGTACATGGGTGGAGCGTCAGAGAATGTTATACAGTTGTTTTCAGCGTATGGCCTGTCGGTGTCTTATTCTACAGTTTACGACCGACTTGATGCAATGGCATCTCAGATTCTTGCGCGAGTTCCTGTACAATATGAGGGCTTCAAAAGAGCATGGATATTTGACAATGTGGAAAGAAGCTTTCGAGTACACCAAAAGTCGACTTCAAACCAGACAACTTTCCAGTCTCATACATTGCGAGGCCACTTCGAAATTCTGGATTGTGACACATCCCTCTCATCCACTACCCCAAAGATTGATATCAACGTGTTAACGCCCGCAGATCTGCTGGCCTCTGAGAGTGATATCACTTGGTTGAGACGACAAATGGTTCTTGCTGTTGCAAATGAAATCATCAAGAGCAATGTCAACTTTCAACACCTTCCAATTCAGTTGGAGCATCCCAAAAGGCCCGTTGGTTGTGTTGGTATCTCACCCCTCAAAATATCTCCTGAGAGAGAAATGACAACGGATGGCGCCATCAAGATTCTTTCTCAATTTGGTGAAGAGTTCAGTATTCCAAAGGATGGTTTGCTGGAAGTCCTTGTTGTTGGCGATGGTGGTACAATCACTAATATTCGTTCTGCAATCCATGAAAGACGTCACGACTCCCTTGCGCATGATTCCGATCGATTATCTCATATTAAGCCAGCTTTAGGAGAGTTTCATATGGAGATGGCTATTGTTCGTGGAACATGGGAGATGTTTGGAAAAGGAAGGACAATGGTTCAAGGCTCCCTGGGAAGCTACGCGTACCTTAAAGACAAAAGCATCAATGGAAACAAGTTCAAATTCTTTGATATGCGTGATGCTCAGTTGGAGACCATGCGAATTTACTTGGAAGTCTTGAGCAATGAACTTCTGGAGAGTGCTTTATTCTCCAGTGGAGAGAACACTTTGGTAAAGGTTCTCCAACTTTCGGAAGCTGTGGTCGCCACTCTAGACAGTTCTGTTTACATCCCAAAGTGGACTCCGTCAGCTGCAGTAAAGCCAAAGAATCAAGTGGAATATTTTCCACAGTTAAAGATTCCATTCGAAAACTACCGCTTGCAATTCATCAAACATGTCTTAAAGTATGTTGTCTTCAGGAGCTGCATTCATCACGGAGATGGTTATGGTGTTATATCAATGCATCGCCTGTATCTCCCCTTCTTGAAGCTCTACAGCAAAGGATATTGCCATCTAGTACTACAGGAGCTTATTGAACTTGAGAGCAAAATTTCACAACAATGCAGACACGTCAGTGTTCAAAACAGATTTTGCAACCCCAAAGGACATCCATCAACATTCCACGCTGCTGACTTGGAAATGGAGCACCATGTCCGTGCGTTTAAAGCAAAGGAAGATACCGCTGGATCAAATAAAAACTGGAATCATACAGTTCGTGTCTCTATAACTGCCAGTACTGCAAACGACGTGAGGAAATCACTCTTTCGCCATCTGGATTTACGTGATTCCTCCTCAGAGCATCAAGATGTAAGAACAACAACAAATGCCACTGGGTTTCTGTTCGATGTTTTGAACCTGATTCAAAGTCCAGGGAAAATTGTTTCAAACGACTTCTTGATTCAGAAACCTATTGAAATTGGATACCATGAACTTTTGGCGTCAGGCTACGTGGAGCAGCGTATCAATAAAAATAGGCTGCTGAGTGTTGAGGAGCCAGAAGTAGAGGATACTTTGTTATTGGAAGAAGAAGTTGGCGGCTTTATTGTTTAGTTTTGTAATAAAAAGGCTGCAAGAGCCTCATCTTTTTTTGTCAACTTAATCCACTGCTTCAACGCTACTTTTCCCAGCTGAATATCCCCTCCATTTACGGCTGCAAAGTTGCGCAGATCTTTAACAGACGGGCTTTCGTGCCTTCGAATCACTGCTGAACTTGCAGACAGCCGAGCTTTTGGATTGTTTGTGTTCTTCGAATACTTGTTAAGGTGCTCCACCACGCAAACCGACAGCTTGTCGACCCAATCAGGGTGAAATGCCACAGGCCATTGGAAAGTTTTCTCAGCAACAGCTTTAGCATCGGCACAGATTGAGTTGATGAGGAATGGCGGAAAGATTATCATTCCGTATTCGAAAGAGCACTCTGCGAGCAAAATAACTCGAATTGCTTGAAGAGAGTTACATAACTCGGCTTGTTCTGCAGCAGTCATACGGCAAGCACTTCGATTGTGCACCATCACCACCTCACTATTGACTGCGTTCACTGCAATACAATCATCAACACTACCGTTTCTGCCATCAATCCCGATTTCCACATGATTATCATCACCGCTGTCAACACCGTTGGACAGATCACATATGTCACAACAGTGTGCAAGTGTCTCTACTGGCCAACCACCTTCAAAAACAGCCTCAAACCCTTTTCGCCGGCATGTTGGAACGCGTATCCCACAAACAACCTTCCCGTAAATAAAATCCAAATAAATTTCCTTGTTTTTGATCATTGCGACTCCGATTGCTTTAGAATCCTTCTTCTTGAGTTCAAAATCTGCATCCTTCATGAACAAAATAGCCTTGGCCTTGGCCCCATTTCTTCCAGCCCGACCAATTTCTTGGAAGTAGTTACAGAAGGATTTCGGGGGTCGGTAGTGAATGACCGTTACAATATTTGAAGGGTTGAGTCCATTTCCAAATGCGCCAGTTCCACCAAAGAGCTGTACAAGGTCAGGTCTTGTTGCCAATATTAAGATAACACCAGCTTTATGTGTATCAGATGATGAAGCTGTGAACTTGAGAAGATTTGGAGGACATGGCTTGTTTGGTCCAATAATGAAGTCAATGATGCTTCCCAATACTTTCTTATCATCATTGTAAAGAAGAACTGGGAATATTTGAGGATCGAATACTTTTGTATCAAAGGCAGTCTTGATGAACCCCAAATCATGGGACATGGTGGTACGGTTGCGTACCGAAATGAAGATGTTTGGCCGGTCAACGTTTCCAACAAGATGAACCGCATCCTCGCGGATCCGGAGTCGGCGGAGCATTTTGCAGAAGTCTGTTCGAGGAATAGATGCACTAGCTACACCAATTGGAGTGTTTGGAAACAGAGGCCGAACTTCCTCCAAAACTTGATATGCATCACGCCAAACATCACCAGCATCCATGAATAAATGTACTTCATCAAAAATCCACGCAATTGCTGTTTTTTTGAAGAGTTCAAGACGCTTTCGATGGTCCTTTGAGTCCTTCGTCATTGCAACCAAATACTCTGGCGGCAACCACACAACATGTACTTGACTTGACGCTATGAGACCAATGGTGGCTTCGTTATCCGAGTGAACACAATCAAGGGAGCCCAGAGCTGCACCCCTCAACCCGATATTCTGAGTATTGAGAACATCCATTTGTTGTTTCATGACAGCGATCAATGGGCACACAATATAGACGACACTGCATTCCTTGCTTACGCCAAAGGTCGTGTTTGTACCTTTCAGAAGGTTATGCACTTTCGCAAGGAGACAGAAGACCCAAGTTTTCCCCCCACCAGTAGCTCGAATGATCACACAATCTTTGCCTGAAAGCAAAGCAGCAACAGCGCCAACTTGAAAATCATGTGCTTCAAATCCCAGATCAGTTCGAGTAACCTGGTGGCATTGATTAATGATATTATTGATATTTTGATTCATTTTTTTCCATACGTTTTGCATATTCAACGAGTTCGGTCCAAAGAACAAGAGCGAGTCAGCCAACAGTCCCGAAGCCATCAGAAATCGCGAATAGCATAAAAAATGGCTGCGCAAACCGACACACGTATCGAAATTGTGTTTGCGCTCATATTCGGCAGGCGCTGGTCTGTCAAAGTTTCAAGTACGTTAAATAAACGGAAATCCCAGAAAACCGCACGGACAAACCTTGAGAAATTGTCCCAAAAGTATGTCCACCAAAGCTGGTAGCGATCCGGCGGAGCGTTGGTGAGCTACATCGGTGGTGCTGTCGCGTTTTGGGTCAAAAATGCAAGATTTCCCATCAGCCTTTCTCGCAAGCTCGAAATTTTATTTTTTTGTCAACGAGCCAAAAAGAGAAAGGCTGACACTGAGCCTAACTTCAGTTCAGGTTTGAAAAAAAAGTCTTGAACTGCCAACAAGCTTTTGATCTCATTATTGGTTTTTTTTTGGTTGTTGGAATGCTTTTCATAGTGGCGGCATGGAGTTGTTGTTTGATGGCACAAGGTCGTTGAAAGTTGTCCTTCCAAAAAGTGTAAAGACAATGAGAGATCTCATCGCCCACACGAAAGACAACTACTTGAAGGAACGTCCAGAACTATTTGTTCAAGGGGATTCTGTGTACGTTGTGTGTTCTGTTTGCAAGAGACATGCTGTTCAAAAAAAAAAGAAATCTAACTCGACAAATCCAAACAACAAACAACACATCTAACATGAAATTGCATTGACGGGCTGTTTCAATCAGGCGGCCAGGAATATTGGTGCTGATAAACGACGCGGATTGGGAGCTGGAGGGGGAGCTCGAATACGAGTTGCAGGAAAAAGATGTGGTTGTGTTTATTAGCACGTTGCATGGTGGTTGAAGGTTGTGTGTAAAGACTTGCTGAGAAAAATACAAAAAAGACCCTGTTCCAAACTTGTCTTTGCCAGTCTCTAAACAGCCGCAGCCGCTTCTCCATCTTCACTCGCTGTTTCTTACCGCTGACAGTCTCCTTCAAAAGCTTGAACTGCTTGGCTTGAGAAAGTCCAACAAAGTACACCAAACCCCACAAACACGCTGACGCCTGCCACAGTGGCTTCCCCAACACACGCTGAAATGCTAGGCCCCATGGAAAAGGGCAACAATCCTCTTGACGGCACTGAGGCTGTCGAAGTACGTTGCTTCTTTTATTTTTTGTTTTGTGTTGGCACACCAGCACCAACACGACCACCACCAACACGCGCTAACCGCGCCTTCTCCTTCTACATTCCCGGCGTACTCTGTGCAGAAGCGCCGCCGCACCGCGTCGCCGCCGACCGAGTCGAAGCGCGTGCGCACCGCAGCCGCCGGGTCCGAGTCGGCGTCGCCCGCGTCGGCGTCGGCGTCCGAGTCGGAGTCCGAAGGCGCCGGGCGCCGCCGCTTCCAGGCGCCGCCGGGCCACGAGGCGTACGCGCTGCGCACGCGCAAGGCGCCGCCGCCGCCGCCGCCGCTTCGGAGCACGCGCGCGCGGCCGCGCTACAAGGACGCCGACTCAGACTCAGACTCCGCCAGCGACGCCTTCGAGCAGCGCGCGCGCTCCGCCCGGCCGACGCGCAGCCGGGCCGCTTCGACGCCAAATCCAGCCGAGCCGTACGCAACGCGCCGCAGCGCGCGCAGCCTCGCCAGCCAGCACGAGGACGCGCTGCGCTACGCCGCCGACGGGATCGGCCGCCAGACGCGCCGACGGTCGGGTTCGGCGCCGGCCGATGAACTTGAAAACACAATTGTTTCGCAGAGGCGGGGAAGCCGTGCTTCTCTGCGTGGGAGGACTCCTGACGATGGCGAGGACTTGGAACTCAAGAAGGAGGCCTTGAATGACGTGAATGCTGGAAGGAATGTTGTCGAAACAGACGACCAGAATACTTCAACATCAGAGCCAGCCAAACCCAAAATCAAAAAGATTTCTCTCAAACTAGGACCCAACACAGATGAAATTGATGAACCGGACGTTGATATTGTCGTTGGCGTTGGCGAGGACGGGGACGCAGAGCAACAATTGGACACGCCTCCCACTGCTCCACGCAACAAAAAACGCGTCATTGAATCGGATGAAGAAGTAGAGGTGGATGATCCTGAAGCTGATAACGACTTTCAATATGAAGAGAATGGATCTGATGAGGACGAGGAGCCAAATGGCCGTGGCCGTCATCGTGATTCTCGCAGTTACTATTCATCTCACTCGACAAACCGTTATACCTCTTCTTCGTCCAGACGACAGCGATCTTCTCGCCGCGATAAGGATGAACTCGATGAAGATGATTTAGAAGTTATTAGAAGTCAAAATCTTCGTCCCCGCACGTCCTCCTTCAGACGTTCCACCAGTACCAACGAAGACCACATTGCCTCTGAAGCCCAAAAAGAACTCGAAAAAAAGCAACGCGAAGAAGCTAGAAACTCTCGAGCTGCACGAGCCGCACAGCGGCAACGTCGCTTCGCAGGGGAATACGAGGATTTGGATGACTTCTTGGGTATTGATCTGGATCATTCTGAAGTGGATTCTCATGGCGCGCCGAGGAGGAGACTGAGACCTAAAAAAGAGGTGGATTATTCTCGGCAATTGCATCCTGGATCAGGGTGGACAGGTGCTCCATTGGAAGCTCATTTGGCAGAAAGAAGTGCTGGTCGTTTTCAAAACCGCGGCCAACCACGTTATGGCAGGGAAGGAAGGCGGGATCGGGGATCTCCGGAACGCTCGTTTCATTATACACCTGGGAAGTTTAATGACGGAGAACTGGACTCTGTGAGTCTTCATTGGCTTGTTATGGGCGTTTAAGGGATTAACCATTCTGAAAGGACGATGATGAGACTCCAGCCGCTCATGGGAAAAGTGGTGGTCGCTACGAAGGTGGTCGAAGTGGACAACGCGACACTGGAAATAGCATTGATCCTGTCAACATCATGGAGATTCTAAGAGCTCAAGAGCATGCAATCTTCAAAGATCTACCGGACGACGAAAAGAAAAAGTATGAAGAAAATGCCAGACTATTCAGACCTAATGGAGGGAAAGGTATTCCACATTCTGGTTGGATGTGGATTGACTTAATAACCCGAGTAAATTCCCAGATCTCGCAGATACTGACCCGATTTCTACTTCATCAGTTAACTTTGACTCTATTGGTGGTTTAGAAGACCATATTCGGTCACTGAAGGAAATGGTTGTTATGCCACTCTTGTATCCAGAAATCTTTTCAGGTTTTCAGATCACTCCACCACGAGGTGTTTTATTCCATGGCCCGCCTGGTGAGTTGGCAACATATTTTTTCGGCCGATGTTTCTTATATGGATGGTTATTTGTTGTTTTGTTTTTGTTTTTGGAAAACAGGAACTGGTAAAACTCTCATGGCTCGCGCTCTCGCCTCTTCTTGCTCCACGTCTACTCAAAAAGTCGCATTTTTCATGCGAAAGGGAGCGGATGTGCTCTCTAAATGGGTCGGTGAAAGTGAACGGCAGCTGCGGTTACTATTTGAACAAGCCAAAACGTATCAACCTTCAATCATCTTCTTTGATGAGATTGACGGGTTGGCTCCTGTTCGCTCAAGTAAACAAGACCAAATTCACGCATCCATTGTTTCCACGCTGCTGGCATTGATGGATGGTCTGGACAGTCGAGGTGAGACTATTGTTGTCGTTTCCTTCCTACAAGCGAAACTGACCATGATGGAACACAGGCCAGGTTGTCGTTATTGGTGCGACAAACAGAATCGATGCGATCGATCCAGCACTTCGTCGTCCCGGCCGTTTTGATCGTGAACTGTACTTCCCACTTCCTTCAGAACCAGCGCGTAAAAAGATCATTTCAATCACAACAGCAAAATGGTCCCCTCCCGTTTCTGAGAAGTTATTGGATGACTTGGCGAAATCAACGCGTGGTTATTGCGGTGCTGATGTGAAAGCCCTTTGCACCGAGGCTGCACTCAATGCCGTTCGGCGATCGTATCCAGAAATTTATGATAGTGGACACAAACTCCAAATCAATACTGGCGAGATTCTTGTATGCGCTGAAGATTTTGCAAAGAGCATGAAGCGTAAGTGTTGGCAGCAAATCCATTTGTCTCGGTTTTTGAGAAAAGATTTGTAACGCACCTTCTTTTGAATCCCCAAACAGATATTATCCCATCAACGCAAAGAACTTCAACTGTATATTCCAACCCTATACCCGCACATCTTGAAGCACTTGTTCGAGCGCCATACAATGATATCATTGCGTCCATCGATGTTCTATGTCCTTTACTGAAACAAGTCGCAGAAGCAAACGTCTCTGGTTTCATGGCAGACTCTCACGAAGGGGGGTCCACCAGAACTGCAACTCCAAACCCGATTTTACTTGCATCCAACCCGTACCTCCAATACTCGTTCTCATTCCAGCCACGTCTCTTGATTTGTGGGAAGACAGGTATGGGCCAGCGACTACTCGGTCCCGCCGCTTTGGAGCGTTTGGACTCCCAGAAAGTGTACATCCAATCCCTGGATCTAAGCACACTCATGAACGACTCATCTCGCACCCCAGACGCTGCCATCATTCAACTCTTTCATGAAATGAAGCGACATCGGCCAGCAGTGCTTTATATTCCCGATATTGATTTATGGTGGGAATCGCTTTCGGAAGCGGCTAGGTTTATTTTCACATCCCTGCTCGAAAGGGATCCCATGAACCCGGTGATGATTCTTGCAACTTGTGAACAAGAGTTTGATGGACTTCAGCTGGAGCTGAGGCGGCTTATTCAAGGAAGGTTGGGGTCTGCGTCTGGGATTGAGGGATGGAAACGAGTAATTGAAAGCACTTGTCCGAATGAGGTTCGCTTTCTTTTTCTTTGAAGGATTTGCTTTGGGAAAGCTTATCCTTTTCCTTTGTCTTCTTGATTTCTTGGAACAGCAATCGCGAAAGGAATTCTTTTCCGAGTTAATTGCGTCCGTTAAAAAGCCGCCTCGCCGATCCCAGACCCAGACTGGAGGCGGCGAGAGCCTCCCCAAACCGAAACGCCCTGCCCCACTAGCCCGAGCCGCAAGCCCCCCACCTCGTGAACTAACAACCGCCGAAATCGAAGCCCTCTTTGACCATGACGAAAGCCTCCGCCGCCAACTGCGAATCGAGCTCCGTTTCATTGTCAACGACATTAAGCGAAACCGTCGGTTCAATGACTTCCACAGGCCTGTAGACCCTGACCAATTCCCCGACTACTATAACGTTGTAACGCGACCGATGGACTTGGAAACGCTCTTGTGGAATGTGAATGACGATCAGTATGCGGTTGTGGATGACTTTGTGGATGATTTTGAGTGTATTGTTGATAGCGCTGAGGAGTATAATGAGTCTTCTTCGGCGATTGTTGGAAAGGTTTGTTGAGTGTTGTTGCTTTCTTTTTTAATTATTAATTTTTTTTTTGGATGATTGCTAAACAAATATCCTGAACAAACAAACAAACAAACAAAACAAGGCATATGATCTCAGAGACAACTTCCTAACCTACATCAACACACTCAAAAAGAAGGAACCCAAGTTTGTGTGGGAGTTACAACAATCAGCGCTTCGCTGCCGATTACTGAACCAACAACGAAAAAACAATGGGTTACCAATGCTGGGTCGGGAGCGAAGGCACTATAAATTAGATCGAGAACGGAAACGGAAACGGCAAGAAGTATGAAGAAAAAATGCGGGAACGGCAGCGGCTTGCTGAGATGGAGAGGGAAGAATGGAGACTGAAAGCCGCAGCACGAAATGGCGCTGAGGCTGCGGGTGCGGGTGGTGACGACGCAGTGATGATGGATACTGAGGAGGGTGACAACGCAAACTTTGCTCCTCAAAGTGGGAATCAGGATGACGATGACGAAGATGTGCCAGTGAATCCGTCGCCTCGAAAAGCTGTTCGTGTGATTATAGACGATGACGATGATGATGACGACGAGAAGGAGGCGGAAGTTTCAGCAAAATCCCTCTTTGATACCTGCGGTAGAAACCACCGCTGAAAATTCAACGGCTGTCCTTGAGTCCAGGAAAGAAGGAGAAAAAGAATGGTCAAGACGAAGATATTGTGATGGGAGATTCTGTAGCTGCCTGTGCACAGGTCACAGCAGAACCTGTTGCTGTGAACGCCTCTGTTGCACCAACTGTGAGCCAGGAATCCATTCTGTCTGCTCCTGTCGAACCCGTTGAACCTGTTGAACCTGTTGAAACAGTAGTCCAGAACGACGATTTATCGGATTGTGAGGCTTCTCTTGCAGATGAGGACTTGGCTGTACAAATCTTTGACGAGGAACTCAAAGAGCCAAAGGAGAGCCTGGTGACAGCCGGTGAGTAACTTGACTCTATGATTTTTCTTTGTTTTTAATTTTTTTATTAATTTTTAATTTTTATTGACCGAATCGTTGTTACCTATATTGCATAGATCCAATGGAGATCATGGAACCTGTGGAACTTGAACCCGAAAGAGAGTTGTTGGTGGACGAAGAAAATCTGAACCGGTTTGAGGAAGTTCTCTTGAACAAGACATCCAACTTATCAGTTGCGGATTTGGAAGCCCTTGGAGTTGCTCTAAGTAGTGTGGTGTTTCGATTTTCACAGGACTGGGATAGGGGGGAGATGATGAATGGACTTTTTAATGTATTGGAGAACGCGGAACGAGTCTGGTCAGCCAGACTGATGGATGAGGACTATTGAAATTTATTTTTATTATAAACTTTTGACTGAGTTTATTGGGAGGAGAGAGGAAGTTAAAGGCAAAAAAGCATGATTAAGCAAAAAACCTTCGCACTTTTATTTTTTTGGCTGAAAAAGTTCGCAAAACATTCTGCCTTCCCAATTTCGTATCTGTTTTGTTTTTCACTCGTATCAGTTCTGTTTGAGCCATGCATGTTCAAGCACTTGTTGTGATGTCAGTCTTTTCTTAGGGTCTTTTGCCAACAGGGCATTCATGAGATCAATGGCATTTGGATCACATTCATAACGAGGATTCTTGAAAGGTTCTGCAATTACTTGGTTAACTGATGAAAATGGCGTTTCCCCACTCAAAATTGTGTAACTGTAGTTTCCATGTTTAAGATTTGGAATCAGTTGCATCCAAACAAAGAAAAAAACAAAAAGAAGGCTCACAGTAATACTCCACACGCCCACATATCTGCCGGCTTTGCTCGATACCGGAATCCAGACAAAACTTCAGGTGGCGCAAATTGCAACGTCCCCCTAAACTGAGTATGGTAATGAACCCCTTCAGCGTTTTCGTCTTCCACGATCGCAGATCCAAAATCAATCAACTTGATTTTAAAGTGTTCGTCTATAACAATGTTTTCATCCTTGAGGTCTCGGTGGGCGATATTGTGTGTGTGGAGGTAGTGGACTGCTTGGGCAATTTGACGGAATACGTGTTGGGCCATGGCGTTTTGGAGGCGGTCGTTTCTTTCAATGCATTCAAAGAGATCCATGGATGGAATTCGTTTGAGGAATGCGATATTCTGGTATAAAAATAAATTACACGATTAAAACTGCAGAGTGAAAAAAAAGAGACGCACTGGAGCAGAAACAGATCGAACGAGATCAGAGAATTTTTGAAGGTGCTGATCCTTGTGTTTAACCAGTGTCACGCGCTTTTGGTTCTGGTTGTGAACGGAGGTTGTGCGTTTCACTCCTCTGTTGCCAACAATGGGTTCCGATTTTCCACTTTCTCTGGAATGCACCGATCTGGTGGGAATTCCCGTTTCTGAGCCTTCATCCGTGTTATGAGAAGATGAGGTGATTGAGGGGGGAGCTGAGGCTTTTCAGCTTGCTCTGCAATTTCTTTTCCTGAAAGTCTTGAAATGGCGCCAGTTGATGTGACTGAATCGGTTGAGTTTTCGCTACGAGAATGCGCACGGGTTCCTTCCTTTCCCCACGGACTTCCAAACAACTCTGTCACGAGATAAAAGTACTTTTTGTCTTCAAAGTATTCGATAAATTGAATGATATTTTGGTGATGAATCTGTGTTTGTACCAATCGGGGTTACTTCGAAACTTCAAGATCAATCAGTTTTACAAACTCACACTCTGTAAGCACATGAATTTCAAGCGGAATTGATACAATGTTTTGATCGATAAACCAGGCAGTGATCCGTTGTTTCACAATAAACTTGACTGCAACTGATTTGTTGTCCGAACGCCTCAATGCTCCACAAACAAAACCAAAACCACCGATCCCAAGCTGAGAAGTCAGCTTGTACTTTTCCATAAATTCCGAGTTGATTCCAGGATTGCTACTACAGAAGCTTTCGAGTGCATCTTGGACAACACTATCGGCTGCACTCTTGGACGATCCCGAGCTGAGACGTTGTTTCTGATTCGCGTGGAATGTTTTTAAATCTGGGTGGTGGTGTTTGATTCTTCCTGTTGACAGCTTTTTGCTTCGTGGCGTTCAGCGGGACAACTGCATCAGCAGGGGGCAATGTCAGGTTTTGTGTTCGAGGATTTGCGATTGAAGGCGCGAGCAGCGGCGACGAGGGAATGTCGATGTCAGTGTTGGAAGGGGCTTGAGTGTGGGATGTCATTTGTTTTGTTTATTTTCTATTTATTCGAATTCGTTGCAATCAAGTCAGAATTCACAATGCTTCGAGAGACTTGAGCGTTTCTTCAAACTCGCTTTTGAGAGACGCGTGTTGTTCCTTTAACTCATCGTGTTTCTTCTCCAACTCAGTCTTTTCACCATCAAGCTGCTTGGACTTTCGCTCGTGGTGTTCTGCTTTTACTTCAAGAATGCGCAATCTGAAAAAAAAGAAAGGTATATTTTGTCAGATATTTTGGTAATAGGAGGACCCCGTAAATTTACAGAATCCCATAAATTGGATGTAAGGGGAACTTGGTGGTAACTCAACTGTGCTGTGGATTCATCGGCCCGTTTCTCGGATCGCTCTAGATCAGCGGTCAGAAGAGTAACTTTGTTGTTGAGCGATTGGATTTCAGTCTCTTGCTTCTCTACTTTGGCCTTTAGATCCTTCACTTCCTGTTCGTATTGCTGCGCACGGGCATTGCTTTCTTCGGCTTCGATTCTAAGCTTTTCGAGTTTCTGAAATTGCAATAATGATGGTTGAGTGCAACGGTGAGGACGTAGTGGCTGGTATTGTAACCTCCTTGATTTTGTCCATTTTAAAGTTATTTTTAGAAAGTTGGAAATGAGTCTGTCGCCCCCCAAACACAATAATCATGAACGATCTACTTCCTGCCCCACAACTGTACAGAAAGTAATATCCTTCAGCGTCGAAGAGTTGGGTTTGCAAGAATCAGCGCTGCTTAAGCGTAGTCGAGGGAATACTCAGGACCCGTATCAATCGTCCACAACTTTACATGATTCTGATGCAACTGTGAGACCAGTGTCCCTCGGAAAGCTGGTAGCCGATCAAACTACAATCTGGTGCAGATTTAAGACGATTCAACGAGCTTTTTCCCGAACATTCAAAAAGACTGATCCAAATGAATCGGGATCAATGGAAGATACAACCACACCGAAAGAATACCGAAACCCTCCAAAGCATCAAGGTATTACCACAGGTGCCCTTTTATCGTCAACATACAAGGAGTCGGATACTGCTATGCAAGCCTTCAATGACCCCTCAACAATTGATTCTTGCACAAAGCATCCCGTTTTCATTTTATCTGAAGCATCTTTGCCAGGGATCCCTTCGTGACAGCGGTTTACGGAGACGAATCACGCGAACCAGAATAAATGCACGACCTACAAGCCTGTTGATATCAACTAACTTCGGCGATGTTGTCATCGGAACTCCTCCAAGCCATCTGTCACGGAGTAGTAGTGGACAAGATTTCGGGCTGATGGCTAAGCAACAGTCGGAATTGTCGTTGGTGAACTCAGATACCGATAACAAATCATACAGATCTTCTCACACACCGAATTTGGGGCCGATTCAAACTATGCTTACTTCAGCACCGCTTTCTGAAGATATGGACACCTTTTTCAAGGAGCTGGAGGATATGATAGTCACATCTGATCGTGGCCCTGATATGGTATCTCCTGTAAACTCATTGCAAAGTCACACATCAAAATACCTCCCTGAAATGACTAATTCCTGAACGTCATGAAATCTGTCCATGGGAAGCCCAGGAAACTCTTTGACGAAAATCAACAATAAAGATAAAATTGTACATTGTTATTCACTTAAGAAAAGCGAGCAGAGCTGCTCTTGGGACGCACACCCAACCGCTTTTCAGCAGAATGAGATCTTTTTAACCCAGACTCTGCTTCTCCGATCACTTTTTGGACGTTCTTGACAATTGCTTCCGAGAGTGGTTGAAGAATGGTGTTTTGGTTTTTGCGATTGCGCCCTTCTGTACCATCCTTGCCTTCATTGTTGCCTTTTTTAATCTCACTCAGGTCTTCAAGCTTGGGCTGCTGAATAGCTCCTTCTGACAGAGTTTTTGAGACTCCCTTCAAGTACACTGGATTGATGATAGGATCTCGGCGGAATGCAACAAATACATCAGGCTCGCGCTCTTGTTCGTCTGAAGATGAAGATGCTACTGCTTTTGATTTCAGTTTGGCTCCATCTTTTCCCACTTTTGCTGCTGCAGCAGCAATAGCGGTCGCGTTGGCTTCCTTGAGTGCTTCGTTTGGATCTATTGTCTTTGGAGTAAATATCTCAATGTAAATGTCGTTGTTGGGATCTTTAAATCGGCTGTATTGTCCGATTCCGGGGATGCGAACTCGACCTGGCTCCCTACGTTAAAAAGAGTCAATACAAATCGATTTGTTAAAAATACGGCAATTATACCAAAGCACTTCATTGGGGCGTTCCCATTCCCATCTTTTTAAGAGTCCGTCTAAACTTGGAACTTCAACTCCTATCTAGGTGTCAGTGATTTGGCAGAGAGAAATGGGGAGCCCTGAATAACTTGCCTATTCCCATCAGCTTTGAGTCGGATCTATCTGATTGCCTAACTTCTTGGGATTCCGCAATGAGCTTTCCTGTGAAGCACAACGAAAACCCTAATGATCTTGGTTCGTTCCCAATCCAATAAAACTGTGTTTTTGTTAACCCTTTGAAAACAAGGCATTGTCAATTATACATTAGAGCATTGAAATTAGTGTTTCTCACCAACAACATATTCTTCTTGATCTATCAATCGTATTCCCTGTTTCCAAACGATTGAGAATAATTTCGAAACAATAATAAATAAATAACTCAACAGCTGTATTTGCGTGTGTAGGTTCTCCTGGCTTCTCCTTCTTATGTTTTCCCCCACCCTTCTCCTTCTTGCCTCCTACAGCCCCCTTTTCCGCCGGAGCAACAGCGACATAGGAAAACATTCGCTCATAATAACGAGCAGTTACTTCCAGTTTAAAAGAGGGGAGCGTGTAATATCCAATCCGAGCGAACCATTGCCGTTTGATGAGGGTGTTGGGATCATCCACTTGTTGCTCCGTTAATTCAATCAACCGCACTTCTATTCCATTTGGATCCATTATAATTGCAATTTGAGCGCCCTGAAATACCGTTGGAGCAAGCAGCGTTTCGAATCCTGTGCTTCAGATGATGAGGGTTGATTCAAGAACAACACACTGTACCTTTTGCGGCAAGGCGTTTTATGATACGCGGTAAGAAATGAACATAAATTACAAGATACTCTTGATTTCTCTCCTTCTTTTTTGTATCTTCTACTTTTGGTGGTAACAGGATCCGGTTGGGTGGAACTGCTGCCACAGTCGGTGCATTTAGATCGTCTTTTTCATCATCCCCCGGTTTCTACATGAAAATAAGTTAAATTGGTAAACTCTGTATAGAATTATTCAAATGGATTAAATGGCTGTTAACTTGGAGACTAAAGTTTGTAAAGATCAGCTGAAAATGACACTGATCGTTCGATTCAGAACTATTTGTCGGAGTGGATGCGAATGAAAGACATAAATCTGTCTTATACACATTGGGAGATCCATTCGGCAAATCCTCTTGTTGCTGTTTTGTCGGCTCCTCGGTTGATATCCCAATCAGAGTCAGGCCTTCTTCCACCTTTGGCTTTGATGAATCTGAAAAATTGAATATATTTGAATATTCTGAGGTTATGATATCGCAGGTTGACAACGCGAGAATATTCAAAGACTGACCTTGACTTTGTGTATTTGCGGCATCTTTCGTTGACAGATCTGCGGAAGCTTCTTCGGCAGCAGGTGGGGCATTTGGGGCTGGATTAACATTGACGGCAGGGGCGTTTTTACTAGATCGCTGCTGCCATTCCACACTCATTCCAAGACTTATGTAGAACTCTCTGGTCTTGATGAGATCATCACAGGAAAATCGCAAGTACTTTAAAGCAAACATTTCTCGGCTATGCTCTTTGCCGTTGGTGCCTTGGGTTGTTGCGGCATTTCCGTTCACTTTGCCTGGCTTGCCCATCTTTGTTTTGACAAAACCCAAAGATATATTTCATGTTTCGTCGCAATTCTTGTGTTTGAAGGACGACAACTTTCATTGACGATGGCTTGTTTAAGAATATTGGATGGGCTAACCAAGTCTTGTACAGAGATATTTAAAATCGCTTTGGAGACGAACGCGTCACCAATTGCGCCAAGGAGTCTTCCTCCTGGTTGAGGAAATATAAATATTTATTATTAAGATAGGTTTTTGGTTTTCGAAGGAGACATTGTGTTAAGGAATCTTTATTATTCTCAGGCTCCGTACATTACACTAATCGTATTAATTCAATAAGTGATGTGTGGAATAGCCACGTGTATAATTATGTCAATCTTTTTTGAAGATATGTCTTTCCAGTTTGAAAATAAGTTCTTGCATTTGCCGGCTTTCCGATTGTCGTAATTCAGGTTTTGTACAAATATTATCTTTAGTTCAATCGGTTTAAGAATCCTGCCGTCTATCGTGACCAATATGTTCAAACTATCCCAAACGACCCTCAGAGCCCGAATAATCGCCAACATTGCTCCACTTCTCCGAGTTTATAAAATCAGGGTCGGTCTGTATTAACTCGTTCAAGCTGTTGGGTTCAATTGAGGGAACGGCATTTCCATAGCTTGAAGCATTTGTGTCAACTTCTGCAATTGAGCTCATTAAATCCAGAGACTCTGGCTCTTTAATATTGGTAGATCGCTTCAGCGAATTGTGCCCCCGATAGATTAAGGAGTCCAATGAAGTCTTATCACCGCCAACTCGTAACCGTGAATCGATTTTCGACTCATCGGCAAATGTGTGACTCAATTTGGACCTTGAAGCGACGCATCTATCTCGGCTATCGCTATCCACACTGCCATTCCGAATCGGAGTCAATCGGGCAGATTTCGACCTCTGCATCGGTAAATGTTCGATGCTTCCATCCTTTATAATTTCCATACTCAAACCCGATTGGCGTAAAATTGAGGACGTGGATGTTTTACGGGATGAAGCGTAGTCCGTGGAAGCTCGTTTGAGTAGCTGACTGAGATTACTATCCAAGGAGTCCCGAACATTGTTGACATTACTGTTATCCAGGGATTCTCTCTTAGAGGGCAACATACAGCCATCTGGTGAACCCCTCTTATTTATTCCACTTTCCATTGATCCATTCTGAAGATGAAGCAATCGTGATCCGATAGATCCCTTTTGGAAAGAGTTCTGCCGGTGAATCGAGTGAGTAAGATCATACGACATTGACGTTGTCTGTGAATTATTGAATCTTGCGCCGTACTCGACAGAGTCTTGACGTGATCCAAAGATGCCGCCCACTCCACCATGGGCATCAATAGATCTTGCACGCAATCTCATCATTTCTTCTTTCCCGATGGCGCTTTCAATTTTCGACTTCTTGATTTCATCCTTTCGAATTTTGTCCCAAAAAAGAAGGACTTTTAAAGTAAATAGATCGGCGAAGACAACAAGCAGACTTAAGAAAAACATTGCGAGGAGAACGCTAGAAGTGAAGGCATCGTCTGTGAGGGAGCTCCCAATGAAAATACCGAAACTCATCCACATTGCAAGGTTCGCAACGCAGCCAGCGTAAAATACAATTGTGAAATGGCTATCCATTTCATCCGACCCTTCTTTTTTTGTAGCCATAGTATTTTTCCGGAAAATAACAAGAACAGTGATATCAAAGAGAATTGCGGTAAGTCCACCCAGTGAGTTAATTACAAATGCGATTGGATTTATGGATGGAAGTGCTTCGGTAGATAGAGTAGCAAGCAAGCTGCTGCGAGCAATTTCTGCAATTGGGGATATCAAAGACATGATCTGGGCGACATAGCTCGCGCGTTTAAAATACAAAGTATGGTTGGGAAAGACATTCTCAACAGCAGATTTCCTGAAAAATCAACGTCAGATTCAATGGTATTTTATCAAGTAATACCCTCTTTGCCAGCTGTAGTGAACATATGCAATTTCAAATATTGAAACAAACACCGCTTGAGCTGGATAGACGCAAAGGTATGTACTTGCTTGGTCTTTGATCATGCCCTCATATATCAAAACTGACTCAGCTATTAATAGTGCTAATATTGACGCTATCATGGCGATGAGGACCTTGTTGAAGGGGGTGTATAGCATTTGCCAGGATATCATCAAATCGCGCCTTCGAGTCTCATAGACAATAAACCAAGCAAGCAACAATAACCAGATAGCTGAAACGGCGGCTGCGAATATAAATATGTACAAAAGTCCATATAACATCGATGCAACTCCATGCGAGCAGATCTTCATTCGAATTGTGATTTTCGATCCCCCAAAACAATTGTATGAATACTACGCTTCTAAAAAGCAGATAAAAGAGGTGGACTTCAGGCGGATCTCCAGGCGTAACAGGATATAAATTAAAGCAGAGATACAGTCACGACGACTTGATTCATGAAGGTGAATGAGATAGCGTGATTTATTTGTACATTTCTAATAACTAAGTAATTAACCCCCAAGCGTTGAGCGACTATCCACCAAAACCGTAGATAGTGCGTCCTTGCCTCTTCAAGGCATATACTACATCTAATGAAGTGACAGTCTTTCTTTTCGCGTGCTCAGTGTATGTGACGGCGTCTCGGATAACATTCTCGAGAAACACTTTCAGAACTCCTCGGGTTTCTTCGTAGATCAGACCAGAGATACGCTTGACTCCTCCACGACGTGCGAGACGTCGAATGGCTGGCTTCGTGATTCCTTGGATGTTGTCACGTAGAATCTTGCGGTGACGCTTGGCGCCTCCCTTTCCGAGTCCTTTTCCTCCTTTGCCGCGGCCTGACATTTTTGCTTGAGTTTGTTGAGTGGGTGGGTGTTTGTAATCTGGGTGGGGTTTGCAGGGCAAGTGTCGTTTTTATCCTTTTTTTTTCATAAAAAGTGAAAATTTTCAGCAGTGAAAAAATCGACAGGACGAAAAGGAAAATGTCCGAACACAATTTTTTCAGTTGTGAAAATTTTCACTTGAAGAAAAAGTATAAATAGCAGTGAGTGCGAAAAAAAATTAAATCATCAACACAAACAAACATTCAACAATGGCCAGAACCAAGCAAACTGCTCGTAAATCTACCGGAGGAAAAGCGCCACGAAAGCAACTCGCCACTAAGGCAGCGCGTAAATCAGCGCCAGCCACAGGAGGAGTCAAGAAGCCACACAGATACAGACCGGGAACTGTCGCTCTCCGAGAAATCCGACGATACCAAAAGTCTACTGAACTCCTGATCCGAAAACTCCCCTTCCAACGCCTCGTTCGTGAAATTGCACAGGACTTTAAGACGGACCTCAGATTCCAATCGTCCGCCATCGGAGCACTGCAGGAAGCTTCAGAAGCATACCTCGTGGGTCTCTTTGAAGACACCAACTTGGCCGCCATTCACGCAAAGAGAGTCACCATTCAGCCCAAAGACATTCAGCTTGCGCGTCGTCTACGTGGTGAACGTTCTTGAGCCGAAGCACTGGGGATTCTTTAGTTTATTGTATCATAGATTTTGTCATTAATAAAGCATATTATCTGCTGAAATCAATCTTTCTCTCGTCTGTATTGAGTGTCATTTACATTGCTTTCGTCGATCTCCTTCATCTATCGAGAGTTTGCTTAAACTTCCTTCACAGATCAGTTAAGATCTAAAATTTGTTCAATGCGATGTTGCTTGCTCAAAAGTTAAAAACAAATGGAATTATAAATTGAGCACGAGACCATTGACGACAGCAAATGAAAAAAGTTACAACAGAACCAAAATGAGTTTATTGGCTGCAAATGAGAAAGTTTGCTATCTGGCAAGCACCAATTTAATCAAACCGCTCTCGGGCTTGACAAGCCTCCCAGAAGTTCCATAAATAGCGCAACCTCCCTTTCTTCTCTGATCAAACCAATCAAACATGGGCTTCTTCGACACTCTCAACCAGGCTCGTACCCAGGTCTACGTCATCTCCTTCGTGTGCTTCTTGTGCCCAGGAATGTTCAACGCCTTGAACTCCCTCCCAACTGCCGGCCCAGCTGCCCAAGAAGTCAAGGACAAGCAGAACGCTTCCCTCTACTTCTGTTTCGCCATCATGGGTCTCCTTGCTGGTGGTCTTAACAACATCTTGGGTCCACGTATCCTCGCCGCCATCGGAGGTACTGGTTACGCTATCTACGCTGCCGCCCAATACAACATCTTCAAGGTCCAAGGACCAAAGGGAACCGACCCAATCACTGACGCTGCCAACACCTTTTCCATCTTCTCTGGTGCCTACATCGGTCTTTGTGCCGGTATGCTTTGGGCTGCTCAAGGTCAAATTTGCTTGACCTACCCAACCGAATCCCAGAAGGGAACTTTCTTCGCCACTTTCTGGGTTATCTTCAACTTGGGAGCCGTGCTCGGTAACACCATCGGAACAATCCTCTCCTGGGGAGCTGGTCCAGAAGGGTACGCCATGAACGACGCCATGTACTTGATCTTCATCGTTCTCATGGCCTGTGGATCCGTTGTCGCTTTCCTCATCCAGCCACCAGGTACCATCATCCGTGAAGACCAAACCCAAGTCGAGACCCCACCAACCAACGTTCTCCGTGAATTCGTTGAAATCCTCAAGCTCTTTGCCAACCCAGCCATGTTGACCATCTTGATCCCATGCATGTCCTCCAACTGGTTCTACACCTACCAATTCGGACCATTCGGTGGATACTTCTCTGGACGTACCAACGGTCTTAAGGCCATCTTCTACTGGCTCGGACAGGCCGGAGGTGCCTGGGTTCTCGGAAACATGTTCTTGGACAACACCAAGTACACCCGTACTGCCCGTGCCTGGACTGGAGTCTACTTGATGGCTGGAACCACCCTTGCCTTCTTCGGAGGAGGTGCCGCTTTCGAATACACTGCCTCTGCCAAGGACTTTGTCAAGATTGATGCCGGAACTGACTTTGGCCGTTTCATCGGACCATTCATCTTGTACGTGTGCTACGGACTCTACGACGCGTTCTTCCAGGTTTTCACCAACTACCTCATTGGTGCCATCTCCAACGACTCTGAAACTCTCTCCCGTTACGCCGGTTTCTACAAGGGTACCCAATCCGCTGCTGGTGGTCTCTCCTGGGCCTTGAACGGTTTCGTCTTCACTGGCGAGAAGGCTTTGACCTCTACTGCTCAATTCTGGGTCATGGTTATTCCATGTGCCGTGTCTTTGATCTTCTTTGCTCTCTTCACCAAGACTTTCGTCAAGGACACCACTGACGAGAACCCAGAGCACGGATCTTCTATCAAGGCCCACTAGATGCTATCCATGTTTTTAATATTAGAGTTGTTTGAAATAAAAATGCTATGGTTCCTTATGCTTTTGATTCTATCCTGAATACAAATAGTTCCTTTATAGAATAACAGAAATACGCAACCAGATATATGTATATTTCCCGTACACCTTACTAAACTCTTTTGAGACAGTACTCGCGCGACTCATTTCCAGTTTTACTTTCAAGGGCAACAACCACAGCATCCATCGCAAAGCTAGTTTTACAACTATTGGCATAAATTGTTGTTGTCATTGAATGGTCCCCTTCAGATTCGTTTTCTTCTTGCGTCCTTCTTGGAAACACCGTATGCACTCCAGAGACTTTTAATGCAGTTCCACTACCACCAAACCAACCCCCAAAGAGGCCATTCTTGCGTCTATCGACATTCGCTTCCGAAATCTTTCTTTCAGTTGATGCCGTTACACCAGCAGTGGGGATTGTTGTGAAGTTTTCGATGCCCCACCATCTGAAAACGAGGAGTCTCGCAACTCCCTCCCCCAAACCATAGAACATTCCCTGAAAGACAATAAAGAAATTGCAAGCGTCAATTGAAAGAAACGTGAAGAAATATGGGGAAGTCGACAGGAGCTTCAGGCCGCCACCGGCATTTTACCTGAAAGAATGGCATCAGAACAAGAGTAGCAACGGTTTTCAGAGGGGTATCTGGCAGACTGGGCGGTGGTGGCAGCGTCGAAAAGATGTCTAACGGTTGTTCATCTTCTTGTTCACGGGGCATTTATTATAAAATAAATAACCAATAAATAACTTATAATACGTTTTCAAATTTAAATCGCTTATCAGGCGCCAATCTTCAACTCTGTACCCATTCCTCACAACCGCATCGAAGAATTAAAACGTAATGGAGCCTGTTTCTCCAACAAAACTTTATGTGTCATCGCTTTCGATAAAGACATGGTGTAAGGAGTGGATCTCCATATTCGTCCTTGTCCGCGCCCTTTCTCTTTTTGGATATTGGCACAGGCTTATCTACTTTTACCAAGTCAAACAATATGAACATCTTGTTGCTGGCATCCTAAAACAAAGGTTACCGGGACAGTTAAAGAACGGATGTTTAGTTCTACAAAGTATACCTTTTTGGTTAGTTTGAATCCAATTCCTGTCAAGGCATCCACAAACTTGTTGACGTCAGGGAATCGACTGACAACTTCTGCGATTCGAAGCTGTCCTCTGCAAACCTGATAAGTCCTCACCTTTTCATCAACATATCTCTCATAGAATTACCCGTCCTTCAAGATTCGCCAAGCCTCCTCCAAAAATTCGATGAAATTGGTGCCCATCAGGCTCAAACTGAAGACGACTACATCCATCGTTGCATCTTCCAGAGGAACTTTTCTAATATCACAAGCAATCACGTATTCATTTGGGCTGGCCAAGTCAAAGGAATGGACCTGGAATCGGTGCTCTTCTGTTGTGTTGAGAGCCATGAGAGTTTTCGCAATCGCAGCTTCTCCGCACCCCATATCGGCAATTTTCAGAGGTTCTTTAGACGATTTCGGACGTTTGAACGCCGATAATGATTCACAATAATAGTCAACGGGATTGGAGGGCCACAACTCCACTTGAGCGCGGAATCCTTCGTGATACTGGAATCAAATTCTGTAAGCCGATGTATATTCAAGAAAAGTCTAGAAGTACAAACAATGTCAAAGGTTTCTGGTTCTTCTTTAAATAAATCAACGGCAACATCACTAGTCGTTGTATAGAGTTGTTCGTTGATCATCCGAAATCTCCCCCCCGACAGTGTCTTTTTCATTTTGGCTTGAAGGTCCGTAAGGTTCGCTGTTCCAGAAAGTTTCCCTCTCACAGATTGAGTGATTTTAGGTTTTGACATTGGTTTCGCGAGCGACGCGATTGGTCTTTTCGATGCTAGTTGGGGTTCGCTCTTTGCTTTCTGATCATCCACCTTTGGCTTTGCGGTGTTCAATGGAAGCTTGCTGCGTGACAGAGCCTGGGAATGCGAGAATCAGCTGTTCGGAAAGTACATATTTGATATGTTACCAATAGCAACTTTTCCTTCTTGTCATTGCTTAGGGTTTGCTTTCCTGCTTTCTTTGCCGCAAGATCACCGCTAGCTTGTTTCGCCAAAGTTTGTGTTTGTACTTTGGGTTTTTTCGTTGCGTTCGCCTCGCCGCTTTCAACTACGTTTCGTTTTGGCATTGTTGTCCAATTCTCAAAAAAAAAAAAAAGAAATGAAAAAAAATGTTTTGCTTCTTCCTTTTTGTTCAATAAAGTAAATTAAAGTGCCGCCGGTGCAATCTCGTTCGGCAATGTTTTTAAGCTGGGATGGTGCAGAGAAGTTATTAGCTTTGTTTGAATACGAGAAAGGAATGACACACCTGTGTTGGGCATGTGGTCGCTGCTCTAGCTGCTGCGCCAGACTGTGATTCAGAGCGACCAGCTCACGCAACTTATTCTTCAAATCTTTTGATGTTTGCTTGTAGAACTCTGTATCGTTGTATGTGCTGTCCAAAGCCTCTGTTTGGACTGACATGTCTGTCACTTCATGGTTACTGGATATTTCTACATCCACTTTAAAATCGTGATTGTCCGTTTTTGTGGTTTCCTTTTAAGTGAGTTAATCTGAAGACTTTGAACGCTTAAAACCACCAACATGTTTGAGACTCCACAACTTTTCCTCAAACGAGGCTCGAAGTTTTTCGATTTCCTTATGAAGGCCATCAATTTCTTCCTGTGAACGCTGCGACTCTTCTTCGAAATTGTTTTCTAGCTCTCGCAAATCCGCCAGTTCCCTCAAACAACCAACCACCATTGATCGCGAATCATGCAAATTTGCCCTTTTCTACAGTGCAAAATAATTATAGCGACTTGAAGAATCTAATGAGCTTACCAAATGGTTTAAAAGCTCTATGGCTTCAGCATTGTCCTCAAATTCTCTCATGAGCTCGATGTAGTTGATACCATCGCTTTCTGCAGTGACCGGTCGTGTCGAATATGCAACTTCAGTTAGGATTTGACTTGCGCCATCCAAGGTGTCTTTTGAGAAGAGATCAATTATCTGTTCAACCACACCCAGACACTTACTTTCCAGCAATTTTCGCTTTTCACGAAGCTCAAGTAGATTCTTTCCAAGAGTTTTTCTTTCTCCCTTTAACTTGGTGAGCTCTTCTTGATCGAATGCATCGGTTTCGTGAATCCGTGCGGCAAGGCTATCGATTTGGCCCTTAAGGTCTCTAATTTGAACGCATGTCGAGTGATAACTACGGAGACGTTCATTCTACAAGCAAATATGAGTCCGTGGTTATCAAATATGGGTTTACCTCAGTTTCCAATGACTGTAGAACAGCGGTTGTATCCAACGCAACAACACTCAGAATTTCGCTTGCAGGGGCTTCTATCGGCGGATCCCTTTCATTGCTATAAAAAACAGGAATAAAGGTTAATCAAGATTGCAGAGTGTTATCATGTTCGCATGCCTTGATTCTACTTTCGCAGCAGATTTTCCCTTAGACGGCTTCGAAACTCGAGCGATAGCCAATCCATCCTTCATCTTTTTCCCCAAGGATGCCAGCTCTTCATCTTTCTTATCTAATTTTTTGCGGATCACTTCAGAAGCTGCCTCCAAGTGCCGTATTTTCTTTGCATCTTCCTCTCGTGCTCGATTCAGCGCTGCAAGCTCCTTTATTCTCCGCGTTTCTATCTCATATAGTTTTTCGGCATCTTTAAAATGCAGGTGAATCAGTCTCTGCGAGTTAATGAAGTTTCGTCACAAATACCTTCTTTTGCTTTCTTTTTGTAGACTGCAATAGCGCCCTGAAGCTTTTCCACTTCTTGCCCAGCTTCGGCCGTTCGGCGTTCCAATCCTTCCTTTTCTTTTAGCAGTTTTTCTTGTTCCCTAATTCGGGACTTTGCCTTTCCCATCTTTGAACAAATCAATGATGTAATAAAACAAATAGCGGGTTTAAATTCATACCTGGCCTTCTAAACTCTTCACCTTTTTCTCATACTCATCTTTCGCTTTCTCTTTGGATGCCATTGCTTCCTCCAAGTCGGCGATAGTTTTAGCATATTCCCTATTTACAGACTCCAACTCCTTGTCCATCTTGAGAATTTTTTCATTTTGCTGGTGTTTTAGTTTCTCGATGCTGATGGATGAAGGATGTTAGTTATTTGTTGTATTTGTGATTATGGGTGCTACAAACTCTTTGCTCTTCATCGCCAGTTCACGCTGCAACTCAGCCTTTGCTTTATAAACATTCTGAAGCTCGGTTATGATTTGATCTTTTTCCAAGTTGCTATTTTCCGTTGGTCCAATATTCTGCTCCACATCGTCAATACTTAACACCGAAGAGACGCGGCGAACAGGAAATACTTCCGAGCAATTCAAAATCTGATCATCTGCTTCGTGTAATCGAGAAAGTTGTAGAAGGGCGGCCATATTTTTCATAGGGTGAATCTCAAACGCATCTCTTTTGATTCCGCTCTTTAAATTGACAGCAGGTTCAATTTGCTTGTTTTCCACGGTTATTTTGTCAATGAGCTCTTGCATAGTCAGCTGGGACAACTCTCTTCTTGGTGATCCATCTACAACTTCAGCCGCCAAGGCGATCGGAGGAATCTGTTCCGTCTGAGTTTCGATAGCCGTCATTTCATATGTTTTAGTGCTTTGATTTGCATTCTCCCGCTCTTGTAGGTCAATGTTGATCATGCGCAACGAATCAATAAGATTGTCCTTGTCTTGAAGGATTGCCTGCTCAATCTCACGTTCTTGACGGATTTCGTCCAGCTGCGACTTCAAATCAACTTGTATTTGATGGGATTTGAGAAGTTGCTCCTCAAGTTGTTTGAGTGGGCTTGCTGCTGCATCACATTCAAGTTGGTCGTCAACTGGAATACTGCGGCCAATAATACAAAAATAAGGAACATATCCGTGAGTAGACCCAATTCTTACATTTTGGAACTTCTTCGAAGATACCGGGCTCCTAATCCTGAATTTACTCGGGATTTGGGCTTTTTTGGGACCAGCTACAAGAACACTCAGTACAACAATATCAAGGACATCAGGAAACTCTTACATTCTGGGAAGAAATTACGGGAAAGACACAGGGTTTGTCATCTTCCGCGTTTCTAATAAGAGCATCAAACGTATTAATGTATATCTGGGTCGCTCCACACAGCCCCTTACATTTTAAGAATTTTCGGCCTATGCGTTGCACACAATGAGCAAAAATCATTCCACTTTGCTACTCCGATCGTAGATTCGACTTCCTTCAGTGCCACCCGTTGAACCTCCAAAACGTCCAACGCCACGGACAAATCTTTCAACAAATTGCTGTTGCATGACTGAAGATCCTGAATTTTCAATTCATTTTTTTCCAAGTGAAAATTTGTTGCTTCCAGTGATAGCCTTGTAGACTGTGTTTTTTATGTTTTAAAACGATGGCAAATACAAACGAAGACTATAACGTTATATCTTTCTTCTAGATCCGAAATACGCTCGACAAGTCGTAAATTTTCATTATTGGAGTCTTGAAGAGCCTTCATTGCGTCTTGAAGCCAAATATTCGATTAATTGAAATGATACTCCAAACAAGAATGGTGACTTACTTGTTCCCCGAATCGTTCTATTTTTGAGCTCTTCCACAAAATACATGATAAGCTTATCGTTTTCCATATCAACGAATGATGTGTCGTTTAAACCACTTTGGCC
The DNA here is from genome assembly GCA_025765595.1 of Obelidium mucronatum. NCBI lineage: Eukaryota > Fungi > Chytridiomycota > Chytridiomycetes > Chytridiales > Chytriomycetaceae > Obelidium > Obelidium mucronatum. The sequence goes on along the minus strand of JAIVFH010000005.1, from coordinate 436,271 downwards.
TTGACTTGATTCGGATTTGTGGTCTGACTGTATGTGATTTTCATGTTGCCGAATATTCGAGTCTTGTTTCTTGATTTGAGCTTCTAAAAAGTCAATTTTTTCCTGCATACTGGCGAGTTTAACAGCCTTTTGGACCAATTTCATGGGATTTTTTTTGATTAAGTAAGCAGTTGGGGTCAAACGCCTCTCGGTTTGACTGTACCTGATGATCAATAGTATTGATAATGGGCTTATTTTGAATTTTTCTTGCTCGATCAGCGTATTTGAGTGTGTTGAGGGTCTCCTCATAATCCTCTTCGCAAGGGCTGACACAAGCCAACATCAGAGTTTTGGCATTTCCTCCCAAAGAATTTTGAAGAAGTCTTTGTTGAATGCGGATATCGTGAGTTTTCAACACAATCAAAGTACAACCCACCTTGTCAGTTTGGAGTCTCTGTATGGAACATGGATAGTCGTTGCTGGGCTTGCTGGAGTCGCATCATGCATTTCTCCCAAGACACTGATGACATTTCCAAGAGCCAATAACCCCGAGTTGATTTTGACAGATTCCTTTAGCCGAACACCTTCTGCCCCTGTCCGCTTGACACGTTCAGATCCCGCCAAATCCACCAAATGTAACTTCGAGGACCTTAATAACCGTGATCCACAAACTGAAGAAGCTGGGGTCGCAAACCCCAAGTCCTCTTCGTCAGTTTTCATTCCCAGAATTTTTGATGTATCCAGTCGTTGTTCTAAGATGAGTGTAAAAATGGCATGGGATCTGGATGAGGACATGTGCATCTTTGTGTCTCCTGTTGTTCTTTCGATTCCGCCAATCTCCAAGCATTTGAATAGGTCTTTGGCGGTAGTGACAGGCTCTTCATGGACTCCAGATACAGTAATTGACCCATTTCGATCTTCTCGTATTGCAATTTCTTTGGAATCATTGTGGGGCATTAAAAGGTCCCGAACCTAAAGTGTTGAAAAAATGAGTTTCTTGTTTTTTTCCAGCAAATGTACTATACCTGTTCTTGATATATCTCCAGAAAAGTGCACCGTATTGAAAATGTAATATTTGGATCGACTCTTTCTTTCATCTGTTCCACTGTGAGAAAACTGCCAAAAACGCACGCAACTCACAGATATCAAATTCATGATCTGCTCAACGACTCGAGGAATAACACCCATCTCGTGGTCGGGTGTGTTCAAGTCATTATTACTTCCCATTGTGTAAGTTTTTCCGGAAGAGGTCTGTCCGCTGTCGAAGTTACCAATTTAACTTCGATTATAATTATTTTATAATTGACATACTATGCGAAAATGGTCACATTAAAGCCATCTACAAATTGATTCACGAGATTGGCGCATGAAGAGTTGTAGAGCTCCTCCTGGGAAGATTCCGAGGCGTGTATTTTGTCAAATGTAAATGTCTTTCTGGCTGTAGCTGTGGAATTACTCGATGGTAGAGGGGCGTTACTCATGGAAAGAGGCTCTTCTTTAGACAAGACGATCGCATTAGCCTTTGAAATAGTTCCCAGGCACACTTTGTGAAGTGTGCTTTGGTGTGATTCTTTGTTCTTCGCGGAGACAGCATTCGGGGGTCGCACCTGTTGCGATCGTATTAGAGGCATCAAATTTAGCGCAGAATACACTCACGCGAATGGCGACAGTGACTGGCTGCTGCTCGAGTTCTTTGTTCATTCGTTTTTGTTACTTATTAAATCTTATTAATAAAAATATTATAAAGCTTCTTTTGTTTTCAAACTCCGATCAAACAACCTGAATTCTGATGGGAGCAGTGAAGAGCGTACCGGCTCGTCTTCAATCAAGTACGCTGAATTCGTAAGAATTTATTAAGAATTTATTTCTTGTGTGATCGTGACTTTATATTTTGTAGGCTCCTACAACCATGCGATGCTAAACTTCCGACAAAGGAATTCAATGACTTGAACCATGACATATTCTACCTGATTTTACACTATATTCATCCGGGCCATGTCCTCAAATATCGACGCGTCTGCCGCATATTCAATGAATATCTCCAAACACCCTACTTCGCCATCCTCAATCTCTCCCGCTTTATAGAAAATGACCACCAAACATTATACCATCGAACAGCTCAAACATACTACCCCAACGAATATGACCGCCTGTGGTTCAAGTGGCCACAAGTATACCAGCAATCTTACGCACGCCTGACAAGCTACCGAAAAGAGATCGACTGGGCTTATGCAAGAGGATTGGGTTCAGAATCGCATATACCAGCGCCACTCGGCAATCTCGACCAGCTCATCAAACTTGAACTTACATTCATGGACTTGTATGGACCTATCCCAATAGAGCTTGGAAATCTAAACAGATTGTCTCATTTGAGCTTATCATGTAACAAATTGACCGGAAGTATTCCTAAAGAGTTTGGGGCACTCGGTTCGTTGACGCACTTGACTCTCTACAAAAACTGTTTATCCGGAGAATTGCCCAAAGAGCTAGGAAAACTCGTCACCTTGAGAACTCTCAATTTGGCAGATAACGAGTTCACCGGTCAGATTCCGGCGGAATTAGGCGCGTTGGATTCATTGAAGGACTTTCGACTTTCAAACAACAAACTCACGGGCTTTATTCCTCCAGAAATTGGACAGTTGATTTCTTTAGAATATTTTTATGCGGCAAACAATCAACTTGAAGGTTGTATTCCAGCCGAGCTTGGATCGTTATACAGGTATGATGGCAATTTCTCTGTGGAAAACTGAGTCGCTAATCCTTCTCTTTGATCGTCAGACTGTCCACATTAGACCTTAAAAATAATATGCTGACTGGCATTATACCCCCTGAATTGGGGAGTATGACCAGTCTGGAATCGCTCAACCTCGCAAATAATCGATTGTCGGGGCCCATTCCAAAAGCATTGGGATCACTTTTGAATATCAAGAGAATTGATCTCGCAAGTAACAATCTGGCGGGATTGATTCCTATTGAGCTTGCGAATGCGCCGAATCTGCGCTGGTTGTATATTCAAAATAACGAATTGGATGGAACTATACCTGCCGAACTTGGAACCAACTTGAGGCTGTCGTCATTTAAAGTATCTGGAAATTTTCTGTCGAGACCTGTCCCAAAATCGTTGAAGCGAGTGATTTCGTTGTATGACCGGTTGACTATGGGATCTAAAAGAGGCCACTTGCGTCGGCATTTTAGCGGTTGATTTCTGGTTTAATTAAAAAAGTTGTGTTGGACGCGTTTCACAAAATGACATTCACATCTGAAACTTATTCCCAAAAGACAGTTTTGATCTTCCGAGCTATTTGAGCTATATGCGACTCATCCGTGTTTCTTGGTCGTACCAAGAGAAGAAACAACAACGCACTACCACATACATGACAATCGCATTTATTGGGCCGTGCCGTGTAGCTGGTACAACCCATTTCCGCCAATTGAAACTAATTCGAACTCGCTCGAAATAAAAGGTTTCCGGGTCTGCGTTATAAAGGCACACAAGTAGGCTGGAGAAGGCTCAATACAAAAACTAATCATAAGCGGTTGGGATAGGCTGGATAAGGCTCAATACAAGAACTACTATGACAGCAGTTATTCAAAATTCTTCTACTGGCTGAATGTTATGGTTTGCAAAACTCACTTTAAATGAGAATGAGTAATTGACGGACTTCAGCTTGCCAAGGACAACAGCGATCTGTTCCAGCTGACTGTGCAGAACCACGACTTACAAGGCCGCTTCCGCTGGCGAAAACACGGCGTCGCCATGTGGGGCAACCGCAGTTTGTAGGCGCTCGGTATAGCGGGCCAGTTGCGCAGCGCGCATTTGGCGGCCCTGGCAAAATAGAGAAGTGAAGAGCTCTGAGTAAATAAAGAACACTGACAACGTAATGAAGATTCGGGCGGTCATTTATAATTCGCAGTTTTTTAAACCAATTATTTGTTTGCTTCGATATTTATGATATTTATCCGAAAATGGACACGTTTGGACAATTTCTCAACATCCAAGAAGCGCTTCTGACGTGCGATGTCTGTGCTGAGCTTCTGCGGGGATCAGCCGTGCTTCCATGTCGGCACTCCTTCTGCTCCGAGTGTATTCGACGGCATTTCCAGGTGTGCCTTCTATCACTGTTGTTACCACGACTTGAAAACTGCCTGATTGACAAAACACACAACACAGAGCAGTTCAGATTGCCCTTCTTGTCGAGTCGCTGTAAAGAATGGAATGGTTGATGTGCGGTTCTGTATGGGTAAAGCTTGTCTCTACGCATCACGTCTGAAATCAGTGTTTCCTAACAACGGGCAACAACACAACGCAACACAGTTCTTGACGCACTGGCCGAAAATCTGAGATGTTCCAAAGAAGCGCTGTATGCATCGCTCGAAACAAAGGAAAAGCCAAACAGCAACAGTGGACAATCTCGGACAAATGAACCTCCCCCCACCACTCAAGCAACAAAAAACGGAACAAAAGGAAAGAAGAAACTGGAGCAAAACGATAGTATCGAATCCACGTGTCGATCTAAACGGAAGGACGTGGAAGTTCAAACATCGCCTGTCCGAGACCCAAGTTTGCAATCGCTATCCTCGAAATCCAGCTCAAAACCAACGCAACTACCCCCTGCAAAACGGGCACGTTTGAATCATGTCTCTGGGTCATCATCGTCGTCGTCGTCGGCATCTTTATCTATGGGAACGTCAATCACATCCATAACAATTTCAACACAACAAGTCCAACCCGAATCGCGAACGCCGATTCTTGAAGGACCTAGCGAGATTTTCGGAGATGGTAAGAGTCAAACAGCAACTTCCAGCTTTCCGAACTGAAAGATTTCTCCCCGTCTAGCTGACGCCTACTTTGAGTGCCCAATCTGTAACCACTCTGTCCAGAACCGCCACATGGACTCCCACATCTCATCAAACTGTTTGAATCACGTTGAAAAGAATCCACCTGCACCTCCACCACCACCTCCACCAACAACACCACCAACTGTTTATGTGCAATCCTCACCAGAGGTGATAAAGTTTAAATCCTGGAAATCCGGCCACTCGATACTGGAATATGATGAAATATCCGACAATGGTAGCGGTGACCCGGAGGATCAAGTGATGATTTTGGAAAGCCCACCACCACCACCAGTATCAAAAACTGGTTTACATTCTTCATTATCCAATACTTCCAGTATCCAAGATTTGGAAACAACTGACGATGATGATGACGAAAGTAGTGCAGAGGATTTGGTTAAACCATCAGATATCAGACGAAAGGAATCACCGATAAGACAGTCACCGTCTTCTTTGGGATTATTAGATGCAACCCGGAAAAATATCGCGCGTAGCGCTATATTGGCAAATATTATGCCGTCTAAAAGGTTTTTTTTTGTATTTTTTTTTATTCAAACAAGTTTTCTTAAATTCTCGTTCATTACAACAACATAAAAGCACTGAAACGCGACGGCCTAAACCAGGAGTTGCATATGATACACTCAAAGATGCTCAAATACGGAAAATCCTCAAAGTATGTAGTCCTTTTTTTTTTCTCTCTCTCATAACCAAAACCCACCAACGCAAAAAAAAAAAAAAAAAAAAAAAAAAAAAAAAAAGGACGACGGTTTACGTACCACAGGCGACAAGGCAACACTCAAAAAGAGACACAAGGAATTCACGCTTCTCCACAATGCGAATCTGGATACACTCAACCCGCTCCCACAATCTGCAATCATGGCAAAGATGGCTCTTTGGGAACAAACACACGGTGAATTGAGTGGTGGGAAAGGAAACATGGCCGCTGGGATGGGCGCTGTAGCTGCATTTACAGGGCACTCGATAACCCCACAGGGACAAGAACGGGATCGGAAGCATATGGAACAGTATGCTGATGAGTTTAGGGCATTGATTGAAAGTATAAGGGAAAGAAAAAAAAGGAGGAAGTTGGAGGTAAAGGAGGAGAACGACAATGTTATGGAAAATTAAGTAATAACAAGTTGTGTCGATTGATCTATTGTCAGCACATCGACCACACACTAATTAGTGAGATACTATTAGTTGTGAACTTTGTAAGGTTACTAGGGCTTATAATAATAATGTCCACATCACTGGCATCCTCAATACTCCCAATTGCGGCCCTCAAAGAAGAAGAAGAAGTGCTGCGCATCAATCGTCCCACAAACTCATCGAATTCGCATAATGTGCCCGCCGTCAGTCAGAAGCCAGCAGCCGCATCATCATGGGGTGCTGTTGCCAATGATGTCGCAGGTTCTCCCCTCTCTCTCTGTCTCTGGCTTCATGGCCTGTTCTAATCCAAATTGAGTTAATTAGTGAACTGGATCATTCTTCCTTTCGTCAACGGTCTCTTTTTCCGCTTCATCAACTTGGCGTTCAAACTGAGGACCGCCAACAAGCAAAAACTGAAACAACAACAGGTCAAGAAATAAGCGGGGCCTCTCTATTCTCATACATAAAGCGCAAAAAATAAATTCTGTAGTGTTATTCTAAAAAAAACCCAATGTCATAGGTTTTTCAATCCAGAATATGGTTATGATTATGAATGTTTCTTGTTGGGAAATTCTTCTCGCCGAATTCAACGCTTGCGACACTGATGGAGCGGGAGTGACGACCAGACGTGCCCTTTCGATAAATTCACCAGTGTTATTGGTCCGAAGGGCATCTGTAACTGCCGTTAACGAGAAGATTACGAGAAGGAGAAAGATACAGTACTTTTGAAGTAACTCAACAATGATTTCATGTACCCAAATCCAGAATACCATCCAATGGATGCAGTGAATATGCAGGAATCAACAAAAAAGTAGTGACCTGGGGGAAATATATAACTCCACTTTGGTAGATGAGGAAAACATTCTCTCATTTAAAGCCCAGGAATTTCCCTCGTATTTCAGGTGCCTAACATCTGCATTTGTTGACTTCTAAGTTAAATAATCAATGTTCGATTGAAGGCGCGGAAGTTGAGGCGCCACACAATCTCCAAAAGACTTGACGCGATAGATGTGGTCGTCTCATAGTTGGGACTTAGCGTAGCGTGCAGGTAAGATCCCTTGGACTTCCACTTTATTATCATAATCTTGAAAGGTTCTAGAAGGAAAGAATAATAAAGAAGTATAACACTACGACAATAGATTCAACAAATCAGCGGGTCGTTCTAGTTAACCCCCCCCCCCCCCCCCCCCCCCCCCCTTTTTTTTTACACACATGTACTAAATATATTTGAAGACTTTTAAAAAGAAAACCCCACCGACTTTTCAAGGCCAACAAAAACTTGAACAGAAACAAAAAAAAAATATAATCAAAAAAAAAACCCCAAAATCTCACACACACACAGTCAGTCAGTCAGTCCTTGGATCCATCAAAAACCCAATCATATTGTTCAATCATACTCTCAATCAACTTGTTATGGTAAGGCATATTCGCCATAGAAGCGTATCCTTGTTGAGCAATGGTAGCTGCATCCCCAGTTCCTTCTGGTGTTCTGATCAACGTAGGGGCAAACACGATGGCTAAATTGGATTGCTCCATTTTGTTTATGTCGCTTTTATCAGCGATTCTGTTTGGGAATTTTTTTAAATTTAAAACGTTTTAAAAAAATGTTACAAAAAAAGAAAATTCATGCAAAAAAAAAAGGGTGCTTACTTTTTTAAATGTTTCAACAAGTATGACAAGACTGTGTAATTACAGGGAGGTAGCGCTTGAATCAAGTTTTTCAGATGAATCAGCCGGTCGTTGTAGTCTCCGACCTCTTCATCGTCGAAAGAAAGTTAGCAATTTTAAAAGAAAAAAGATAAGGAAACAACAAACTCAACTTGATGATGCAATAAATTGATCGTATACGTCGTAAGGTATAAGAGGATTCTGAAGCTCACGGAAATATGCTGTAAGTGACCCCAAAAATTAGGAAAATTCTTTCCAAAAAAAAAAAAAAGAAAAAAGGGCAGCCTACATTTCAAAAGTCCTGTTATCACATTGATATCATCTTCAGCAGACAAATCAATGTTTTCGCCTTTTGATTTCACACACATGAAAACGAAAATTTTTTTAACCCATGGCAAGAGTTAAAAAAAAAAAAAAAAAGGTCCAAAAAATTACCATGATTGAAGGCCACTTTCAGTTTCCCTATCGTAGCAGCGTTTCCAGAAAGTCGATAGATCCCTTGCGCTTCGATTCCCCCCCTCGCTTCTACTGTTTGAATACAAAGTTCCACAACTCTAGGAATCTGGCGTACATTCCCTTCAAACTCCAGTTGAGCATCCAAGAATCCCCCAAACGGCAGATGCGGGAAAACTGCGTGTGCTACAGGATCGGTGTAATACCCAAAAAAAAAAAAATTAATAAAAAATTATTTGACAAAACAATTATGAAGAGAAACAAACCTTCCAAAGCAGATTTTCCAGCCGACTACAACCATAAAAATAAAAACAATAAAAATAAAATAAAAAATAAGATCCATGGGTGAGAAAACGACAAGACAAGAAACAAAAACTTATAAACACCTTTTTCGAACTCCCAAAAAACGTAAACTTTTTCCCCACGTTTCCATCACTCTGTCGATCTTTCCCACCATTTATACTGTTACTAGCACTGGTGTTATTGCTGCTACTACTAAACACATTCAACGACCTCCTCATTGGCACAGCACCAGCACCAGCAACACCCCCACTAGCAGCCTTCCCCATCGCATCCATCCGCAACTGAGACCCCACCAATGGAATCGGATCACTTATCGCCACCGTCCCCGGCGACGAAGCCGCCACTCGCGGCTTTGTAAACACTCTCGCAATAACGCCATCGATTTCAGCATTCGTATGACGCTCCCGCATTGCTGATTTGATGCTGTCCACCCATTGCAACGTGGATGCTTCCGAGTCGGTCAGGAAGAGGCGTTTATGTCCCGTTTGGGATGTATACATCCATGCGTTTTTTTTCGAGGTTTGGTCTTTTCCAACGGGTTCGGCGGTTGCGTTTGTTAACAAGATTGCGTCGAATGGGTGTGTTACTTTCTGTGGGTTTCAACGGGCGATTTGATTAAATAAATCGATAAATCGATAAATAAATATCCAAAGTTTTGAGACATGAAATACAACAGAAGAGGGGGTTTTTTTTTTTTACCTTACTGTTCTTCCCAATGCCAACAACACCTCCACTCTCCTTAAACAAAAACAAGACTCCCACACATAGAATAGCATGACAAGATTTCCAGCTGCTTTGAAGGATTCCGTGTTTACCACCACCACCACCACCCATCTACTATAGAGGCCGTTGTTGTTGCTGTTGTTATTGTAGTTGTTGCACTCCCAGCTGTTTCTTTGGTCGATGATAGTTTGTATTTCATTGTTCCATCCTTGATGATCAAGTCTGCTGGGATCTGCTCGAACCGAGATAAATCTAAATCGGGGGCTGCATCGATTGGAGCTGCGTTTGAAACATTGTTTTCTGGTGTCGGTGTCGGAGACGGCGCGTTGTTGTTGCTGCTTGCTGGAGGATTTGAAGTTGATGGTATTGGTGCGTTCTCGACATGGTGGTGGTGATCCGTTGCGAGCAGTCCATTGATATCGCCTTCGCTGACAGTTGCGCTGACAGCTGCACCGTCATCAAGCAGCGCCATGGTAGACGGCGGACTCGACAGATAATGGTTTGTGGCAATGTTGGGTGTGCTTTTATGAATGTCGTCGTGGGATTCCATTGTCGCTGTCGCTGGTGGATCCCAGGATGTTTGGTTTGTTGATTCGTTCCAATAGTAAATTTGACCATCCGTGTCTCGCATTGGTTTCCATTTTGATCCGCCTTGGGATATTAGGGATGCCTTTAAAAAAAAAAAGAAGTGAAGGAAAGGAAAGGACGGGGTAAGAAAATCTTTTTTTCAATTCTCTTTGCTAATTACCAGACTATCAGATACTTGCTGCTGGTGGATCAAAGCGTCTGATTCTTCATTTCCAGTTGGTAGGGGGCTTTTTTCTAACTGACCGCCATTCGATTCATCTCTTGTCTGCGGCGACGCTATTTCTTGATTGTGTAATAGTTCTTCATCATCGCCTGAGATGGCCGCTTCTTGTGAAGAAGTTTCATCGACAGGAGACTCCATAGGTTGCTGAACTGGGTCATTGCTGCTGCTAATCTCATCCGAAAAAGGGTCTTTTGGGACAGGCGATGAAACGGGAGTAACGGGTGGAGGCGTAGGACCGCCCGTGGAAGAGGAAGGTGCGTTTGACGTTGTTGTTGTCGTGGTCTGAAACAAGCTATTTGCGTCAATTATAGGATTTTGTGGTGTTGGATCATCATCTCTGGGAGGTGTTTGTGAAACAAGACTTGATCGTTTCTGAAAAAAAGATGGAGTATATAAGTTGATTTCTATTTGCTGTTGGGGTATTGAATAATTGAGCTTACTACAGCTGTTGCTGCTGCTGTTGATGATTCGAGTGAAGCAGCCATGACTGAAATCAAAGATGGAATTTGAGTTAATATATAAGGTTCACGGGACATCCCATTTTTGGGGTGTTTCAGTGTTCTTTTTTCGTGGACTTGGCAATGAACAACAAATATATAAAGTCTCTCCTTGGCAACCCAAATCCTTTTGAATCATTCTGTTCAATCTTTCTCCATCTCCATCCATCTTTCCTTTTTTGGGGGGAGTGAGATGACGTACCGATTGATCTTCGGGATGGAGGTGGTTCGGGTGCTTGTCGCTTACTGGTGCTAAGACGATTGGAGGCAGTTCCTTCGGCGGCTTCCTGCGATCTTTGTCTAGAGTTTCCAGATGTTTGAGTTTCCAATGTTTCGTCGAACGGTTGAGTGGTTGAAGCAACAGGATATTTGGTAGAATCTAGTGTTTTTCAAGATAATTTTACGATTACTTATCGAAACAGTCCACCCTTTCTGATTTCCACTCTCATGTACATGAGGTACATGAAAGGGAAAAAAAAGAGAGTTTCCAGAATCTTTCGCAAAAGACCAGGACTGTTGCTTTTCCATCACAGTAAGCGGACTGTCTCAACTATTTTTGCTCCATTTTTGATTACTGACGGATACTTTTTTTGAGAATATTCCATGATTTTCGCTCCTTCCTAGTGCGGTACTGCGGTGGTTTGAAACTAAAGCCATAGTGTGTCTCCCGATTCTATCCCGTCTCTCGCTAGATTGCAATAGTTTTCTGTTACCGTTTTCTCCTTGTTCTTTCAGTTTTAGTTCATCTTGTCCTTCTTGTTGTTCTTGTTTGTCCGTGTCCTTCAGCAGCTGCACGCGGTTTGCTGGGAAGTAGCCCTTGCGACCTTGCAGCTCGCCCTCGAACCAGTCCTCGTTGCACAAGTCAGTCACTTCGAGCACATCGCCGGCTTCGAAGGTCAGCTCGTTGTCTTCGACGGCGGCGTACGGCCACAGCGCGACGGCCTTCATTTTTGATGGTTTTGTTGGGTTGGATAGAACTATTTAATAAAAAGAAAGCAAAATGGACGCCCACGTCGACGGCCACGTGCGGGTTGTCGCGGCGGCGCTCGCGCGCGCGGCGGGGTTCGAGGCGGCGTCGGCGGCTGCGCTGCGTGCGCTCGCGGGGCTCTTTGCGGCGCGGCTGCGGGCGCTCGCTCGCGCCGCCGCGCGCCGCGCCGCCGCAAACGCGCGCGCGCAGCCGACGCCGCTGGATGTCGAAGCGTTTGCCGCCGCAGACTTGGCCGCGCTGCGCCTCGAGCGCGCGCTGGAAACCCGCGCGCCGGCGAAAAGACGCGCGCTGGAAAACCAAGAAGAGGAGTCGCTGCCGCTGTTTCGGCACAGGGAGTTCTGCATCGAGCAGCAGCAGCAACAACATCAACAACAGCAACAACTGCATCTGCCGCCCTATCCCAGCGTGCACACATACAAGCGAGGAGAGGTATCTATCCATCTATCCTGTACACTAGACTACACCATTAATGTCTTGTTCAATGTGGTCAGATCTCCGGGCAACGTGAAACTGATACTGCAAAACTACGTGAGATTAAAGCAATGAGGGCACTGGAAGTCGATGCCAATCTAAGGCGTCTGTTGCTTGCCCGGGAAAGTCTATTTGAAAAGAGAAACGCTGAAACAAGTAGTCGCGATTCTTTTGGGAATAATGACGCTGGTCTCGATTCTTCTGCTGCTTCGAATTCTATTGGCGGTGGCTTTGTAAATTATCAGGTTCAACGGAATAGCGGCAATAAAAGAATCAGGCGGACTTGATGAAGATGGATGTATTATTTTTGACGTGAACTATCTGCTTGTACGCCAAAGGCGCGTCAATCCGCCCGAAGACTGTGTATTTTTTTTTTTTTTTTTTTTATTTTTTTGACAAAGTCAAGCCTCAATACCTTGGCTGTCTTGCAATGAATGGGAACTGCAATCTATCTGAGATTACCAAAACTAGAGGAGATGGGATCAGATGTCTACGACTTGGAAAGGACGGAATGAATGGTGAATAAATTTGAGGTTATAATAAGTTCAATGTGTACCACCGAAAACGGCACGCGCACGTCACAACATTTGACAAATCCAAAAGTCATTTTAGGACAAGTTCAAAAAATGCCGCAATCACACCATACAAACAGCCCTATTTCCCCGAGAAACTCGACCTTTGAGCAAAGAGCGTCTCTTGATCTCAAGACGGCTTGGAACACGGCTTTGGCCAACCGCAGCAACAACGATCCAAAGACTCTCTTGGCGCAGCTTCGATCCTTTCTCTCTCATCGCAAAAGCTACAACTCATTTCAACCAACTGTGGCAACGGGAATCCCAGCGTTGAACAGTGACGTCCTTTACCTCATCCTTTGCCACATCCACCCGAAAGATGTGCTCAAGTACCGCAGAGTATGCAAGGATTTCAACGAATGCTTGTCATCAACGTACTTTGCTCTCCTCAATCTCTCACATTTCCCATCTGGCGGTCGTCTACTCGACGAAAAAACTCGGAATCCAACATCCAAACCAACAAGACAGACTCTGGTTCGTCTGGCCACAAACATATCAGCAAGTGTATTTGAGAAACTTGGAGAGTTTGGAAGAGGTTCATTGGAAGTTTACAAAGTTCAAAGCCAGTGCTCACATTCCAAAATCGATTGGTACGCTATCAAAGCTGTCACACCTCGATCTGGGATGGTGCAGCCTAACGGGAAGCCATTCCACCGGAAATCGGGGACTTGGTTGGCCTGGAAACGCTGATTCTTCAGCGAAATGATTTCATTGGGAGCTTGCCCAGTAACATGTTCACAAAATTGGTCAAACTCAGATATCTGAATCTCAGCCACAACAAAATAACTGGACTTTACTACCAGCCTCTATTGGGTCATTGGTCTCGCTTGAAAAGTTGAATCTAAGCTATAACGAGTTTGTTGGTCCATTCCCTTCTGAACTTCAAGGCTTAACCAGACTGCAGTGGCTCAATGCTTCCAACAACGAATTTTCCGGTTCACTCACTGAAAGCGTTTCTTTACTTACGTCAATCCAAGTATTGAACCTCTCAAACAATTTCTTTACCAGTTCCATTCCCAATGGAATTGGTTGTCTCATGATTCTGCGTGAGTTGCATCTACAAAATAACTCCTTCTCAGGGCCCCTATCCCTGAATCTATTGGAAACATTTCAAGTCTTGAGTGTATGGACTTGTCGCGGAACAAGCTCACTGGAAGTATTCCGTCGTCGTTTGGGAATCTTGTGAACCTTGGAAGCCTGGCTCTGCAGCATAACCTTCTAACCGGGTACTCCACATCTGGGTTGGAAGGAATGGTGAAGCTTTCTGATCTTCGGATTGCGCATAATAAGATTGCTTTGCCGCTGTCAAAGAAGGTGAAGCGGGCTACAAAGTTTTATGATCGCATTTTGATGAATGCTGTTCTGGCTTGATTATAGTTGTTGTTTTTTTCGTGTGTATAATTATATAATAATATTTATTGACTTTTTTTTTTTTTTTTTTTTTTTTTTTACCCTATACTCAAGAATTAATCGTCTTGAACACATTAAACCCACTCAACGCAGTACTAATCAACACACCCGGCGCCTGCGGATGCCAATGAATCTCCTTCACACATTCCTGCCCCTGATGAATAAACAGCAACTGCGGCGGCACCTCCACCTTCACACCCGCCTTCATACTCGCCACCATTGGTTCTTCCTCAGCATCGCGTTCCAACGCCAAATCCCATAACGTGACTTGATCGTCTGCCCCACTGACAGCCAACACGGATGATTCAGCGGGATGCCATTCAATAGACGTGATGGCTTCATTGTGCCATTTGAAACTGGCTGCTGGTGTGATGGCGGTTTTGGTGTGGATGTTGCTGGCGACGGTTCGGAAATCCCAGACACTGAATTCTCCGGAATCGCTTCCAGATGCAATGAGACGGTCTGTTAATCTGGGGGGGTTTTTTTTTTTGGATTGTTGTTGTTGTAGTTGTTTAGTTTCTTTTCGTTTGGTTTTTTTGTGGGAAGAACGGAAAGGAGGTGGGGTGGGGGGGAGAGAGGTCTGTCGAACGAAAAAATAGTGTAGTGGAAAGTAGAAAACGCTTTCACACTACGTGGAGATCGTTTGGGCATTGATATAGCTCCCAAGAAACATTTGGCCATAAGCACACTGTTACATAAAAGTGACGGTACTTGGATTTCAAATTCCGGCTTCCCCTTAAAAAAAAAAAAGGAACCCAGAAAACGAAATCGGTTTCCCTCTACAGCGGCGACAAAAAATGTTCCAGAGCGGGCAAGTTGGGGAAGGGAGGGTAGGGAGGGAGGGCTCCAGAAATAATGTATGGCAGCAACCAAACTCACTTATTCCAAGTTATAACATTGACATCCGTGGTATGTGCCTTCCAAGACAGTTGAGCCTTATTCCGCGTCCGTACGTCCCAAACACGAATAGTTCCGTCAGACGAGCAACTGGCGAAAACAGACTCTTCCGCAGGTGACCATTGTATGTCTTCAACTGAGGATTCGTGTCCAGTGAATGCTTGTGGATCGGTTTGGAAGGATGTGTTGGAATGAAGTTGAGACATGAAAATTTTTCCCCGAATGTCTCCTGATAACAATCTGTTTGAAGTGATATCGGAGAGGTTTTTTTTAGTACATTCAACTCCAAAAAAAATAATAATAATAATAATATTACCTATACTTATTATTCAGCGACGACCAATCCATAGCATACCCCTCCGTCTTATTATGCCGATCCACACTAAACAGCGGTTTCGAGACATTGGCAGTCAACCCAGGTGTATCCAGCGACGCAACAACGGATGTCAAGTCCCAAATATGAACTTTCCCAAACTCGGACCAAGAAGCAACGATATGAGATTCGGGGTGATTGCATGGCGCGTACTCGGTTGACTCCTCCATTGTGAGGTACGGTTTTGAATTCAAGGATTGGGTCTTCATCCAAATCCTCGTCGCCGGAATCTTCATCCATGTCATCTGCTCGACAAGAAGGAAAAAAAAAAGAAAGTGTAAGTAAAAAAATGGAAGAGGGAAAGAGAGAGGGGAGAAGGGAAAGGGTATTTTTCTAGAACGAAAAAATAGTGTAGCGGAAAGTAGAAACGCTTTCTCACTACGTGGAGATCGTTTGGGCATTGATATAGCTCCCAAGAAACATTTGGCCATAAGCACACTGTCACAAATAAAGTGGCGGTACTCGGATTCAAATTACGGTTTTTCAAAAAAAAACCTGAAAAGAAAATCGGTTTCCCTCTACAGCGGCGACAAAAAGTCTGTTACAGAGCGGCGGAAAGGGAAGAAGAGTATGGAGAACCGGAACAAGCAACCGAAAAAAAAAGACGAAAGGACATGGAAAACGAAAACAAACTGAGCCCCACCATCGTTGTCATGTTTTGTTCGGTGGAGTTCTGACATTTTCATGACATAGAGCTTGTTGTCTTTTGCCTTCTCCGCTTGCGAACCAGCAACGATATATGAAGTCATTGGAAACTAAAAGCCGACAAGGGAAAACAAAGAAAAACATCAGCCAATAAGCAATTGGAAGGTTTGGTTGTAAAAATGGGTGTTAAAATAAAGGCGCACCTGTTTTCGACCGTTACCGAGTTGATCGCGTAGAATGTCGAAACTAAGACACGGCCATTCAACTTGCATTTGATGGAGCATTTCATATGCAGAGTTGTCGGCCACAAGGACCTTCTCCTTCCTTCAGTTCTTCACCAGGCAAGATAGACTCGAACTTCTTCTTCCTGATCGTCTTCTTGCATCATTGCATCTTGATCTTGTTCTTCATCGTCATCATCGCCTTGATCAACGACAACCTCGCCTTCATCAGTCCGACTCTTCCAAGTCTTCAAACACGTCTTCAAATTCACCCATTTCATCTTCATCGGCTTTGATTCGTTCGCTGGCATTATTTGTATCCCGTTTGGCGTTCGATTCGCTGCTGTTTTGGTTGTTTAAACTTCGCTTCATTTTTTGGTACTCTTTCAAAAAAAAAAAGAAAAGAAAAAAAAAAGAAAAAAGAAAAAGAGAAGGGAAACCACTCCCCATCAAGGCTGCCTGCTTTGATCAGGAGTGATATCTTCCTCTACCTCTCTCTATCGTTCTGCTTCCCCACCCTTCTCTGCTCAACATGTTACTCTACCAACAGATCCTGCTTCAAGGGTTGGTGGTCATGACAGCAAGCTTCTTTGATTCGTCAAAGAAGTCTGTTTGTTTTTGATCCAAAGGGAGTGTCAAATTGGGCAAATAGCAAAAACTCTATTCGTCGTTCGTCTGTCGCCTTGGGCGCGATCGTCTGTTTCTGTTTGACGATGACTTGATTGCAAGATTGGGCGACGTACAATTCTCTCTCCTCTCTTCCTTCAGTATTTTAAAATAATCTATAATAAACCCGTAGTCCTTTTATGAATTGAACAATCGCGAGTACAATCGATCATGCAGCCCTTGAACAACTTCAACAACCATCCCAGTCTGAATCGCTTGTTCTTGTGCAACTGCAGTCTCTTGATTATTGTCGTGACAATGGATCTCGTCTCTCCTTCGGCGTACTTTCCTCAATACCTGAAACGCGTCTCGTGGACCAGCGTTCTCATCCATTATTTTTCCCTCCCCTCTTTCCCTCGCACAATTTGAAGACGACACTGCCGCCATCCTTCCTGTCACATTGCGTAACACAGAATCCACCACACTTCCCAGCGAAACAACCATTCTCTGTCCTTCGTACGGCCCGACAACGTTTAACCTCACAGCAGCCGAAACTAGTCCCCGAACATGATGAAACATGAACAGCCTTTGCGTTTCCACAAGTGGTATCCCAAGGGCTCCACACAACACCCCTAAAAGAATAACCAAATGCCCTGATGATGCATCTTCCCGTTGCCGGATTTCGCGTTTTAAGGATTGAATAAGAGGAATCATGAGAATTTCACTTTTTTTGTTGTTGCTGTTGCTGTTGTTGTTTGTGGTGCATTGGGCGGCAGTCCTTGGCTGTGATTTGTGGTGGCTGGGAAAAAGACCTTTTCAAGAAGAGTAAGAAACGCTATTCCTTGCGCAAGAGACGCACGCGTTGATGCGTTGTTTGATTTGATGAGCGTAGCGTAACTTGTGTCGAGAGAAATCAGTTTTGCTAAAGTCATGCTTTCAATGGTCGGTATGGACTCTTCCTGCTCGGATGCCTTCGTCAGGGCATTGCAAACAATCGAATGAGATTGGGTGAGGTATGGAATGGTAGAGTAGGCTAGTGATTTGATGTTCGACTCAAGAACAAGTTGATGTTTGATGCTTGGGACGAGTTAGGCGGCAGCAGGGATGTAAATGCTTCGAGGCCAGAAGAGGCAACAAATCCGCCTGTTGGAAGAGAAGAGTCTGCAAGAAGAAGAAGCAGCCAATCCATCGCGATTTCAATAGTGTTTTAATACATGTTCGAATACAAATAAAATAAGGTCAAACAATCCCAACAAAAACATCAACGAGGGAGTCCAGGCAAAAAAATCCCATTGCTCCACAAACCAAGATTCTGACCACATTGGGTAGGCGATTCTGCATCAGCAGGCTCCACATTCTTGACCCTTTCTCAATCTCCCTAGGTAACAACAGATGAACGCAATTCCCAGTTAAGCAAACCTCATTTAGGTTTTCCAAGTTGCGGAACGAGGCTGGAATACCACCCACCAGCTGGTTGTCGTTCAACCAAAGCACCTCCAATCCCACCAAGTGCCCCAATTCAAAAGGCAAACTACCTTCTAATCGATTTGAAGAAACTCTTAGCACATGTAAAGACGCCAGCTTGCCAATCAATGGTGACAATTCCCCCGTTAAGGTATTCCCACTCAAACACAGAACTTCTAGTTCTGTAAGATCCCATAACTCAATGGGGAATATGTCCCTGCAACTGATTCTGCTCCAATGTGAGTACTCGCAGGGCCTTCAGTTGTCCCAACTCTTTAGGGATTTCGCCCGACAACCCGTTTGAATCCAACTTCAAGGATTGCAACAGCTTCATTGTTGTTCCGAATTCACGCGGAATCTCACCAGCCAGATTACAGTTGCTGAGGTTCAGCTGTTTCAGATGCACCAGTTGCATAAACGCGTTGAGGACGGGAACTTTTGGAGATCCACGAAACGATGCCTCTGCTTCCAACAAACTTGAACAAGAAGACAAAGGTGACTCCAAGCAAAGTGGCGGCACCTGGGGGTGATCAAAGATGAATGAGGATGTAAATTCCGTTCCTTGCCAGTCCAAGACGGAGAATTTCAAAAGTCGCGATTCAATGTATGTTTGCTGGTATTCGGGAGGCCAAGCGAGCCATAGTTTATCCAGCTCGTTTGCGCGATGGCTGCTACTCGTACAATGTGGTAGGGTGAGAAGAACTGATTCGGAGGAAATTCCCTCTTCTTCCCCTTCTTTCTTGATGAAGCGACTGAGGTTCAAGAGGGCAAAGTGTCGCGATTGAAGGGTTGCATTGAAAAAGTGGGAAAGACGTCGATATTTCTGTATTTTGCGCGGATGTATCCAGCTTAGGATTTGAAGCAGAATATCGGTTGGAAAACGGGTGATTGCTTTTTCCTCAACCAGTGATGTGTCTGTTGATGGCATTTGGACTACGCAATGACAGCTGTCGTTAGTTAGACTCTTTGGCAAGAGATCTGAATCGGTAGGTTTCTGTGTCATTCTGATGAAAAGTGTTTTGTCAGGGGCCAATTATTACTGCTTGGAAATTCAGGAAAATCAAGCATTCTGCAAAAGCAGGCCAAGGAAAACAAACGAGCGGAGTTTACAAATAATAAATTATAATTCAATTATTTTTTCCCCTTCTTTTTCCCGGCGGCCGCTGCATCTTTCGCTTGTTCTTCGGCGGCAGCTCCTTCCAACGCTGCTAACTCTGCTGCGCGTTGCATTTCCTGCTGCAACTTAAGCTTTGATGCATCTTCATATCTGGGTTCATCAATTAGTAATCGATTGAATAAGTATTTCCGAACAACACTCAACTCTTTTGCAACTCGAGCACGATACATTTCTCTTCGGATCTGATCCAGCCCTCTCTCTTCGTCAATATCCATTAAGATTTCTTCCATTTTATCCGTCACATATTGTTTTACTCTGTTTCGGAACTCTTTATCGGATAACCGCGACCTCAACACTTCTTCGTGGAACTGAAGATGCTCTTGGAGCTTATCCAATCTTTTTAGAGCCCTTTCTTCACGGTCCGCGTCGTTTAAGACACGGCCAATGAGTTTACTCGGTGGTGGAGGTTTCCAACCATTTTGGAAACTCTGTTTCCGCGATGGTGGGAATACCGACATTCTCGTTTCATCATATTCCGACTCTAACTCATCGATTTCGGAAGCAGATTCTCGAATAACCGCAACAGTTACACTTGGTTTCCCTGGGTCAGTTCCACCTCCCGCCATTGATTCCAACGACGTATTATAACTCTTTGTCGAAGATGCCGCTTCAGATGCACGAAACCCAGCCGCGCCTGTACCGGCAACATTTGTCCCGCTTCCGCCTGAACCAGCGGATACTGCGCCGACGGCTTGAAGCTTCTTTGCAGCAACTTCCCAAAGTTTGCTTCCCCTTCTTACATACCCTCCGTTTCCTTGTACCGATGTTCGAATGTCCAACTGTTTCTTGTATCCTCCGGGAAGCGTCACGGTAGGCAATTTAAACTCAAATGCATCTCCCGGCAACGGTGGTTTCAACCCAACCATTTGAGACCCCATATTAAAAAGAGTTGCGCGTCGAGTGTATGTTGATTTTCCTTTAAGATAATTTTGGAGGTCGTTCACGGTACTGGGGCATTCACCGAGACCATCGGACTCTTGGTCTTCAGTGTCGTCGGTGTTGTCATTGTGGGGAGTCATGAATTTCACATTTTGTCGTGAAGTTGTGGAAATTTTCATGGTTGTCGTGATTGCTGCGTTGTGGAGATGTTCATTTGAATCATTTGTGGTTGTGGCAGAAATTGTGGGGATGATAGTGCTGGGTTCTTGGGAGACCTCATTAGTTGTTTGAGCTGTATTTGGCGATGGCGATGAAATAATACTAGATCCTGGTTTGAGTGAGCTTCGCTTCCCAGTTGCAGATGTTACTATTCTGATCCCTTCAGTACTTGACGCACTTATTGGTTTCAATCCGTCCAGATTTACTTCTTCAAATAAGCTGGCGGACCTTCCTGTCATTGGTGTCGCTATTGTGGCTTCAGTGCCGGCCGAACTGATGGGTTTGGATGCGTCGTACACAATTTTCTCTCCATTGGTGCCGAATACAGAGACTTGCTTGTCCATAGAATCCAGCCTTCGACTTCCCTGGCCATTTTCTTTGAGGATAACCCACGGTTTATAGACAAGATCGGCTCCTGTGGCGGTTATGACGACTTCTTTTGGTTTTCCAATTGGAGCAACTGGTGGAACATCATCCAATGAGGGCATCAGCATGATGGCCAATGGTTTAATTGATCCCGATTCGACAAGTTTGAGGTATTGTTCTCGTGCTTCGCGTGCTTTTAATGAGCGACCTTGCTGGCTAGTTTCCCAACTATCCTTTATCATTTTGTAACGATCCTCCTTTTCAGTATCTTTGACTACATTTAATGAGGCTGTGTCTGTGGAAATTATGCGAAGTTTCCAGGTCCATGTGACTTCGGCAGGTGCCGTTGCCGCTGCCGGCGAACCGTTTGCCGGATCGGTCGCGAAAGTGGGAACTCCAGCAGAAGCCTTCTTCTTTGCTTTTGAAGGGGATGCCGACGATGGAGCTTTTCCCCCAGCTCTGGCGGACGCGATACGGTTTGAGTTGTCAACACCGGCACCCAGTAAACTGGCTGAATTTGGTTTTAGCAGCTCAAGTTGTTGGACAGTCGCTTGCAGTACATATCGATGTTTAATTGGCGGTTTCTCCTGTTTTGCTATAAAGTCAGCCAAAGAAATTTTCAGCACTGAAACTTATACCCCTGGTGCGGCTGCTGCTGCTGCCGCCGCCGCTGCCGCCGCCGCAAGCCTTTCCTTTTCTTCTTTTTCTTTCTTCTCAGCAGCTTCTTTGTCTTTCTTGCTATCCCCTTTTCCTCCTCCAGCTGCAGCTGTAGCTGCCGGAATATCGTCAATTACTTGCTGCAGGCTGACTGTGTGCAATGAAACAATGCCTTTCCCAGAAGCGGAAGCGATCTCAACATCATTATCAAACACTTGAAGCTTCAGCATTGCTTGAGGGAGAGAAAATATCAGTTGCATTGACGCCACGTTTTCGGGTGCATCTTTGACTTTCAGAACAAATCTGTGAGGATTCGAAGTCAATCATCCAAAGAATGAATGATGAAAACAACAACAGTAAAAACGGTCGCCAGACATACCGAAAGAGAATGTTGTGCTTATTTGGAACATAGGCATCTTCAAAATCTTGAGTGATTGGTTTAATGGACAGTTCGGTTGGTGGTTTGTCTATGGCATAGATTGGAACAGGATCCGAAATAAGTCGGAGTTTCCATTTTCCTGCGGGTCTGGCTGTTGAAGTTCTGCAATCCGCCAGAAGAGTATATCCATTCTGTCAATTGGTATGTTTAGATCAGTGTTTGCTGAATTGTTGTGAGGTTCATATAAATCGATTACCGTGTTGGGTGAAAAAAGGCTTGACTTCAAGTTATGAAATATATGGGGGAGTTCTTTTCCCGAATCGTTGTCAAACATTCTAAGACAGGCGGATGTTTGGAGACTGTCTGGAACGTAAAGTGATGCAGCCAAATACACAGACTCCGTGAATCGAATTTGATTCCTGAGTTTCAGAGTATTATTTAGTGCTTAAGATAAAGATATGCATGGCAGGGGAGGTGTCGTTATACTTGAATAACATAAACCATGATCCTGCCGTTTGTGCCGGAAATGATTCATCAATATCTCGAACGCAGAGTCCAAGCCTTTCAGACGCGTATTTGGCTTCGTCTTCCATTATAAATTCATCGCGTGACCAAAAGGAGAGATTGTATGAAGTGGGACAGTCGACAACAAATCTGAACGCATTATTTCTGTTTTTGTTTCTTGTTAGGACCGGTTTTCTTCTACCTGCCGTTATTTACCCAGCCGGAAAGTTGAAATATGTTGCGAGAGTAGAGTTTGTGTTCAATCGAAGGACTGGAACACGTGATATGCTTGAATTGGCTGGATCGAACTTCCAATCATAGTTTTCAATCATTACTGATGAGACTTGGCTTTGACCATCTGATTTTGTTCGCCCAAAGGTAGATAAAGTGCAGAAAATATGGGATTCTTTGCTGATATCAGGTAAATCTGAGATTTTTGACGTTAGTCGAACTTGGAGACTGGAGAAAACGTACAAAGTATAGGCGGTATACGCGTCACGTCACTCGATTTGGTCGGATCTACAATGTTCTGAATACTTCGAAGCGTTTTGAAGGACCCCTGATTATGATAAATCACAATATGCCTGTTGTGATGTCAGCTCCTGTAGCGCAATTGCACACATACCTATAAGATTTAATAAACTCAGAAAATGAAATTTGAAATTCTGTTTCGTCTGGAACTGGAGGCTCTTCAGCCTGTTTTGAATTGCCAAGTTTTTTTGACCGGCTAATTGACAACGTTAGTCTGAAACCCTACAAACTAATCGGAATAAGAGTACCCCAAACTAAAGAAGTTTTTCATGACCAATATCTTTTGATCGCAAGGATGTCCACCGATAGTCCCAGTCTCCTTCACATCGGTGATTCGGAATAAATACGAAATTGATTGTAGGTCCAGTTTTTCAGATGCATCCTTCAAATAATAGAGGAATAAGTCCAATGAATGCGAAATAAGAGAAATTTAGGTTAACTTCATACATCACCGTGGCGTTGCGCCAAAACAATTGAATAAGGACCTGACTTTCCACCTCCTGGAGAATTCAACCTTTCATTGCCGATATTAGAAGAAGTTTGAGGTGGGGCCGGAGCTGCAGCAGCAGCAGCAGCCGCAGCCGCAGCACCACCTTTCGCAGGAACAGCTGGTGCCTGCAACAACAGGGGCAACGGGTGCACCCCAAATAACATTCTTTGGAGCAGGGGGAAAATTCATCAGGTTTTTGAAGTTGACGTCATTCAAAGATGCCCAGAGTCGGCTCATTCTTTCCTCTCGATCTCCGACGCTTATCTTTTCTGGAATCCATCCTTTAAGAGCATGGAAGACATCAAAGTCCCCATGCTCAAAAGGCCGCAGTGAATCATTACCATTCATTGTTGCAGGGAGAGCGTCATTTTCCCGATAACTTGAAGAAGCAATTTTCAACAGGGCTTTGGTAATCAACAATGGCCATATTTCCTGAGCAACTGGACTGCACACTACAAGGGGTCTATTCTGATCATCCACTGGAATTCTGTCATCGACAATGACTTTGCGCCAACATCCGAGCCAAAACAGCTTGACTGCGTATCTTCCTGACGGATTATACATTGGCAATCCGTCTTTTCCTTTCGGATACAGGTTTTCCCATGGCGAGAACTCATCCGTCAAATTATTGGCGCGTGAAACTTTAGATTGGTCGTACAAGAGATGGAATGTTGCAAGAATTTGACGCACAAGCTCTGAACCCAAGATATGGCGGTTCTGTTGGAAAAATTTGGAGGTGGCTGCCAAGTTCTCTTGTTCTGAGCTTTGCGATTGCGAGATTGCGTTTATATCTTCCTCCAGGTTAATAGTGGAAAGAGCGGCGCCTTGGCCATCTATTCCAGACAGTAGGACATCTGGCGCCACTGACTGAGAAATATTCTGGTTTGAGCCGGATGCAGCGGCCAGATGCTCCGAATCACTTCCAACTGATTCAGTGGGGGGTAAGGACTCAAGATTTGCACCTGTTTCTTGGGTTTCTTCGACGCTTGACTTTGCCCGTGTTGCGACAGAAGAGTGATTAAGATGAGCCCCCACAGCGGGAGCAATTACTTGCACAGCACAAAAAGCATCGTCGACTAATGCAGGTGCCGCAACTCCGACCGGCGTTGATCCATCGCCAAGAATATCGATGTGTCTGTAAGATTGATATCTCTCAGCACTAATTCACGCGACTACGAAAAACCAACCTTTTTTGGATATAGCCAGGCTCATTCGCTTTTGCAGGAAGCAGTGATCTCAGTGATCGTGGAAGCGGCGCGAGTCCTTCTGGATCCTCAAATGCATGTTTGGTGCTCCACTTTTCAGCTGCAACCTCTGCATCGCTCCATTCAGGGAAAATTACAACGGGAATATCTACTGAATCATCGCCGGAGCTCGATCCTCCTGCTGCTGCCGCTGCTCCTCCAGCCAGAATGGCAGTCGATGCTCCTTGACCAGCCTTCTTCAGTGTTCCTGATTTGAGGCCACCCGCCTTTGCGCTATCCACTAGTTTTTTCATTCAGCGGCAGAGTAAGTGTTAAGTCCGTTCAGTGTCAGATAAACAAGCGATTCTGGTTTCGCGTTTTATTTATTTTTCAATACAAGTGACAATTCCACAAACACACACAGTCGTTTCAAACCTGGCCAGTCTATGCAGTAAAATACCGCAATTGATTTGTTGTCTGTCCATGATTGACCTCCATGGATTGGAATCTTCCTTATTCAGTTTCTCGTGTGCACGATTTTTGAAATATTGTATTCTGCTCATTGATTCCTATATTCTGTTCATTTGATATCAATTATTCTTTTTTGCACAAAGTATGTTGCGGGTGATAAGAATAATAGGTGGTAGGCCCTAAACCAAAAATTATGAAGACACCTGAACCTCGCTATCCTCCAACCCGTTACATAGAGAAATAAAAGCATGTAAAGGTAATCTGAAAGTACTTATTAGATTTTTTTATACTGCTGCTTGTCAGAAAAGAAAAAAGAAAAAAAAGAGGCCCGGAAATTTGAACAATGTCCACGCTCTTATCTCGTGTTGTTCAACGACCAGCAACACGGTTCACCACCAGTTTTCCCAGTGCGCGATTCAACAGCACTGTTGCAAATGTTCCTGTTTCTCCGAGATTTAAATGGACCAAGAGAGTCCTGAAAGGTGAGGGTCTCTTTTTTTGGTTTTCTCTTTCTCAACAATGGGGGGGAAAACTTGGATCAACCTCGAGCTATACTCCAAATCGGAGATGCTCATTTTTTGACTCATTGCTCTTTGCCTCCTCGATATTGTACTAACTCTCTGAAAAATTAACAAATAAGGATCTGCGGCTTTGGGTCTCATTGTTGTTGGTTGGACAATCTACGAAAGCCGTCACCCACTTCCTCAATTCGAATGGGACCACTCAAAAAAGACGATCGCAATTCTTGGTACAGGATGGGGATCCACATCGTTGCTCAAAGACTTGGATACTGAAAACTACAACGTTGTTTTGGTTTCGCCACGTGCTTATTTCTTGTTTACACCATTGCTTCCGTCATGCACGGTTGGAACGGTGGAGCTTCGAAGTATAATGCAACCTATTCGTTTCTTGACGCGATTCAAGAAGAGACAGATTATGTTTGTGGAAGGAGCGTGCACCAACATTGATCCAGATAACAAGACAATTACTGTGGAGGATAGTAGTGAGATCAAGGGAGATGTATCAACACAAGTCATCAAATATGATTATTTGGTTGTCGGTGTTGGTGCCGAAAATGCTACGTTTGGAATTCCAGGTGTCAAGGAACACGGTGAGAGTCCAAAAAAAAAAAAAAAAAAAAAAAAAAGAAAAGGGAAAGGCTAACCACCAAAAACAGCTTGTTTCTTGAAGGAAGCTTGGGATGCTCGCCGCATCAGAACCCAACTTTTGGATTGTTTGGAATCAGCCGCTTTTCCTGGCCAATCAGAAGCCGAAATTAACAGACTCTTGCACATGGGTAACTGTCATCTTTTGTATTACAAATCATCACCAAAAAAAAACTAATAAATCACCAAAAAATCACCAAAAAAACAATAGTTGTCGTTGGAGGCGGCCCCACTGGTGTCGAATATGCCGCAGAACTACACGATTTTCTGCACGACGACATTACAACATGGTATCCCGAAATCGCGGGAAAGTTTAAAATCACTCTAGTGGAAGCAACACCTCACGTTCTTCCAATGTTCTCCAAGGACCTCATCCAATACACTGAACAAACCTTTGCTGAAAACAAAGTGACGATTCTAAACAACACTGCCGTGAAAGAGGTGCACCAAAAAGATATCTTGGTTCTGAATAAGGAAAAGCAGTTGGAAACTATTCCATATGGGTTGCTCGTTTGGGCAACTGGTAACACTGCACGACCTGTTGTCGCCGATTTGATTGCCAAACTTCCCAAAGAGATTCAGAATCAGAGGAGGGGTCTTGTTACAGACGAGTGGATGCTTGTGAAGGGATCGCGCGGCTCCATCTATGCTTTGGGTGATTGCAGTGCTACAAAGTGGGCACCGACTGCTCAGGTTGCTTCAAGACAGGGTGCATACTTGGCTGACCAATTTGCCCAATTGGCTGTGTTGAAGAGAGAGCAGGCTGCCTTTGTGGAGCAGGGAAACAAGGAGGAAGAATTTGTTCAAAGCAAACTGAAGCCTTTCATGTATGTACCCCTTTTTTGTTTTTGAATTCGAATCATGCGATTAAAACTTTGCTGTATATAAACAGCTACAATCACCAAGGATCTCTTGCATACGTCGGGAGCGACAAGGCGATTGCCGACTTGCCAGGGAACATCCATCTCAGTGGAGTCATGACCTTCATCTTTTGGCGCTCGGCGTACCTCAACAACCTCTTTTCACTGAGAAACAGAGTTCTTGTTGGTTTCGACTGGATGAAATGCAAGCTTTTTGGGCGCGACATTGGTCGCGAGTGATATAACTCGGCCTCATATAGTCTTAGTATACGTCTCGTCTTGGGGTGGTTTTAATAAAGCCAATTTATTTTGTCGACTGAACCAGAACACAACAAAGAACATATTTGTCCCGCCGTTCCTCCAAATACTTATATATTGAATACACAATTTTTCTTTTCACTTAGACATTGCTTGGGGGAGTGTATGGCTCCACTAGCATTTTGGAGAAGGTCTTGATGGCATCGACACCACGAACTTCTTGGGTCAACAGAGGAAGTTTGATGACGTGGAAGTCCTCATACAAATCGTTGATTTGGTTCAAATACTTTGCTTGCATCTTGGAGCGAACAAGACATTGGTCACAGTTGGAAGCTGAAGGGGGATAAGAAATCAATTAGTCTAATAAATCAAGCTGCATGAATAAAAAGGCGTTTCACTCACCCTTCTTGGGGTACAGCAGTTGATTCACGATAATGTTGTGTGTATCAATGTTGAAGCCCGCCAAATCCTGGATCATACGCTCCGTTTCATACAAGGACAAGAACTCCGAGATACAAACACAAATGAAAGTGGTCAACTCAGGGTCCTGGAATTGAGCATTCACTTCTTGAATGATGGATCTCATACTGTTCAGCTTCTCAAACATGTCTTCCTGGTTTGCACCTGCAACACCCATCATGCTGGACATTTGCGAAATCATTGGCCCAAAGCGACCACCCAAGTCACTCAATTTTCCCAACGCCTTGTCCAAGACGGAAGGGAAAGACAAGAAACGCAGAGTGTGTCCAGTTGGTGCCGTGTCGAATACGACTGTGCTGTAGTCCAGGGACTTTACAAGTTTCATGACTTCAGCGAAACCCATGGCTTCATCAACACCTGGGATGGCGAAAGCGAGTTCTTGGAGACCGCTTTGCATTCCAGAGTCGTCACCGGCGTTGCTGTCCATCATTTCTTGCATGCTGCTGTTTGGGTCGATTTCCTACGATTTTAAGGTTAGTAAAGGCGGTTGAAAGTCCACGAGACCACGAACCATCGCATAGAGATTATCGAATCCGTTAACGAGCATTGGAACCTTGGTAAACTTTTGGCAGAAGGCATCTGGGATGTAGCTTTTTAGTTAGCTGAAACATATTTATGAGTGGCTGACACACCAGACAAGTTGTGGGCTGGATCAGTGGAAATCAAGAGAACCTTTTCTCTCACTTGAGCAAGTTGTACGGCCAAAGAACATCTGTTATGTACCAATTGAGCTGGTTAAATTGGGGCCCGATTTGACGTTTTTTTTTTAAAGTTGATTTTACGAGTTTGTAGTCTTTCCGACTCCTCCCTTTCCACCGACAAAGATCCATCTTAGAGATTCTTGGTCGAGAATGTTTTGAATAGTTGGTGGCAGTGGTTCGTCTAGGAGGCAAGGCGTGAGTTAGTGAAACCAATGTAAACAAGTCTGGCCAAAATCACACCACAACAGCCAACAAACAACTCAAAAACACTAGAGCACCACCAAGCCTATTTCCTGCTGCCAGTCTCAACAGCTGCGACATCTGCAGCTGTGACGGTCCAAGAAAGAACTTATTGGTACATACCCATTTTTTTTGCTTTTCTGATGATTTTGAAACCTCTTTGAAACTCAACTCAAATTCCATACTATGCGACGGCTCTTGGTACTTGCAATCGCTTGCTTCAGCTCCACTTTCGCCCAAAACAATCCGTCCAAGAATGAGCCGTCATGGACGCTTCCGTTGTCGATCGAATGGGACTCTCTAAGAAAGTAAAGCCATCAGTTGAAGTGGAGGGGAGTTGGAGAAAGCTTACACTCTGAATTACAGTTACGCCCTTAATATCAAGAATCCGCAATGTCAGGAAGACATTCTTGATACACTTGACGAAGCGAATTTGTTGCTGAACGCTGGAGGGCTTTCAACTGAAGTGAGTGTCTGATGTCGCTTGTGGGAGCCAGGAGACCAGCATCAAAACGAATTTTGAATCTGAGATACTTTCTGGAAAAGGATGTTTAGCATAGTCTCTTTGCTGCCAGTTCAGCCACCAATTGTACACAATGTTGGTATTTCGACAAATTAACAAACTTCCAACAGTTCTTTGCGCACATGTCACACGTACTGACCGTTTCTGGTGATGATAAAACTGCCTCTGATTTCCGATCAGTATTGATTGCGGCCACAGCGTTGAGTGTTTGGCCAACTTCCCAATGAATTACTGACAAGCCAAAACAGTGATTTGCAATCAGCAAAACGTGGATTCGTTCCCCATCCGGATGATCCAAATAATCCGAATCCCGCACCAGTCCGTGGAATAGGTCCACCAAAAGTGGCGTGGACATCGCGCCCCTGTTGAGGATGCTGCCCCAACGGCATAGCGGCCAGATCTTCTTCACCTTTGTATTTTCGCTTCTTCAGATTCTCTATTATTTTCAGAGCCACTATTATTTCTATTGCGGTAGAAAGTCCGCAGTTTATATATAAAATCGAACGATATTTTGTTACAACTCTATACTACTCCAGAGGCTTTATTTTTTCGGAAACCATCTCCTTCAGCAAAGCAATAGTTTCAGTCTCTTTTCGAATACGTTCTTGTTGAGCAAACATAAGCAGCGCATTTTTCTCCTCAGCACTAATGACTTGGTTTTCTTTTCGGATACGAACTGCGTTCATTCGTCTGTGCCGAGAACCAGACATGACATAACCAACATTCTCGAATGCCTCGATTTCGTCTGCCTGAAGACCAATTTCACCACGCCGCGGAATACGCTTGCCGGATTGAACGTATCTTTTTCATGAATGCAGTTGAGAGTGGGTAAGAAAGAAAACAAGAGTGCACTTACGCAGCAAGTGCGCTTCCTTCTCCTGCCAACAATTGGCCTCCATATGCGCGCTTATCCAACTTCATGTCATGTTCCGGTAGTGGAACTGGTCCAAATTCATCATCATCTAATGCAGGAGCAGCCTTTTCCTGCCAAAACTCTTCTACTTCCTTCCTGTCTGCGGCAGAAGCAGTGACTTCTGCCACAGTGGGTCGAGCGTGATCCTTTGGCGGACAACGAATCGCCGCTCTCGCTTCCCGAATCCTGACTCTGAGTCCGAATACGAGCGTTTCCGCTTCTTTGACTTTGACGCCTTCTTTTTCGACTTTGACTTTTTCGCATCCTTCTTCGCTTTGGACTTCTTCTTCTTCTTTGACTTTGACTTTCTGCGTTTCCTCCCGCCGTCCGAGTCCGAGTCCCCGTCCGAGTCCGAGTCGGAGTCGGAGTCCGCCGCCGCGCGC
The DNA here is from genome assembly GCA_025765595.1 of Obelidium mucronatum. NCBI lineage: Eukaryota > Fungi > Chytridiomycota > Chytridiomycetes > Chytridiales > Chytriomycetaceae > Obelidium > Obelidium mucronatum. Next base: position 405,824 of record JAIVFH010000005.1, on the reverse strand, counting down.
CGCCGGTCTTTTGCGTCGGCGGCGTCGGCGTCGGCGGGGCGCGGCGGACTCGGCGGCCAGAAGGCGGCGGCGACTTTGTCTTCGCGCAGCTTTCTGCGGTGGTCGCTGAACGTGTCGGCGTTTGAATTCGGGTCGTGGCGCTGCGAGTTGAAGTTGCGCTCGCGGCTGTGGTTTCGGCTTCTGTTTCGGCTGCGGCTTCGGTTTCGGCTGCGGCTTCGGTTTGGACTTCCGGCTCCGGCTGCGCTGGTCGCGCTCTCGCTCTCGCTCCTGTGGGCGGCTGCGGCCGAACGAGTCTTCGGTGAAGCGGTTCGAGCGCGAGGGGTGCACAGAGTCCATTAAGTTATTTATTTATTTTTACAAAATATTTTACTGTGGAATGCGCAGTCAGTCAAAGTGTTTTTGCAAATAATGCGTTTTTATTATGACAGCAATCTATGATACAATAAACTTAAGAATCCCCAGTGCTTAGGCTCAAGAACGTTCACCACGTAGACGACGCGCAAGCTGAATGTCTTTGGGCTGAATAGTGACTCTCTTTGCGTGAATGGCGGCCAAGTTAGGTGTCTTCAAAGAGACCCACGAGATATGCTTCTGAAGCTTCCTGTAGTGCTCCGATGGCGGACGATTGGAATCTGAGGTCCGTCTTAAAGTCCTGTGCAATTTCACGAACGAGGCGTTGGAAGGGGAGTTTTCGGATCAGGAGTTCAGTAGACTTTTGGTATCGTCGAATTTCTCGGAGAGCGACAGTTCCTGGTCTGTATCTGTGTGGCTTCTTGACTCCTCCAGTGGCTGGCGCAGATTTCCGCGCTGCCTTGGTGGCAAGTTGCTTTCGTGGCGCTTTTCCTCCGGTGGATTTACGAGCAGTTTGCTTAGTTCTGGCCATTATTGATTGTGTTTGTGTTGATGATGATTTCTATTTCGGTCCCTCTTCCTGCTATTTGTACTTTTTTTTCACAGTGAAAATTTTCACTGCAACTGAAAAAATTGTGTTCGGACATTTTCCTTTTCGTCCGGTCGATTTTTTCACTTGTGAAAATTTTCACTTTATGAAAAAGAAAAAAGATAAAAACGACACTTACTCTGCAAACTCCACCCAGATTACAAACACCCACCCACTCAACAAGCTCAAGCAAAAATGTCAGGCCGCGGCAAAGGAGGAAAAGGACTCGGAAAGGGAGGCGCCAAGCGTCACCGCAAGATTCTACGTGACAACATCCAAGGAATCACGAAGCCAGCCATCCGCCGTCTCGCACGTCGTGGAGGAGTTAAGCGTATCTCTGGTTTAATCTACGAAGAAACCCGAGGAGTTCTGAAAGTGTTCCTCGAGAATGTTATTCGAGATGCTGTTACATACACTGAGCACGCGAAAAGAAAGACTGTCACTTCATTAGATGTAGTATATGCCTTGAAGAGGCAAGGACGCACTATCTATGGTTTTGGTGGATAGTCGCTCAACGCTTGGGGGTTAATTACTTAGTTATTAGAAATGTACAAATAAATCACGCTATCTCATCTTCAGAAAACATGACTTAATGATTTTCTCTGGTTTTAATTTATATCCTTTCACGCCTGAACGAGTACATCATAAGTGTTTTAATTAATGTCAGAATGTGGACCGCGGTCTTAAACAAATGAACGGTTACTTAAGAAGTTAAAACCGCTGAGGGCCCAACCGAGAATTGAACTCGGTACCACTTCTACCCTAAAGAAGTATCATACTACTAGACCATTGGGCCTCGATGGGTCTCAATGGGTGAAGAAAATTCTTATTCTTCCCAAGGACAAAACAGCGAAATTCAACGGAAATATGTATTAAAACCTCGCTTAATCAATTTTGGATGGAGTGAATTTATTATGAATGCAAGAGTTATGATTCGAGAACTTCCTGTATTGCAGCAAGAACCAGTTTGATATGTCCTTTTATCTTCAACGCCCGTTCCGTCATCATTTCGGCTTTCCTATATATTACAATCCACAGTGTCAGATTTCGCGAATCAGCATAGGAAACAGTACTTCTCCAAATGTTTCTCCTTCTTTGCGATGAAAATGGCAGCTTCATCCAACGTGAATTCAACGTGACAATCCAAGCCAACAAGAACATTGATCAGATTTGCATTCGGTCTGCATAAGATTCTGAGTGATGATTTCCTTGCCAGTTGGTCAAACTCACACTTTGGCTTGCATATAGAAGTCGCAACCAACATCGACCATTGTCTTGAACGATCCGTCTTCGCGGGAGTGTGATTTGATGAGAGCTATCTGGTTCTTGAGCTTCAAACTATCCGCACGAAAACCGTAAGCAACACTATTGAGGGCAAGGTCCAATTGGACACGCACTACTCTGCCGTCTCCTCGTAGACTGCATCACGCTCTTCAAGCACTTTTCGCAAGTCTGGCTGCAGCGTCGTTGTAAGGAAGCGTTCGTATTTATCTATTTGTTTTCTTTTTGTTTCATCCATTTCTTCTCTTCTTTTATTTTGAGTAATTTCGCCAAAGAAAACCCAATGTCTACACCTGCCGCCGCCGCAAAGAAAGACAAAGAGAAGCCGAAAGCCGGAGCATCCGTTGCGGCTGTGGCGCAGGAAAACAGTCCGGTTCAGAAAAAGTTCAAAGACATGACACCTGAAGAGCAGCGCGAGTTTAAGGTACCTTTCTACCCAAAGTGCTTCCAATTGCGCTCGGCTCCGTTAGCTTCAGTCATGTTGTGAGAGGGGCTGCAGATGGCAGTGATAGAGAGTGATAGTTGCAGGAATTGCAAATGATTCATCCGAATTGCCTGGATCAAATCATCACACTCACCTTCTGCTTTTTTTCCCACTTAGGAACGGGGCGAGGCTGAAAAACTCGCCAAAAAGCTCGCAAAGCAAGGAGGCGCTGCTGGAGCTGCCGCCAATCCCCAAGCTGCTCCTCGCCCTCCACAACAACCACAGCAACAACAACAACAGCAACAACAACAAAAGCAACAACCCCAAAAACAACAGCCATTATCGAAACAGCCAAGTGCCATCAACGCGACTGCTGGAAACAATTCTTCCCATTCTGTTGGTAGCTCTACTCCAACTTCGTCCAACTCAAACCTTGCTGCTCCGCCCGCTCTGTCATCAATGCCATCGCAAGCCAACATGCGTGCCCCGTCTCAGATTCGATTTGACGACGCGAAACATCAAAAGAAAACCATCAAAGGACGAACTTTGGCGCAAAAACCTGTACCATTGCTGTCACACTTGACTCAATTTGAAAAGAGTGGGATTGGTGCGGCTAGAGCATTGACTTCCGATGGACAACAGCGCCATATGGTGCATCCAGCCATAATTACTCTTGGAGTTCAATTTTCCGAATTCATCATTTCTGGTGGAATTGCAAGATGTTCGGCAATGTTATATGCTTTCAAAAAGGTGTGAACATTGTTTGTCGGATGTTTGCTTTTTTCTGTATTCATGGAGCTCTTTTTTTTTTCTTTTATCCTGTTATTATTAGGTTATTGCAGATTATGTTACGCCTCCAGGAACTTCGATTCAAAGAAACTTGACTTCGTACCTTGGAAAGCAAATTGACTATCTGACAACAACCAGACATCTTGCTGAAACAATGAAATCGGCAATTCGTCAATTAAAGTCGGAAATTTCCAATATTTCTCTCGACAAGTCGGATGAAGATGTAATTTTTGACTCTTCTACCGTATTCGGTCTTAAAACGCTAACTTGGAGAACTAGACAAAGACGCACCTTCTGCACTGGATTGATACTTTCATCAAGGAGAAAATTGTCTCTGCCGACGATAGTATTGTTGCTACGGCATTGAAATTTATCAAAACGGATGACGTGATTTTGACTTTTGGAAGGTAGCTATGCCCTTTTTTTTTTATCGCGTTCTAGCCCACCAAACCAATATTCAGGTCTGCTGCTGTTGAGTTGCTTCTCCTTGAGGCCAAGAACCTGAACTATAAATTCAAAGTAATTGTTTGCGACGCCCGTCCAAAGCTCGAAGGAAAAATACTTGTTCAAAATTTGGTAAATGCAGGAATCTCTTGTTCCTATGTACTTGTCAACAGTTTGGGAGCCGTAATGCCGAAAGTCACAAAGCTGATTCTCGGCGCCAGTGCATTGTTGTCGAATGGTGCTCTTTTGTCTCGCACTGGAACTGCGATTGCCGCCATGATGGCGCATGATGCACATGTTCCTGTGATTGTTTTGGCTGAGTTGATCAAGTTTAGTGAACTTGTACAATTGGACTCTTTTGTCTGGAATGAGATTGGTAACTCCATGATAATTTTTATTTTATTTTTTTGTTTGTCTTTTCGGCCCTCGATTAATTCCAAGACTAAAACAGGTGACCCCGACGAGTTGGTCACAACCAAAACCCTGTCTCCTGCGTCAGTCTTACCATCTGTACTCACACCTCCGTCCAATGATGCCAATTCAAAACCACCCATCTTGAAGGACTGGCGTGATATTCCGGACCTAAAGCTTTTAAATCTACACTATGATATCACTCCAGCGTCATTTATTTCAATGGTGATTTCAGAGCATGGGTGTATTCCCAGCTCCAGTGTATTAAGTATTATCGGAATGGTCAAGGCGGAAGAAGAAAAGAATCTGAAGAAGCTGATCATTTAAATAAAACTTCCAACGAAGATACATTTATTATCTTCAATAATCCCACTCACTGCATCAATGTCACATCCAATTAAATAAATCCTCCAAGTGTCGTGTCTTGGACACCAATAAGCAGTTACAGCTGAAATCGCGAAGAGCTTTTTTTCTTTTTGAACGCGTGAAATCAATAAATTGTCAATATAAAACAGATCTCCATCACCCTCACCACAGAAAATGGAGAAGGTTGGCTACTCCAAAGAGCTGTAGCCCTACCGATATTAAAAGAAAGGGCACCCGAAAAAAAAAAACTAGTGCGATCCGGCCAACTTTGCGATCACTGACACAAGAACACTCATCATCTTGCTCCAAACACCAGATCCACCAACATGTGTTCAGGCTCTTGAAGCGCTTACGAAGTTTGCCGAATACAGTTATTCTCTCGTGTTCTTTTTTTTTCTGTATAGCGCCTTATCTTCAATATTTATCTCTTGTACACAGATTCCAAACGACGTGTGCAATTGCTGAATTTGAACATTATGAAATCCCTGATCGGGCTTACATCTTCAAAAGAAATATCAATCAAAAAAGCTGCCGCTGCGTGTATCGCTGCCTCGACGGAACTTGGTTGGGACTTGTGAATGAGTTTGATCCAAAATCTTACTGAATGAAAAAAAAAACAAATTCTCTAGCCGAGATACATCCTGAAATGAGAAAAAAGGAACTTCTCGAAACAGTTGTTTCCTTGTTGGCGGTTGACGAGCCTCCTGAAGTTCAAGATGAAGCTGCATTTACGGTTGCAAACTTGGCGCGAGACTGTTGAGTTTGAGAGATTGTTCGAACCATCAAAACTGAACCAAAAAAAAATAATTATCAATCAGTCGCTCTGAAATCTGACATCAGGAAGGCTGGAGGAATCAAAGCGCTAGTGAAACTACTTCCATCAACAGATCCTGATGTGAAGAAGAATGTGGCTTTGGCGCTTTCATCTCTTCTTGAAGATTGTATGTTTTTTTTGTTTTTTTTTTTTTTTTTTTGCTTTCAGCTGTGCTGTGTTTTCGAAACTCAAGAGAAAATTCCCAAAATCACTCGCTCCAAACAGTCACAAACAGATCTGAGATTCGATATGTAAACGGATTGGCCCCTCTTTTAGAGCTTCTCGGGGCCGACTTTCCGGAAATTCAAGAAAATACGTTGATGAGTTTGATTTTATCTGCGGAAGATCGTTAGTTCCCACTCTTTTCGTTTTACGCCCAAAATTTAATGCGCATTTCTTGCGAATCTCATCAGATGCCAACAGAGTTGAAATTCGAAAATTGAATGGAGTGAAACGTTTGATTGATATGCTGAGCCAAGATTTACCTGAACTACATCATTGGACATTGACTTGTTTATCGAAATGTCTGGAAGACAGTAAGTTCCAAAAAAAAAGTTTCATAACCTTTATTTGTCATATTGACAACAATCAATATTAGCCGAAACAGTGAACATCTTCCCTGACATTGGCGGTTTACCGCCAGTCTTAAAAATGCTGTCGTCCGAAGACGTTCGAAACAAACGCAACGCCTCTTTAGTTTTGTCCAAAGCTGCCAAGACAGGTGCCAGGGTTTTGAAGTTGCTTTAGGTGTTGCTCACTCTTCTTTTTTTATCCAAAAGACCGTAACCAGAACTTCATCCGAGATGCAGGGGCATTGCCCATTTTAATTGCAACTCTTGGTCATGCTGATTTTGGCGCAATTAGTCATGCTGCGATGGCACTTGGCTGTATTGCTAAGAACGGTGAAGCACTTACTTGACCAGTTTATGGTATTTACCAACTAAAAAAGCTGATATTAGAGCTTACTCAACTGGAGCTCAACAAAGTTGGAGTATTAGATACTTTGATCAAGTTAATTGCTCACGAAGATGTCGACATTTGCCGTCAAGCTACGTTTGCATTATCCAGTCTATGTCTGAATGGTTTGTGGCGCTAAGAATTCAAATATAATTAATTGCTTGGTTGTGGTTAAATCTTTCACTCTTACAGCGAAAGCCAGACTCAAAATTAAAACAACGGAGTCTATTGGCTCCATAATGCGACTTTTAACCTTGGATGACCCACAAACTCTTGTGAATGCCGCAGAATGCATTGCTAATTTGGCAGAAGATAGTTGAGTTTTTTTCTGTTTGTATTTGTCAATGCGGTCTTTTAACTGTTGATCCTGCAGCCGCAAATAGATTGGACATTGTAAAATTAGGCGGTGTGACGGCGCTTCTGGCTGTATTAAGTAAACCAGAAACAAACGTTCAAGCTTCTGCATGCTTAGCGATTGCTAGATGCATGCAAGAAGGTATGATTGTCAGTGAAATGTTGACACCTCTGAAACCTCGAAAAATAGGCGAGGCGCGAATTTCGTTAACTAAAGATAAGAAAGTTGATAATATCGCAAAACTTATTTCTTTGGTATTATCAAAGGATGTATCCGTTGCGAGAAATGCGGCATACGCTTTGTCGAATGCCGCGCAATATGGTAAGAAACAGAGAATTAGATTAAGATGATGTTTATATCATTTTTATGTATGACAGAGTTGAACGCTGTTATGTTCTGTCAAATGGGCGCAATTGAGGCACTCTTGGCTCTTGGAAAAGACCCAGCAAAGTCCTCGCAAAAGTTCTCTCACGATGCGTTAGACAAGTTGCTCAATTATCGTATGTTTTATTCTCTCTTTTAAATCTGCTGATCGATATCTTTGTCCTCCAGATTTGTCTGCAAAATATTGGCTTCGCAATGAACTTAGTTCTGACAATCTGATTAAAACAGGCTTTTACGATCTTGGATCGGCTGGCAATAATTTAGAAAATATCACAGGACTCCCATCGTTGGTGGAGCTGAAGAGTATCCCATTGGACAAACGTCGGGAAATTATTACTATAGATCATGAAAAGGATAGTCAGTTCCAATTTCTATGCCAAGCAGCATCTCAGAACTTGAGTTCATACACTCCACGCCAACAAATACGCCAAATTGCAACAATTGTCAGTGCAGCGATGGGCGGACCTGTTGAACCTGCCGCTCTGTCGGAATTTTCATTCAAATTCAAAGTTTCGGAACTAAAGTTGAAAGCAGAATCGAATGTTCTCCTCATTGGCCAAATTGCGACCGGAACCTTTTATCATCGAGCATTGCTTTTCAAAGCGATATGTGACAAAATCGGTCTGGGTCCTTGTCATTTGGTTCGAGGGGACTACAACCGCGCCTGGAATGTGGTTGACGTCAGAAAGTTGGAATTTGTTAAAGAAAGAGCTCCAAGCGCTGCATCTGGCGCGAAGAAGATGCCTCCTTCACGCGAGCTTCCAGTTGGTGGGCTGGCGAGTGCAGCAACTCCTGTAACGGTTCAAAGTGGACAATCTGTTCTTCCTGTTGGATGGCAACCCCCTCAAGAACCAATTGAGTTTCCGGAAGAAGTAACCATTGTTGATCTTATGTTTGAACCAGGCCGTTTAATTGGCGTGAGTTCTAGTGAGGCTATTGCTTACAAGTCCCCAGCACCATGATAAAAAACCAAATAAAGTATATTCATCACTCAATGAGATGAGGGACTGGACTGCAATTTGAGTGCAGCAGCACGTTTAAACGTTAGACACCGCTCGGCATCCTTGGCGTTTGATTGGCGTGGGTTCTAGCGAGGCTATAGCTTACAAAAGCTATTTCCTCATTCACAAATCAGAAGATATCAAACAATTTGCCCAATGAAGTTTATGTCTATAATATTTTAAAATTGATTGTGTAACGCATATCAAATTTCAGCTGTTTTGAGAAGCCCTTCAGCTTCCAAAAAACTGAAGAAATCGTTACTACTTGGTAAAGAAGTGTTTCTAGAACTTACTTTCGCTCGAATTTGAGATACTCTTGCTCCGCTTTATCCATTAACTCCTCCTCCTTTGACTTGACTGGCTCGCCCGAACCCTCAGCAGCAGGCGCTGCAGCGGCAGCTGGTGCAGCTCCATCTGCTTCACCATCTGGCTTCTTCGATGCTGCGGCTTGAGCCTTTAATGCCTGAAACCAAAAGCACTTAATAATTGATGGATAAAGGATAAAAAAAGTGGTTGACCTGGGCTGCTTCAAGCTTAGCTTGCTCCCATTGACCTTTCTCACGAACGCGTATTTGTTTACGTTCCGAAACATATGCGATTCGCTTGACTTCTCTGTCAAAAAATCCACGAGCTAGGTGTTTCTACCAAAAATGGTTACGTTGGAGTGCTGTGTCCAAAGCCGAAGCAATCTACCTCATTCTTTAAAGGCTTTGTCAGATTTTTTGGAACTTCCAGAATGTGTAATGTGCCTTCGTCGTCAGCAGCAGCTACAAATTGATGAACACCCTTTCCTGGATACTGCTTTATGGACATATGACTGATACCAACCGATGCCACATTTTGTACAGTAGCTGGCTGGTATGTGCTGTCCAAAATATCCCATGCCTCAATCGTTCCATCTGCCTTTGAAATGAAAAATACACCAGGTCGAGTGGGTGACCAGCGCCCAGAAATTATGTAGGATGGGCTGACAGGCGATGAAAGCAGCGGTCCAGAGTTGATCTTTTCTTTCCAAATATGGAACGACCAACCTCCCGCACTCAGCAGAATATCTGGGAAAAAGGGCGACCGCTGTAAATCCGACATTGGCCCGAAATGCATGCTATATGTATGCTCCACCCTGGATCCTACGCGAAGGTGTTAGCAACGAGACCTGTCTTGACAAACAATGAAATATACCTTTCTCCTCCGTCGACTTCTCGGCGACCCAATCAGAAAAAATGAGATCACCTTCTTCAGTGGCGGTGAAGAATTTTGACACTGGCAGCGTTCCGTTGTCTTTCTTTGCATCTTTCTTTTTGTCCCCTTCTTCTCCTTTTTCTTGACTTTTTGGTTTTGCTGCTGCAGCTGCCGCTTCAGCGCTGATATCCAAACTTTTCAGACTGACTTTCGTCAGGCCATAATCAAATGTATTGTCCATGGCACTGAGTGGAACCCTCAAAAACGGTTTCCATGCCAAATCCAACTCCTTTAAAACCTTTTTTGATCGCGTGTCCCACACGCACATTTGTCCATCTGCCGAGCAGGTTACGATTTGCCTGTTCCCAGATTCAGGATTTTCAGAAACGTCTCCATTATGAGCAATCTGAATGGTTGTTTAAGACAAATAAACAGAAACTAAGTGGTGCAAAACTTACAAGCATATTGCTCGGTAACCACTGTAAATCTGTAATCGCCCCACGATGGCTGAACTCAATACTGGAACTGACAATATACTTGATGATAGGAATTATGGGCTCATCATTTGACTTGGCGGTGTCAACTTCTTCGCCACTTCCTCCACCACCCGCCGAGCCTGTCGTGCCTTCCTCATCGCTTCTCTTTCGATTGGTTTTCAACTTGTCTTCGTGCTCTGAGATATCCCAAAGTACAATTTGTCCATTTATACAACCACCAGCTATAAAATGCGGATCACTTGGATTAAATTGGAAACTAATTATATCTTCAGGAGCTTCAAGAATAAGCTGTGGATGGATAGGGTCATGGAAAGACCATATCAAGATCAGGCTTTGCTTAGATTTCACAACAAATCCTCGTTCAATGCGCTCTTCCAGCGTAACTCTCTCTGAACAAGATACTGCTACTACTCCTTTTAAAGTCGGATGCCAGTCCGAGCAGGATATTGATTTGTCCTTAGAATGTTCAAGGTCTGTAAAGCTTTGGTACTCCTGAAATGCTTATAAGACGAACGGCTCCCCTGTACGCATTTTAATCTACCTGCAAAAAGGCATGTGTTCCTTTTTCAAATGTAATTTCTTCTTCTCCGATCTCTTTTAGATCATCAACGAAAATGTTTAAAATAGAGTTTTGCTGTATCACTTGATCAAAGCTGAAAAATGATGATGTTAGAAAGCGGAAAATTTTGTATGGAATTACCTGTCCGCGATAGATTTAACAAAATCAATAACTTCATCTGTGTCCAGTAGAATCTTCTTTTCTTCTTCACTCAAACCTTGTGGCTCATATTGAACTGAAAAGTTGATGGGTCTAAACCAGTTAGTTTGGACCCCGACTGTAGTCATCTCTGGTATGCACTGTTGTTTTAGATATGGAAGGTGTTTGAGTTTCTGTTGCCAAACCGCTTTCTTCCAACTCACTTGAACGGCCATTCCCATTTCTAAGCGATTTACTTCATAAGCTGGATCTTTGTATGATTTGCATTCCGTTACGGGATCATTAACTGTTTCCTTATCCTCGAAATTGCAGTCCTTGCCAAACTCCCTTCGTTGTCTGGAAATTTTGACAAATATCTGCAATCTACGGTTTAGATTTTTGAATGGTGTTGCTAAAAAAGCTTACTGGGTCTCTTGTATTGAAGACCTGCTCTAGTTCGATATCTTTATCGCTTCCGAGACATTCCCATGGTTTAGACACGGGTTTCTTTTTGATTTTTATGCCTAACGCAGCCATAGCGGCTTCTTCTGCAACTACTGGATCCACTGTTTTCGGCTTACATGGAGAATGCGGTTAGATGTGGTGCTTATCGATCAGACAACTCACTCGCAGAATAGCATCAACAGCAGCAGGTGTCGTACACATAAAAAAGTTTTGCCCATACTTGAACTCTGCATCAAAGTAAAGAAGCAGTTCATCTGCCGGATATGCCTGGGTTCAAGAGACGCGTTATTTTTTCAGAATGTTTCAAGACTGTAGTACCTGAATCATCGCTAAATATGGTTGAAAATCAGATACGGCGCGTCTCGCCATCACATCTGCAACAATATCAGCTTTGGGAATAATCTTTATAGGTTTCTCGGCTGTGACATCTTCATTTGACTTGATCTTGAAGATATCTTGAGTCATGCCTGAGAGAAACAATGCGAGGATACCATCCAGCGGAATTTCATTATTATTTCCTGGAGCCAATGCTTCGCCAATAGGTGGTTTAGCGATCGGAGCTGGTTCAACTACTGGGACAGCAACGGGGGCGTTAAGATTCAGAGTACTTGGAGTTTGACTGCTTAAGCTCTTAGCGGCCAGGAGAGCGGAGCTCTTAGCCGGCTTTAAACCACCGACCTCTGGCGAAGTCAAGTTGGAAGTTGAAACTTTTGCGTCCATGTCAGGTTTCGAGGAGTTGTTTTTTTTTTTGCCAACCGCGTTTTGTCTACTTTTGTTATTAAGAATGTTTTGCCAACTGGCTGGACGAAAGCATCACTATCCAGAGCGACAAGTTCAGGAAGACCTCTTTGGAACTCTGTCGTTTGAGAGTCGTGGTCAAGTAGTCTGGGGCTGCTACGTGTGCGATGGTGTACGTTTCGTTTTCGATAGAAGTCTCAAGCTCGTTGTGACATGAAACTCCATAACACAGCACGGAGTATCTTATATTTCATCTTCGACTGAGCTTTCTGGTGCAGAGCGATTTCAGGCGCTCCTGAAACCAGTTCTGAATCGCGTTGTGAACGAACTGATAGAAGAGGCACTCGTTGATGCTGACACTGGGGCTGGATCGACTGCTACCTGTATTGAAGGAAAACTAGAGCTTTTAAATCAGCGTTTGGATGAGGAAATGATGAGTGAGTGCTGCTATTTTGGTACCTCTCTCAGTTTGTTTTTGAACAACCCATACTCCAGAACTTGATGAACACCTCTGCAAAGAAAATGGATCGACGCTTTCTCTGGCAATTCTTTACTCTTCTACTCTTTTCTGCTGCAATATTGGCGATTCTCAGATTCTCATGTTTGACCGCAACGACCCAACTGGAAAACCGTTGAAGGTCTGGAAACTACGAAGACACGTTGACATGCTTCTGTCATCACCACCTGGCCTTTCAGTTACAGCTGCAGATGCTGCATTACCAACAGCAGAATCATGCAGTGCAAGTGTATCTCCCAGCGGAGACCACTCGGCAAGTCCAACACCGAAGCGCTTCACGAAGCCTGAAGTTTCATCCACTGAAACTCAAGATGCAGATACCCATACGTGTTCGTTTCCAGATTCTTTGTTTGTACAAGAAGGTACTGTCCAAAAGTACATTTCAAAGGAATACAGCCTATTGAGAGAGCGGGCATTGAAAGCAGGAGGAGGGGGACCTATGGGTGGTTATATTCACAGTGCAAAAAGCCGGTATCGTCTTGGCATGACGTGCTCAATTGGAAACATAAGTCACAAGGATAATTTGCTTGTCCGAACGAGTGTTTACGCGTTTGATGTTGAGAGTCTCTTAGAAAAGACTATTGATGGACGGATATTGATTGTTATTACATCGGACGGAATGTGAGCTGGTAAAATTAATAGGGAGTAGTAGTAACATTGCACTTTTTTCCAGCAAAGACCTCGTGAAGTCGCATTTCATTGGCCAAACTTTCATCAATCTCTCGAAAACCATCAGATCAATGTCTGCAGCGTCGGTTGGAACGATTGTCAACACGAATCGCCGGCCCATAAGCACATGCATGAGCGACCTCATCCCCAGACCGACAGAAGATGCACACGACCGAGCAGCCAAAGAGCATCTTGAAAAATTGATTTCAGTTTTCGAAAGATCTCAATCCGAAGCCGCTCTGCAAGACCAACCATCTTCATCGTCACTGCAGACAACACCGCCCCATCCACTTACTGATACCAAAATTGCCGTCGAGGCCCTTTGTGATCTGGCGATATTAAAAGGATCAACTGACGATATTACCGTAGCCGCATTTGAAATCACTTGTTTCCCCTCCCCACGACGTTCTGCCAACCAGACCGAATACCGAACAGCCCCATTACAAGTAACGGACTACCAGGATGGAAATGACCCAAAAGACTTTGTTTTTATACCCGCGGAAAAAAAATGGCACGTCGTGGAACCCTTGTACTGCAGTGGTACAACGCAAATACCTCCAAGAAACACTCCAAAACCACCGCCAATCATTCAAAAACTACTGGCATCTGTTGCAGCGGGGTTGAACAAATCTGTTAGCAGTAGTATTGGATCTGGATTGAAACCAATCGTGTTGGAAACTCCGTTGCCTCCAACATCAATTGGGTGGGGCGCCGCTGTTTTGCCCCCGAAAGACGGCAGTGGGGGTTCTGTTGCATCGGGTCCTGAATTTTCTTCAGGTTCAAGTGCCATTCAATCGTTTCACAGACTTTCTGAGAGTGAAAAGGTGGATATGATGGACGAAGATTCTGCAGACTTCTCCTCAGGCTCAGTTTCTTTGAGTTTACCCCTTGGGGCTAGCAATATGGAACTCAGTACACCACTTCAAGTGGAGAAAAGTCGTGGAGGCAGTGGCACTGCGTCTGAAGAGGGAACTCCTACGCGAAAGAGGAAAGGATCCGAGAGTCTGGCGAGACAAGACCTCGTCAAGTAGTTGTTGGGATTGGATGGTCTTGCTCAAACTTGCTTGTTTGGCTTCCCTTTTCAAAACTGACAATAAAGCACCGCGTCGTCATGTAAATTCAGATAGAGTGGTTACATGGGCATTAGGTGCTTCAAATATCAATAACTATGGATTTAATTTCACTTCTTATTCATCTTTTCGTATCCCCTCATGGCTCCCTCCAAGTTGGCCAAATCTCCCATAATACGGTCCATCTTCTTCTTATACACAACATCCTTTTCCTTGCGTTCGACCAGCCGTTGGCGAGCAATAAACTGACCGTCTTTGCGAAGTTCACGCATAGCTCCTTTGTATTCCTTCTTGTATTCAGCTTGATCTTTCTTGGCCTTGGCTCGGTCGCGATTGGCGTCAAATCGACGATCCATGGAATAACTGGGTAAAAATATGAGACCAAGACTAAAAAACGTTATAACATCAACTCAACTGCTCCTGGAATTTGGGAACAAAAGTTCTAATCGCCATCGCCTTTCGCTTTTGCAGGAAGAGTGGCTTCCTTTTCAATGCCGCACTGGCCAATAGGCTCTTCACAAGATCCAAGTTAACTTTAAATGCATCCAAAAGCATATCAGAAACCGCTCCGCCAGAATTCTTCTTTCCTGCTTTGGGTTTAGGAACATGCAATAGAGGCTCGAATTGTTCCAGCTTCTCCACCAATGGAGTATAGATTTCAATAAATCCACTGGCATCTGAATACACTCGACTAAACTGCCCAATAAGGTTGATGATTGTGATTAGCAGTGCGATCTTAAAAGAGTCGGTTTTAAATTCGGGAAGAATTTCTGCCTTCTTGGTACTAGGCCGAGCAAGAAGTGCGCACAGATCCAGATTAGACGGCGATGCTGTCATTGAGCATATAGCGAGGTTTTTGTTTGTCGATAATTGTGGATGAAGTGCATCGAGGAGAGAATGAAGGAAGCTTATAATTTCTGGAACATATCGCTTCGAAGTTTTAACGAACTTAAAAACATATGTCAGTTAAGTTGATGCTCCTATGTCGTTAAATAATAGTCCTTGCTCGTTACCTCTTTCAGAATTTGACACAGTATCGCCCCTGATAGCGCCTGTCGTCCATTATTCGCTGGACACATGAGCAGATATTCAGCCATTAATAGTTGCGCACGAGTCCCGACAATATGATCAAAATCAGACACAGAAAATACGGTGCCAATTGTTTTCAACAGCACCAAATCATCAATCCATGGAAGGGCTGCGGAGAATATGAATACCAAATAATATTTCTCAATTCAACATACCGCTGCTTTTATCGCTGGCAGAAAGGATAGTGCCATGCAGCTTCCTTACTCGGCGAATACAAATCTCGGCGGCTAAGAGAGGGAATTGGACACAAAGTTCGTGAAGGTGCTTCGACAAAGCATTAACTGTTTCAATATCGGCTGGAGACTTCCTCGTTAAGTATTGCATGTGATCAAACAAGATTCTCAGTAAATTCTAAAAATAAGTCTATCAGCAGAATGAGTGGCCAGCATCCCAATGCAAACCTCGAGCTTGGATTTGTTGAGACCTCCAAGTTTCGCGTGATATAAAACACGGATACGATGAATGACCGTTGATTGGTCCGCGGGAGATAGATGATCGACATACTTTAGCAAATCAGAGTGATCACTTGGTGCCACGAAGGTGTAAGGAATTGTTGCGGCAGCCTCGGCCTTTTGGGCTGCAAAATACTCCTCATCTACTTCATCACCATCGCTCTCCTCTTCGATATTTTCTCGCCCTTCAGCCCGAATCGCCTTCGTATCATTATCAATGTTCAAATCATCCAAGTCTTCGTTGTCTTCATCATCTTCGCTATCCTCCTCATCTTCGCCATTGTCACCGTTTTCATCACTATCATCGTCGTCGTCACCATCGCCTTCTTCATCGTCGTCGTCCGAATCGGTCTGGCTATCACTACTGTTCTTTGGCCGTCTCTTCATCATGAATATCTCCTTGTTGACCAAAATACCATCTTTCGAATAAGTTAGCGGCTGTGCGTTTTTTCCTCGAGGATCGTCTTCATCTTCGTCGATATCCTCCGACTCATCATCTTCATCGTTGTCCCCCTTTCCTACTAAACCAGTTTGAGTGAATCCAAAGTCATCATCCAAATCGTCCGCTTGTGCATTTCTCTTCTTTCTGGATTTGCTTGGTCCATTCATTCGTGCGAGTCGCTCGGCCTATGCCAGTCAAATGAGTTTGGAAACAGTTCGAAAAACCAAAAACCAACCTCCATTTTTTCCAGCTTCTCTTTTTCATCAAACGCCTTTTCCTCGTCAGTTTTCAAGCGATTCGTTGGTGCAGCTTTGGCTTCTCCCTTCATTTCACGAATGAAGTTATCGTAGTCCTCTTCTTGACTTGTAAGAGGTTTCCTCCATGCCCTTTCAGGTTTGGGGGTTTCTGTAGATGCAGAACTGGCCAGAAGTAAACTTTTCAAATCATCCAAATTTTCGTCCACTTCTTCTCCCAACTGCAAGACTTCCTCATTCAGCTTTTGACGCTCTTGCTTGTGGAATTTAGATTTAGCAATGACTTCAGCCATGATTTCGCTTTTAGACTTTCGTCGATCCTGGTTTGAGGATTCAATCAATTGTTCCTCAATCTCAACTGCAACCGAACAAACCTCGTCGTCTTCAAATCCTCCGAAATGAGAAAACTTGACAGTATCTCGGTCAATATTGCCCTCTGAACAAAAATTAGTTTCTGACTGACCGAAACCCTAAACAGTATTGATACCTTCATCATCCACTCGCTCCAACCCGCTCTCAAGAGCATAATCATCCATTCCGCTTATACTCTGACCCATGTGCGTAAGATCTTCTTCTTCCAGATTGAACAAGGAACTGTTTCGAGTTGATTTCTAGGAAGTTGCGATCAGACTCATACAAAAGTCAATTCGAATATCATATGACACTTACTCCCTTTTGTTCACGCATGAAACGTTCCATCATCTTGTCCTCAACGGATAAGTTTGGATTGTTCTCCCCAAATCGCCGATCCACCATCCCTCCGACGCGATTCTTCTTCTCCATTTCCACTTTCAGAGTTTTCTTCCTGTTCTCTTCTGCCTTCTTTCTTTGCGCCATCGGCTTTCCCTCAACACCCTTGACCTTACGCCCCAAAACATCGTGTTTGAGCCGGGCAAACTGCCGTTCGAAGGGATTGTTTTGCGAAGCAGTCTTATCAACTGTTCGCAGCTGTTGCTTCATTGCCGACTTGACACTTTGCTTGCCGTCGTTGGATTGGTGGAGCCTCTTCTTACGAGACGGAACCGGGACGCCTATAGCGCCGCTGCTCTTGAGAGTTGTTCGCAGACGTTTGAGGGCACTTCCGCCGCTGACGGCTGGCTTTCGTTGTGTTCCCATCGACGTTGGTTTGCTACAAAAAAAAAAAAAGAAAGATGAGAGAAGCAGATTAAAAAAATTAGAAACAACCTAACGTCTGCCTTCTCCTTCTTAAAAACGAAACAAAAGAAAAATGAGTTGATCAATAAAGAGAAGATTACCTTCGTTTTCTTGAGCTTTGCCTTTATATAGTGCTATATCTTTTCGGTATAGCATCCGAAATCGTCTAGTGGCTAAGATTCCGCCCTCTCACGGCGGCGACCGGAGTTCAATTCCCCGTTTCGGAGTGAAGTACTGTTGACAGTAGTTGGTTTTTCTTGGCATACGCTTATTTCAGGGGACAGCCTATAGTAAGATTTCCCATCATCCTTTCTCGCAAGCTTTTATTAATATTTTGTCAACGAGCCGAGCCTCACAACTACGTAACAATCTCCTACTGAAAAGGTGTGGATGCCTTCACTTTCTTATTAGAAGCATAGTTCTTTTATTTCACATCTATTTTCTTTAAAAAAACACGCATAGCATTTAGTGAGCCTTGATGGAAGATCCGTGCTCTGGGTTCTCGTCAGTGGTGTCCTTGACAAAAGTCTTGGTGAAGAGAGCAAAGAAGATCAAAGAAACGGCACATGGAATAACCATGACCCAGAATTGAGCAGTGGAGGTCAAAGCCTTCTCGCCAGTGAAGACGAAACCGTTCAAGGCCCAGGAGAGACCACCAGCAGCGGATTGGGTACCCTTGTAGAAACCAGCGTAACGGGAAAGAGTCTCAGAGTCGTTGGAGATGGCACCGATAAGGTAGTTGGTGAAAACCTGGAAGAAGGCATCGTAGAGACCGTAGCAGACGTACAAGATGAATGGTCCGATGAAACGGCCAAAGTCAGTTCCAGCATCAATCTTGACAAAGTCCTTGGCAGAGGCAGTGTATTCGAAAGCGGCACCTCCTCCGAAGAAGGCAAGGGTGGTTCCGACCATCAAATAGACTCCAGTCCAGGCACGGGCAGTACGGGTGTACTTGGTGTTGTCCAAGAACATGTTTCCGAGAACCCAGGCACCTCCGGCCTGTCCGAGCCAGTAGAAGATGGCCTTAAGTCCGTTGGTACGTCCAGAGAAGTATCCACCGAATGGTCCGAATTGGTAGGTGTAGAACCAGTTGGAGGACATGCATGGGATCAAGATGGTCAACATGGCTGGGTTGGCAAAGAGCTTGAGGATTTCAACGAATTCACGGAGAACGTTGGTTGGTGGGGTCTCGACTTGGGTTTGGTCTTCACGGATGATGGTACCTGGTGGCTGGATGAGGAAAGCGACAACGGATCCACAGGCCATGAGAACGATGAAGATCAAGTACATGGCGTCGTTCATGGCGTACCCTTCTGGACCAGCTCCCCAAGAGAGGATTGTTCCGATGGTGTTACCGAGCACAGCTCCCAAGTTGAAGATAACCCAGAAAGTGGCGAAGAAGGTTCCCTTCTGGGATTCAGTTGGGTAGGTCAAGCAAATCTGTCCTTGGGCGGCCCAGAGCATACCGGCACAAAGACCGATGTAGGCACCAGAGAAGATGGAGAAGGTGTTGGCAGCGTCAGTGATTGGGTCGGTTCCCTTTGGTCCTTGGACCTTGAAGATGTTGTATTGGGCGGCAGCGTAGATAGCGTAACCAGTACCTCCGATGGCGGCGAGGATACGTGGACCCAAGATGTTGTTAAGCCCACCAGCAAGGAGACCCATGATGGCGAAACAGAAGTAGAGGGAAGCGTTCTGCTTGTCCTTGACTTCTTGGGCAGCAGGGCCGGCAGTTGGGAGGGAGTTCAAGGCGTTGAACATTCCTGGGCACAAGAAGCACACGAAGGAGATGACGTAGACCTGGGTACGAGCCTGGTTGAGAGTGTCGAAGAAGCCCATGTTTGATTCTGAGGATACGGAAGATAGAGAGCTATTGGTCCTTTTTGTATTGTTTTCAGAAGGCACTCAAGCCCGAGAGCAGTTTGATTAAAAGTGTAAAAAATTCCTATTTAGAGCTCTGGTGTCTGTGTGATATGTCTGATTTTGAGAAAGAATGTTTGATTCAAGTAGGGGTAGTTAACGCCGTTGGAATCCTCGATCTCTTAGACTTCTTGGGGTGACTCATTCAGCTATTATGAGAAATTGAACTTCGTCTAAGTGCATAACTTAGAAATTGAACTTCGTCTAAGTTATGCACTTACACTGTTACAGGTATTTTTTTATTCAATAAACTACTTCCAGTTGAGAACGTCTCCAAAAAAAGATATAGCGTTGTTCAAAGCTGTCTGAGCCATTGCAGCAACAACAGGATCCGAATCATCACCACGAACAGCAAATCCATGCTGCGCGCCTTCAAACCACTCAACCTGATGCAAAAATCCGTTCTCTGAAGATTTATCCTTCCCAGCCAATACACTTTCGATAATGTTCTTGTGCTGCTCCTTGATGGAGTGATCTTTTGATGGCAGGACAAAAAAAATTGGCTTCTGGATCTTCTCAATGTCAGCAGGAATTTGTAGAAAACTGGGATGAGCCGCGCAGGCAACATCGATGGTGTTGGGATGTTGTGCCAATTTTACAGCCAGAGATCCTCCCCAGCAATATCCTTGAACCGCAACCTTTTTCACATTTCGTTTCTCCTTCAGCTCCAAAATGACTGTTTCCAAAATAGACACGCCCTTTGAAAACGAGTTTTTCCAGAGGAAACCAGGCATGTACCAAAGCAATTGACCAAAAGCATAAATCTTTTGAAAGATGGACGCCTTTGAGTCGCTAATGGTGCTCATTATATTCGCAGGTAGTTCTGACCCTTTAAAAAGATCAGGAATAACCGCGAGGTATCCGGCGGAGGCAAACTTATCGGCAATCAACCGAGAGTTGATCAGCTTGTATCCGAAGATATCCGCTGCAATTACCACCGTTGACAGAGCACCGATAGGCTTTTTTGGATAAGACACATAGCAGGCGTGGCCAGCAATCGTTTCTTCACGCCCGACGAGAGCGGAAGTTGATTTCGATGCGATACTTCCAGAACAACACGCAATTGATGCCATTTTGACTGAAAAAATACAAAGTAATGAAGTTAATAACCCCAAACCGTAGTGAAATAATCGCTCGGGATTGATGTGACTTACGATTGCTTTGCGTTGTTATTTTTTAAGGCGTTTTTTTTTGTTGTTGTAATTTGAGTTCATCTTCAAGCAACAAGGAGGAAGACGAACACCAATTCAATGGTTATTGCACCTTGCACCTTTCTGCTATTTGCATCGGAATGCCCATTCGGCGCGGACTGTCGCGCGTTCCATCCATCCACAAACAACTTGAGACAAACTCGTGACACCGTTCGTCTACATCGCAAACAACGCCATCAAGAACAAAGAATCTCGAACGGTGTGTTGATCAAATCTCATGATAATGCTACACGCGCTTAATTTTGATTGATTCGAGGAAACCACCCCTTTTTTTTCTGAATTGAAGCCGTCAAACTCGAACGCTGCATTCCAAAGTTCCGCGAAACCACCGTGTTTGCGAAATGGATAATTGAGAAATTTCCGCGAGTCAGGAATGTTGTGGATATTGCTGGAGGTAATGGACTCCTTGGGCTTTTGCTCGAACGACTACAACCAGGCCTTACAGCAATACTGGTTGATCCAAACCTGCGTACAATATCAAGGGAACTACATAAATGGCTGGGCTCACAGCCCCTTAATCGGCACGTTCAAACGCCTTTTGATGAAGACGGAGCAATGGCAAGCAATTCAGAATTGATTGAGATTTTGGGGAAGCCAGATACAATCCTAGTGGGATTCCACCCTGATCAAGCAACTGATGCCATCGTTAATGTTGGTTTGGAAAAGCGAATTCCTTGGGTTGTTGTTCCGTGCTGTGTGTTTCCTCGTTTGTTTCCCCATCGCGTTTGGCCTGGAATCAAAGAGGGCCCCGTGGATACAACGGATAAGCTAATTGATTGGATCAAGGCAAAGAATGCTGGTATTTGCGAGGCGCGATTGGACTTCGAAGGACGCAATCGCGTCTTATTTAATTTAATTTAATTTAATTAATCGAATAAATCGACAATGGCAGTGGACGCTGTCGAACTCTGCCTCCGGGCTGTCGCCGCCGCGGATCCAGCCGCCCGGGCTGCGGCCTTCGCCGGCCTTGGCAGCCTCGATGCGGCCAGCCTGGCGCCCGCGTTCCTGGCGCAGACGCTCAACAAGCAGCCGCACGGGCCGGCGCACGTGCCCTCCGCCGGCTGCGGCGCCTTTGTCCACGGCTGCGAAGACGAATTCGGCGCCGTGCGCGTCGCCGCCGTGGGTCTGTGTAACCCTGCCTGGCTCGTGTAACGTGTCGCTAACCGCCCGCAAGACGCCCTGTGCGACCTGGCGCTGCAGGCGCCGCTCTTTGCGGCACAAGCCCTTGATTACCTGGTCGACATGTTCAACGATGAGATGATGCACGTGCGGCTAACGGCCATTCGCAACCTGCTGCGTATTGGAAAACAGTTTCTGCTTAGTCTCAATGAAAACCAGCTGCAAACGATGCTTCTGGCTCTGGATGACGTCAATCCATCCATGCGAAAAGTCGGTTACGAAATTCTGGGGTATTTATGCTTATGAGCTCACTCGGCATATTCTCCGAATGGGATTTGACGCTGTTCTTTTGCATCATTACAGGATCTTTCGCGTAAAGAACGTTGAATCCATCAAGATCCAAATTGTCCATCTTCGGAGAAATCTGAAACGTTTCCCAATTGACCTGGATCTCATTTTCATTTGCTTTCGAGATATTGGCAGAAATCACCCAAAATTAATTGGTGAGATATGAACGCGAAGAAGTCTGTTTTTCTGGATTCTGTTGAATAATCGTCTCCGTTGCCCGTTGCCGCTTTTTTTGCAGACGTTTTAAAGGACACTTTACTTTCACTGGATCGCCGATATCTCCCTAAAGAAATTGACTTGGAGAGCCAATCGCGTATGTTATATTTCTGCTGAATATCGAGTTCGTTCTCTCTAAATACTGTATCAATCTACAAAAAAGATATTGCGCACTTAATTATGATATTTAATGCTGGTTTCAGCGAGCCGTCAATCTTACACAATATTCCCCATTATACTTTCAAACAAGCGTACTTTTTGAAATCAAAATATCCCGAATGCTTCCCTGTTTCAGAAGTACGTTAAACCATTGACTTTTGTGTTTAAAATTAGTTTTGTTCACTGAGCGACATTTTTTTTTATTTACAATCGTCAGAATGACATTCGCTCAAATTCTCAGCATCTGACGAGTTAAGCATCTTCGTATTGATTAATTATAGTTGCTGAAATAAGTCTGGCTTCATTCCAGAAATTGGCCAGTTCGTGTTTTTGAAGGAGTCCCTGGCAGCAGTATTCATGGATGTGTCGGCGTTGATAACCAAAAATCAGTATTCAACTGCATTGACTCAGTTGGCACGGTTCTCAAGGTAATTTTTTTTTAACGTTCCAGCCCTCAGGAATAATAGCACGTTTATCGATTCTCTGTATTAAATTTTAGAGAAGTCAAGCAAATATGTACACTGGAGCCAGAGCTCGACACTGCAGTTCTCATCAAGGAATACACTTCTCTTTGGATCCTGTTTCTCAAGGTAATTTTTTTTGAATACCTTCATATCATTTTGTCCTATTCATAAACATCACACACACACACAAAAAAAATAATAGATAAAGAATGTTCTCTCAAATTGCACCGAACGTCTTCAAGATGTTGTTCTTTTGTCAAAAACTTTGTTTCGTCAAACGGTACTGATAGAATCGAGATTCAGTGGCTTAAATCAAGGAATCACTCAAAACTTGGCGGATTTGCGACTGTTTTCGCAAGTTGCTTTGGTGTTGTCAGATGCACAAATCAGAAAAAGTAGGGCAAGCAGCGTCTCTGAAAGACTGAGCAACTCTCGCCTTTATACTCCGGCTGCATCAATAGCTGAATCAATGAGGCTCTTTGTTGATGTAAAGTTGAAACTTGTCCAAGAACAAAAGCAGAGACCACTTGGCTGAAAAAAGTTAAAATTTTTTTTTGTAGGCTTTTGCGCTTGTAATGATTGAGGTTCCAGCAGCAGTGAAAGTATTCAAGGGGACTGTAACAGCCTTTGCTGAACCTGGCTTGCCAACTTCCTTGGACTGTGTGCACTACGTGCCTGTTCCTGTTCACTTTGAAGGACGACTGCCGAACCGAAAAAAGTATGGGGAGCCGTCTGTAGTTGCGATTGTTGTTGAAGTGCGTCTTCTTTTTTTTTTTTTATTTCTTGGATTTCATCGGATGATTTATATCAACTTTACTTCTATACATAGTTCTCCAATCAGGCGAAAGTCACGGTTCCTATTGACCCAATCTGCATTGAACCATTCGATATAACCGAAGATGTTTTTGAGTTTACTGCAGCATTAGTTCTTGGTGGTAAGCTTGAAAACAACAAGTATGACACGATACACTTAAACTTTTTTTTTTGGTCACATCAAAGATACTTCGTCCATTAAGTGCACCGTTTCGCAAGGCTATGTTTCTTCAGATGTGGGAGAAATGTGGGTTCTGGAAGGAATGGAGATTAAAGTAATCGGGGATGCCTGGTTAATTTGAAAATAAATTGAGCAGCATTGCGTATAATGAGCATTCATGTAGATATGAAAGAGGTTGGCAGTGATGTTCACAGAGTTAGTTTGGGTTTAGAACGTTGTGCGTCAAAAAATGAGCAGAGTGGGATTCGAACCCACGCCTATTACTAGACTGCAACTTGAGTGCAGCGCCTTAGACCGCTCGGCCATCTGCCCGGATGAACTCAGATTAGAAATTTAACGTCCTTAAAGCTAATTTGTACAGACTACCTGTAAAGCTGTAAAGCCGTCTCCATGTTCCATCTGCCCCAGTGACGGTAATGCATTTCCCAAAGTCACTGTTCAGTGTTGAACAAAAAAGCAGACAAAGCTGGAATGGAGAAAAATAACAAAAAAAAAAAAAACAAAAAAAAAAAAAGAATAATGGAGGCTGTTCGACGAAGTGACGTCTCTTATACTTGCGGAGGTGAGACCTCTCCTGCGACAACTTTCTCGGTTTCCCAGAGACCTGTTAGATATTGCTGGGGACAGAGGGCCTTTTGGGGTGGTTTACTGTTAAAATGGTGTTGTGTTGTCGCTCTGATGGTGAACGACAGCGACTGCACGAATCAGCAAATGATACGGAAAGAAGAAGCTATACAGGGAAGGAAGATCCGTTTTTGGATGACGGGGGAACTTTGTCAAGGACAGCAAAGGACAACCGATCCACCACCACCCACAAAAAAGAAAAACCAACGAGTAAACAAACACCAACGCAACTAGATTGTGGTGCAGATAACGTGATTAACCCGAGGGAGCCAATTCGATGCAAAGAGTGCGGACACAGAATTCTGTACAAGAAGAGAACCAAGCGAAGTGCGTCCTTCCTTCTTTTTTCCGACCTTTATCTTTGCTAATCTAATCACAATTCTTTTGAATGAACTCTTTATTTGACAGTGGTGCAATTTGAGGCACGATGATGAGTTTGTTGATTGACCAAGTAAAATAATAAATAATTGGAATTATTTAAAGATTAATCACACCAAATGGACTCGCAGCGCCGACGAGACGAGATTGAAAAGAAGAAGTTGAAGATTGCGGAACTCAAGCGCACCCGAGAAGAGCGCACGCGGGCATTGCAAGCCACGCAGAAGGACGAAGCGCAGGTACGAAGTAAACAACGAACAACCAAAACACAAAACACAAAAAACAAAAAAACAAAACACAGAACTTTGCCGCGCGCCGCAAGGAGCTCGAGCTTCTCGTCGCGTCGCTCGTCGGCGAAAAGGCGCGCAAGGACGAGGCCGCCGCGGCGCCGCCGCCGCAGCTGGCCGCCGTCGCGCCGACGCAGCGCAGAGACTTCGGCGCCGACGCCGACCAATCAGAAGCGCCGCCGCCGGCTCGCGCGCGCCTGGCGATGGCGTCGATGGTGCTGTTCGAGGCGCCGCCGCAGGTGCGCGTGCGGGGTGGGTGTGGGGGCGCCGCTGACTGCTTGCATTCGACAGGAGAAAGCCGTGTGCTACGAGAAAGAACAGCAGACTGTCGACAGCTCGTTCCAGACTGACGAACTGCCCGACGAAGAAGAGGAGGCCGTTGTCGCTGTCGAAAAGGAGGCCGATCCGATGGAGACGGCAGATCCTGTTCCCGAAGTTCCTCAAATTAGAGGTGATTCTCGCATGTCTATTCAATCGAGTACATTGCGGAAATTGATGCGTTCAAATAGTCATGGATGAAGTCGAACGAGAGATTATATTACAGTCTTGGCAATTCCAAGAGTTTTTTGAAGATGCCTCCAAGCTTGTAGAACGTGCTTTGGTCAACAAGTACGATGTGTTGACTGATTATACAATGAGCGATGAAGGACGAAAGTAAGCGCGATGGACTTTATGAAGTGGAAGAGTCAGTTAATCGATTGTCCACAAAAATCTATAGGGAAATTGATACTGGAAAGGGAATCAAACCCGTTGTATCCTTTTTTGACGAACGATGGACAAAGAATCGATCAGTTACGGATTTATCTTGGTCCCCTAGGGTGAGTTAACGACTTCCTTTTGCGAATTCATCTCAAGACATTTTGTCGGAGTAGCATCCTGAATTAGTTCTCGCCTCCTACAACAAAAATCAAGTTGCAATCAACGATCCAGACGGTGTTTTACTCATCTGGAATCTACATGTCCCCGCCCGCCCCGAATTCGTTTTCCATGCCCAGAGCGATATCACAACGGCAACATTTTCTCCATTCCACCCAAATTTGATCATTGGAGGAACTTATTCTGGACAAATTCTCATTTGGGACAATCGATCCAAATCCCAAGCCGTGTTAAAGACTCCCTCAGCGCTGCAGGACACACGCACCCAGTCTTCAGTATGAGTATCGTTGGGACGCAAAATGCGCATACTCTCATGACATGCAGTACGGATGGAACCGTTTGTTCCTGGCAATTGGATATGTTGGCCACCCCGCAAGAGATTTTAGAACTTGCACATAGTCCAATAGATGCTGGAAACTTGCGTGTCACAAACGAAATAGCAACGACATGTTTTGGATTCCCCGACAACGAAACAAGTACCTTTTGGGTTGGAACTGAAGAAGGCGGGGTCTATCAGGCTAATCGATATGATCGAGCCGGAGGGTGTGATTTTTTTTTTGGCTTCGTTTTTAGATTCTTGACTTGCGCTAATATTTTTTTTGTCACATATATTTTAGAAAAGCGGGAATCAATAGTTTGGATACATATATTGGCCACGATGGAATGATTACCTCCCTTCATTTCCACCCACTTCACGGACCCTTAGACTTTTCCGATCTGTTCCTCACGTCTTCTGTTGATTGGACAGTCAAACTGTGGAAAGCCAAATCCCCTTCGAAAACGGCCACAGCAGCAGGTGGTGGTAGCGGCGGCGGGTCAATGAACCAACAACAGCATAAAATCGATCCATTGTATTCATTTGAAGAAAGCGACGACTACGTGTATGATGTGAAATGGTCCCCGATTCATCCTTCATTGTTTGGTTGCGTGGATGGGAATGGAGTGTTTGATGTATATGACTTGAACCAGGAAGTAGAGGTGAGTTACCAAAAAAAAAACGAAACGTGATTGGTGTGTGTGGAACTGATTGTCGTTTTTTTCCGTCTCTTTTTTTTTCTTTTGCATCAGATTCCCAGTGCAAGTGTTTCTGTGGGTACAGGCGGCAAAGCGTTGAATAAGCTGGCATGGGAAAAGAGTGGGCAAAAAACAGCGATTGGATCGAGTGATGGATTTGTTTACATTCATGATATTGGGGAGATGGCGCAACCGCAACAGGAAGATTTCACAAACTTTCAGAAAACTGTCGCGGAGTTGGGACATGCAGCATCAGCTGCTCATTCACGTCATTGAAATGTGTAATAAAAAGAAGGTAAAATACAAACAGCAAAAGAAAAAAAAATTATTTAAAAACATGCTTGATGTCCTTTGTCTCGGTGCAACCGGATACATTGGCGGAACGGTTCTAACGACACTCCAGAAAACGCTTCCTTCTTCCTTTCGGATTACAGCTCTGATCCGTCCTGATCCGGAGGGCTCCCGCCGGACACAAGTTCTAGAGTCTTCCGGCTGTAGTTCCGTGTTGACATTTCAAGGCCTTGACGCCACCACAGAACTCACTGATATTTGCTCCCGCTTTGATATCGTCGTGAATGCAGCAGACGCATGCGATCACGTTGAAAGCAGTAGAGCCATATTGGCTGGGCTGGTGTTGGCAAAAAAAGACGGGAAACGGGGTGTTTTGATTCATGTTAGTGGAACGGGTGTTATTATGGACAATGGATTGGGTGCACCAAGTGAAACTGTATATCGCGATACGGATTACGAATTACTTGCGAAGCTGGATCCGTTGCAACCGCACCGTGACGTTGATTTAATTGTTGCTGATGCCGCTGCTGGACAAATCAAAACCGTGACTGTAGTCCCACCTCTCGTGTACGGAGAAGGACTTGGAAAATTCAAGACGTGGTCGAGTCAAGTCCCAGGACTAATTCGACGGGCTTTGAAGCGGGGCCAGGCAGAGTACATAGGAGAAGGGCAAGGAAAGTGGAGTCACGTTCATGTCCAAGATTTGGCGCAACTGTTTTCTATTCTGGTGAACAAGTTGGCAGAAAATCCTGAAAGTGTGGAGTCTGGAGACAAGGGATATGTGTTTGCAGAGAGTGGGGAGCTTTCTTGGAAAGAGTTGGCGCAAGGTGTTGCTGATGCCATCAAACGGAGTGGAGGAGTCGAATTGAGCACTTTTGAAGCACAGTCGTTGGATATGATTCAGAGTGTGGAGCAGTTTCCTAATGAGTTGGGAAGAGCGTATTATTCATCCAACTCGCGAAGTCGCGCTGTGAAGGCAAGAGGATGGGGATGGAATCCTGAAGTTGGAAGCAAGTATCCGTTGCTTTTGGACTTGGATAGAGAAGTGATAGTTCAGCGGAAATTCGTTCAATAAAGGACATTAATAGTAAATATATTTAAAGCGTTGAATCCTCCAGACTCGGACATCATGATATGCATTACGCTATGTCCACTGTTATCGAACAGATTTCGCACAAATATTGTATTGTAAGCTGGGAGTGAAAGCTTCATCCCAAGAATATGACTGTTAAGTGGAGAACTTGCCCGCCATACTTTTCAACTTTGCAATAGCACATTAAACATGTTGATTGTCAAATATTTTATTTTACAAATTCGTCAAATCAATCACCTCTGATGATTCTATCCGTGACACAATTTTCGGCGCAGCCTTTCGAGGTTCGGTTGTTAAATCAATCACTTCAATTAACTTTTTCTTTGCTGGCTGAATACTGACGAATTCAACGGTTTCATCAAACTCCAAGTCCACCAACTGATTATTGTTATGAGTTCGGGGATTCGCCTTTGAAGAGCTGTCTGGTGGTTTGACAACTTCCTCCTTCACTTTTTTCTCGATTCCAGAGTCCGGATCGGCAACTTTCCGTTTTGCAGGAGGATGAGGAAAGGGGAGAGCTTTCCCAACTGGAACTTCCTCTTCTTCTTCATGGTCATCACCTATTATAATTCCCTCCATTTCAAGGAAATCCAGCGTTTTGTAATGGAACGTGTGAATCACGAGTGGAAACAGAGTCAAATTGGTCGAATGAACAATGCGACCAACAAACTTTGTTTTGGCACCAAACGTTGTTGCAGCCGATACAAAAACACCTTTTTTAGCCTTTTCGTTCTTTAAATGATGATTGTTTTTTGTTTAATATCCCACAACTCTCAAAAACACAGTAATAAAAAATAATAACTGAACTCACAATATGAACGACTTCATGTTTCACTTCTTCTTCAACAGGACTCACAGATTGTATTTCCCGTTCAATTCGTGACAACCAAATCTCCACCTTTATCGTCCCAAGTTGCTCAACTTCAGCCGGCCTCAATAAACCGCCTGTGAACACAATCTTTGGAGCTGCAAACTGGAACCGGAGTTCAGATCCGCCCTCCACTTTCCCTTTGGCTGAAGTAGTCCCCCGTTGAGGCAAATAGAAGCTCTTGACCTCACTTCCATCGATTGAAATACGAACATTCGGATGTATACAGCCTGAAGGATATCGGTTTTTTGGATCGTTGATTTCGTTTGGATTGGTGACAGTGAACACTATTTGGTATTGTTTGTTGAGTTCTGATTGGACGTAGCAATGGTCAGGGATTCCATCGGGGATAGGGAATTCGGGTTGAGCGGTTGTTTCGCCATCAACGTGAATCTCTATCGAGACTTTGGCGCCTTGGAACTGCGGGTGGTCCGTGCCAAACTCTCGTTCGACCATTTTTGTTTTATTTATTTATTTATCAGATATCAAAAATAGAATGCAAAATAATAGAAAAAAATGGTCGTCATTACAGTTGACACCACACACAAATCTTTCCAAGGCGCAACTGTCTCTGCCAACATCCAGATCCAAGGAGATCCCACGTTCGCCCCTGAATACTCCTTTGAAGACGGCTGTCCTGATAAAAGCTATGTGGAATGCAAACTTGGTCGGGAGTACAAAGTGGTTCTGTCACTGAACAATCCGAACCCCGACCCAACGGACGGAACAACAGTCGATGTTCGCCTCTTTATTGATGGACAAGCTCTCGGCTCACGGAAGCTCAGTCGAAGCGGAGGTTCTGAGTTTGAAGGACAGCGGGTGGGAGACGACCAGATTCAGCACTTTTACTTTGCAAAGCCAGTTTTGGTGACGGAGGGAGGAGTTTCAAAGGGAAATGTTATGTCAAGATTAGGAACGATTGAAATCTGGGTCTCGTTGCGGAGGACAGTGATGGGCAGGGACTCTAAACGTGGGCGAAGGAGAAAGAGCAAATCCCCGACCAGAGATCGACAGATGGGGTCTATGGGTGCAATATTAATCGTAAGTTTTGCACTATAGCTTTGTGGTTGTAAGTAACCGGTTGTGTCAGGATGAGAAGGCAAAAAAAGGAGCATTGTTGTCCTCCACAACCAGTTTTACATCCCCTGTGAAATCAGATCATATCAGATCTAGAAAACGACGTGATGACCGGCCGAAGCCAACTTGGATCACCGTCCCGGGCTCTCGCGATGTTATTCACACATTCTACTACAAGACGTCTGACTTCTTGGAGGCAGAAGGAATCAAGGAAGCACCCATTATTGTCGATTCGGAAGACGAAGAGGAACTGAAGATCATGCACAAATATAAACACCACTCGGAAACAGAGAGCTATGTGAAACCAGAACTGAAATCAGAAGACACAGAATCGAAGCCAGTGATTCACAATGATGGGGGATTGGGAGAAGTAGAATA
This sequence comes from Obelidium mucronatum, assembly GCA_025765595.1. Taxonomy (NCBI): domain Eukaryota; kingdom Fungi; phylum Chytridiomycota; class Chytridiomycetes; order Chytridiales; family Chytriomycetaceae; genus Obelidium; species Obelidium mucronatum. The sequence continues at coordinate 375,117 of JAIVFH010000005.1, read as the reverse complement.
TCTTGGAGTGCTGCCGAAAAGGGTCAAAGTTATTGAAGTGATTGATTTGACGAAATGAATAATAAATCAGAACGTATTTATTATTACATATCCATGTCCTCACCACCTCCACCAATCACCATTCCCATGGAGGCTGTCATTAAACTCTGCGGTTCAACCGGCTGATTCATCAAAACGGATGTATCAATGTGAGCAAAGTCTGGTTTGAACGGCAAATTCAGGGTGCCTTGTTGCTGCTGTTGCTGTTCCAGTTGTTGCTGTTGCTGCTGTTCTTCAGACATATCCCTAATGTGAAGAAGGATGTAGGGTAGTCAGAATTCCTCATGTTTTGTCTTTAAATGGGATTACCATGGAATATTGTATCTTGTAACTTTCGGCTTATCTGCCAATATACTACGCTCGAGTTTGTCGAATTCTATGGTGGCAGGAGGATTTTCGCGCAGTCCCTCATCCTTGTAGTCTGTGTTGACGTAGTATCCTACACGAATAAATTCCTTTTCTCTGTATGAAACTTGCAGCAGTACGACAGTTACACCAATAATATCATTTGCCGGAAGAAGCTCGGGTTTAGGGGCCGGTGCCTTGAGTTCTCACGTCAGAAACGAGAATTCTCCCACCCGTCCATTAACTTACCTCAAACACAAACTTGCTAACACCAACTGGGACTGGACCTACTTGAATTTCTTCAAGAACTTGGTCGTGAGCTTCAGTTTCAGCGGAACCAACGTAAATCAGTTTGAATTCAAGGTCTTTGGGGAAGAGTCAGAATACAACAGCATCAGTATCATCCCCCACCTTCCTGCAGCTCGCTGATGACTTCAAACGTAATTTCAAAACGGAACTGGTCAAAGAATGTTGATGGATTGTCCAGAATCTGAATGGACGAAAACTCATCAATATAACCATTAGAACGAGAGCAATATCTCCTTCCAACACATGAGAGCTCATACAGGCACAGCTTCTGTGAAAGCAGTAACTACTCACCGTTACGTTTGTTAGGTTGACGATGGACATTTGTTGATAGTGTGTCCGAGTAAATAAATAGTGAAGGTTTATTTTTTTGAATTAAATCCAGTCAGTTAAAACACATAAAACCGAACATCATCATTTTTTATTATTGTATAATGACACTCTTTGAATACACGCAAATGGTTCAATGATGAGCAACCTTTTCCTCAAACAATCCACGTCTCCTCAAATCCCTTTTTTAAAAAAGAAACTTAAGCAGAGGCAGCCTTGCGTTGCAACAAGTTCACACGGTCCTTGTCCAACTTGATGGTGGTGATCTTAACCTTGGATGGGTCAACTCCCAATTGAACGGATTGGTTGTTGGACTTCTCCTTGACCAACTTGTCAATGTGAATGACCCACTTCTTGCGGTAGACGGCGACAACCTTTCCGACCTTTCCCTTGTGGGATCCACGGACGACTTCCACTTCGTCGTCTTGACGGATTGGAAGGGAGCGGACCTTGTACTTCTCTCTCAATTCCTTAGAGAGAGCAGCAGACTGCGAGATAAAAGATAGGTTAGCTCAAGGTGAAGAAATAAACGGAATCGCGGAGATGAGAGGGATAGAAGATTCAAAACTAAGTAATAGTGTTTTGAAAGTCGTTTTTGCATCAGAGTGAATCGTTTCCGTGCACAGATGGGTTGTGAAGACCATCTCAAACAAGAGGTGTCAGAAATAATGAAGATTGTGAATCATCAGTTGCGAACGAATATTTGAAAGTCCCTGTCCAGTGAATTGAATTTCGATAGTATCGCATCGATCTCGATCAAGAGGATTGAATATGTGATTGAAGTTGCGATTTACGAACCATCATCTTTCTGCGGATGTGGGATGGAGCAGAGAAGTGAGCCTTTCTGGAAGTTCTGCGGGAGGAAGAGACGGCTGTGAAGAGAAAGGCAGGTTAGTCTCTCTCTGTTGTGGTTCGAGTTGTGACGCCAGTGATCCACGCAGTCCAGCAGCGACACGTCTTGCGCCCCCTTTCGCTCTCGACCAATCACTCATCCGTTGAGCATCGTGTCTCTGAGTCGACAGATGTCTCTGAAGCCATGCATGCATGCAAGCATGCCTCCAGCTCCGATCCCTCCTGAGTCCGCCGCCTTCACTATGCGACTGTGTCTGCTGCGCCTTGCCGCGATGTCCGATGGCTGCGATGGCGCTGGTTGATGGGGATGGGCCACTCACTGTTGCTGTACTTCATTTTGACACGGTTCGTAGCGGCTGAAAATTGCGCTGAATCCCTCCAACAACCACAACAACCCACTAGCACCAGCATGAGCAAAGCAGCGGCACCAGAACTGAAGAAGTAAGTGGCGCGCGCGTGATGCTGGCTGGAGTTTTCAGCACACGGTGGCATGCGCTAATGGCTCAGTGGATTTGGTTTTCTAACCTTTCACTCAACTGCTTGACTTTCGACAGGTACATGGACAAACGTCTCTTTCTTGAGTTAAACGGAAACAGAAAAGTATCTGGAGTTCTGCGTGGTATTTACAGATTATGACTGACGTCCAAACTGCGGATCTCACAATATTCAATCATCCCCACAGGATTCGATCCATTCATGAACATTGTTCTAGAAGATGCCACTGAAGAGGTATCGGCGACTGACCGGCAGGATATTGGAATGATTGTATGTTGCTCTTTTTCGTTTGGCTCAGCAAAGCAAGTGAAATCTAACCTCCCAACTCAGGTCATTCGTGGAAACTCAATCGTCGTAATGGAAGCACTGGAAAAGATAGCCTAATTCGGAAACCTACCCTGTCTTTTTTATTTCCAGTGATGTGAATATACGATGTTCTGAATCTCATTCATCCGCGTCTCCCCAATCCAATTCAACCATATCGTCTCCGAACTCATTATTTCCTGCCACTTCGCTATCTTCTTGCTCATGATCGTCATCCACGTCATCGTCAGGTTCTTCCTCTTCGTCACTTTGCTCCTCGTGTTCGTCACCAGAATCCTCCATATTTACTGCCAAATCATTGGGATCATAAGTACTTCGTGGGTTGAATCCGCTGACAAAGTTCGGTTTTTTCAAAAGCACCTCCCCAGAATCTTCCGTGCTCTCCTCTGTTGAAACAGACCGATCAACGTCTTTTCGTTTGTAAAGGTTCCCCACATCAATCCCCTTTCGCTCTAAAATACATGGTGCCAATCTGCACTTTTTCCCAAAGCTGCACGCTTTTCCTGCATCCACATCTGGACATTGCCATACATGCCGTAAAGTACATCCCACTTTTCCACAATACCCTTTCCGTGCAAAGGCTACACAGATGGATTCGTTCACATCTTTCACGACGACATGCAAGTATTTACATCCGAAATTTGTGCATCCCTTCTTTGTCATGTAGTGTAAACAGACAGGAGTATTGTGGACTGTCGGAACATGAGACAATGAGCAGGAAGTGCCTTTCGGGCACCCGACATTCGATAAGTATTTTCTGCAAATGCATCTCTGCAGTGGGTCGTGTAAGAAGGGGCATTTATGAGCTAGTTTGCAGGAACCCATCTGGTAATGCGTGCATTGCGTCTTTTGAGGAATAAGATTTCCGGTTTTGGAGAGGATGAAAGATTGAGATCCGATTGTAACCCGTTTTGGAATTCTGACGCGTGGTGGGGCTAACTGAGGCACAGATGTTGATCGTTCGGGCAGCGCTGTTGCTTTTTTTTATGAATCATAGGACATCGACGGGTAACCTTCGAAAGTAGTAACACACCTTGTACACGAATCAATTTTCGACGGGTCGGATCTACTTTGAATTCTATCCCATTAATGAGGATCTGTCGTTTCCCATCTGCAATCGTAAACTAAGAATCACATCACATAAAACAAATGGAAATAAAATATAAGTTACGTGGACTCTTTGTAATTACAGTCTTTGCAGTAGTTGGTTTGTTGAATACTTTGGTTATTCCACCACTGGCTTTGAATTAGTGGAACAAAAGAGAAAGACAAGAGCACTCACTTAAATACAGCATAACTCTCATTGATATCCGGGATTTTTTTTACGACAACTCCGGCTCGAATGAGTTTGTTTCCTTTTGTAATAAACTTTGGCAAGTCAGCGCTCCCTTCAACGGTCGAACTAACGCTCGCATCGGTGGCAGCATTCACCACAAGCGATTTATTCTTGGATTTTGAAACTGGGATTGAAGTCTGTGTTGTTGTCAGAGGCTGTGCTGGTGGATCTGAGTGGTTCACAACCAGGCTTCTGTTTCTGAAAGCAGCGGAAGTAGGTACAGACGGATACGCGTTATAAGAATATCGATTCGAATGTTGAGGCGGTCGGTAAGCGGGATTGGAAACATTCACACTGACTGGTTGTTGTTGAGACTTCTTCTTGAGCTCAATAGCCGCTGCATGAAGGACATGAGCATCTTTGTCTTGCTCATTCTGACCCACCCTTAAGACGTGCAATTTGTTCCTTGACTGATGGCTCGTTTGACATTGACTCGGGGGAGGGGGTGATTGCCCGAAAATCTCAAAAGGAAACAACTTTCACTTTGTGCCTTCAAAATGAAGCCGGTTGATATTACTATCGGTCTGATCGGCCAGTATTGCTACCTGCAAGGTCTTGAGTACGAAAACGACGGATCTTTGGTGACAAATTTCGCTTTGGATTATTACACGTCGAGCCAGGTTCGGGCAAACCTCTCTCTGGATTACGCAAGTGACATGGGGGTTTATCTGGGTGATTTATCGCGACTCGCCGCTGTTGAACTCATCAACAACAGCCCGGAAATTTTGCCTGGTGTTCATGTCAATGTCAAGCGGTTTTCTGAATGTGGTCCATATGATCCCAGCTATGCAGAGAATGGCTATCCAAGAATGACGGGTTACGCATCATCGATCTTGGGTCCTGATATAGTTTTCAATAATCCTGACGTTGTCGGCGTGATGGGGTTCCTGTATTCCTCAACCGCGAAAGGGGTTATGAATGAGTTGTCCTTACATAAGATTCCAACGTGCGGAGTGGGACCCACTTCGCCTCGCTTCGCGGATCGAAGTAATTACCCATATGTGATGCTTATTAGTCCAACGATGGGTAAAAATCTCGGTTTTTGTTTATTGTACATTGCGTGTCATAACCAAAAAAGTCTCGACCACCCAGGTTTCGGCGAACATCTTTATCAGCTCCTCAAATTCTGGAACGTTGGTAACATTGCGTTGATATATCAGACTGGAGACGATATGTCGATGAGTTTTGCAAAGGACATTAGAAAGTCAATGAACAAACACCACGTTACAATTGTTGAAGATGTGGGAATTCCAGACACGAGCAAAGATTCAATCAAAACAACATGTGCCACTCTGATCATGTCCAACGCCAGATATTTTGTGTATTCTGGCCAGTATGACTTTATGTCGGACTTGCATGTGGGTTTGGGTGGTTGTGGTTTGGTTGGTCCACGTTATGTTTCAATAAGCTACCAAGGCATTTGTAAGTACCCTATCATTAGTACCTACTTTATAATTGACTGTTAGACTAGATCCTGTAAGTACAAGCACGCAGCATCTCGATTTGGGATTTATTGCACTCCAAAACCCAAACCCTTCATCCGACATGTCCTTTTTTGAATTACAACATCCAATTATTTCCAACGTGTCAATTCACGGCTTTACGTAAGTTTCATCGCGTCTTCTGTTTTGTTATTTCGCTATGTATCTTAAAACTTTCTGAAAAGAATTAAGGAAATAATCAATGATTTTCAGTATTTCCAAAGCTTTGACTGTGCACTGATGCTACTGATGGGTTTGGATAAAGTAATACTCCTTTTTCTTTTCCTGTCGGCTGCTAAACACAATTAAAATAGCTTCTCAAAAGCAATCCAAGCTTCACTCCAGAGATGCTTGCATCAAGGAAGCTTCAAGACCACATGAACTACACTCTCTTTCAAAAGATTGGGTATGATGGGTTGAACGCTCAACCAATGATTTTGAACGAATACGGAAGCTTGGAGTTGTGAGTGCTCTTTTCAATACTTTTACCCGATTTTAACTAATTTATCAATATAAGACCGTATGAGGCGCAGTATACTCTTCCCGATGATGCTGGAAGCACTGTCGGTTAGCGGTTTCTTCGTCTTCTGCATTTTTTTTTTGGAAGATTCGACGTTAATATTTCTGTTACAAACAGGATTCGGTCGCACTGATTTAGAAGCAACAATATTCACCCCATACCCCCATATCAAACCTGTGTTTTCTGGAAATACGTCCACTGTCCCTTTGGATGTTTTGAATGTTATTTACCGTGAATTTGTTCCTTCTATTCGAAATGCATCTGGAATCATTATCTTGGCCATCATTGTGGTTGCTGGAACCTTTTGTATCACAAGTAGTTGGATTGTGTCAAGATTCAAAGGAAAAAAGACAATGGTTCGGACATCTGTGTCGTTTATTATCTCAGTCATTGGCGGATCTTTTCTCTTATGGATCTCGCTGTTTCTTGAGCTATTGGCTGGAAACGTTGTTAAATGCCATTTCACTGTATGGTTGAGAGTTTTAGGATATTGCTCCATAGTTGCCGCGTTGAATTCGAAGCTAATGCTCATGTACTACTTGATTGTGAGTGGTAAAAAAGTTGAACGCAGTTTTTCTGCGGCCAAATTCACGACTATTCCTTTCGCAACTATGCTCGCCTTGGATATTGTGAGTCTGCCAAAAAGAAAAGTGGAATGAGGGCAAATGACTATACTTACATCCTCCTACCAGATTCTTTTGATCCTATGGAGTGCTTTAAGCTCACAAACGGTTGTCAAACCGAAAATCCTCTTTGACAACTATGTCACATCCTGTCATAGCGGCAAAAAAACTGTGATGGACATTTTCCTGTGGGTCTATAATATTGGGATTTTGGTAATGGCCATCATTCTTGTTATTGCGACTCGTGATTCCGAATCATACACTGGAGAATCGACATTTGCTGCTGTGATTGTTGCCACTTTGTCAGTGATTGCAATTATCATTCTTCCAGTAACGCTCCTGGCCGCGAATCCTTCCACAACTACAATCTTAATCAGTTCAGGAACAATATTTGCTCTCATTTCCATCACGTTGGGGTCCATTCTTGTTCCAAAGATGATATCCATCTGGAGCGATCGAGAAAAAGTTGAAAACCAGCTCCAGAGCTTCTTTAAGTCTAATAATGCGCAGGAATCCTCTTTCATTCGGAACCTTTCTTCATTCGCTACTGGAGCAAGAACTTCAAAGGTTGGGTATTTGAGTGCTACCCACCGAGACAAAATAAGAAAAGCATCAAAAGTTGATACATCAAAAAGAAACCAAGTTGGTTTTCATAATTTGGTAAATATAACAAGTTATTTGTTTTTTATACAGTTTTTCTGAAAACTACACCACCACCAGGGACTTGCCATCGCTCGTATCCAGAGAAGGAAAGTTCTACAGCTCGAAACTGAATGGGCTATAGCACAATTTACAATGATTGCGTTTCGTCAACGTGTATGGATCCATATGCAAGCTCGACACGAGCTAGCAATATTCTTGATTGACGCAAACACGAAATTTGAAGATTTCTCCGACACGCAACGGTTCTGTGGAAAAGTCGTATTTAACTCTGCAGAATCTGTCTGGTTTGAATTCGAATCTGCACAGGGTGTTTATGAGTTTCGCACTTGTTTCAACAGCAGCGTCAGCACGACCCTCAAGCTGATTCACTCAAGTGATGGCATTTGTAAAATAGACGAAAGCAGTGAGACTCAATCGATAACGGCTCAATAAAAGAATAAAGAAGATTTTCTCCATATTCAACGTGATGATCAACATAACCATCGCGTTTATTGGCGAATATTGTTACATGAAAGATCTCGTTTATACAAACCAAGGATCTTTAGTTGGCGGATACAACTTGCATAGGTTCAGTCCTGCCGAAATTCGAAAAAACTTCGGGAACCCTTGGCCGCCATGGGAGGTTGGGACTTACTGGACAGATATAACAAAACTAGCCGCAGTTGAACTGGTCAATAGCAGTCCCAATATATTGCCCGGAGTTCATGTGAACGTCAAGAGGTTTTCAGAGTGCGGAGGTTATAATCCTCAGTTTCTCGAAGCCGGCTATCCGAAAATGACGGGTTACGCATCAGCCGTTCTCGGACCTGATATAATCGACAATAATCCAGATGTTATTGGAGTATCTGGACTTTCCTATTCTTCAACCGGAAAGGGAATCTTGGAGGAGTTATCTCTCCATAAAATCCCTAGCTGCGGCGTCACTATCACTTCTCCCCGCTTTTCGAATAAGAACAAATATCCTTATTTTATTCGAATGAGCCCCACGCTTGGTGAGAAATCATATGAAAACAACGCTTTTGGCTTACTTCTCCACCACAAAAAAACGAATGAAAAAAAGGTTTTGGCGAACATCTGCACCAACTTCTCAACCACTGGAATGTTAAAAACGTGGCTTTGATATATCAACGCGGTGATGAAATGTCATTGAGCTATACTGAGGATATTCAAAAATCGTTTTTGAATCATGACATTTCGATCGTCCAAACCCTGGGGGTTACCCCTGGCTACGCCATGAGTACGTTGCTTTCCATATGCAATACCATTTTACGGTCGAATGTTCGATATATTGTCGTATCAACCCAGTGGTTGTTTCTCCAGACACTTTATCCTGACTTTGCAAGTTGCGGTTTAATTTCATCGCAGTATGTCTGGATAAGCTACAACGTCTTAAGTAAGTGAATCAGGGAATCTTGATCTAAGAAGCTTAAATGTCGATTAAAGAGCCAAAGAATGTGACAAGGGCATATCTCAATCAAGGATTCATTGCCTTCTTGAACCCGCCACCTGTGGCTGCAAAAAACTTTTCCATATTCCAAAATGAGTATCCTCAAATTCAAAATCTGTCTCTAAACGGAGTCAGGTTTGTTTCTGTTTTTTGCCGCATATGGTGAAGTGGTGGGTTATAAACTGTTCTTTTGTCAAATTGCAGGGTCATTGAGATCATACGCGGCATAAACTATTTTCAAGTTTTTGACTGTGTATTAACTTTATTGTTGGGCTTTGATAAGGTGAGCCGAATGCTGCTGAGTATCTTTTTTTATTTATTGAAAACCTTGCAGTTATTGAAAAGCAATCCAGAGTTTACTCCTGAAATGCTAGCTTCCAAAAAGCTTCAACATCTTCTGAATTGGTCTCATTTTCAAGACATTGACCATATTGGATTAACAATGGAGCAAATGCGTTTGAATCAATATGGAGACTTGGCACTTCCTTACACAACAGCCTACACATTAGCCGACAGCCACGGGTCATTAGTGGGTAGGAAAGACTTCATATGTGCAGTATGATTGTAAAAAAACTCTTTTCCCAAAAAAAAAGGGTTCGGCGAAACAAACAATGCTGGAACTGCGTTTATGCCATTGTCTCAGCAACCAGTGTTCTTTGGAAACAATACAAGTGTTCCAGTGGATCCGCTTATGGACAAAATTCCTGAATTCATTGTAACTCCAGCAAGTGTGGTTGGAAAATCCATCTTCACAATCTTGGCTGTTGGAGCTAGCCTGTGTTCAATGAGCATGTCTTTAGTAACCATTTACGGGCGCAGGAAAGTAATGGTCCGGACATCAATCACTTATATTTGGTGTACTATTGCGGGCTGCTGGCTTTTGAATTTGTCGCTAATGCTCTATTTTGGACAAACAACACTGTTGAAGTGCAAGATTAAAGTATGGCTCCAGTTGTTGGGATATTGCACCATTATTTCGGCTCTCGCGTCAAAATTATTGCTGATGCGTAAGCTTTTGTTGAGTGGACGCAGAGTGCCTCGCGGGTTTTCTTCCAGTAGATTCATATTGGCGCGAGTTGGCATTTTAGTTGGAATGGAAATCGTGAGTGACTAATCATCTCAAATAAGGTCCTCACAATTGTAACAGATTTTTCTCGTTCTGTGGACGTTGGCAAGCCACTTCACACTAGTCAAACCCTTGATGCTTTATAATGGTTACATAACGGTGTGTTATACAGGCGCAAATAATCCCTTCGAGATTCTAGTGTGGATTTATAACATTGCCTTGCTTCTTGCAACAACGGCACTTGTTTTGGCCATGAGCGGTATAGAAAGCTATACAGGAGAATCCGCGTTTGCTGCTGCAATTATATCTACGCTTTGTGTCATTGGAATTGTTGTTGTTCCAGTTTTAATTTCCACCACTGAACCATCTTCTGCAACAATTATGATCCAAGCCGATTCAGTTGGCATTATCAATTGTGTTGTATTATGCTCAATGATGATTCCAAAAGCAATATCGATTTTTCGCGAAGAAAGGAAGTTCAAGAGTTTGTTGCGATTACCGTCTGGGCTTTCCAGCGGCAAGGAGAGACCATCAATCCAACAACTGTTCAGCAATCAATTGCCATTGAAACGAAATCACACAATTTGTGGCGCTGTTGGTAGACCAGAAGTTGTTATTCAGAATTTGGGATTGGCTTGCTGTTCAATTCAGAGAGACACGAGATTGATTCAAGATCCATGGATTAATGTTTATGTGATACTTATGAAAATCAATGGAAAGGCTTGGATTCAAGTTCATGATGGGTGCGAGGTTTCAGTGGCCCACACAATTGACAAGGAAACAGCGTGTGAAATTTCTTCAACTTTGGACAGATATCTGGCATGCATATCTCCATGTGAAAATAATACCAGAGGGATAACTTGTATATCTTTGGAGTTTGGAAGGAGCGAGGATGCTCAAAGGTTGAGTAGTTTGTTTAGCGATTTTCTGCAGAATCACAACAAATGACGGTCGAAAAAAAAAAGACAAGAGGAATTTATTAAAAGAACTCTTCATCACTATCATCGCTGATTTCCCATTTATGGCTTAATTCGGCAATCGTATCAGCCATGGTTTGGGTGTGATCTTTCGTCCCCTTTGCTTCCAGAGTTTGGACATCGCTCTTTTCAGATCCTGCCATAACGACTAATTTCAGTACTGGTCTATCTTGTCCCCCACCGGATATTTTTGGCTTGTACTTTCCAGTAGTCGCCCTTCTTAGACCTGCTTCAGTGGTCGACAATCTTGATTGCGCACGATGATCTTCTGCTGCATCATCACCTGGTAGCAGTCCATCCCGCTTCAAGTTTGGATATTTCGCACCAATACTCTTGAATATATCTCGTTTCGCAGACACTACCCTTTGAGATTTCACCAAGTCGTTTTTCTTTTCGCGACTCTGCGCTTCCATTACACGTTCAATTCTCAGCTTTAAGAGATCTTCTCTGACTTTTTGATCGCGTTCAAGAGCAAGATTTTCATTTTCGATCAGCGCCTTCTTCTTCAATAGTTCCTGAGTTGTCACAATGCACTTTCTTAACTCGGTTTCCAGCTTTACGTTCTCAATTTCCATAGCTGCAGCATGCTCTTTAAGGTAGTTTGTGGCCTTTTCTTGGGCGGCGTTCTCCATTTCTTGAATCTTCAAGTCAGCTTCCCTCTGCAGCTTGATTCGAGTTTCAAGAAGAGACCGCTCCAAAATTGCCACTTTTTCATTATGAGAGCGATCTGTATCTGCAATATCCTGCTTAACTTTGATAATTTCCGCCTCGTGCCTGGATCGTTTCGAAATAATGTCCGACAACCCCATCATTTCCTGCTGCTTCGACTCTAATTTCAATTCTAGCTCAACAATCACGTTCTTGAGTTCCGCAATTTTTGTTTTGTTGAATGCTTCCCGATCACGTCTCTTTTGGGCAAATGCTTCAGTGTCCTTCTTTTTCCCGTCCTGGAGACAGTCGATTGTTGCTTGCTTCTCTTCCTTTTTGGAAATAAGGTATCTTATGTAGTCGATTGTGTCTTTTTCGGTGGATTCGATTTCGTTACGATACCACTCGTTTTCCGATTTGCTGATGAAAGAGAGAGGGGAAAAAAAAGCCTGATGAATAAGGTTTTCTATCGGGGAGCATGTTGCCCATACATACTATCGGGCGCATTTTTCTTTGTATGAAGCCAAATCCCTGTCCAACGTGTCGAGCCTGAAATAAACCAAAAGAAACATGAACACAACCCCTCAAAAAGGCACATAAAAAGCAGAAACCTCATTCTAAGCATTTTTTCATCCAACTCTTCCAACTTTAGCTCAACAGGATTCGGATTGTTTTTTGGTGCTGTTCCTAAAAGCTGTTTCACGTACACATGGCCCGCCAGCCCCGCGTTAGGTTGATCCTTCTTTTTCGATTTCTTTGTGGTTGTGGCGGCTTGTCCGACAAGAGCTTCATCATAGTTTTCATCTTTGACTGGCGGATCTGGGATGGGAATACCGCTGCCAGAGGGTGTTGCTGCTTTTGTCGACGCGGCCGGTGGAGTCTGTGGGGTGCTGCTCTTTTCAGATTTCTTGGAGGGTGTATGAGATTTCGACTTCTTTCCTTTCGCTGCAGCCATATTCTCTCTTTGACGGGTTTGTTTGTACTCTCGTGTGTAAATCTCAAAATGCCCAATATATTCAACGTCAAATTAAAATCAAGCTTTTATTCTTTCGATCAGGGACTACTGGCCAGGCCTTTCAATATGAGCTCGGTTTTGGTGCCAAATAAGTCTCGCCTATTGCGAATAAATGACAAGCCATACAAACATGCACCCTTTTTTTTGCAACGCCGGTTTTTTGCTTTATTTCTCTGTTGTAGTAGATTGCTGTAGATTGTGGTTGGTTGGTCAAGGTGGGACAGGAAGTTGAAAAGTTTATGCTCACTTTGTTGTCTAAACTTAACGGTTTTTAAACTTTGATGTGCGTATCAGTCCATCCCCACCAACACCCGCCATCGCATCGCAGCGTTGAACTGGAACTGGAATGACCACTCGGAACAGCAGCGCTGGGATGCTGCATTCGAGATGGCTGCGAAGTCAGAGCGGACTGGATGGATGCCCTGCATGGAGAGAGAGATGCCATACTCTGAAACGTGAAACCGCCAGCCGATCTGATTGCTAATCTGCCCACTCCCTTAAACAGAATGAAGTACGTTGCTGCCTACCTCTTGGCTACCGTTGGTGGAAACGCCTCCCCAGCCGCCGCTGACATCGAGAAGATCCTCACTTCCGTCGGAATCGAAGTCGACTCTGACCGCGTCGCTTCGCTCATCGCCGAGCTCGACGGAAAGGACGTCCAGGAGATCATCGCCGCCGGCTCCAAGAAGCTGGCTGCGCTCCCAGCCGGAGGCGGTGCCGCTGCCCCAGCCGCCGCTGCCGCCCCAGCTGCCGGCGGTGCCGCGCCAGCTGCCGCTGCCAAGAAGGAAGAGAAGAAGGAGGAGAAGGAAGAGTCCGACGACGACATGGGATTCGGTCTCTTCGACTAAATGCTCGCGTCTTTTCGTATTTTGCAGTCACGTGCAACTGTGTGGGATATTACTGGGCGTGGTTGCACGGAGGGGTCTTTTGCTCTGTCTGAAATAAATGCTCAAAACCGTGTTCCCGCTTATTCTTTGTATTTCACAAATGATTCCACAAAACGCCATCTTTAGACAACTAACAGAATTTATTCAATGTTAAAGAACACTCCAGTACATGATATTGTATTTTAAGTTTATGGGAACCATCAATATGCAGCACCATGCATCAAATCTGTGACAGAATGAGTTAGAGACAGCACCACGAACACAACCAACGCTTCCTGTGCAACTCACATCATCAATATCGAACTCGACATCCACATCTAATTAAATGGAACAATAAGTTTTCCCTGAATAGAATGTGACCCAACGCCTTACCATCTTCTGACTCTCCACCAACATCGTTTTCGTTCACCTTCAGCGAATCTGGCAACTCTCCATAAGACTTCAGCAGCCTAGCCTCATCCGCAGTGTACTTCAAGATGATATCGGCTTTGGAGTCCTGGTAATCTCTCAAACTGAGAAGTACAAGGTCTCCTGCGGCAATCCACACCTGAACAAATCCCAGTTAACTCATACCCCATCCCATCATCCTTCACTTCAATTCAAGTACCTTCTTTCTGAAGGCTCCACGAATGTGTCCCAGTCGCTTCTCGCCATCCATGCATTGAGCTTCAATCCAACCATTTCCGAGCATCTTTGTAACGGAAGCGTATTCCTGTCCCTCCTCCTTGAAGACCAACTCACGCTTGTCGGCTTCATTGTCGTTCTTTCCCCTGTTGTAAGCGGTTGGGGTTGTGGACAAGCAACCACCCAAAAAAGAAGGCTGTCTTACTTCTTGCGGTTCTTTCCGCCCTTTCCCTTGTTCTTTGGCATACGTTGATTCTAAACAAGAGCGTCGAGTCAGTCAAATCGAATCAAATTGCCATACTGCTGTAAACACTTTACCTTTCTGGAAAGAAAAAAAAGATTTTTTATGAAAAGTGTAAACTCAACTGGAACCATCTGGATCTCAATCAAAATTACTCGGCACGCACAGATATTGTGGTCAATCGTTGTGCAGGCAAATCCACGGCGACCTGTTGAGCATTTTTTTATTTTTTTTTATTTTTTATTTATTTTTACTTTTTATTCGTGAATTCGAACAACAAATAGTACAATAATATATGTTTATCCATCAAGTTTCTTCTTCAACGTATCTTCTGCGTGATTTTGTTGTACTTTTCGGGATGATTCTTTACAGCCAGCACTTGTCCACGAACAACATCCCAGACCTTCATAAAGTCAGAATTTCCTTGGCGAGGATGACCTAAGGCTGCAGTTATTTTTTTTCGGCGAGGGGGGTTGGTTTAAGTTGTTGAACCAGCCAGCCAACAGATGAAGAAAAAAAAAAACTCAACTGGAGATGAAAGGATCAATCTTATCCAACAATGTCGGAAACGCTTCAATAATCACGCCCAAGCACTGAAAGACCTTCAATAAAGAAGTTTGTAGGACACACATCTGCCGCTGCTGTTGGTCTTGTTGTGTAGTGGCTGTCGGAGACACGGGTGGAATCGTCTTGTCATGAATCTGGCTACACAATGCCACGATTTTAGGAAGCACAGTGTTGACCATCAAGGAATAGCTCGAAGGGATTGGATATTTCATGCATAAGCGAGAAGCCAGTTGGATGGCAAACACTTGTTTTTCAAGGGCGGGTTGTTGGATGAGTTCTGCAAGGAATTCAAAGCACACATCTTTTTTTTTTTTTTTCCAAAGTTTGTATTTTAAAAATAAAAGAAAAAGTTGAGCAGAAAGTAAAAAAGAAAACTCACGCATTGAAGATATTTTATCGACGGCGATGGGAATCACATCTTCTCTGTATCCTTGGAAGTGAAGGAGCTTCATTGCCTTTTTAGAAAGCACAAACTGCTGATGAATGAATGCACATGCGATAGTATTGATACGCGACTCTGCGCAGTTGCGAAGATTGTAATCAATCAATCACGTTATAGAACTATAAAAATACAAAAAAAAAAGAGTTCTCACGGGCATCAGACAAGTTCTCCTCAGAACTGCACAGCTCCAACAATGTTTGCATTACTGCAGATTCTTGAAGATCCAGTAACGCGTATAAATGAGATTCTTTGAGTTTCGACGACTGAAAGTAAACTTGGGTGAGATAAAACAACGAAAAAGTCCAAAAATAGCTTTTCTGCACCTTGTCCAGAAAAATATCCAGTTGAAAAGTGTGATAATACCGATGTCTCGAAGAAGTCAAGTAGCAATCAAGAATCTTGATAAATTGGGGGGTTATTTCAAGTCACACGAAAGAAACAGAAAAATAACCTGTAAAAATACGCTGAATGCCTCGGGCACTTGGAAAACCCGATCGTCAACTCGAAATGCAACCAAGGGATTCTGTGTCAAATCGGTATGTGTCACAGAGCTAGAGAGAGGAATAGAAGAAGGTATTATTCAAAATGAAAAAAGGTCATTCTCTGTACCCTTTAACAATCCACGCCTTGACTGTCTTCAACGCCAACTCACGCGGAGAGATTGAATTAAGGCACTGGAACAATTTTTCAAACAAAGATTTGACCCGAGTGTTGACACTAAACAACGTATTGCACAAATTCTAAAACCTCAATTCAATTCCAAAATGCTCGCGTTTAACAAACCCAGAGACAAGAATGATGGGGAAAAAGTTATCCACAATGCAATCCAAAAATAAAAGCAACTGCGATGACTCCAAAGCACACAAATACTCAAGACCTTGAAGAAAAAGATTTCAAAAAAAAAAAAAAAAGAATAAAAACAAAAAATTTATATAATAAAAAAAAGGGGACGCTCACAAGCAATTGATGCAGCTGAGTCCTGGAGACAGTTTTTCAACACTGCTGCGACAACAGGTTCTGTGAGACAGAACGACTCTGCACTTGACGCGTTTCCTCGAAGTGATGGTTTCAAATAATCAAACAAGACGCGCATTCGATATTCAATTGGAATCAAGTTTTCACTGTTTTTTTTTTTTGTTTTTAAAACGTCAATTTGTAAGATACTAAAAAAAAAAAGCGAAGACTCAACTCATCCAATCTACTTTCGCTCTGCAAAAAACTGGCGGCAGAAACGATTTGGGGGAACTGAGAGACTACAAGACTCGAAATGGAAGGATAAAACAGTTTGTAGTCATCTCGGTTTTCGGGACGTTCCATGTACATAAGGATTCTGTTGATTGGCAGAATATCCATCACAGATGGCGGGTATTCTTGGAGACAGGGAGAGAAAAAAAAATTACACAAATGAAATACACTTATGCAAAATAAAAGGTTGTCGATACCTGAACAATTCGGATTCAGGTCAGCAGCGGCAGTGTCAGGATTAATTCGCTTTGCAAAGTATTGTTCATTCAAATACAAGACTTGAAACAAATGCAAAACATGGTGACTCTGAACTGGGGCTCCCCGTTCAAAATTGCTCGAAACTTCCAAATCCGAGATGCGTGAAAATTCAGTTGATTCGATCACGCTGATTTTTTTTTTTTGGCCAAAAAGAATGTGTCCCGTCAGGTCAACTTTAAAGAAAAAAAAAATGGGAGGCAAGGGGTTTTTTTTACCTATCAACATAGGCTTTGATCAAATCAAGAAATTGCGGATGGTACGGCGGTTTCAAGTGACGGATGGATTGAAGCACCCATTCTTTAACATCAATTTTAGAGCGATTGAAAATCCCGGCTTTCAATAACTCGTATACAACAATTATATCCGTGGATTCTTTGTTTGGATCCATCTGGTTGAAACATGTCAATGTATGGTTTTTAGCTTGTTAGAGAAAAAACAACGAGTCTTACTATGAATTTTCGCAACGACAACGACCGATGCGCAATGTCCACCTCAGTTAGAATTTTATCAGTGAATAGAGTTCGCAACCGTGAAAGTGATTCAGGGGCTGTTGTTCATTCAATGAGGAGAACCTCCCAAAAACAACCCAAAAAAAAAAAAAAAGTCCCAACCAATCGTGATTTGCAAATTCAAAACCGACCGAACCATATTCAAAACTGCAATAAGTTGGTTGGTGTGACAATAGACACCTATCATGAGCGTGAGTTCGGAATGGTCTATTTGTGTTACTTTCAACAGTGTCTCAACATATTTCTCCTGTAATTAAACAAGAAAGGTGAATTTGTATGTCTGTTCATCCCGAAATAAAAAATAACTACAAACCGATGATACAGCAAGTAGTTGATCCCCGCATACGACAAGAGCACAAAAGGCAAGTTTAATCAGTCGACCACGCAATTCTATGGACCCTTTCGATTCAGTCACGGCCAGAATAGAATGCAAACAATAAAGAGATTCTTCAGTAGTCAGTTTCAATTTAAAGTATCCGATAAACGCGGAGACCAATCTCAAATGGATGCATTGTTCTGATATCGATTTCTGGGAGGAAATCAAATGCATGAATATAAAGAGTGCCCCCCCTCCCCCCCGACTTACATCCGAGAATAATTTAATCGATTCAAAGAGAGATTTCTTTGAAATATTCAATTGATCAATCAAGGCGGTATTATTCGCTTCCTGTTTGAAATACGTGGATTCGATTGACAACAACGAATTCAACACCATGATCTGAATTTATAAGTAAAATTGGATGGAAATCAATGTCGATTTTTTTTTTGCATTGAATGTTCGCGCGGTTTCCCCCCCTCACCTGATCCGTTTGCAGGTGAGAGATGTGTAAAACAATGGCAATCATTTGCTTTCGAGCCAATAAACAGTTCCGCACTTCCCCACGCCATCCAGGGTTTCCAGTAACAATATGAATTAGAATCGATGATATCAAATCGGTTGAAGAAGCATTCGTTGTGAGAAATTGCAACAGAGCATCAATGAACTACGTTGGCATGTCAACAACACAGTGCAAAATTAACTGAAGGTTTTGGAAAAAAGACCTCGGGTATCAAGAATGGTAATTTTAGGATTTCCTGTTCAATCAATGCTGGGACGGCTTCGGGGGCATTGCTTGAAATGGTTCGAGATACAACATCCTTAGGGTCGCAAACATTTGAAGTGTCGTTTTGTTTTAGCTTTGATAGGCGAGACGCTTCTTTTTTTTTGTAGTGTCATACGTATATGCTTTGATAAATATCTGCCATCGATCTTGGGTGTGCCATGATTTTTTTATTTTTTTTATTTTTTTTGGAAGTATTCAAGTTCTTCACAGGTAACTCTATCACAGACTATCAATCCAACAACTCGACAATAGTAACATGGAGGTGTGAATTCGAACAATCATCTTTGAGACGCACTAACTACCACCACAAAACAAAAAGAATACTGATCAACAGTTTATTTGAGATAAAAATAAAACAGAGAACGAAAGAAAAAAGAATGCACCAGAAATGACAAGTTCAGGGGGGGTTGGTTGGAGCGGAGGGATGCTGAAAAAAAAAAACAGATATGATGTTGTTGTTCAACAACGCTTTCTCGTCTTTTCCCATCTGAGACCCGACCAGCTACGGAACGTGCATCTGTAAACGCGTCCAGTTTGACACTGGTTCCTGCCTTCGAATCTGCAGTACTGTCCCGCGCGAATGGGTTTTGTTGGTCTCGTGGTTGTAGTGGTTTTTGGAGGTGTGCTTGTTGTAACTGTTGTCACAGCCGTTGTCGTTGTTGTCGATGGAAGCTGGGGGGTTTCACTGGGAGTTGTAATAGTGGTGGTGGTGGTAGTAGATGCAGCAGCGATACTGGTAGCGGTCTCTGCGTCGATGGTGGTGCTAAAGACTGTTGTTGATGGTTCCAGGGTTGTTGGCACTGACTCCACCGAACCACTGATGGTGCTTGATGCCACATCTTCAGTAGTAGCAGTCGTTGTTGTGGATGGAGAACTTTCGATTCCTGATATTGTTGCTGACGCTGTTTCACTCGTCGACGCACTGTCAAATGTCTTGGAAGAAGTCGCCTCAGTTCCCGTGGGCAGCGGCTCGGAAGTAGAATTAACTCCATCGGTAGTCGCTGTTTGACCACCATCACTGCCAATAGTGGTTGGTTCGGTGGGTGCTGCTGATGGACTGACTGTAGAGGTTTCGCTGCCGGATGTCGGAGAGCCAGAAGAACTGTCGGTTGTTGTGGCTTTTTCTGTTGACGTTGCTGCTGATGTGAGAGTCGCGGAACTGTCGATAGTAGTTTCTGTTGGTTTGTCGGTGGTGGTAGATGAAGACTCGGAGTTTCCTTCAGAAGTGGTTTCAGCACTACCGGTGGTAGAGGTGATTTCAGGGCTCAATGTTTCGATAGCAGTCCCATCTGTCGAAGTCGCGTCATCTGTGGTAGAATTGGCAGTTGTAGATTCATTCGATTCTGTGATTTCTGTTGAAGATGCGCTTGCAGTAGGTTCGTCAGCTTGGGTCGTTGTTGGTGCGCTGCTGTCAGGTGTTGTTGGTACTGAGGACTCCGTCTCAGATGCAGCAGTAGTAGGCGTTGGAAGCTGAGACTCTTGGATACCGCCATCCGAAGTTGAAGCTGCTTGCATAGTGGTAGTTGATTCGGTAGCGGTATTTATGGCAGTGGCCTCAGAACTGGTACTAGTAGGGTCAACTGATTCTGAAGCAGAAGTAGCATCTCCCGTAGTTTCCGTTGGAGCAAAAGTTACTGGATCGCCCACAACAGCCGTAGTAATTGTGGCAGTAGCTGAAGCCTCTGTCGGTGTTGCTGAAGTTGATTGAGTAGCCGTACAAGGTCCCAAAAGAGTCCATCCACCATCGCCACTTGATCCGCCGGGAACAGGATTAGAACTCAACCATCGCTGGTAGTTGAAACCTTGATAGCTAACCAAGCTGCCGTTCGTATAGGCAACTGTTTCATTCCAAGGTGCAAAGCAAGAATCGGCAGAAAGGCTCAACGTGGAAATCTGGTCAGCCACAGTTGATGTTGGAGCAAGCGTAATTGTTCCAGTAACAGTATCATCTTGAGAAGACAGGCTTTGCGTGTTTCCGAAAGTTGCCCAGAAAGTTACAACGATCAGAAAGATACTACAGTGCATAGTATTTTCCCTAGAAACCTGAAACAAGTTTGTGGGGAATCGTGTTGACGTCCCTTTATAAATATGGTTCTGAAAAATCTAATGTAGTGAAACAGCAATTCAGTTTCAGTTTCGGATTTTGATGCCGCCAAGAGCTTACTCATCAATTGCTTTCTAAATAAAATATGCGGATTATAAGTTAGTTAAGGGAGATGTGTGACAACGGCTGTAGCAATCAAGGCAATACGCAGCATACAGCAAACATAAAAGTAACTGAGCAGAGTGGGATTCGAACCCACGCCTATTACTAGACTGCAACTTGAGTGCAGCGCCTTAGACCGCTCGGCCATCTGCCCAGATGCTTGTTTGAAAATAATTAAATAAATATAAACGTAAAATACAGTCTCACCATTCTTACATCTCATCATTTCATAATCATTTGCTGAGGATTTTCTGTGTGTGCGTTGACACGGGCTATATTGTTGGGAATTTGAGAGTGCTCTTTTATTCAACTTCTTCCCATTGAATACTCCCGCAAGATATCCACGGATCTCTTGTATCGCCCAGACTGAAGCTCGATCGCGGTTGCTCATTGCGTGGTATGATTCCTTGATGTGCCTTCTCCGACGACTGTGCTGGGACTGTCCGTAATGAAGTTTCTGACTGGTCAGAAAGGCTCATGTGGCAGCTGTAAACGTCAGGAACACGTTGTCGAGCGTGTGTTATAGAGTTCATGAAAGGAATTATTGTGCGGTAAAAAATATCTGAAGAGGGGAAGAGACTTGTTTTTGATTGGATTTTGATTCGAAATAAGATTTGAAATGGATTTACATCAGAATCGAAAAACAAAAATTAATAAAGGCTAATGATTGATTATACACATATATTGCACAGGTTTCTCTTTCTTTAAATTCTCAATCCCAGGACTGATCTCACATCATCGGTGAAGCGTAATGCGTCCAAGAAGGGCAACAGTTCAAAGAGAGCTTCATCATTTACATCATGCGTCCACGTTTCAATCGGAATCGCGTTTTCTGCGTATTTTGTAAACAAAGTGAGTGCAAAGATCAAGGAATATTTTTTGATTATTTAAAATCCACACAAACACACACCAGGATGCACTGCAAAAGACACGGCGGAATTGTCAATCAAAACAACGTTGGAGAGATCGGGGTCCACGATGGACAAGTCTTTTGTGAAATGGCCGTTCTCGTGCATTGTGCAGTGTTGGCGAAAGTAGCGCCTGGATATCAGGGAGCGGTCCTTGTCGAGCCAGTCGATGACGGGGTCCGCGTACTCCGACATTGAGGCCGTGAAGATGACGACCTTGTACCACTCGGCGACTTTCTTCAGGAAGACGTCGACGCCGGGCCGCTTGTACACGTAGTAGAGGCACACGTGCTTGTCGACCAGCACCTCGATAATGTGGTCGTGGTGGCGCGAGCCCATGGAAGTTGAGTGGACGAGCGTCTCGTCGAGATCGAGCACGAGCGTCTTTTTTGCGATTGGCTTCTTTTTCCGTGTTGGTGGAGATGGAGATGGCGCAGACGACGCCGAAAACGGCCACAGCAGCGCGGCCCACGTGCGCGGCGGCGCGTCTTCGGCGGCGGCAGCGGCGCGCGGGCGGCGGCGGCGGCGGCGCTGCTTCTGGTCGCCGCGGAGGCGCGCGTCGGGCTCCGTGTCGGCGTCCGTCGTCGTCACGTCGCATTCGGACGACGACGACGCCGTGCGCGCGGACGCCGGCGGCGGCGGCGGCGTCGGCGCCAGCGACACGCGTCGCCGCAGCAGCGGCTGCTGCTGCTGCTGCTGCTGCTGGTGTTGTTGGTGCTGTGCGGAGATGGTCGTCATATTATAATTTAATTGAAATAAATTAAAAATAAAAACAAAAATAAAAATAAAAATAAATAAATAAAATGGCTGCCAACAAGGACGAAACAACGTCGTTTCTCGGCGCCTTCCGCAAACACAAACACAGAGGAGGGCGGCACGGCAAAAAGTGCTGCGAGGACGGCGAGGACGACCCCGTGCAGACAACGGCCGCTGTCGTGCCGATTCCGCTCGAGCAAGGTTGGATCCACACATTCACACACAAGAATCAGATCAGATACTTATAAAAACTCATGCATGCATTGCGCTAGACGTGGATTTCTTTCAGGCTGCTCAACACGGTTTCATTGGCAGAATTCAAACTCTGCTCAAAGACGGATCTGCGACTGTCAGTGATAGAGACAAAGATAACTGCACCGCTTTGCACTGGGCGGCCATCGTGCGTTTGATTTTATGAATTTGGTACTGTTTTGGGACAACTCTTGTTTAAACGTCAACAAATCAAACAAACCCAGAACAACCAAATTACTGTCGCTAAATATCTCGTTGAAAACGGAGCCGATGTGAATGCGGTCGGCGGTGACCTTTTATCGACTCCTCTTCAGTGGGCTGCGAGGTACGAGTCTCTGTGACCGTCAAGAAAAAAACATTACTCTGACGGGCCCGATCATCCCGATCTTATTCTTTAGGAGCGGACAGATTCAAATGGTGACATATCTTATGAAAAAGAATGCCGATCCTGCATTGTTTGATAAGCAGGGATACAATTCTCTGCATCTTACTGCCCATACCGGTCACGCGATGCTCGCCGTCTATTTGATTACAATGGGAATGGATGTTGATTCATTGGATACAATGGGACGTACCAGTTTAATGTGGGCCGCGTACCAGGGCAACTCGGAAGATACAATGAGAGTATTGCTCAAGTTCAACGCCTTGATTGATCGAACTGATAGCACTGGAATGACAGCTTTACATTGGGCTGTAAGTGCCAATTTGTTTTTCTAATGGCAGAATTTCTGAATTGCAATTTGGTGCCCCCATCAGGTTGTGTCCAATCACCTCAAGTTTGCCAAGATTCTTATAGATGCTGGCGCTTCAACAGACATGAAGGATCCCCAAGGAAAGACCCCTGCCGATTGGGCTCAAGAGAAAGGATTTCTTCCCTCATACGAAAGGATTTTGTCTCATGCCAAAAATTCGCCGCGTAAAGCCCCATTCTCACCGGTAAAAATCCTATTATCTTTTTTTTGACATCAAAACCTCTTCTTTCCTATTTTTTTCTGTTTTTCTAACCACCTTACTGTTTTCCAGGCTGTCACAAATCGCATCCTTTACTCTTTGGGGTTCATTGAACTTCCCTTTGTCCTAATTGTATTGGATGTCCTTCCTTGGTTTTTCTCAGTACCATTGCTGTTGGCCAGTCTGATGCTATTCACAAGATTTGTGGTTGTTGGGTACTTGCTTCAGGGAGGCCGTACCAGCCTGACAATGACACCATTCCCATCTTCTATTCCCCAAGCAACTTTGCTTTACTGCGGGATTGCTTGGTTCCAGATTGTCCCATGTAATTATTATTATTATTTTTCTCCTGCTCTTGTACAGCTGTTGGATATGTATGTAATGCTTCGTTCTTTCATGTTCCAGACACTGGATTCTTGTATTTCCGCCATCTCCTCTTCATGACCCTCTACGTATCCACAGTCTACTTATTTTACAAGTCAATCACATCAAACCCGGGTCATTTACGTAAATCGAGCCCTGAAGAGGAGCAACATAAAAAGACTGTCGTCATGTTGGCGGAAGATGGATCCTTGAATGGAAGAAATTACTGTACAACATGTTGCATTAGAAAACCACTGCGGAGTAAACATTGCAAGTTTTGTGATCTTTGTGTCTCGAAATTTGAGTTGAGTTGTTTTGCAATTGTTTTTTTTTTTTTTTTGGATCTTTTTTCTGAACTCGTGAAATATAGCCATCATTGTCCATGGATTATGAACTGTGTGGGGTCTAAAAATCATCGATCATTTATGGTTTTTGTCTTCTGTATGCCACTCCTCGCTTGGGTATTTGCTTCCATCGTCGGTGAATGTATGTCAATCCTTGTACTATCATAACATTATGAAATTAAATAACTGATAAAAAAAAACAAAACAGATTTCGCAGTCGTTGTCCCCGACAAACAACCCACCTCCCCCACCTGCTTCCTCCCCAACTCCTTCTGCCAAAACTTTGCATACGACACAAAACTGCTTTCCCTCGCACTCTGGCTTGTCTTTAACTCGACCTGGATTTTCTTTTTGTTTTGCTCTCAGACGTACCAGATTGCTCAATCACTCACGACAAACGAACTCATCAATTGGCATCGGTTGTCGTATTTGGTGCATCCTGAAGATTTGGATAAGCCGCCCTACCAAAAGAGGAAACAGAATCCGTTTGATGTTGGGGTTGTTGGGAATATTGGAGAGTTTTTGAGTGATTATCCGGGGGTGGAGTGGAGTGAAGTTTATACTGTTCCACCGAGATATCGGAAGGCGATGGAGGTCTGAAACTTTCTTCTTTAAGCTTGGGGGTTGTTGAGGGGGCGGGAAGGGGGGGATATAGAAGACAATTCTTTTTTTTTTTTTTTGCCTTTTTTCTTTTTTGAAGTGGAGTTATACTCCCAAATAGAAGAACGATTACTGCTTGTAGCGCATTGGTTGTACTGGTGGAGAAAGTAAAAGGTGGGGGGACAGAAAAAAAAAAGGAGATTTATTATTTTTATTTTCCATTCCATTTTTTCTAATAACTCATGACCAGAACCCAGACTTCCCATCTTTAGCAGCATGATTCGCTTCCCGTTTCGACGACGATTTCACTTGATTCCTACTTCTCCCACCCGTCTTGGCAGCAGATTTCGTGCCTTTCCCCATCATCCCCTTTTTAACGCGTTGTCGGATTTCATCCGCATCTAGTTTCGTTTTGCTGGTGGTTGTAGATGCTTTGGAAGGTGTTGGTGATGACCCACGGACACGTGATAAGGCGTCTCGGAATGGTTTGCGGTCCTTGTTGCTGTTGATGTAGATTTCGTCGTCGTCGTCGCTGTTTTCTTCCGAATCTGAGTTTTCGTTTTGATTTGGTTGTTCTTGCATTGTCAAAGATTCAACGCTGTTGCTCATTTTCTGGAACGTGGGTCAGCAAAACATTTCCTTGCAAAAAAAAGAGGCAGCAAAAAAAAAAAAAAAAAAAGTAAAAAAAAAAAAAAAAAAAAGTAAAAAAAAAAAAAAAAAAAAAAAAAAAAAAAAAAAAAAAAAAAAAAAAAAAAAAAAAAAAAAAAAAAAAAAAAACTGTATACCATCATTGCATCGTCAATTGTTGGGAATCCGTCACCGTTATCAAGTCCTTTCGTGTCTGGGTCTTCAAAGATGTCGTCCACGCTATATCCTTGTGACTTTTCAAACGCTTTTTTGAATTCCTTGGCGTCCAATTCTTGTTCCTCTTCTTCTTCCTCTTCTTCATCTTGGTCTGAATCGGAAACAAGCTCCTCGTGGTATTCGTTGGCAGCGTCTTCTTCGTCGTCGTATTCTTCCTTGATGCGGGCCTCTTCGTCCATGAACTAGTAAGAGAAAAAAAAAGACAACCAACAATTATGACGAATTCTGAAAAAAAAAAAGATAAAAAAAAAATAAAGAAAGATATATTACCTGTTCAAGTTCTTCTTGATGTTGCTTTGTAAAACCCGAAGCGGATACTTGGATATCCAGGTTGAATTCACGCTCAGTGTCGCGAGAGAAACGTGGATAGATTGAACTTTCGTAATTGAATCTGCGTCGGAAAAAGACGCGGATACATTCAACATCGCGGTTAAAATACCTGGAGCGTACGGGGGAAAAAAAAAAGAGACAGTCAAATTACAAAAAATCTAAGACGGAGCATTTTTTTTTTACATTTCGGCATTTCGGTGAGACGTGGAAACCATTTGAGGAAAATCAATCAGCACGGGTTCTCCATCATCAGTCACAAGCAAGTTGAATTCATTAAAGTCTCCATGAATTAATCCAGCACAAGCCAATCGAACAATCAGATCCATTAATTTGCTGTACAATTTCCCGGGCTCCGCGACTTCATTGATTTGAGACAATGGGAAAGCATCAATGAGGCCCATGACAATGCAGTGTCGGTTTTGATCGTAGGGTGTTGGGACTGGGAATCCGTTTTCATGCAGAACCTTTCATGAAGGCGTATTCCTTCATTGCAGCGAGACGCTGCCATGTATTGCCATGATCCCGTTTTACGATTTCGTAAATAGTCACGTTTTGATTTGATTGTTCGAAATGAGACTCGTCCAAGGCTGTGTAAAGTTGGGTGGGTTGGGGAGGTAAGGATTTCTGAAAGAAAAAAAAACCAGTTGGAAAAAACAATGTTAAAACACGAACCGATGAATCTTCAATACTCTTTGTTCCTGTTCCTCATTGGCTACAATGATAATATCAGATTCCTTTCCGACTCCAATCTGGTTTCCAACAGAGTAGATGGATCCTCGTCTCGTCATTGTTTTCAAGGCCAGATAATCGTATCCTCCATAAGTCAATCTGTATCCATCGTCTGGGGGTAAGAAGAAGAGAATCAGTTTTTCCGACAACCTTTCTTTCTTTTTTTTTTTTTTTGGTTGATGGACATACATCGAGCGTTCTTCTCCCTCGACACAAAGTTGTGCTTTGCCAAGTGTGATAATACTTTTTCGGTTCCACCATGTTTTAGCGCTGCAATGTGACCAATCAGAGCTGTGGGCACGATCTCATGGTTTCTTGAGCCCATTTCCACCTGAAAGAGAGAACATCAAGATAATCAGTAGGTGGCATGTCCATTTCGATCAACTTGGAATAAGTTTACAGCAGTCAAGACTCTGTAGTCATCGTTGCTGAGGTATCGTATCAGTTTTGCATCGAGCTTCATATTTTCTGTTGGGGCTAAAAAAATAAAAAAATTATGTAAAAAAAATAATAAACCAAAAAGCCAAACAAATGAATCCAAACAGGGACCCTGAAAACGCGCTCGCTTCGAGTCAAAACTCGGTGCAAATAGTTCCTCGAACAGCGTTTGATGTGGTTTCTCAGCTGATTCCACCTCTTGTTTGGGGTCGAAACTACTCGTTGAAGGACAACTTTCTAAATGACTTGATGGCCGGTTTAACACTTTCTACGTTGGTTATACCGCAGGCTATGGCGTATGCTGGTTTGTATGTGTGTGTGACTGTGACTCGATATTTCGCTGATTTTGTGTGTCAATCTCTTCTTGGTGCTTGTCCTCAGTTATGACTTCGCTGCCGCCTGTCTATGGGCTCTATACTGCTATATTTCCGCCTTTAGTTTTCTTCTTCTTTGCACCCAGTCCTTTTCAGAACATTGGTAAGATCTTCTTTAGCGGCGTTGCCTCCCTTCAACTTTCAAGAAATCTCAAGCGAGTAAAAAAAAAAAACAGGGCCATACGCTGTTGTTTCTGTCATGGTATCCCAAGTCGCGACATCTGCGCTCTTAATGTTGGGACCCGCCATCACGCCATTTACCACACTTGATTCAAATACAACAGCTGTAACATCAGAATTATTATCCAACGGAATTCCTGCTGCTCTCCAAATCGAATACGCAGATATCGTAATGTTCTTGACTTTCTCAGTCGGATTGATTCAGTTTCTCGTTTGCATTCTCGGTTTGGGGGCACGTTTGGCAGCAGCTGATTCCAGACGCCCTTGTGTCTGGTTTTATGGCATCCAGTGGGATTTGCGTTCTCGTGTCTCAATTGAAATCTATATTTGGACTTTCGATTCCTCAGTATGATGGACCCTTGAGTTTAATTTTGACATTTATTGCAGTTGTAAAGAAACTGCCACAAACGAATTGGTGCGCTTTTGGATTGGCTGTGGGCGCCTATATATCAATCTTATTGATTCAAAGTGTGGAAAAGGTTTTGAAGACGCAGCTTCCTTTGTGGTGGAATAAGAACTCTGGGGATTCCAGCTTTGGAGTCAGGGACCGAAGAAAAAAGGTTGTAGCAGTTTCCGATGTCATTTTGACTGTACTTCTAGCTGCGTTCGTCACTTTTACGTTTGACTTACCTGGATTGTATGGAGTCAAAACGATTGGTTTTATTCCAAGTGGATTCCCATCACCAAGATTACCTTGGGAAATCCTTTCAACACTTCCAAACGATCGCATTGGATCCTTTTTGGTGGAAATTTTTCCTGGAACCGTCTCGTTGGCGCTAGTCTGCTTCGTTACAACTTACTCCATCACAAAAACTTTCGAGTTGAAGACAGAAGCTGCTATTGCCAGGATCTCGACAACTTTCCGATCTTCGCCGTCTTCAGTGGAAGCAAAGATCAAAACTGACTCCCAGGATTTACTGGCCTTGTCACTTGCGACACTAGTATCGTCTTTCTTCAGCTCATATGTTCCAAGCGGCTCCATCTCACGAAGCGCTCTATTGGCCAACCAAACAAGTGTGACTACTCCAGTTGGATCTTTAATTGCAACTATTTGTGTGGCAATCATCCTTTTGTTTCTGGGATCATGGTTCCAATATGTTCCGCTGTCCAGCTTAGGTACTATAGTGGTAGTGGCACTGTTTGGAGTTCTGTCCAAAGTAAAGGCTGGATACACGCTTATTTTAGAAGCGAGGGATAAGGGAAGGCAGGTGAAGGAAGCTATGAAAGTTGTTGAAACGGAAGCAAGTGCTATGGAATCAGGCGCACTTGCATCTAACGGCGCCCCAGTTGGTGTAGCAGAAAACGCTTCAACGGAAGAAAGCACATGTACCAGAGAAAACAACCCAGACAATATCAACGATCCTGACGCCATCACACCAACAAAGTTCTCACCGGATCAAGCAAGTCAACAAACTGCTGCCTCTGAAATAGTTGCAACCAATGCAAAAGTAGAGCTTTATCTGCTTTGGCTCAAGTTTGTGTCTATTCATCGTGATGTTGGTGTGTGGTGGATAACCTTTTTGGCTGTTATCGTTTTGGACGCTGGATCCGGAATTTTGGTGGGGATGTTGCTTTCTTGTCTATTTCTTGTTGTGGATTGGGGCCATGATTCTATGCGCAGTATGTATCAATGAACATATTTGAGACTTTGAGCTGATTTCAGTCTCTTTGTGGTTGCCGACTTAACTGAAAAAAAATTTGGGTTATGTTAGCATCAGTAATATCCGCCACTTGTTTATTT
Organism: Obelidium mucronatum; assembly: GCA_025765595.1. Taxonomy (NCBI): domain Eukaryota; kingdom Fungi; phylum Chytridiomycota; class Chytridiomycetes; order Chytridiales; family Chytriomycetaceae; genus Obelidium; species Obelidium mucronatum. The sequence continues at coordinate 345,738 of JAIVFH010000005.1, read as the reverse complement.
TCTATTTTTGCAATAAAATTTTTTTCACCTTTTGTTGACTACCGGGCAGATGGCCGAGCGGTCTAAGGCGTCACGTTAAGGCCGTGATCTATTCGTAGGCGTGGGTTCGAATCCCACTCTGCTCATCGTTTTCGTGTCCAGTCGTGTTAACAACTGTTTTGAGAGAATGATGCCTGGGAAATAGTAGGGAAATAGTGGCGTCCCACTCCTCCGTTAAATCCTTTCAAACTTTCAAAATACTTTATAAGGACTGTTATTCAAATGCCGTGATAAATAAGCAATTAATAAGATGATAAGAAGATGTGTTTTTTGGTGGTTTGGTGATAAGCCACTTTCTTTTTCCCTTGAGATCACCTCATCGGGCGAATGGCTGCAATGATGGGTCTTGAGCATCTTTGAGTCCCACCACGCATATCCCAAATTGAGTTCAAAAGAGTGTGATTCATTGATTGGTCAGCCGCAACAAAATTAGGGTTTTTGGAAACAAGATGTTCACCCTTTTTTCCTTTTCAAAATGATCACACTTTTTTCATTTCACAACAAAACCTTCCAAAATGAGTTCTTCCACCGTTTCGAAGACACTTGCGTCTACCACCGTTTCGACGACACTGGTTTCGACCACATCGTGCGTCACTAACGCGAACGCCACTGCAACTGTGACCACTAACACCACTGCATCTTTTGCTAGAACCACGACGGTTACTGCTTCTACTGCCAGCAGCTCTTCCGCCGTTTCTACTGCTACGGCAGCTCCTTTCACCCCTGCTGGGCCCCTTATTTCCTATGCAGGCATTAATTGTTTTGGTGGCTGCCAGATCTGCCTGGTCGATGGATCAAATCAAGTCCTGCAAACCTGCAACCAAGTCTCCCAGCAAGTTTACACCGTTTACGGCTGTGCCTTGTTTCCGGTGAACCAACCGAATCTGTTTGCTTGTATTGTTAGTGGAAGCAAGAACGTGACTCAACTTTGCAACCAAGGAGATTCTGGAGCGATTGCTGTCTACGTTCCAGTCAAGGTGCCAACTGCTCCTATCACTCCACCAAGCATTCCAAGCACCACTTTGGATGTTATTTCCCAGTTTGTTGCCATTGTCTCCACCGCTCCTGTTTGTGGCCAGCAAAGCATTTGGGCGCAGTTCCCCAACACGACTCCTGCGACTTTGACAATTAACCACCTCACGAACTGGTGTTCCAATTTTAAGACTGGAATTTCAAGCTTGTTGAATTCTGTTAACGACCTCTGTGGCCCCGTTAAGAATCCTGCTAACAACGAAAAGGATATCAGCGCTATTCTGAATTTGGTACCATTCAATGCAAGTCTCTTGCTTTATACTAACACAGTTTCCAGCTTCCTATTATTCCGCAGCAGTGCTCCATTCTCACTGGTACTACCATCACTTACACTTTCTCAATTGGTTCGTACCCGGCGGTCAACCCAGCAACCACTACTACTACAAACGTAAAAGTTATCCCAACCACTGTCGTGATCCAGCCAGCTCCTGTCGTGATCCAGCCAGCTCCTGTCGTGATCCAGCCGGCTCCTGTCGTGGTCCAGCCAGCTACTGTCGTGATCCAGCCAGCTCCCGTTGTGATCCAGCCAGCTCCTGTTGTGGTCCAGCCAACTACAGTCGCTATTGCTCAAACCACCTCCGTCAACACTCCTGTCAAAACCACTACCTCTGTTTTCAATATTAAAGTTGGTGGTGCTGGAAAGACAGCGTCTGTCCTTTTTGCTCTTGTTGCTTGTGCTTTCATGGTCTAAATTCGGATCGTTTGTTTTTTTTGTTGTCATATCCTTTCATTTGTTATCCCGTTTTGAGTAAAGTTGCTTTCATGATTTCCTACGATTTCTCATCCAAGATTACTTATCCAATTTCATTTCTGTTCGCGTTATACCCCTTGTCAAGGCAAGATACCCCCCTTGTTTTTTGGCCAAGCAATTCAAACCAAATGCAACATAAATATAAATTGAAGAGACGATCCATACAAGTGAGTATAAAAACATTAACAGAATGAGACGTCCCTCTTTGGCCACAACTTCTGTCAAGACTGTCCAGATCACCAATCCAACCAACGACTCTGACGAGACTCCAGTGACTTGTTCCATCATGTAGCAATCTTCCTTGTTCCTCGCATATCAACGACAAAAACCTAGTAGCTTATTGTATTTAAATTTATCTATAGCTTTTTTTAGTATTGCACTTGCATGTGATTTCGCGTAAAATAAATTCGACTTTGAACAACTCTTTACAAGCGGCTTATGGATATTTGACAGCAGCTGTGTTACTCCAGGAGCCGTTGGCTTTTTGCCCTGCAGTCTGCCCATGCTTTGACAATCGTCAGAAGTCATTCAGTCGAAAAGCAGTGAAACAAAGAATAAAGCCTATATCTTTTGAAAAAACGAAAGGGGCAAACAATAGAATGACAAACTCCCCACAACTCCATCCCACCCAATCAATACTAGAAAAAAGGCACCCGAAACAGAAATGATACAAGATATCTTCGAACAGCATTCACTGTTGCATTCCTTCCCGATGCTTCAATTCCTCGTCAACATCCATAGCGGAACCTGCATACTCGTCAACTTCTTTTCCAACATGGCCAACTTGATCCCGTGAAGGTCCATGCAAAGGATCCTTTGGCTTTGGTAAATGATGAGCTCCCTGCACCGCATGGCCTCGTTGGATTTTGTAGTCCATTACTTCTTCAGCTATAGCTCCTACAAAAGCAAAAGTTAAGACAAGGCCGAGAAACAGCAGCCAGATAAAAAAACTAAAAAACTTTAAGACTCAACTCTTCATATCTTCAATTGTTTCTAATGATTCAAATCCAAAATCAAAGTTGTGCGTGTGTGTTGGTTCATCACTTGCATCGTGGTAGGCTTCAAGGTAAGGATGAGCCAGAGCTTCTTCAACCGTGATTCGCGCCGCAGGATCGAATGTGAGAAGTCTTTCCAAAAGGTCCAGCGCTTTGAAGAATAAAGCACAAAGTCAGTGGGAATCCGACATAGCAATAATACGAACCGACTGGGGATGCTCGCGGAAACAAATGAATCCAAGGAACCTTCTGGGTTCTTCGCAAACTTCTGATGTAGAGTTGGGCCTAGAAGATCCATGCTTTTGAGTATCTTGTAAAATTAACATAGCATTCACTTACCCTCTCACTTCCGATACGACGCAAAGTAGCATCATCTGGCGTTCCGAGAATATTAAGAATTTGATTCAGCTGATCAACATAGTCCCGGCCCTTGAACAAAGGCTTTCCTCCCAACAATTCTGCGAAAATACATCCAATACTCCACATATCAACTGCATCAAAACTCTTAGTAAAAATTACACCTCCAAAAATGGCCGCAATACTCAACTGGCTTTTGTATAGCTCCTAAAGCTCAACATAATTTCGGGTGCTCTATACCATCGAGTTGCAACATACTCGGTCATAAATCCAGCATCATCTGTGTTTGCAAGGCCTCTTGCCAAACCAAAGTCACAAATCTTCAATTCGCAATCAGCATTAACCAAAAGATTTCCAGGTTTTAGGTCTCGATGGAGAACGTTCGCACTGTGAATATATTTGAGGCCACGGCAAATTTGGTACACGAAGTACTGAAAGTGGGCGTCAGTTAATGGCTGCTCGCTGCGAATGATCTGATGAAGATCGGCTTCCATAAGATCCTGGACAAGATAGCTGTTGATTGTTCTAATCAGTCAAGGGAGGGGGGACAAACGAACTCCAAGTACTCACATTTCATTGAAATTGTTAACATCAGAGATATCCATATCCAAAAGACCAGTAATCTAAATATGATAGCGCGCGGCATTAAGTTCTCTCTGCCACACTTGACCGTCAATTACATTTTCGTGCCCATTGAAGTGTTTCAGCAGTTTGATCTCGCGCAAAGCTCGCTTTGCAAGAATCGACTTTTCAAAGACTTTTAGCACTTTTTTGATGGCAACGTCTTGGCCTGTCTGAATGTTTTTCGCAGCACTACATCAGATTGTTAAAATCAAGCTGTGTAAGAAGGACTTAAAAGAAAGGAGATCCCAACCAAACAACGCCATATGCTCCTTGCCCGAGGTCACGCTGTATAGTAAAGAGTGGATGTTAGCGATGTCGTCGTGCGATGTCAGAATCGATTAGGCACCGCCCCACTGTCCTGCCCTGCCACAGATCAACCGAATTCAAAACCTATGCTAAAAATTCCATAAAGATCCGTAGTGTGTTTCGCGGTCGACCTATTTGTCTCCTTGTTCCCCAATCTCGGCAAGCACCCGCCTAGCCCGCCTTATGCACTAGCAGATCAAATTACCTGAAGCTGGTATCTTCCGCCCAAGAAACCGGGCTCCCATTTCGGTGGTTCGACTGGTTTCGACATTAATGTTGTTTGTGTTGAAGGAAAATTCTAATAATAGGTTCAACAACCACTAGTTTATCATTACACGATTTTACAACGGTATCTTTCATCAATTGTCGACTTCCATCAATTGGCCCTCGACGGAATCAGCAGCGCCATTGTACTCATCGATATCCTTGGAGACGTGTCCCATTTGCCCTCTGGATGGAACGGGGAGGCTAATTGCACGTTTTTAAGGATTATGCAGCAAATGGAATTCAAACTAACTTTTCTCTTGGACGAGGCAAACCCTCTTGTTGTTCAGTAAAATGCCCTTTGAAGTCCAAAACCTCTTGCAAAATAGCATCTATTCTTGGGTCTTAAATTCAATCACGCAAACTACACAAACTTAACTCTTCATTTCATCCACAGTGTCAAGGGTCTCGAACCCGAAATCAAAAATGTGTGCGTGCGATGGCTCATGGTTTAAGTCGTGGTATGCTTCAAGATATGGATGAGCAAGCGCCTGTTCAATGGTAAGTCGAGCGTCTGGGTCGAATTTAAGGAGGCAGTTTAAGAAGTCGATTGCTATTCAAGAAGAAAAGGTTAATATTAAGGATACTAGTGTGTAATTTACCATTTGGTGTAGCCTGCGGAAATAAAGCAGCCCACGGCACGCAAACCTTCTTTGGGAGACTTCGAATGTATGCACGTGACTAGACGAAAGCAGAGTAAAAATAAATAATAATCGGTAGGATAACCAACCCTCTCGCTGGCCATTCGTTGAAGAACTTCGTCATCGTCTGGCTGTTCCGAGAATATTGATGATTTGATTTAGCTGGTCAACATAGTCTCGACCTCTAAACAACGGTCGAGAACCAAGAAGTTCCGCGAATATGCATCCAACACTCCACATATCAACTAACGGTTTTGTTGTTATCTTTAGCAAGAGGAAATTAGCCAAGAAGAAGTGAACTTAACTGGCTTTGGTGTAGCTTCTGGATCGAAGCATAATTTCTGGAGCACGATACCACCGTGTTGCTACATATTCTGTCATAAATCCAGATGTATCATCTCCACCAGTGCTGTTGGCAAGTCCCCTGGCTAACCCAAAATCACAAATCTTGAGTTCACAGTCTGCGTTTACAAGTAAATTCCCTGGCTTCAAGTCTCTATGCAAAACATTTGCGCTGTGTATATATTTCAATCCGCGGCAGAGTTGGTACATGAAGTATTGGAAATGCGGATCACTCAATTCCTGCCCAGAGTGAATGATTTGGTGGAGATCCGCTTCCATTAAATCTTGAACGAGGTATATTTCGTTGAAATTGGAGTTGTTCGATATATCCATATCGAGAAGGCCAGTGATCTAAGATGTGTGTTACACTCATCCTCCACTGTTCCAAACAAGTTTACATTCTTGTGCCCATTAAAGTGCTTCAGCAGTTTGATCTCCCGCAACGCTCTCTTTGAAAGAATCGACCGCTCAAATACTTTGACGATCTTTTTGATGGCAACCTCTTGGCCTGTTGCTCTGTTTCTCGCGGCACTATCCATCAACATCAGATCTCAATCTTCAGTACATTTGTGCCATTTAATCGCATGTTGATTACCACACGACGCCGTATGCTCCCTGCCCCAGGTCATTCTGTTGCAAGGTGAGTAGATTGAGAGTTGAACCAACCAGATTCGTTACTTTACTCAAATAACACTGGCATATTTACCTGCGGCTCATAACGATTTCCTAAGAAACCAGGCTCCCAGATCGGCTGAGGGACTGTAGTCATTATTTAATTCAATTCTTTCTATTATTTTTGTGAACACCAAATCCAGCCAAATCCTGCCAAAATCATCCAAAATCAGGAAGCAGAGAATTATTCATCAGCTTCAGGAACTGTTCGTGGCTTCTGGAATCCAACGAAGGCACAACCAAACTGTGGGAATGGAGATTACAATCAATCACAATCAATCACATTTCAAGGTTGAGTCAACCAACCAAAAAGGCGGCGAAAAGTGGCCCCAAACTAAGCATGGCCGCCCATCTCTGTTCTGAGTTCGCCCAAGGCATTTTGCTGTATTTCGGATCGTGGGTGGGAAGAAACTCCACGGCGGCGCCAGGTGTGTAGTTATATGATTTAGAATTGACTTGCTTGAACACAGGATAAGTGTAGCATTCAAAATCATTCGTGATGGGAGTCACAAAAATACGACCTACAGAAAATGATGAATAAGTTCCTGTTCTTAATGACAGGGTAGAATAAACCTGCAACATTGATCCATGAGACAAACATAGCACACCCATGAAACGCCTTGAGGGAAAACATTTTGCTGACAATAAGCCTCCATCTGTCAGGGCCATTATATGGCTTGCTTTTAAACACACGTCTGGTGTGCAAACTGATGGCGATCCAACCAAATGTCAAGCCAAGGAGAACCCAAAGGAAACTGTAGATGACTCCAGTCGGGAGGCCCTAAATAAATAAAATTAACATCAGAAGGACGATTTTTTTGTGCTTGTGAGTGTATTTCAAATTCACAAGACACTCAGATTAATATATTGTCAGGTTTTACCTTGTTGTGGATAATGAGGGATGACGCAGTCGCCCAGAGCATAGCAATAACATACAGCTTTCCCAACCAGTGATGCGCAGAATAAAGCCTTGGATGAAGGCGACTGATCATGCAGAGGATTCCAACAATAGCTGTCAAATACGCAAAAAAGACATGGACCATGTAAAACGCAGTCCAGCAGACAAGCGAGTCGTTTACAAAAGTAAACTCAAGGTTTTCTCGCGAGTCCAAGTTGCCAGATGGGAACATGCTGTTGAAGAGGTTTTTTTTTCGATTCTGTTTTTTCTTGTAAAAAATTGGATCGTGTTACCAAATTATACGAACAGACTGTGAAGAAAACCTCAAATTAACTATTTATTCCTTATTTTTTTCTCTATATTTTTCTTTCTTTTCAGAAAATGAGAAAATAACAGAACGAAGGCAACATGATGCTTCTCACAGCCATTGGCCAACTTTTGCACAACCAAACAATTGAAAAAAAAGTGTGATGTATGTAGAGTAGGGCTTTCAAAGAAATAATGCCAAAAAGGCCCCAAGCATGACGTCCCAACGTTTTCACTTGCGTAATTTGGATCATGGACAGGAAGGTGCTCAATCGGGGCTCCTTCAAAAACATAGTGTCGGTGCCTGAATACAAGAAAAGTGCATGCCAATATCTTACGCCGCAGCGTGCTCAAACTTTAACCATAGAAACCAAATTTATTTTATAAGGTCACCGTAACGGTTTTGAGAAATTCAAAAGAATTGAGTCAGATCCACCAAACGATTGTCTGGTTGGTCAACTTTTGCACTCTGTTTTATTCAGAAAAAGGGGGAAATATTCTACAATGCGCGATGAGTTAAGGGAGTGGATTTTGAAGTTATTTTTGAAAGAGATGGGCGCGTAATACGAGGGATGTGCTTTTGAGTTGTGCAGTGGCTCGCGGACTGTCTTCAGCGGGGACGCTTTTCTTGAGTGTGGAACAGATTTATATGCTGTACCGCGTTCTGGGTTAAAGCTGGGACGAACTTCAAGTCGTTGGCGATGGATAAAGCGTGTTGTATTCAATCCACTGCTGCTGAGCCAGAAGTAGAGCAACCCGGTAACAACCAAGTTGAATAAAACAAATAAAATCACAAGTGCTCGGCGATGTTGTTGCTTTTTAGGGGGGCCTGATTGTTCCAGTGGAATGCTTGGGGAAGGAGATGGTGGTAACGCTTGAGACGCGCCGGACTCATCGTAAAGCTGGTTATTGCGTTGGTCGGCCATATCTTGAATTGTTTGTAGACAAAAGTAGGAAGTATCTGTTGTGATTTAATATTGGGAAAGGATTGCAAGGACAATGGCAGAATGCAAGACAACAAAGGACCAAAAAGAGCGGCTGATTGTTGCCCTTGTCGACGCCTTCTTTTCCACGGCAAACCTCGTACTTGATCCTTTTCTGGAAAACCTTGTACAATCCAACTCATGTGAGTGCGCTGAGACTCCGCAGTCAAGACTCAATTTTAACGCTTGGAATGAAGGGGTTCCCATTTCGCTCTTTGAGTCGCCAGTTCGGCTTGGCGACTTGGCCTTCGATGAAGTTGTTGTGGCGAAGGCGGTGAGGCAGAATAGCAAAAGCGTTGAGGTGAGTTTGAGGAGTGTATCAGCTTTCAGTAACACCAAACAGGTCAGCAACGATGGAAAAGCTCTTCGTTTAAAGAAGTTTGATCAAAAAACGCTCGAAAAGAAGCGCGAAAAGATGGTGTATTTTGAGCAATTACCTGCGGGGATAACAGTTCAGTTGCTCTGCAAGAAGCTCAAGAACGTGCGAAAGTTGCATGTACCGCTGACATCCATATTCATCAGTCGCGCCTCCAAAAAGTCTCTGCGTTCGATATCGACCTTCTTGCTCTGCTCGCTTTCAAACCTGAAATGGAAGAACCTGAGCGATGTCCCTTTTGAAGACAAAACTACCTGGCTTTGCGTTCATCACATTTAATAAGGATTTCGATGGGGACCTGTCATTACTGGGGATAGGAACTCACAGAAAGGCTTTATTCCTAAATGGACGGATCTGATACAACAAATTACTTGGCGGAAAGAGCTGAATTACATCAATGATGAAGCTAATCAACAGGCAAGCGAAGTGTCTGATATTTACTGGGAGTATACGCGATCAATGCCAATGTAGGGCCTCGGAAATGACTCATTCGTCAATTCTAATGCTCTCTTCAGGACCGATTGGCGTAACCGAATGACGGAATACCAAATTAGCTCAACAAAACGCCGACTCGAACTCAAAAAAGCCATGATTGCAAAGTCTGGAAAGCATGAATGCGGTGCAGTGTTTCAATCTGGCGTGGTCGCAGCTATTCTCCGGATTCATAGAAGGACGAATCGTCGAATTTTGAAGGTTAATATTGGTTTCTTTGATTGATTTAGACCTTATAAACTCATCTTAAACGCTTTTCAGCAATTATTTGAGCTAATTGGACCAGTGAGCTTCGTGGACCATTCCAAAGACGAAACTCATGGATATGTTCGTTTCAAAACACCCCAAGATGCTACTGCGGCATCCAGTTTTTTTTCAAGACAGGAAATCGTCCAGATTCACTCCGCTGATTTAGGCACTCTTGTTACAAGTGCAAATCATCTGAAAAAGTTGCAAGCGAGGCACTTCTCAAGTTCTGTCACCATTGAAACAGCGGCTGATGGATGGGGAGAATGGGACGTCGATGAGAACTCAGATGATGATGACGAAGCAGCTGATGAGATCGCTGGAATAAAACTTCAGATTCTGGAAGGAAGAGAAGAGCTGGAATATTGGAAGTCGATTCGCCAACAGCAACGAGAGCATGTTCAGACTTGGGATTCATATAGCCATCAGCAGGAACCCATAAAGTGGAGTGGCTCGGTTGCTTCGACTTATGCTGCTCCTACTATGAATTCGGCGACGCAGGCAAAAGACTCGAATGGAAAACTGTCAACCATGAACCAAGTCATTTTGACTCCTATTACAATCCCAAAACCACTTCCAAAACTGCACATAAAATTTGATGGAGCTGAAAGCCCAGCGAAACAACCAGAATCGACCATTTCGGGGCAAAAAAGGAAAAGGGAAGAGGAGAAGGAGGTGTTGGGTGAGAAAGTGGAAATTGAATCTGCCGTAAAGAGGCGCAGAAACAAGAAGCGAGGAAAGGGAAAAGGTGGGAAATTATTAATCAACGTGGATGAAGAAGGTGTAGAATAAATTGCTTGTACACAAAATGCAGGATTCCTGATAGATTCCGAATTTCTGATTGGTAGAATTAAATGTCGGTTCAACTCGAAGCCTTCATCCCACCAGATGGCAATACGCCACCCATGTTTCTGAATCCTTCAATTAACACGTCGGAAAATCAAGCAAGCATTGCAATGGTCATTGGCCTATTCGTGTCATTCTTTCCCATATTCTACTTTTTCCAAATAGTCGTCAATCGATGGGTATTGGGCCAAGAGAAATGGGCACAGGTACATCCGTGCCTTCAGATGTTGGACTGGATTCAATTAACTCGGTTTTCCAGTCCATCAGCTTTTCAAAGTCATCCGTCCACATTATCTCTGCCAACTTCCTTCAAATCATGAACCACTTAATATCGATTCCAACACGGAAAGAAATAATTGCTTCCAAAGGAAAAATGATTCTTCCATTCGTATTTCTGACTGGTCTGTTCATCTCTTTCGTGTTGGTGCAACACGCTATTGCCTCCCAACGCACCGGTGATATGCAAAAACCCTATATTATAAATACAACACAAGCTCAAGCCGGACTAATTGTATTCTTCATTTCGGTGAGTACTATAACCGGAAAGATGTATGTTAAATTCTCACATATCAGTGTAATGGATTCCTTGTTTCCCGAATCAACGAATACTACAAAGACAAAACTGAAATGAGAAAGAAAGCTGCAGCTCATGCATTTAAAATGGCAAATGATCATCGGAATCGACCTGTGGCGTTAGCGACTCCCAAAATCGAAGGTACCGAAGCAGTTGGAATTGATATTCCTACAAAAGAGGTATCCCCTGAGATCGAAGAGATTTATTCAGTCGATGAAGTCAGTGAGCTCTCGGAGAATGTGATACCAGTCGTCGAGGATAAACCAGCGCTTCCAACAAATACTACCCCTGTCCAATTAACAAACGCCTATCTTTGACAATCATTTTGAATACGTTCGCCGGCTTAAGCATATTCTACCACAGTATAATCGAATTCACTTGTCCTTTGGAAATTTTATCCAAATTGCTGTGTTAGGTGATAGAATTCTTACAACTTGCCGCCTTTCCAGTACCGCGATTTACTGGTCAACACTCACTTTCAAGCCTCTCTATCATATAATGTGGCGACTGGGTTGACAGACACAATGGGAAATCAAGTGATATCTTCAATACGGGCCTCGTTCAATCTGATCTCTTCTGGATTGCCCAAATTAGACACCTTGGTGCTTTCCAACATTAAGATTGCGATTTCTTGGTGGATTTCATTTATTGGGGTGCTTGTTGCATCTGCGTTTATCCTACTCAAGTCTTCCATAAATTCCGACGGTATGCGAGCGTACCCTCGTTTACGAAAACTATGCAAGCGAATCGTCGAAGGAACTTGGATTGTATATTTTCAGCCCTTAACTAGCATCTTTTATTTGATTGTAAGTTCTTTTGATTACTGACGAATGCAAACGCGTTCTTTAAAAAAAAATATTTTTTCATGATGTCAGCTTCTTGGATCATTTATTGAGCCTCTTGGATGCCTATCATCCAACAAACAACCCCTGTGGCCACCTGAAGTGGGAAACACCGAAGCTGAATCGTATGTTCTACTTCATAATGCAATCAATTTTCGAGAAGAGCAATGCGCACCTGTCTTATTGAATCCGCCGATGCAAGTTTGGTTTCCAATCGTCGGCTATATAATGGGTTATTACTTGCTCACAATCTTCAAAATAAGCGATGAGCAGAAGCCGAAAGAAGGAATAATAACATTTACCACTCGATCGGAAGGTGGGTATTCTTGTATAGAAGCACATCCTGATTTTTCTTGTTTTTTATGATATAGTACTCAATAAGAACGGGTCGTTGTCGCTATTGCTGCTATACACTTTGATTCCTACAGCAGATTCAACCACGCTGCGAGGAATTATTGCTATTTTTGTTATTTCAATTATGATATTCTACCAAGTCCGAATTGGGTCTTCATATATCCGACCCATAAATTTGTAAGTGTCGATTAGCGTTACTTCTTTCAAACTGCTTGCGTCATTCTAACAATAACACTTTTTCGAGCCAGTTGGCGCTCAATTTCGTTCACGTGGGTTCTCTGGATGAGTATTTGCATCGTTTATTTCACTCACCCAAATCAAATATCGTTCTATGGAATTGGTGTTGCCAATCTTGGGTATCGACCATGGATGAGAATTTCCTTGACGATTGGATTAGGCTGGGTATTCATATTCATCGTGTACGCCGTCCTGCATGTCCTGGTTTTGAGGTAAAATCGCTTACCCAAGATGAAAATTAATAACCCACGCAACAAACGAAACCCGCTTTTTGTCTTCCTTCTTCTATAGAAAAATGGAAAAGGAAAGCACGAAACCGCGTACCGGAATTTCTTACAACTACAACATCAAAGACGATGAAGATGGACCCTTAACACAACTTGTCAACCGCGTCGCGAATGGAACAGCTGAACCAATCAAAAAAATGAGGAATTCCTTCCTCACACTATCACACAATGTCGGGCTTCCCGTTCCGAAACCAGAACAACCGCCTTTGCAGGACACGGCGCATGGGAGTATTCAAACCACCACCAGTGAGCCGGGAATATCGTCTGTGAATTCAAGCGACCAGTCATCCAACTATGGAACCATCAAATCGGGAACAAGTGGTGGAAGCAGCGGCAGTAGCACATCTGGATCTGTTATTCATCCTTCCGTTGATAGAGCTGCAGCGTACAACTCGACTCTGCGGACAAAAGTGCATGGCCCGCGAGCACCATCGCTCTCACGAAGTGACTTGATGGGAGATCCGCATCGTTCATCATACCCCTCTGTAACTTGCGATACGATTGAAGTACGAGGCACAAAACACCAGTCCCTGCTACAAAACGGCCGCGTGGAGTATGCCGGCAGGGTAAGCGTGGATAGTAGACCGAATTCAATGACTCTCGAATCCCACAAAGGCGAAGAAAGGCAGTCACGGTTTGATCGAATTGATAGAACCTCAGTGACTTCAGGACCGCTTCAGAAATCTCAGGAAAACCTGTCTGGGCAGTTTTACAAGAAATCTCAAGACCAGCTAGAAGCAATTGTCTCTCCAGCAGAGAAAACCAAATTTAAAGCAAGAACCACATCGCTGACTGGTTCACCACGATCACCAGACGCTGAAACAGGCCCGACTGCAGATCCCCCTCCCACCCAAAATCAAGGAGCGGCAAGAAATTCTAAATTCAAGTCTAGAAAGTCATCTTTGCCGCGTGTGCCTGCTGACGGGATTGACAGTGCTAGCGCCAGCAGCAGTGCTCCAACAAAACGACCTCTTGGCCCAAGAGCCCTCAATACCACAACAGTACCAGAAGAATCGGAATCGCCGACAACGTCAAGCAACGTGTAAAATTTTACTTTTCCGAGAATAAAATCGAGAGCGTTTCAATATTTTTCATTGATTTCTTTTTTTCTTTTGGAGTCCGTTGACCAAAAAATGATCGATTGGTTTCAGAGCAAAGACTTGCCTTGTGTAAAGTCGTTCATAATGAAAGTTTTGAACGAAATTTTTTTCTCATGTATATTTAAAAACCTTTTTCCACCAAAAGACAAAATAAACATGCTTATACCATTCAACCCAGCAGCTCTATTCATAACTCTCCGCGAGAGCCTAGAAGCAGTCATCACAGTCACAGTCATGCTCCAGTTTGTCCAAAAGACGCTTGAAACCACTCAGGCTGGCACTACTGACCAACCATTCCTCCTCCACCGCCTCAAAAAGCACATTTGGGTGGGAGCCATCGCGGGGCTCTTGACCGCTCTTTTAATTGGAAGTGGTCTAGTGTTTGCAATCTGGGTGCTCAAGAAGGATATTCTTGGTGGTGCGGGTGAAATCTGGGAGAATGCGTTTGAACTGTTTGCGGTTGTGCTTCAAACTTATATTGCCCTCAAGTTCATTTCTTTTACAAACACGAATACGAGCGCCATGACTGCGAAATGGCAGCGGAAGATTAACAGGCATTTGGAATCGGCGGCTGCTGTTACTACCGCTACTACTGCTGATACTACTACAACTGCAACTGTTCTCCAGCCGGATCAAAATCAGGGATTGAATCTTGTTGAAGGAGAAGAACAGCAGCAGCAGCAGCAGCAGCAGCAGCAGCAACAGCAGTTCCGAAAAGCAACTTCAAAGTTTGAATACCCATTCGCCATCCTTGCCTTTTCAGTAGTTTTAAGAGAGGGCATGGAATCAGTAATATACCTTTCTGGAATCAGTAGCGCGGACGAAAGCCCCGCTGCAATCGCGTTGCCAGGATTCATTGGGATCTGCCTTTCAATCTGTATCGGCGTCGTGATTTATAAATGCAGTGCCTCCATTGAACTACGTCCACTGATGATCACATCCGTTGTGATGATGTTGGTGCTTTCTGCAGCCCTTGTGAATGAAATTGCCGGTGAAGCCGAGGAATATGTGTATGAGCAAGTGTTTGGAATTGATGGGGGAAGTACTCCTGTTTTATGGGATTTATCTGGATGCTGCAGTGAAAAGACTGTGCCCTTTTTCCAAGTTTTGAGTGCACTTATTGGGTGGAAAGCTAGACCGACAGTAGCAACGATGGGAACGTATCTGACGTACTGGGTGTTTATTGGAACTTATATTGCGGTGATGAAGCTGAGAAATCGTGTAGGAGCATCATTTGACGGCGATTCCGCAATCAACGAATCAACACCTCTACTGCAAGCTTGATTCCAGCATTCCATCTTATGAATTCCAACCTCATTTTTGCATTGATTTGTACCTCTATTTATCAACCAAAAAAAAAGTGAAAGTTTATTCCTCGATATGCATAGCAAAATATAAAACCTTTGCTCCCAAACCAAAAAGAAAAAAAAATTACACTCATTTAACCATCTCTTGGCAACCCACACACTTCACAATCACCGCCACCAACGTTATTAAACGTGCAATGCTTACAAGTCCATGAAGCAGTTTTACCGGCAGAGTTACTGCTGCTACCACCACCACCACCACCAGTATGCATGGGAACATCCTGTGAACTCTCTTTCGCAATCATCAACAAAGTCTGCCACCCACCACTCGCCACCACAGCATCAAAGCTCTCTTCCCCCCTCACAGTCTTCACAATCCGTCCCAGATCCTCTTTATCCAAAACGCCGAGTTCCGCCAAGTGAAGAAGAAAATGGAAGTCGCTCAAAGACTGGCTGATATCGTATTGAGAAATACGCGTGTGGACGGCATGCATATCTTGGAATTCTTGGGTGGCGCCGTTCCTGTTTTCAATTGGGAATGGTGTGGTGGATTTGAAGGTGGGTTTTGGAACTTGTGGGAACCCGTGGGAGAGCTGTTGAGAATTCAGAATTCAAAACATTATTCGGACAATAGATTTAGAAGAAGAAAAAAAAAACAGCGTAAAAAAATTAGTAAAAGAAGCCTCACAGTGACAAGGAGATAATCCACAGGAAATGTAGGCTTTGCCGCTTCCTTGACTTGAATTCCATACCCATTTTTAAAAGTGTAAAAGACTTCCGGAATATACTGCTCATTCGAGCTAGCCTTCACCCGAACAAGAGCAGGATCTACGCTGGCTTCAATGATCCCATCTCGCGTCATTGAAACACCAACATTTGAAATTTGGTAACACGCTGTTTCGATTCCACCTTCTTCGTTACCGGTAACAACTACAGTGACAAAACGCGATCCAAATTTCCCAGAGGAGCTGTATTTGGAGGCTACTGGGTACTGGGCTTGGAGGTGGGCACTGAAAAGGGCTTCGGCACTTGACAGGAAAAAGGAATTTGCGTGTCGCTTGCAAATTACGGTTCCTTTTCCAGTTCCGTCGTCGAATAGATCGGTATAGATCATTCCAATCTTGTTTTTATCAACAGGTATAAGAAAGAGGACCAATAAAAAAAAAAAAAAAAAAGGACAGACAAGGTCCTCACCAGCTCAAGCCCTAAAGACGCAGCCAAACCATTGACATTGGATTCTTGTGTGTTTGGGCTTTGAAGTTGCAAGAAACTCGGTGCATTCTCTTGTGGTGGTTCGTAAATCACAGACACAACCGCCTTGACACCCAACGGGACTTTATCCGTGTATGTTTCGTATCTTCCATACAAAAGACCAAATCGTTGAGCACCCGTTGATCTCCAGAATTTGATGAATTGTTCAATTAAGGCGGGAGACTCGAATTCAACGTGATCCACCATACGGAAGTTCTATGAAGGATTAAATCGATTAGGATAATGATTAATTTTGCTTTGTTTTGTTATGAAAAAAAAGTATACCTGAGAGGTTAGCGTGATCGCACTAGGTTGACATTTTGTACAAATTCCTTTCGGAAATGGTTCATGGGTACGACCAGGACATGGTGTCTTTACCAAAAAGGAGTCTTCATCAAGAGGAGGAATGAATCCAGCAGCGTCAATCGATGCCGTCTTGTTCGCAATGACGGCATGTTTGAGGTACGCGTGGAACGACATGTGTTTGATTTTGTTTTGTTCCAGATATTTTGGGTCATATGGTTCCAGAGGCATACAATAATCGCACATTCCAGTAGGTCCGTGGCGACAACTATATATATACGCAGGGATTCAGTTAAAAAAATTGCAATGCTGTGAGAGTGAAAGTGGGATAGCCCATCATTACAAGTTATCATCTCTTTGCCGCTGAATAGTTCCCTTTGTTTTCCAAAGCAAATCATCAATCGCAGCCTGTTTTACAGTTGCGTGTGGAGGCAGTGTTGAGGATTGCGCGGCTTCGACGCTTTCCACCACATTTGCTGAAACTGCGACAAAGAGCATGTCGCCGTGCCTGCGCAAAAAATACAGTTAGGCCAGAAAAAAAAAGGAAGATACTGCAAAAAACGAAACTTGAGTCCGGCTGTGCTGTTGACAAACGTCTTTCCCTGTGGATCCAGTGAAAGTCCAAAAGAACCCAGTGGAAGGCCCAATGCAGTCGATACCAGAGAGTGCAACTGATTCATTGACGCGCTTGGTTCAAGTTGTATACGTGCTTGGCCAGTTGGGCCACGAAGGCGGATGGTGAGTGGTGGCATCTTGTATCGTTCTTTTTTATTCTATTTTATCCAAAAAATAATGTCTCGTGGTGGAACTACACTCTTTTGTGCTGGGTTTGGACACCGAACTCGGGCGCGCGACTTGGCGTACGAGTTTGAGCGGTAAGCCGAGGCCTGAGGCAGGTGTGCAACTTGCCTTGACTCACCTTGATGTTGTTTTTGACTTTTGCAGCTACGGACGCCTTGTGCGGTGCGACATCCCAGCGCCCAAGTCCTCGTCGGCGAAGCCGTTTGCGTTTGTTGAGTTTGAAGACCCGCGCGATGTGAGTTTTTTGTCAAAGTGTTTAACTTGCTTCCTTACTCAACGCTGCAAACCAAGGCCGAAGACGCCTTCTACGACATGCAGGGCATCCGCCTCGACGGGTATCCAATCACGCTGCAGTGGGCGAAGCAGGCGCCGACGAAGCACTGGCGCTACGACGGCGGCCGGGACCGAGACCGCGGCCGGAGTCGCAGTCCGCCGCCGCCGAGGCGCGCGCGCTCGCGGTCGCGCTCGCCGCTGCGCGAGTTCCGGGAGTACCGCGACCTCCCGCGCGACGCCAGGGACGACCCGCTGCGGCTCGCCAGGGACGATCCCAGGGACGATCGCCGGGACGATCCCAGAGACGACCCCAGGGACAACCCCAGGGACGACCCCAGGCTGAACGAGCCGCTGCCGCTCGAGCGTCGGAGCCCGTCGCCAGGCGCTGGCGTCGGGGACCAATCGGCGCACTGAATGTAATGTGCCTTGTTTTTCACGTTGGCTGGCGGTTTTTGCAAGGGTGGCTCGTTGCGGGTGCGCTGGTTTTTTGGTTTGGCGGTCGTCGGAGTTTTTATTTTGGAGTTGGGTGTGTTTGTTTTAATGTTGCAGATTCGACACGAGCGATCAAATGGCAATGACGAAATTAAAACGATCCTCGATTTTGACGAATCAATTCTCTCGCCTTTTCTCACCTTGTCTCCCCTGCGCCACGTCCTAACAAAAGAGAACTACAGTCATTGTTGGAGTCAATGAAAGTCTGGGGAATTTTTAATAATCATTTAACTTCCCTCTATATTCTATCTTTTTTCTGCAAGAAATATGTCCAAGTTTTTGGTTGTAAGTGATTTTTAGTCAAAGGATGGATTGTTGCAAAGTTTGTGATGGCGCTCCCTACGGCGATGCTTTCTTGTTCCCAACATGCGTTAGCCTTTGTGTGGATGCCAGAAGCTGTTTTTTGTTGACGCCTCAAATCAAGCAAGGCTAACCTTTTTTGTTTGACAAGAAAAGTTTTCAAAATGGATAAACAAGTTGAACAAGAGCTCGCACTCCTGACCGTTCAGATCGCAGTAAGGGAGGCTCATCAAGAAAAAGCCAGAATTCAACTTGAGCAGGTAATACAGGCGGGGGAGCCGGCTTACATCCTTGCCGCCCTTCAAGTTATCTTGAAATGCAACACCCAGGTTTTGGGCGCATGTCTGGAAGAAAGAACAGCGCTCATCATTTTAAAGTAATTTTCATTTCTCTTCTCGGGAAAACTTGTTATTCTCAATGCTCATTCATTGTATTTTCTTTTTCAGGAAGGTGATATTATCTGTGACAAGAGTGACAAGACCCAAACCCAAGCGGGAGGGCAGTCTTCGCCAAGCCGTTCTCATAAAAACGGCACAAGCAGCGGGCCAAGCAGTCACAGTGGAAGTGTTGAGGACAGACCAAGAGCCAAAATTAGGTTTCTCCTGAGACGAAACTCAGATTCCGCGCTGGTTAAGTCTTTGAATGCTAATTTTTCAGTTACAAATAAAATTCGACATGTCAATAGTAGCATTGTGAAGTTGTGGCCACTCTGGTTGTGTCTCAGAATGTTTATATTAGAATAAAAAAAGCTCACAAAAAATGGACGGTCTTTTGAAACAAGGTTTGTTTCCACGTTTGCTTGGTTGATCACCCCCCGAATGCGCTAATGATTCGAACATTGGTTACGTATTCAACAGCTGACAAGTTGGTCGACTCTGAACTCGGTGAGTTGCCTGAAACATTTAACCAGGTATGGCAAGTGCTAACAACGCTGTGTCTACAGGACAGAAGGCTGTTCAATACCTCGACACTCAACAAGGAGGAGAACAGATCGACAAGGTTACCAAGCTGGTTGCCGGTATGCTTGTTGTTTTTGCTTGTTGTTCGACGATCGTGTAGTTTTTCTGATCATAAAACAAACACACAGGCGACAAGGCTGAAATGGCGTCTCTTGCCGCCAAAGGCTACATACACTCCCACAACCACGCTGCTCAGCAGGGTGGTTTGGCCGGAGCCGCTGGACTTGCCTCTTCCCTTCTTGGTGGTCAACAAGGAAACAACTTGAACTTTGCTGCTTCCCTTCTCGGAGGTGGTCAACAACAGCAACAACAGCAAAACCAAGGACAACAGCACCAAGGCCAGGGTGCTGATTTGGCTGGTGCCGCCCAACTCGCCGCTTCTCTTTTGGGTGGTGGTCAAAAGCCACAGCAACAACAACAACAACAGGGACAGCAGCACCAGGGACAACAGCAAGGTGGTTTGGCCGGTCTTGAAGACCTGGCTGCTGGATTCCTCCGCAAGTAAACATTATTCTGTCTTGTTTTTTTTACACATTTGAGGACACTGGCAGCAATAAACATTCATTGGTCTTGTGTTTAATTACTGCGTGATGGACCGCTGTCGAGTGAGTGGATGGTAACCGCTGGTCACCAGTGTTACCACTACTTTTCCACTTATGTTACAACACGCCCCGCACGTGCAACCCGGCGCAACCGCCCACGCGCTGCACCCCGCACACAGCCCGCCACCCGCCCGGCTTTCGTGTGACGCGGCATTCTGCGGCGCCGACCGCAAGCGCAGCGTCGCCAGACTTTCCTGTGAAAATTTTCGTTTTGTTTTTTTCACGATGGCCACTACTTCGCTCGCCGAGTCGCTCGACGGCTTCCGCGCAGCCAACGGCGCGTTTCTGCGCGGCCTTGGGCTTGTGGATCCGCTGGTTGACGAAGTGTGGCGCCGCATCGAGACGGGCGCCGTGGGCTCGCGGGGCGCCTTTGGCGTCGCAGAGGACGGCGGCGTCGTGACGGCGGCGGACCTCGCGCCGCGCGAGGCCGTGGTTGTGTTTGCGCACCAGTGGGTGTTTGAAACTGTGACGGGCGCTGAACAAGCCCTGTTTGCGAACGAGGGGCTGCGCGCGGCTGTGGTTGATCTGGTGTCCATGGCTACGGGGAAGCAGCCGTTCAGTCACGAGGAAGAACAAAACGAGCAAGATTCGGTGCTCTGGAAAAACAAGCAGATGGAGTTTGCGCTCAAGAACCTTTTCCGTGTTGCCTTTGAATTCGATGTGGAAGCAGAAGATGGTCAACAACAGAAAATGAGCTGCGTCACGTTCGATCCGTATGCACCTGCGTTACTGCCGTTTGCAAACAGTCCTCTGTTTGGGGCCGCGATTTTCGTGGATGCACGTACTGCCAAGTCGTATACTGTTCTCTGGCCAAACTGGATCGACACGGACGAGGAAGTAGATGACGATGAGCTTATCCTCGAAGCCTTTTCTCCCGTCACGCGGGGAGAAATTACAATCATGCCGGATTTCAGTGCCACTGGGTTTTGGGAACACCATTACGCAACTTCCAAGGAAACAACCAAATTCGATTGGTATGTTCCATGGAGCACTGATTTGTCAGAGCTCATCAAAAACTCTGTTATTACATCCTCGAATTCAAAGAATTCCCTTGTGACTGTGTTGAATGTTGGGGCTGGAAATTCTACTTCTGTTGGCGATGGAATGGTTGAAGATGGAATCGCGGACGTTGTCATTCACTTTGATATATCCAAAGAGGTTGTTCACGCTTTGGCCAAAATGGAGGTGGAGTCTCTCAAACTTTTGGAGCAAGAATCCAAGGACGATGCAGGAAATCAGAGCCGCCGGCGACGCCACGGTCTTCAAGAATTCATAGTGTTTGACGCTGCCTGCTTAAACCCGCCTTTCCGAAAACCTTCTAGCTCCAAACTGTTTGATTGGGCGTTTGACAAGGGAACCTTTGATGGAATGATGAGTGCTGGAATCGACGTTGTCCGAAAAGTATGGGCCAACTTGGCTATTTTAACAGATACAGTGGTTCTTGTTTCTCATGGAAAGCCTGAACGAAGAATCCAGTTGATTGAGGAAGAAATCGGGAGTAACTGGGAAGTGGACCAATGCCTTGAAATTGACACTACCAAGACAACCGGCTGGTGCTATTGGGTTTATATCTGCCGACAAAAGAAATCAACTACTTCGTTGAGTCTGTAAAAAAAAATTGTCGTCGAAGTGTATTCTGTGGTGGAATCAGAGTGATTTGATATCGATTTGATATCAACCCACCAAATAAAAACCTCAAAGCCTTTGCGATTCCAAAAAAACACACAAAAAATGGCAACTCAACCTACTCTCGCACAACTTGCCGCCGACCTCTCAGACCACCTGACTTTCGTCGTCATTGCTGAAAGCACTGCACTTTGGAATCCACACTCACCAGAATTCAAAGAACACCTTCGCGCACATTACCAATGGGGAGCTGACATGACTGCTGCCGACAAGATTCTCGTGGCAGGACCAGTTGATTTCGGTCAGAAACCTGATACTCCCGAGGGATGGCCCAGCGTGTCTGGTTTGATTGTTATCAAGGCGAAAACAAGACAGGAGGCTCAAGAATTGGCGTGCAATGAGCCGTTGCATAAGGCGGGACTGCGTAGAAATGTTGTCCATGAATGGCGATTGAGAGTGGGAGGGAAAGAGACGTTGGACTTTCTTGGCGCGAAGCTTGCATAAATAAATCAAGTACATGTCCAAAGATGTGATGTTATTGTTCACTATGTTCCCTTAATGATTTCAAGTAGTAATAAGCGCCATTCCAGACATTATTTCACTTCTTATACAATTTTATTTTAGAGGAACTGTATCGGGCAGATGGCCGAGCGGTCTAAGGCGCTGCACTCAAGTTGCAGTCTAGTAATAGGCGTGGGTTCGAATCCCACTCTGCTCATTTTTTTGGTTAAAATGAGCGTCTTCAATGAACAGCGAAGATATTGGTACCAACTATGGGTAGAAAGTGGTTACTTTTTGGAGTTCCCGTTGAATATGGACAGTCTTCCGGATTTCCCGGATGAGCGAGGTTATAATCCTTTGGATGTCCGTCTTTATTATCATTGAAGATAGGGCTACAGCACCGACGACATTGAACTGTGAAATAACAGAATGTAGATCAGTTGTATTGCAGCCGCCCCAGGACTCAATTACGTTTTTAATGGATCGATGGAGCTGGTTCATTGTGTGTGCGTATTTTGCTCTCGGGAATAGTTACCTTCTCATACGGATTCCTTGCCGTGAATCGGTACTTATTCAAGCAGCATACGGAATTGTATGAGTCGATTGTAAAGGATATGTAGTTCAACTGTCCTCATTTCTATGTTGGAGCCAGCCTCATTCTTTAAGAAATAAAGATCTAAGAAAGAATAATGAGAATCGAGTTTCCTCCATTATGGATTACACGCATCAGCTTCATTGTACCATTCGTTGTTGCACAGAATTACGGCCTTCCGATTCTCAGTAGCACCAAAGCTCCAGCCAATGCCGAGCCGGCTTCTTTTGGCATCTCAACTATCCTCCTTGGCATAGTTTTACCCAGCATTACCATCACCTACCTCATCTACCGTCTGACCAGAAGAATCTTTGCATTCGAATTCTTTCCATGGAGCGACCAGCAAGCCAAATACTTTGGTCTCAACAAGACGGCTTTCGACTTGTTTCTAAAGTGGATCCATTTTGAACGTACAGCGTCGTTTGAGTGCATTTTAGGTGCCCTTCTACTTGGCGGGAATCTTCTCATTGTTGACAAGGGATCTATGGATTTGGTGCCGCTCATTGTTCGATGTGTCTTGTGGGCTTTTGTTGTGCTTTCTTGCAGCCTCGTTGTGATATTCTGGCGCCTCTTTTTGCGTCACACACATCTTTACAATTCTCTACGTGTCGATAATGAGGAATGAAAGCTGGTTTTTTGGGGTGGGGGCTTCTTACTATTGCCGTTGTTTGGTTGATTCCTGCCCAGACCAGCACATCCACAACACCGAAACTTGGCAAAAACAAAAATAAAAATAAAAAACTCTTTTGAAATGAGCAACAGAGAGGATAACTTTCAAGCTACAACCTTTAAAGTTTAAAAGTGTTGAAACCCCCTGTGGCAAGATTTTGAATAGAGGTCTCAAGAAGTTACTTTTTTAATTTCAATTCAATATACAAACATAGAAAAAAAAAATAGGGAACTAGCAATTCTCAAAAAAAAGGTTTAGTGAGCCTTGATGGAAGATCCGTGCTCTGGGTTCTCGTCAGTGGTGTCCTTGACGAAAGTCTTGGTGAAGAGAGCAAAGAAGATCAAAGAAACGGCGCATGGAATAACCATGACCCAGAATTGAGCAGTGGAGGTCAAAGCCTTCTCGCCAGTGAAGACGAAACCGTTCAAGGCCCAAGAGAGACCACCCGCAGCGGATTGGGTACCCTTGTAGAAACCGGCGTAACGGGAAAGAGTCTCAGAGTCGTTGGAGATGGCACCAATGAGGTAGTTGGTGAAAACCTGGAAGAAGGCATCGTAGAGACCGTAGCAGACGTACAAGATGAATGGTCCGATGAAACGGCCAAAGTCAGTTCCGGCATCGATCTTGACGAATCCAGCGGCAGAGGCAGTGTATTCGAAAGCGGCACCTCCTCCGAAGAAGGCAAGGGTGGTTCCAGCCATCAAGTAGACTCCAGTCCAGGCACGGGCAGTACGGGTGTACTTGGTGTTGTCCAAGAACATGTTTCCGAGAACCCAGGCACCTCCGGCCTGTCCGAGCCAGTAGAAGATGGCCTTCAGACCGTTGGTACGTCCAGAGAAGTATCCACCGAATGGTCCGAATTGGTAGGTGTAGAACCAGTTGGAGGACATGCATGGGATCAAGATGGTCAACATGGCTGGGTTGGCAAAGAGCTTGAGGATTTCAACGAATTCACGGAGAACGTTGGTTGGTGGGGTCTCGACTTGGGTTTGGTCTTCACGGATGATGGTACCTGGTGGCTGGATAAGGAAAGCGACAACGGATCCACAGGCCATGAGAACGATGAAGATCAAGTACATGGCGTCGTTCATGGCGTACCCTTCTGGACCAGCTCCCCAGGAGAGGATTGTTCCGATGGTGTTACCGAGCACGGCTCCCAAGTTGAAGATAACCCAGAAAGTGGCGAAGAAAGTTCCCTTCTGGGATTCGGTTGGGTAGGTCAAGCAAATTTGACCTTGAGCAGCCCAAAGCATACCGGCACAAAGACCGATGTAGGCACCAGAGAAGATGGAAAAGGTGTTGGCGGCGTCAGTGATTGGGTCGGTTCCTTTTGGTCCTTGGACCTTGAAGATGTTGTATTGGGCGGCAGCGTAGATAGCGTAACCAGTACCTCCGATGGCGGCGAGGATACGTGGACCCAAGATGTTGTTAAGACCACCGGCAAGGAGACCCATGATGGCGAAACAGAAGTAGAGGGAAGCGTTCTGCTTGTCCTTGACTTCTTGGGCAGCTGGGCCGGCAGTTGGGAGGGAGTTCAAGGCGTTGAACATTCCTGGGCACAAGAAGCACACGAAGGAGATGACGTAGACCTGGGTACGAGCCTGGTTGAGAGTGTCGAAGAAGCCCATGTTTGATTGTTTTGGTAATGGTGTGTTTGCAATGGGGGAATGAGTCGGCTTTTTGTACTTTTCCCTTCAGACACCCAAGCCCCTATCATCGTTTGAACGTCAAGCCAGAGAGCCGCAAATTTTATCAATTTCCTTATCGATTTTGTGATTTGCTTGGTTTGGCCGCTCAACTGGCAAAAGTATCTTTGAAAGAGCTATTGAAGCGGAGTTCTGATGTCTTTGATCCCAAAGGTTGATTAGCTACCAGTTGATATCAAAATTGTAACCCGGCTTGATTGTCAGAGTTGATTGGCAGAGCGAAAGTCCTGCTTCGTTCGAGATCCAGAGCTAACCATCGTTGCGCTAGGCTCCTCGATCCCGCATGCCTTGTCTTGAAGTCGTCCCCTATTGACGGTAATGCCAATGTGTTTCCATGTTTGAAAGAACCTCTTAGCCAGTTGTAGCAAACATGAAGCAAAACAGGCGAACCCGTGCTCTTTAAACTTTACATTCATATCAGTATTTATTCGTATAGTACACTACTCTGCTTTTCACTTTTGACAAACCTCCAAGTAAAAAAGCAATAAAAATAAAATGATGGCCGCATCACCGTCGCCCGCAGCCGCGCTCACCGCCGACGAAGAGCTTGCATGCGACCACCTGATCAAGGCACTTTGTCGAGTTCTCTTTCTTCTCTCTTCTAACCGCCGCGCGCACAGAGCCTCTCCGTGCAGGCGAACATCCTCGCGGCCGCGGCGTCACAGCGCGCGCAGAAGAAGGCCGCCGTCGCCGCCATCGCCGCCGCCGCCGCGCCGCTGCGCCCCGCCGCCGCCGCGCGCGTGTTTGCCGCCGTCGCGAAGCCGCTGCTCGCCGCCGCCGCCGACGCGAGCGACGCCGTGCGCGAAGCCGCGATTGCCGCCGTGCAGAAGTAACTAATTCGTTTTGTTTCTCTGTTTCTCTGTTTCTCGTTTGCGCTGACCCCGCCGCAAACAGCCTCGCAAACAGCGCCGCCGACCTCGTCCCCGTCCTGCCGTACATTGTCCCAGTCGTGTCGAACCGGCTTTCCCAGCCAGACCTGGTTGAGCCCGCAGAAGAACTGCGTCTGCTGCTCGTCAAGCTGATGCTGTCTATCGTTGACAAGACAAAGCAAATATTTGCCCCTGGCGTGGAGGAAACTGTCAAAATACTCACGCGCACTCTCGTCGACCCCTTTCCGGACGTCAAAAAAGAATCATGCAATCTCGTAGTCTCTTTGTCCACGCATTGTGGACGGATTCTGACTCCACACGTCCCAGCGTTAGTGAAAGTTCTGATTCCAAACTTGTCTCACCGTCATGCGGCTGTTCGGACTCAATCTCTCAAGTCTATACAGTCATTGCTTCTTTTGGATCCGTCTCCACTCGATGACCTGTCGGACCACTTTCGTTTGTTGACAATGGATAAAACTCCCGGCGTACGCGACGCTCTCTTTCAGATGGCAATAGCTCTTCTCACAAAAATGCCCGATCGCTATTCTATCGGTTACAAAGTTCTTCCCACTCTTTTTGCTGGTCTTGTCGACGACGTCAAGAGCGTTGCTGCAGGATGTTGGACTGGATTGGATCAACTTGGTGCGCTCTATGAGCTGGAATGGGAGGATCGAGTTAAGGGAGAACAAGATGTAGATGTTGGACTTCATGGTGTACTTTTGGATGCAGGCAAGCGGGACGGCATTCCCATTGAGTAAATTTTAATCCAATCTCCCCACCCAATAGCGCGTCCAAGAGTTGGAGTTCGACATTTGGCTCGCGACAATGTCCAAAAGACCGTCAATAAAGTCGTTGATGGTCTGCAAGATTGGAACGTGGAAGTGCGTGCAAAAAGTGCAAGTGTCCTGGCTGCCTTTGTCCCACTGGCCGAACGAAATATCACTGGATATATGGGAAATCTTCTGCCTGCAATCTATCGAGTTCTTGCCGCTGACGATGCTTTGGTTGTGAAAGAGACCCTGAAGGCGACTGAAGTTTTGGGGAGATTTGTGGAGCCAGATTTATACTTGAATTTGCTTCTGTCCCATTCGACCATTAATCCAGACTCCTCGGTTACTTATACATTGGGATTAATAAGGACGCTGGGAAGTCTTTTGGCTGGTACTGCTCCAACCGCCATAACCAATGCTCATTGCATCATTGTTTCAAAGTTTTTGGCTGACAAGGAAATGTGTGGGAATGAAGGCGTGCCACTTTTGTTGGAAGTTGCAAACGTGGCCAAAGTTTTGGCTGGCAAAATGGCTGAGAATGCAGTCTCAGCTGGTAGTGGCATTGAAATCGGAGAGGAAGGATATCTACTATTCATTATCCTCATGACTCTTTTGAGTGCGAAAGGAGGAGACAAAGTTCCTGGATGGACCGAACTTATTTCGAAATCGGAATGGGCTTTGATGGACTTGGCCAAAGCTCATGGTTTCTCAAGCACCGAGCAATTATTTCCAGTATACTTTGAGCGATTCTTGAAGACTTACTTCTTCAGCAGCGTCAAGTCTTGGACCCGCTTCTCAACTACTGAGTTGAGAACCTTGGATACTTTTCTGAAGAGAAGTGGCTCTGTTGTTGGGAGCTACTTGGAACTGGTCTTGGATCTATTTAAGGAAGGTCTCAATGTGGAAAAAGAAATTGAAGTCAGGCAAAGGTGATTTCGTATAATCTTGCTGTTGTTTTGGACTATCGCTGACAGCATCTCTTCAGTTTACTCACAACGTTTTTGCATTTGTTGCAAGTGAATCCTACGCCACTCAACTCATCTGGAAGCCTGTCTCGCGCGTCGTCCGTGATTATAGAGTCCATCGTATTACCCGCTACTATTTGGAGGGCGGGTCGAAAGCTTGCACGGCTTCGGGGGCTTGGAATGCAAGTCTTGGCCAATATTCTGAATCCAGAGCACACAAAAGAAACAGGACAATTCTTGGGATACATTCCAAAATCTGTAATGAATTCCTTCCTGAAAGAAGACGGACAGTATTTGCCCGTCACAACCGCATGTATGGAGGAAGATGAATTGGAAACCCGAATGGTGGCTGTTCAATCCTTAAAGTGGTTTTTGGAAGGAGCTGTAGAATGCCAACTGGACTTTTTAGGTTGGTTGCAAGCAAACTGTTTTTCGTTGCAAAAAAAGAAGACGCTTATTTTTAAATTTTTTCCCAACAGCGCAACAGTTCAAAAACACTTATCCTGAACTCCTCAAACGCCTCGACGACGCAAATGATAATGTCCGGATCCTTGCTTGCTCCACTGTTATCAAACTAATCAAGGCTATCGAATTTTGGTACACCCAACACCCGGCCCAAGAAAACGGATTGAATGGTGCGTTAGTCAATGGCGTTTACATTGAAACTAGATTAGATGATGTTCATTGGGTTGAGCTTGTGAAGGGAACAGTGATTCATGTGGATGATGCAAATAACGCGGTTCAAGACAGTGCCGCAGAAGCTTTGCTGGCAGTTTGTCAGGCTGCTCCGAGAGATGTTGTGAAGGAGCAGTTGGAGGTTGCTAAAAAGCGATTTCGGAATGTTGCCAAATTGGATGCCATTTGTGAGAGTTTGATGTTGTTGTGAACTTGATGAGTGTGAGGCGTTTGGTCTGTTTATTTATTTAATTCCACTTTTTTTATATTTAAATCCCATTAAATGAGGTGTTGGTGCGTTGATATGTTCTGTTGCAGGGGCAACAACTTTATTTTTCCCCGACAATTCGAATAATAAAGTATTGGGTATTGCAACGCGTTAATTGAGGTTAATTGTCTGAAATTATTATAGATCGGTCGATACGCCAGCCCAAAAAAAAAAAAAAAAAAAAAAAAAAAAAAAAAAAAAAAAAACACTGTGATGGATGCAACGTCCCTTCGAGTCTGGACACGGATCGCAACTGCCACAAAACAAATCAATGCTATTCATTCGCAAATGCTTCAAACACTACTTTCGCTACATAACTTGAAACAGCAACTCACAGCCTCAGTCGCACTGTCTAAAACCCCAAACGAACTATTCAACTCAACGTCCATCGACAACAACGTGATATCGCTCCTCATAAAAACTCAGCTGCGCAAATCGCAAATGCTTTTGAATCTTCTCCAGAATGATCAAATGGACAAGTTGGAGCAAGCAGTCATTCAACTGCAAACGATTCGTCGGGAAGTTGTTTCGCTCGTGGCTTCATCTCCTCAAGACCAAGGATTAGTTTCTACGGCTGTGAATGTTGATTCTTTGGCTGGAATGTATGATGCTGAAGTGAGGGTTCTTCGAGTGTTGGTTTCTGAAGTTAAACTGGGGTCTGGCTATTCAGTGATAGAAGACGACGATGATGATGAAAAAAGTTCTGCTGGAGATGCATATATAACGATAGAAGGACTGATTGAGCGGTGGAAGACGTTGCGGGAAGTTGATTTGGTGTTTGAAGGGCAACTGATGGAAATAGCAAGGAATGCAGCTGAAGCAAACTCAGCAATAATATAGGAAAAAAAATAGATAGTTTAAGAACTGTATACAAATAGCCTGATGCAGTATGAATCTGTCGCGTTCATTGTCTGGTGAACTCAACACATCCCGTTTATCGGATTCGAGAGTCATCTCCTGTCTATACTTTCTCTGTCAGCAACCTGCTACGCGGGGGATTAGTGTTTTTTGGGTCAGACTTGTTTCTGATTTTCTTGTTTCATTCACCCTTGAAAAAAAATGGTCGTACGAAAGCCGTCTGTCATGCGCCTGATACAATGGCGAAGGCTGCGGTCACCAGTTGCATGCCTTGCCTTTGCTTCTCTGATATTGCTCACAATATGTAAGCTGCATTTGCGTTGGTTCCGCCTAGTCAGGGATATCTAACAAGGCAACAAAAAAGATCAATTTACATTCATGGATGCACACTATTCATCAGAGCATGATACACACAAAGTCAATGTGATTCCGGGAAACAGATTGATACCAAAGATCATCCATCAAAGCTGGAAAACAGATGAAGTACCTGACGTGCGTAAAAACAAAAATTTGAACTCTCTTCCGATGCTTTGCCAAACCCCCCCTTGTTCTTTCTGGAGTAATTGTATCTGTAACCGTGGACAATTCAGGATTGCAATCGATGGAACAAACTATTTGGATGCCGCTGGCCAACCCCAACACAATACATGAAACCTTGAAACGCTCTGTAACTAACCTACGCCCCCCTCCACCGACCCCCTGTCCCAAAACAGAAATACATCAACTGGACAAGAACGTGGCAACGGTTAAATCCTGACTACGAATATAAGCTATGGACGGACGCTGACAACCGAAATCTGATTGTGACCGACTATCCTTGGTTCCTCGAAACCTTTGATTCCTTCGAAGATCCGATTATGCGTGCCGATTCAAGTCGAGTGTTTTACATGCACAAGTATGGTGGAGTCTATGCGGATTTGGATTTTGAATGCTTGAAACCTTTGGGTAAGTGTGAAATCTTGCCTTTTTAACACTCGTTTAAACCGCTTCAAATAGACACTCTTCTAGCTTCACATCACGCTGTACTTGGCTCAATGTCGGTTGGAATGAATCTGTTCTTGTACGCACATAGTATTCCAAATGCATTCATGTCTTCGAAACCTGGACATCCAATGTGGATGCAGTGCGCGAAACGAATAATGTCGAACCGGAAGGGAAGCGTGGAGCAGATTACAGGTCCAGCCATGTTGTATCGATGTTACAAAAACTATGCCAAATCAAAAGTGGCAAAAGAGGAACCCGTTTATGTTGCGCCGCCAGGTAAAACAAAACACTTGAAAAAAGAAAGTAATTTGAATTGGCGAGTCCTAAACAAACGCTTGAACGCAGAATACATATTCCCATTCTCATGGACACAAGAGAAAACTAAAGGGCTTGTGGATGCCTGTTATGCTATGCGGTCGCATTCGTTAAACACTACGAAATGTTTGGATTATGTTGATCCAGAACGAAAGGCTTATGCAATCACTTATTGGGGTCATTCGTGGGCACCAGCCTACTGAATCACACTTTACCTCGCACTTCACAAACACACTTATTTACATATGCTTGGGCATAATAGAACTCCTGTAATTTATGAAATTCCACCTACTACCATTTCACCAAAATAGCTAATAACATATGAATGAAAACATAGCGAGTACTATTGCATCTTGAAAGAAATGCATTCGCTACTTTCGTTATTTGCCATGGAAACGCGCCTTTGCCAGTCTCATCTCCTTAGTCCTGTCACGTTAGAAGACACCATAACCCGTCAGTGCCGCCATAAAATTGAGTTAATCGTCGATACTAGTGTTTCCAGGCGAAACTTTCTTTTTCACGAAAAGTCTCAGGTTAGACCAGGTTGACTGAACCAGGTTAAAACCAGGTCAAAACCAGGTTCGAAACCAAGGTCAACACCAGGTTAACCTGGTCAGTCCAACTTTTTTTTTTCTTGCCTCAAATATTGATTCTCAACTATTGCTTTATTTTTTATTGGAAGAAACCATACCTGTACCTATACAGTCAGTTCACCGGCGATTCAATAAATCATCTGCCGAATCTCTTGACAATTCTCTCAGGAACCGCCACTCTTCCAATAATACCCAAACCACGGTGCATTCTTTGAACACCACAGGACGTGGTTTGTATAGTCATTGAAGGCTTGGTACAATACTTCAGCTTGGGCCGGATTCCCAGACTGGCCCTCGAAACTTGCCTTGATGGTGTCGTATTCGCTGCCGCTGTTGTATAGCTCCCATGCCAGATTGTATTTGGAGTCCATGAAAGTTTTGGTATCGCTAATGTGTTGGCAGTTGATGAATTTGGAGGACTGTGGGCATGACTTTCTTTGATTTGAGGCTCGTTCTAGACAGTTGAGACCAAAGGTGCTAGTTTTTTTCATGTGTTTGAATGAGGATTTCAGTGCCTCAAGTAAAAGAGAAAGGAAGGCCCTATTTACATTTTTCCACCTTTAGATGTCATCAACTGTACAAGAGACTTTGGTAACTCTCCAATCAGCTGGTTTTCAGCAATATTCAAAACTTCTAAGTTTTGTAATTGCTTCAAGGAATCCGGAATAGCTCCCGTAAACTTATTCCCGCTCAAATCCAAAGATTTCAATGCGGCAAATTGACCAATTGTCTCAGGAATAGGACCTGACAGCTCCTTCTTGGACAGATTTCTATGGGTATTTGAATAGCAGAATAAACATATTTTTTTTAGATTGTTTTAAACCGCGAAAACAACAAAGGCTACTTTACAGTAAGATTAAGTTGGACCTAGGAAAAGAAATTGAATGTATAAGGCATGGTATAAATGGCGGGGTTGAAATCAACAATGAATCTTATTTACGTGGGAGCGGAATCTCGCCTTCTATTAGCACAAGATCTCTTGTTTTTGGCAAGGCGGCAACTATTGCAATACGCTGGAAACTTGCCAACAAACCATCCACCATTCAATCCACAACAGAATGAAAAATAAAAACTGTACTCTGCTGTGTTGGGTGGATTCGTTTCGTATCGATCGCATAGGCTGTCGTAACATGTATTCATGTTGTTGGTTCGACTTGTTTGATCCCTATATTATATCGAAATTTAAAATATTAAAAATAGGAGGAGATGGGGCAGAATTGTATTTTTTTTACAGGCAGTCGATTCCTTGCGAGTTAGATACCACAGTTTACGATGACGACGCCTGATGCAGAAACTGTTGATGAAGACGGCGATTAAAGAGCTTGACGATGATGATTCTGACGGAGGAAACTGTTGAAGAAGACGCGATCGATGAGCTAAACGTAGATTGGGATGACGAAGAAGCCAATGCGCTGCTGGAAACGAAGCTGGATGCTACAACCGGGGTAATATCAATGTGTAGGTGTGTTTGGTACATATACCAGTGAATATAAATTATTAGTGCACGAACGCGTTTTTAAGACGATCAAAATAAACGGAAACTAAACTTGTCGGAGAATCCAAAGTTAGTTAGCTGTTGTTGTTTCAGGGGAGAAGGAGCTCCAACCCACAATGCTGTTGTTTCTGACAAACGAGCAATCAGCAGGTTGATCGAAATCAACCGTTGGAAACAACTGCACAAGCGCGACACAGTCTGGAATAGCTGTGGCTAACGCGCTATCGATCGCAGCAAGTGACACGATCAAGATCAAAGGGAGCAGCATTTTTTTGGGGTGACAATTCTGGAAATCTTTCGAGGAAAAACTGGCTTATAATTATGATAAGGCAGTCTAGCTATACATTTGTTATTAATTCTTGCCGGCTGTGATAGAGATGTATTCAATTGATACGCTCTTGCTGCCGGTAGTTGTGGTTAACTGTCTGTTACCAAGGAAAAAACCCAGGTGCAGATTAGTGAACACGCCTTCGATATTCAAAGAATGTTGGATTTTCCAAGGTTTTAAACACAACACTGTCCTTCTCTTATGATAACACACAATATCACTCTCTTTCATGCACTAAACCCTTCCCCATCAAACCCAACAAATCCACTCAACAAAAACACATGGAAATAACTCTTCTTTTCCACAGTGCTACACCAATTCCAAGCACTCGTCAGCCGCCCATCAATGCAACTCCCAGCACTGAAGAAATTATCCGCCCCACTTCCATCAAACGCGTGTCTAAAGAAATCACTCAAAATCAAAAGACGCAGTTGATTTGGACCGTCAAACGTGTCGTCAAAGTAACGCGAGATTCCCTCATTGTTGGCTGCAAGATCATCAATGCTTTCAATGCATCGTACGATGGGAAGTAAGATGCGATATATCTGCGTGTACTTGTCAATGAACATTAGAGCATTGGGCACGTTCTGTTGATATTCAGTAGAGATATTTAGTTTTTTTTTTTTTTTTTTTTTTTTTTTTTTTTTTTTATTTGGCACAAAATGTGTTTCCTTACCGTGTCTCCCATGTGAATGACCGAAGATCCCACCCAGTATCCAACCCGTTGTTGCGCCCTGTGAAGAATCGTGTGCATCAGTCTTGAGGTTTTTGGAGCAGCTATATGTGGATTTAGTTTCACTCCAAAAAAATATTCGTGCAGAAACTATTTACCCTGCATTCGGTTCAATCCTTGACCCGTATCTCTCAGTCTGTATGGATTGTTATCAGACAAGAGATCGTTTTCGGCCAATCCCCAAAGCATGAAACATATCTTGATATACAAGTTAGCGATTGGAGATTGTTGTGAAACGAATTAAACTACAAGTTATACCATGCATAATCTCGCGCCAGAGGGTAAGAGATTGTAAGACATAGTTGTACTGTTTTTCGTGACCGTGACTTAATCGAGCACCTTCTCGTCCTGCTTGGATGGCCAGTGAGAATGGTCCGTCAGGTTTTTCAGGGTTGAAATACTTTTTCAAGTACGAAATCATTTTATCGCAAGGGTCACTGTACGTAATGATAAGTTAAACAGAGTCGGTGAGAACAGCAAGTAACACAAACCGATTGGTCCTCAAAAACGCATGGTTATCACCAATACTATACAGACACTGTTTGATATCATCTGCCTTTCATTTTCGAGTTTGCGTAGCGTCTACCCGAGCATTTCAATCGCTTTTTCCTTGGCTTTAATTTCCTTCTGAATCTGGTGTCTGGAACCACCTCCGTCCTTGGAACCCAGAATCTCCTTGGTTGCTTGCACCACCAGATCATCACTCAATACTCCCAAAGCGCCTCCTTCTTCCAAGACATTGTACACAGTTCTGATTGGGCCGACAAGAGAAAAGGAGAGCATGTCTTTGACCTCGTCAATTTGACTGTCTTGGAGAATGTAAATCAATTTTCCGTAAACGTTTCGCATCTTCTCTGGATTCATGATCTTGTGGCGACGACCCAATTCAACTTTTAGGTTTTTTTTGTAGTAGTGAGACGTTAAAAATAGAAAAAAAAAGTATGACATGGGACACAAAGAAAAACTCACAAATATCTCTAAAAAACTCTTGATTGTCTTCAAAGTTTCGTTCCTTGAAGAGCTGTTGACCCGTCTTGTAATCGGCTGCTAACACAAGCCCAGAGATGATGGCACACAGTTCTTGGATCTGGGCGACTTGACGTTTCGATTTATTTGCATATGTGAGAATGTCGATTTTATCGGTATATTCAGAAACATTCAAAGCGGCCTAAGTGTCGAGTGTGGTTGAGTTGTTTAAACGGGCACAAACTTCTTTGAAGTGTGTATACCTCCAACAGTCTTAGAAACTTTCGCTCCTTCAAAGTCAGGCGGACAGGAATGAATTTTGCTCGCTCTAGGTACCAAGTCGCCAACTTTGACATCGCCTGTTGCAACGCCCTTCGCGGCATCTGTGCCTGTCAATGAAAGATCGTTGTTTTCCTTGCTCAAGCTCGAGCGGGCATCGACCATTTCTTCGTCTGAATCATCATCGCTGTCGGAGTCATCGTCGCTGTCGACTTGTTTATGTTTTTGCTGTTGTTGTTTGACAGAGTTGAGGACTTGCGAGAACTTTGAGGACTGTGAACGGATCCGTCAGCAAGTTCAACGGCCAGCTTAAAACACGGGATCCTCACCGCCGGCAGCGACAGGGCCGCTGCGTCTTTCGAAGCGGCAATGGCGTGGTGAGTGTGCAGCTTCCTGGAGCCCTTTCTGTGCTGAGCGGCGAAGCACACGTCGCAGAAGTCGTCGGCGCACTCGTTGCAGTGTAGGGTGTGTGGCTGGTCTAGGTTAGTTTAGTTTAGTTTGGGTAGTTTAGTTTGGGTAGTTGGATGCGAGTTGCAGTAGTTGGATGTGAGTTGACGCACCCTCGCACTCGACGCAGAAGCCCGCGCTGGCGCCGCCCGCCGCCGCCGCCGCCGCTTCGTCCTCGGCGCGCATTTCGTCCGCAAGCGTCGCTGCGCCGCCGGCGCCGTGCGGCGGCGGCGGCGGCTTTCCGTCGAGAATCGCGGCGAGCGACGACTTCATTTATTTTGTTTTTTGTTCTCTGTCTTCCCTTCCTTTATTGCGGCCATTCACATTCAGATCCCATGGCGCAACACGGACTGTGTCAATTGTTCCGTGGCGGTGGCGTCCATGTTGGCCCAACGCATTCGAACCCTGTCCAATAAAACTTTGTTTTTCACCAATGCCCTTCTGTAGCAAGCCGTTTGGCGCCTGGAACTCTGATAATGCGGACTTCAATGCATGCTTCGAAGACAGGTGAGGCCATATGATGGTGATGGTGGTTCGTCTGACACACCGGTGGCTAGTGTGATGGTGGCCTTTCCCAGCTGCTGCAGTGCTGATCTATGCGGCAATTCGTCTGATTTACCTGCGCACACAAGAGACAAAGTACGAGGAGCCTGCCAATGTATATATAAAGTACAATCAGTTGGTCACAAAGCTGTCTATTGTCGCCTGCAATCGTTTCTTTCGTTCCAACGGTTGCTGTGTTTGACACTACCGGCTCTGAAATACTGGCCGGTATATTGGTTCTGCTTGCATCCGTTGCGGCTGCGGTGGTCCTTCACTATGAGCACAGCAAGTTTCTGGCAGGCATCGCTGCCTCTAGTAGTCTATTGGACGGTTTCTGCTGTTATTTGGATTATCAGAATTCATACTCGATTCAATCAAGTAAGTTTTGTTGTGATATTTGCAGTTGAAGGATTGTGCTGATTCAATGGTTTGTTTGAAGAATCTCACTCAAACTCTGGTTTTCATGATCCAACTCCTGCTTAATCTTGCTTCAATTGGTTTGGAGTTCATGACGTATAAAGTTGCAATCGAGAAAGAAACAGATGCATCGAAGGCTTAATTTTTAATTTCAACCTCTCAGTTTTTGCTATGAATAAAAGAGGAGGCTGATTTGAAGTCTTAAAGCGAAAAGTGAGTACTCCTGAAAGTGATAGGAATGCATGAAGCGGCGCCGGGCGCCGCTGATCCAATCAAAAGCCAGGAAGAAATCGTGGATTATTTTTGATTTCGAATGATCCCGTTGCATTCCGGCCTTTTCAAGCCGTTAAAAATTTCTTCTGCCCATGACCATGACACCATACTGTCCAACTGGTTTTAGCCTCTGGGACACATCATCGGCTGCTGACTTCAATCAATGCTTTGAAGAAAGGTATTTGCTCTGCATGAAATCTAAGCTGTCATTCTCATCCGCCTGTTTCAGCATCCTATCTGTTGTACCAAGTGCTGCTGTCATAGTCTTTGCCGCTATTCGGCTGTACTATCTTCGCAATAAGCAAACAAAGTACTTGCTGCATCAACGGCATATTACTGCCAATCGTATCGTATCCTGGTTGTCAGTTGTCGCTGCTCTTGTTGCTGTTATCCTGAGTGCAGCTGTGTATGATTCCTATGGTTCCGAGATTCTGGCTGGAGTATTTACGTTGCTAGCATCTGTTGCTGCTGCCGTCGTACTTCATGTGGAGCACACCAAGCTGTTGCGGGCATCTACTGGGCTTCTGGTTTATTGGCTTGTTGCAATCATTGTCTGGATTATCCGACTTCGCACTCTTTTCAACAAAGTGAGATCTGTTCTTTTTTTTCTTTCTTTTCTTGCTTCCCAGGCTTTATTGAACTTAAACAAACTGTAGAATCGAGGAAACACAGCAATTTTTATCATCCAACTCTGCCTAAACGTCATCTCGTTCATTTTGGAAAACCTGACTCACGCGCAAGATCCAGCCACAGGCGATAAAGCTCGACCCACTCCACTGGGATCCAACGTGAATGTGTTTGCACGTGTGACATATTGGTACATGCAGCCTCTCCTCGTCAGAGGACAAAAGCAAGAGCTCACGCTGGACGATCTGTGGCGTCCCGACAAGAGTCAATCCAGTGCCGAAATTCATGGCAAGTTTGATAAGCAATGGAAGGCGGAGATTCAACGAGGCCACAAGACTGGCAAGAAGCCATGGTTAATGCGTGCTCTATTGAAGGCGTTTTACCCGGCCCTTGTTGTTGGGTTCGCGGAATATTGTATTAGTTTCGCGTGTACTTTTGTTGAGCCCATGCTTCTGCAGAGCATTCTTTTGTTTATTGGGGAACCAGAGTCGCCGGCTTACATTGGATATGCGATTGCAGTTGGAATTTGGCTGAATGCATTATTGAATGTTCTGATGGGGGTTCAAATGTGGATCTCAGCCATGAGTGTTGGGTGAGTTTATTTGTTGTACTGTACGAGAGGTAAACATTTGAGTTCTCATCCTACCTACGACATTCCAGATTCCAAATTCGCTCGTCTCTCTGCAGCGCTATATTCCGAAAATCCATGAATCTCACCAACACGTCGAGACAAGCCACATCAACGGGACAAATCAACAACATGATGGCCGCAGACACCAACCATATCCAATGGTTCATAACAATGATCTATAACCCGATTGGAATCCCCGTTAAAATCGCGTTGGCAATCTACCTCCTTTGGCAACAACTTGGCGTTGCCTGTCTCGGTGGTCTTGCAGTCATTATTCCTCGCGTTTCCACTTCAAGCAATCATTGGAAAGCACATGCGTAATCGATTTGACGTCAAGCAAGCGCGTGGAGACACTCGTATCGAAATCGTGAATGAATCTCTGACCAGTATAAAACTCTTGAAACTATACGGATGGGACATGTTGTTCCATAAGCGAGTAACTGATGCGAGAGATCTCGAATTGAGCAGTATCAAATCCATTGGTGTATTAAAGAGTGTCAATTCTCTGGTGGGCACTGTGACTCCACTGTTTGTCTCGTTGGTCAGTTTCGCGATTTATTCGGCAATCAATGAATGGGACGGATCAAGTTCTTACAGCGAGTCGGATTTTCGTTTCCTTGTCCTTGTTTAATATTTTGTCGGAGCCGATTGGGGCGATTGGGTATTTGTTCTCGGGTGGATCTGCCGGCTTTGATTTCTTTGAATCGTATGCAGGAGGTAAATGTTTTTTTTTTCAGTGCACTTTTATATTGACGTTTTTGCATAATAGTTCCTGTTGCTCGAGGAATTGGATTCCTCCAACGTCCACAATGAGTTATCAAAAACTGGAGATGTGATTACAATTGACAAAGGTTCATTTAAATGGGACAAGGACGCGACTGAGCCGATTCTCGAGAATATCAACTTGGTAAGAGAGGAGAGAGACAAAATAATTAAACTCTGCTTATCAAATGTTAATTTTTTATTTTTTATTTTGGAAATCAGGCAATTCCTAAAGGCTCTCTAG
The DNA here is from genome assembly GCA_025765595.1 of Obelidium mucronatum. Taxonomy (NCBI): domain Eukaryota; kingdom Fungi; phylum Chytridiomycota; class Chytridiomycetes; order Chytridiales; family Chytriomycetaceae; genus Obelidium; species Obelidium mucronatum. Next base: position 306,749 of record JAIVFH010000005.1, on the reverse strand, counting down.
CCGCTGTTATCGGACGCGTCGGTGTCGGAAAGAGCTCTCTTCTCTCCGCCTTACTTGGTGAAATGCAAAAACTAAACGGTACCGTTCGCGTATCTGGAACTGTGGCCTATGTCAGCCAGCAGGCCTGGATCGAGAATGCAACTGTCCGTGACAACATCTTGTTTGGCTCCGAATACGACCCAGTCAAATTCGACGCCGTCATTGAAGCATGCGCATTGCGAAATGATTTGAAGCTTTTGGTTGCAGGCGATCTGACTGAGATTGGAGAGAAGGGTGTGAATTTGTCGGGAGGCCAGAAACAGCGTATGGCGTTGGCAAGAGCAGTTTACAACGATGCTGAGATCTACTTGCTGGTATCATCCTTCTTTTTTATTTTTTATGATAATTATGGAAATCTTCAGCTGACTTTTTTTTTTTTTTCTTAAATAATAACAGGACGATGTTCTCTCGGCCGTGGATGCTCATGTTGATAAACACATTTTCGACAATGTAATCGGCCCACAAGGTTTACTCAAAGACAAAACGCGTGTCTTGGTAACACACGGAGTTCACCATTTGCCAGTATGCGACAAGATTATTGTCATCAAAGACAAGACCATCGAACAGCAAGGCGGTTACACAGAGCTGATGGCGCAAGAGGCCGGAATTTTCAGAGCCTTGATTGATGAATTCGCGCATGATGTTGTATTGGAAGCCCACGAAGAAAACTTCGTTACGCCATCTGTCGCTTTGGAAACCAAGGAAACAGCAGCTCAAGAGAAGGAAGAATCAACGAAAAAAGAAGAAGGGGCTCTAATGACCAAAGAAGATGCCGGGAAGGGATTGGCTAAATCATCTGTATTTGTGGCGTATTCGAAAGCTGCGGGTGTGATTTGGGTCGTCATTTCGTTTGTCTTTCTTTTCAGCGCACAAGCGGCCACGGTCGGTACCGGGTATATGGTTGGACCATTGGTCATCAAAGACGTTAAGTGCGGAATCTGGGAACCCGAGTGGATTTTATTTGGGGATTTATGCTGCTATCGTGTTTGTTGCATCTTCTCTCACGTTGTTGACGAATTTGACCATGTATGTCAAAGTGGGCCAGAATGCAGCAAAGGTAATATTGACTTTGATTTGGATTTGTCACAAATGATATTGATGCGCCCTTATTCAATTTATGTAGGTTATGCATTCCAAGATGTTGAGTGGAGTAATGCGTTCACCAATGTCATTTTTCGATACCAATCCTTTGGGAAGGTAATTAATGCTCATTTGTTTTGACACATTTTAACCAATTATGTCTCGTTAGAATCACAAATCGATTTGTTGGAGATATTCAAATTGTCGATGAAAGTTTGGTTGAAACCTACGTTGGATTTTTGAGCTATGTTGTTCAATCAGTCTCGACAATCATTGTTATTTGCTCAGTGACACCATTGTTTCTCACCTTGATTCTCCCGCTATTTGTCGTCTACTACTACATCCAGTTCTACTACCTAAAAACAGCCCAAGCCATCCAGCGAGTCTCCCGTCTTACAAACTCTCCCGTTTACGCCTTGGCCAATACATCTTTCACTGGTATCAGCACGTTAAGAGCTTTCGGGAAGACTGAAAAGTACGTGGCTCAAAACAATATCTTGCAAGACGATATGCAAACCAGTTTCCTGTGCCAAATGACGTGCAACAAGTGGCTTCAATTCCGACTCGAGTGCATCGGAGCCTGTATCAGTTTCGGTGCTGCCATCTTTGCAGTTGTTCAGCGCAATCGTAATTAGCCCTGGTAGCGCAGGATTATCTCTTGGTTACGCAATGCAAATTACTCAGTACCTTTACCATACCATGCGCATGTTTGGTCAAGTACAGAACAGTGGGGTTTCCTTGGAGAGAATTTTCGAATATTTTGATTTGCCAAGCGAGGCGCCGCAGTTTACGGATCGCAATGGAAAACCTGTGAATGATTGGCTTGGTAGTGATAAAGCAGATCGCGATGATTTTACAAATTGGCCAAGCGAGGGGCGAGTTGTGTTCAAGGATTTGAAAATGCGATACCGCGAAGGGACTCCCTTGATTTTGAATGGTATTTCGGTTGCATTGAAGGGTGGGGAGAAGGTGGGTATCGTTGGGAGAACTGGAGCGGGGAAGAGTAGTTTGTCCGTTGCCCTGTTCCGATTGTCGGAGGCGGAATCAGGGTCGATTGAGGTTGATGGAATTGATATCTCCAGAATCGGATTGAACACGTTGAGAACGCGGTTGACCATTATTCCTCAAGAACCAGTCCTGTTTGGTGCCTCTGTTCGTGACAACATTGATCCTAGCCATCAATTTTCAGATGAGGCGATTTGGCGTGCACTAGAAGCTGCTCACTTGAAGGATCGCTTCGGGGGCCACGAAGAGGGACTGGAGCAAAAGGTTAAGTCTGGTGGTGAGAATTTGAGTATCGGTGAGAGGCAACTGTTTTGCTTGGCTCGTGCTTTACTGCGGAATACCAAAGTTCTTATTCTCGGTAATGCTCTGGACTATTTAAAAAGTTGTTATCAGGTAGCTGAACTTTTGTTGTAGACGAAGCCTCTTCTGGAATTGATTTGGAGACAGATGCATTAATTCAAGCAACTATTCGACGCGAGTTCAAGGAAGCCACGGTGCTGACTATTGCGCACCGTATTCAAACAATTATGGATAGCGATAAAATCTTGGTTTTGAATGCAGGAACTGTGGAAGAGTTTGAGTCTCCACAGACTCTCTTGGCAAATCCCGAATCTGCCTTTTCTAAACTTGCTGCCGCAGCTGGTGTGAAAGAGAAATAAATTCTATTATTATATTTGCATAATTTGATATTCTGACAGAAGTGGAATATTTGGGGCGATGACTACGCCAAACAAAACAGGCACATCGCGTAAGACCGCCTCCATCTTCGCCTCTATAGATGCATGACTATTAACTTTTTTAGAACGCGAGCTGAGTGATTTTGTTTCCTATCTGCTGGATGGCTCTGGCGTTGAGAATGTAGTGGACCTCCAGCGCCTTCGACGGGAGCTTGAGGATGAGGCCTCGAACGGTTTGGCACCCTCGCGTAGACTTCTTCCGCCGCTAAGCACCACCGCCCCGCACAGCGACGGCCACCACCGCCAGCTTCGGCCACCGCGCCGCCTCGCGCTCCGTGTCGCCCGCGCCGTCGGTCAGTCGCCGCCGCCGCCCCCGCATTACTAAGCGCACGTTACACCACAGACTCTGACGCGGCATCGCTCGGCGCTGCTCGCGTCGCCAGGCCGATGCGTCGACGCCAGTGCAGCGGAAAGCCAACGTCGCGGTCGTCGTCGGCGCTGTTTGACCACCCGGCCCAGGAATGCCAGCCAATCAGATCAGGCCGCGGGGAACGCGCGAGGCCATAAGAGCGAGAGTTTCAGAGAATCTGAGCAGAGGGATTCGGGGCGGAAGGAAAGCACGCGACCCATGCAGTTAAGTATATCTGCAAGCCAGTTGCAACAACAAGTGCATCATCAGCCATCACGTCAAGCGTCTCTGCAGTTGCTTGATGAGTTCATCAAGCAGTCTGTACCAACCACCGCTGATAGTGAGAAGCTGGAAGTTTCTGAGAACGCGAATGCCATGAATTCCATGCACCATTATCCAGTCTCACCAATCGCGCCATCTTCACAGCATCGCAAAATGAGCGTGGGAAGTATCTCCAAATTGGACTGCTGTGCCAGAACGACGCGTCGCTGAGGAATTTTTGGGAAATGAAGACGATGAATCATTGATGCGAATTTACAAGGAATATCCCGCAGCTGCTTCAGGCAGGCAGAGCACGTATGCCAGCAGACATTGGGAATGACAGCCGGCGCGAGAGGGAATCAACAAGAGACTCTGTGAAGGTTATCTCAACAAAGAAATTCTCAACGAGAATCCAGAGCAGGGGATCGTATCCAGGACTGGGTTGCAGGGAATTCTCAAAGGCATAGCCGTAACTCAAGAGGATGTAATATTCACTTAAACATACTAGCGACCACGTTACTCATAAATTTTGTGATTCAATAGGATGCTGCAGAGCAAGTTTTTCAGTCCTGTTTGTCGGCGATTGGATATAATGGGGCTTCCATCACTTCAATTCCTCGCTGTTTTCCTCTACTGCAACTTCATCTCTACCAACGACAATTTCTGCTCAGAAACACCATATAGCTAGACTATTGAATACGCTTTTAGACGAATTGTCTCGAAAAACCGAAGATACCCAGAAGTTGTCAGAAAGAATTACCAATAGTTTAGAAGAACGTCAGAAATTAGAGGATCAAGTGCAACAATACGCAGACGATCTGAAGCGCGGTGAAAGCAAAGACTGGAAAATAATTCAAGAGCAGCAGGTTTGGGCAGAGTTTGTTTGTCGTCTTTTCTTAAGAATACCCCCCCCCCCCCCAAAAAACAGGATTCCTTGACAAGTGCTAGCTCCCAAATTGCTGTTCTAAGAAGTGATTTGGTTTCAGCTAAGCATGATGCTCAAGATGCGAAAGTTATTCAGGCGCAGCTCAAAAAGCGCCTAGCACAAGCTGAGATTGAAAAGTTGGAAGCTGTTTCGGAGCTGGAGACATTTAAAGCCAAAGTAGAGAAAACTCGAAAACAAAACGAGCAAAACTTTACTCGTATTGCAGAGACTGTGAACCGATACAAGACAGACGTGAGCAAGAGTGGTATCGATCGTTTAACTCTTGAAGTTATTGAGGTTTATGAATCCAAATTGGCGGATCTAAGGAAAGAAGTAAGCGAATTAAGGTGAGAAACTTTCTTTCGAGCAAGCAGCTGTGTCTGTTTTGTATCTGAAGCTTGGAAAAGAACCTTCAAACTTGCCAGCGCTGGAAACCAAACGCAGCAAACTGAACCTACAGATCTTACTGGCTCGTTTTCTCGCGCAAATCGAGTTGTTGATTTCGATCAAGAAATCCATTCGTTGGAAAGAAGTGGCTTCCCACAAACTCGACACTTTGCAAGACAGGGGCCTGACGGTGAAAACTACACCGTATCCGTGGACTCTACAAAAATGATTCACGCACAGCGTCTTTTAGAAGAGAAAGTTCGGGTGAGTTGTTTGATACTTGTGGAATTAACTGAGCACCGGCGGATTACTTCAGGACTTAGAAGATCGACTGGAATCCGCGCAAAAGAAAGGCACTGAAGCTATACAGCAAAGTGAGCTACTGCGTTTACAGCTACTGGAAAGTAAGCGTCCTGGCTGGGTGGAACAAGCCCGATCGGACATCAGTTAAGCATCTCCCATGCTTCCACCATCTTCTCAATATCGGAACCATTCACTCAACAGATACGGGATTATCAACTCGGGAGCTCATTCGAAGAGACAAGCAGTCTTGGAAAATGAAACTCTACCAAATCGATGCCATGAATCTCGATGAATGCCGAACAATGCTCAAAGTAAACATCAACTCTTTTTTAATCTTTTGAGTACTAATAAGTCAACTAACATATCCACAAATTAGAATGTATGTATCCACCTCGCCATTACAGATGTTCCATCACTGCTTCCAGGTCTGGCAGCAATAGACTCAACTCTACGACTTCTTCCACAACTCCAATCGTTCATTACTACAATCGATACCCTTGTTCATAAACACTATACACATCTTTTTGAAACCAATTCTGGTGGTGAAACGAACAGTAAGAATGGATCAACCCTGCAATCGCTTGCAAGTTCCACCAAGAAATTAAACGAGCTTACGGAAATTGTCGCAATGTGGGCACATGCTTCTCAAGAAGTCGAATCATTGCGAGATTTTAGGCAGACGATGCACCGGGCTTTGGGCGTTCGGGAGAGTGGAGGCTCACTTGCAGGATGCTTGGAGATTGTAGGAGGTTGAAAGAAAGGGTTTCAACATACAATGCCAATAGCGTCAGCAGGAGGTGCTAACTCTTCCAATATTCGGGATAATAGTGGTGAAGAGGTTGGATTGCAGAGATTTGTCGACGAGTTGTATCATTTGTTTGGGGTTAGAGACGGGGTTGGAAGTCTGCAGGTACTGCTTGATGTTTGCCGAGGTTTAAAGATTGCCGTTGAAGAAGGTGGCAATCGTTCTGGTCCTGGGTTAAGTGGAGAAGGAAAAGGTGAAATTAAAGGAATTGGAGGCATTTGGTTATCAAGTCCACAGTGTGCTGGGTATTCGAGTATCAAAGGGAAGTCTGGATAGCTGTCTGCAGCAATTGGATGATTTGATTCAGCGACTCGATAGCGGTGGCGCTGATGCAGCAGTTGATGGTTTTCTCGAGTCCGTTCATCGTGTTTTGGGAGTCAACAGAAAACCCGGCAGTTTGGATGATTGTTTGGCTGTAATACGGATATTGGTAGAAAAGGGGCGCACTTCTCCTCAGGTAGAGTTTTTTGTTTAAATATTCATGACTGAAAAATGTGTTGGCACAGGTTCAAAAGCAAAACTATGAGTTATACTCACGGCTGGTCGAGCATTTTATGGAACTTTTTGAAATCAAGACAGTGGATGAAGTCAACTCTGCTGTGAACGAGCTATATGTCATGTTCTCTGAGCGGAATGCAAGTAAGAACATTTGGCAACTCTGTTGCATTCTACAACTTAAATTATTCCAAAAGGTATTGCAAGATTGAGAAATTGTATTCGGAATACAAACTTAGTCAATGGTCCACTCGATACCCCTGCGCGGGTCCTTGCTGAAGCAGCTGATTTAATAGAAGCTCAAGCGAACAAGAAATCTTCTTTAGGACTTCGGTTTCAGGATACCGACAGAGCCAATCAAATGTACAATCGCAGCCTCCACAATCACAGCCAACACAAAATCAAGACATGTCTTTGGATCCATTTAATGACGAAGATTTTATGCAAGCAGTCACTGATGCGGCTAATTTCCAAAACGAGACCCTGGATCACAATCCCATTCCCTTAGACTGGGCAGTTGATGATGATGATATTGGTCCTCATCAGCAGCAGCAGCAAGAGTTGGATCAGGCGCGAAGTCGGGGAAGTGTCGGGGCTGGAGCTCCAAATCGGTCGTGGCAGGAAATCAGCTCCAGTATCAGGAATCTCACGAGTGGGTTGGGTGGAGTTGCTTGAAACAGAGGTTCAAAATATATCTGAACTTTTCAGCTTTTTTATTGGAACAATGCAATGCAAATGAAAGAGACGGATGTGTTGCTTTATGCTAAAAACGCCATAATAGCAGCCGAGACGAGTACTGAAAGCTTAGTTGCCGAGTTTTTCACGTTCGAAGGACTTTGGGCTGATTTTGAAGCGGTTCCGTAAATCATGGTCTGTTTGAAGAAAACTTAAAAACATGAATCATCAAAATACTAGAAGCAACGGCCTACCTCGTCTACGCGAACTTCACAAGCATTTGGCGCTTTCTTTCCACCAACTGGTTGAAGCTTATCCCAAGTAAACCGAATGGACTTGATGTCGTTCTTGAGTAGATCTGTTACTGGAGTGAACGCGTCAAATCTTGCTTCATCTTGAACTGTGCTGGTGAATGTGTAATCGGTGCCTTGTACAGCTTGAATGGGGTTTGAGTTTCCAAAGAGAGTTACGGTGACAATAGGGCTACGAGTAACACTGCCCTCCGGTTGACCGTCGAATGTGAAGGAGTGGTTGTCGTCGTATTGAATAGACATCTGGGGGACCTTTGAATACATAGTGGCTAATATAAATTGAAATTGTCTCACGTTATACACTGATTTGGGTCCCGAAGAAGTGAAATCGTATTGAATCCACTGTGTAGGGCACGGATTGGCACCACCCGAGGTTGCATCGACGGGCAAAGAAATCCATTGTGTGTCGTCCATTCCAGGTACGTCGTGGCCATCATCAACAGATTCCTGGGGCTTGCATAAGTTGGGTAGACATTTGGCTATTTAAACATATAGTTTAGAGAATGCAATTTTTTCTTTTGTCAAGCAGAATCGGATTTACCAGAAACGTTATCGAAACTTGAAGCAGTGACGTTACTGAAGATTGCAATGTTTGATACGGCAGTCAATGACATTATTTTATCTTTGATTTTTTAGATCACTTTTTCAAATGGGTCTTTGCCGTATTTAACTTTTTTTTTAAAGGAAAATTTTCATTACATCCGTCATTATGAATTTCACAAGCCCGAATAACAACCATGAAACATGAAAGCAACCTGATTTCACTTTCTTGGTTATTGAATTATTATTCATCGTCAAATAATGGACTTCTCTCCAGTCAGCATCGTTACTGCCTCTTCTCAAGATACTGTTTCAGGTGAGTGGTTTCCAGAAGATGTCAACTTTCTGGTCTGACAACCAACGACCAGATGCATGTATTCCAAACAAATGCAACCCCCGACAAACAACGATCAATGACGCTAGCGTCGATACTTCGGGCACTTTTTGGCAATCTAGTGCAGGTAAAGTCAAACGTTAAACAACTTTGAAATACTTAGACATAGCCCACACTTCTAGCTGGACAAGTGGGCACGAAGTGTCCCGAACAATACCTTCAGTATGATATGAGTTCAGCTGCGCCATCGGCTCTGACTAACGTGAGAAAAAAACCTATCTCCGATTAATGATAAACTTAACCCCTCCGTCCTGTCTTTTTTTAAGATGACAATCCTTTACGGAAATCAATCGTTTGTCTTTGATGGGCAAAAGGAAGGAACCGTCACTACCGGGCCCATTGTAACCATCACAACTGTGGGCTCAACAGCCCCAGTCACAGCAGTTGCTGGAAAAGATTACGTTTTTTCAAGCACTCATGTTTCCATGCCGAACGGGTCTCCTGCTCGTGTTGATACCTTCCTCCCATTGTCGAATTTGCTCAAGAATCAAGTACAGACTGTTCGGTTTACTTGGGATTCCCTGGTGTTGCAGAAACCTTTGAATATTTGCCAAATGAATGTCATGGAGGTGTGTGCTCAAAACCGAAAAAAAAAGTGTTGTGAATTTGTTGTTTGGCTGAGCGATTTTTTTAGACAAATATCTGGGGAGCTCCAAGTGCATCGGCTGTGGATTCTAGTGTGACTGTTGGTAGTAGTAGTAGCCCTGTTAGTGTGGCGGCCATTGTCGGGGCTGCCGTTGGAAGTTTGGTTTTGATATCTGTATCAGCAGCGATTTGCATTCACAGAAAGAACGTGGCTGCGAGAAAGAAGCGCGTTGATAAGTTTGTGGAGTTGGACGAGAGACAAGGATCACCATGATGTAATAGGGGGTTTTTGGTTTATTTTAAGCTGTTTTGTTGTGCATTTGTTGTTTCTGCATTGAATCACCGAAATAAATACATAGGGTGTATGATTCTTCAAATTAAGGTTAAAAAAATCTAAATCAATGTATTACAGATGATATTACTTTCAAAATATGCTCAAGTAGAAATATTCATTGAGCTGAAGTTACAGACAGTTTCCTGGAAGCAACTTCCTCCTTCAAGTACGGTTTTCCGCGCTCGACCAACAAGCTTGCATCCACCACAGACTCGTCCGTAATAATCGGAGTTTTGAATTCAAAGAATCTTGACACATGGTTATCCCCACCTCGAGCCGCCCTCAGCTTTCTATGCTCATCCTCAATATCACGCTTCAACTTTGTCGCCAAATTAAAGTCCTTGGCATGAATCGCTTCAGCCACTTTATGCCACAATTTCCGTGATTCATAATCCCCCATCTTTTCCAAAGGTGGTACAATCTTTTCATGAGTTTCAGACGCTTGCAAATCAAACAAGAGTCCTTCCTTCTTTGTAGAAGTCAGCTTTGCATATACTTTACCGTTCCATTGACCATGGATCGTTGCCAAAACATCTTTTTCAGGAACCTTTTTCAGCAAATCCTTGTAATAAGAGCTACTCGACTTTGGCGGCGGCGCACTAGCAGGATCGTATCGAAAGATTTTCCCCTCCACTGCAAATTTAGGCGCACCAAAATACGGCTCATCCTTATAATGGAGAACGCACATGAGCTTGGAAGCAGGACAAGTAACAGTCGTGATTTCAGAAACGGTGATGTATGGGTTTCCAGTGATCCAACCAGAGACGGAAGCCCATGGATAGGTGCAGTTGTATTCTTCATTGTGTTTTCCAAGAGTTATGTAGATTCCGTGGTTGTGTTCGCCAGCCCCGATTTTGATGGCTGTTCCGGTGAATTTGGCAGACACGTGGTCTACACCGCGAGCTGTGATACCTCCTTTGGCTGTCGTGGAGTAATGGAATGCCGAGATAGGAGGATTGTGTACAAGCTGTTCTGTGACACAGGAAATGGAGATGTGTTGGTCGGTAAGAGTAGCTTCATCCGTCAGAGTGGTAGTAGACAGAGTATTGGAGAGCTGAGACACTTCGTCGTGGAAAGTTGGCTCAGAGGTGTGGTGAGGGAACTTTCCAATCGCATTGGAAGATTTCTCCCAGGACTGGGTTGAAGGGCTTCCTAATTTGTGGGTTTTGCGCTTTCCATTTTGTGTCCTTCATCAGGAACCACCGAAGAACGTGAAGCATTCGTTCAGCGGGATCGTCCTGGGTCGGCCATTGAGACAAAATAATCTGGGCGATCGTTGTAATTCCAGAACTCGAGGTTTGAGCGCGGTTCCATCAGATTTGCGGGCAATGAAAGCCGGACTGAGGCAATGTCTTTAACCTGGGTATGAGTGAGTGTGTGCGTGCCCCAATTTAGTACTTTTGGCATTGGGGTTGCTGTCAAAATACGAACCCCGCCCATCTTCCGCAATAGACCCCACACGAAAGAGATCTTGGAAGTATTATCGTCCATGTTCACAGCTTCTGGCGCTTCATCGATTTTCGTCATTTTCTGAAGGTTTTTTTTTTCAACGCTGCGTGCGATTCTGTGGGCAGAAGCTACTTTTCAGATCGAGAAAAAATTGTCATTTCAAATCCTTGAAAACCATGTTCAATAATTAAATCCGTTATGTGTGAATTCATTGTTTCTGACTGAACAGTTCATAAACACGGGTATCACGCTATTGCAACTACATCTTTTTGGGACTGCGTTGAGGAGATAATAACTTACTCTGCATTAAGACATGTCAGATACCACCAACCATGTGAAAGAAGGACGACATGAAGAGGTTCAAGTACTCCAAGTTGGTCTTTACTGTTTTGTGTGCTCAAAACAAAATACGAAAAGAATTAAAATCACAACTCGACCATCGTTTCCCAAAACCCTTCCTCCACAACAATCTTCTCCGTCTCTGTGACACCACTTCCAAAACTTACAACGCGATACTCGCCAATCAATCCGCTTTCCTCAGTTCCAGTCGCGCAAATCTCCTTCACAACACTGCTCTGAATCCCGGGCACACCACATTTCGGAATCCAAATATTCGTATCTTTGAATCCACAAGCAGGATCTGCAAACACTTTATACAACTCATCCCAGTTTTCTTCCAAATTCGACGGATTCAAACCACCACCAACAGGTTGAGATGAACCAACTCGATTACCACCACTACCACTACCCACAGACTCATACTCAGCTACATTCGCAAGCCCAGGGAACAACCACTTGACCCAAGAATTCACCTTCACATCCGCCTCCAACGCAGCCGAGAACCAGCTCCCTTGCTCACTCGGCGTTACAACAGGTGATCCCTCAGATTCCATCAATCTTCTCAATGGAATCGCGTCAATCACTGCAACAAACTTTTGCGATTGACGGAACGCCCAGTACGTAAGAATCACGAGGGCAAGTGTCATGACAGCAATAGGGATGTTTTTGGATAGGATAAACAGAGACAGAATCATGAATTCCATCACAAAGAGACCCACAAACAAGTGGTTTGCAGCTGTAAACAGGTATCGACCTCCCGTTTCGCTTTCCTTCTTGATGACGTAAACGTATTGCATCATGTATCCGTACACGAACGGCGTACAGACCGAAATAAAGAGTTACAAAAACGAGGATCACGGGTGCAACGACGCAATAGACTAAACCGATGGCTACTGCGAGGCCGTGTACGGCCATGGCGTCGGCATATACCCAATTGGGTGGTTCGCGGGCCTTGAAAATGGAGCGAGGGGTTTTACCAAACAAAAACCCTAGAATTGGAGACAGAATCAATCGAACGAGTTGCAAGACTTCACCAGTTGGAGTTGTCTGTTAGTAAAAAATACATAAATTAGGGTTTCATAAAAAAAGCAGCAGCATCATATTTTCTCTTACAAAACCCTGAACAAGCAGATATAGCATAAAAAAATTGGCACTCTTTGGAATCGAAATCGCCAAGATATTCATTATGCTTGAAGGATTGTTTTCAATAGTCAGTGAAACTGGACAAGAGCGAACTTCCAATCACATTGACCGCAAACACATTGCACAATTGAAATCCATAGTATTGGGAAAAAACTTCAGTTTCTGTCTTGCTGGTAAGAGCAGAGCCGCCAAACACGGAGAGAATACGGAGAACGGGTGGGACAAGTGACAAGAGGACGGCAACAATAACGGGGGGCAAAATACCTCCAACCATTTTAGAAATAGTTGGATAATCGTTCAAGAAAGTCTGAAGTGCAGGAATGCGTTCTCCCAAACTGGTGAGATCAGTCCAAGAAAGCACAAAAGCAACTGTGGTTTTGAGATTTCAGCCGATGCAAAGGTCAGGTAAATTCAGGAATATTGTTACCCAAAGAACCCCAAAAGATGATCATAGCCACCATAATCACTTTGGTGATGAATCCGCGTCCTTGTCTGACGAAATAGTCACTATTGATGTTTTGCCAAATAACATCTTCAGGGTAAACGTGCGCGAATCTTTCGGCCATGACAACAGGTGCTTCAGTGGCAACAACTTTTGCAGCAAAATGAGCCATGAATGCATCTTTGAAAACAACAAATACAGTCCCAACAGAGGTTCCGTCTTTTGTTTGTCGGAAGATAAGCCATATTTCTCTCTCAGCTGCAACCCTTTTTTCTCCAGATCGCGAAATTGTCTGGCATGCTCTTGGATGGAATCCACCTTCTTTCCGAACACGGCAGGAGTCCTGTGCGTTGCTCGAAACTTGGTGCGAATAAACTCCGCATCTGCCAACGGCACGGATTCAGTTTTATGAGCTGGCACAACTTCTATGGCATGTTGAGTGGGTTCTATGGGAGTCAGTTCATCACTCATCAAACTTGAAGAAAGAGTACTCGAGTCAGACAAAACAAATTCGGCGGGGATAATTCCTCTTGTTCCTTCCGGAGTCATTGGCGCGCATCCAATGTTGAAATGTTTGGCGACTTTTGAGAAATATGTAGAGACGGATGATTCGAGAGCGTCTCTGACTTTCAACTGTTTCTTTGTAATGGCGGCGAGTTCGCGAGGGACCTTTTTCGGAATGACAACGGCTTCAACGCCCCATGGACACACGCGGTTGAATAGACCTGTTTCGGCGTCCCAATTTTTTGATTATCGTTCAGACACAGACAAATCAAAGACACATGATTGTAATGAAATCCTAACCAGTCAAAGCTTCAACGTTTCTCCAGTTTTGAGGAACATCTCTGATCATGAGAGTTCTTCCCGCCTGCCTCTGTGGCGCCCTTGTTGAGCAAAAAGTCTGCACGCAACTGAGCCGTCTTTGCCAGAATATAAAAGATGGCGTACAGCGAAGCAAAGACAACGTAGATGACGTAGATAAAGTGTGCCCACAGTTTCTGCTTATCGTCGACGTTGCTGAAGGACAGCAGATCCATTCCCGAGGCATTTGAGTTTGCGCCCGTGGCGTTAATCGGCAGCAGCACGGCCGCGGCGGGCAGGCCGATGGCCAGAAAGAGCACGGACAGCGTGCGCGCGTAGAAGAAGGCGCCGAATGCTGTTGCGTTGTTTGTGTTGGCGCCGCTTCAGTTCGCCGCAATCTCATGATTACTCGGCGCACAAAACCAACCGTCGCCGCCGATCGCCGCCGCCATATCGCCGTCCGCGCCGGCGAATGCGGCGCCAAGCCCGGCGAAGCGGCCGGCGCCGCGCCGCGCTTCGTACGTTGTGGGGAAGCGCGGGCGCAGCACCAGGAAGAGCACAAGGAACGCGAGCCCGAGGAGCCCGTTGAAGACAACTGCCGCCTGGAAGTTGCCGAGCGAGGCGGAGGCGTCGGCCATTTGCAGAATGTAAAAGTAAAAGTAAATAGAGAAAAGAAAAAAAACATCTTCGGCTACCCTGGGAGTATGCACACAAATAAATGCTTATGCTGTTGCACTGCACGCAGCGTTGCATATTATAGCTAAATCCAAGAAATAATAATCAAGGCAGGATAGAAGGAAGAAAAAACGATTGGTTGATGCCAACAATGACGTTCAACAAAATGCTCGCATTTGCTTCTCATCCTAGCACAGGCTGTCTCATCACTACAACCTGCAATAGCTCCGAACGATCACGAAAACTACAACTACTTTGCAATCAAGCTCACCTCGGACCACTGCTGATTCACTGCACCATCTCCACGCCCGAGCCGGTGCTGTCGCCGAGCAAGTAGATATGCATTACATTGGGCAGATCGGCGAGCTGAAGGGCTACTACCAAGTTGCAGCTATCAAAGAATGAAGTCAAAGAGAGAGCACAGCGGCGGCGGCGGCGAAGAAGGGCAACGACTCCAGTCATTGGCTGATTTAAGCGATCCAGAAACTGTACAGCAGGAACTGAATGAGCATCCAAGTGTGGGATGGTCGGAGCTCATGGTGCCTCGTGTGCTGTCAAGGCGAAGTCCTCCATCTCATCAAGACATTGCGAAGACCTTTGCGATTGAAGATCCTGAATTCAAGTATCAATGGCATCTTATTAACGACATTGAGGGTCAAAAGGGTAATGACCATAATGTGTCTGCAGCCTGGTCTCAAGGTGACGTGTAACAGGTTCTTGTGTTTCGTCAACTTATGCATCTCAAACACAGGTATATTTGGAAAGGGAAGCACTGTTTGTCTGGTCGACGATGGATTATATCATAATAGTACGGACCTCAAGGACAACTATGTGACTATTGTCTTATCTTCACTTTCTATTGGATACTTATTCTGAACTTACCCATTCTCCAACAACCCAGTTTGCTGAAGGGTCCTATGATTTTAATGATCATCTCGCTGATGCTGGACCAAAAGAAACATTAGATAGACACGGAACTCGATGTGCAGGAGAAATCGCAGCCGTCAAGAACAGTGTGTGCGGCGTTGGAATGGCCTACCAAGCCAAAGTATCTGCAGTTCGAATTCTAGGAAACAATGCAGTTTCTCAAGCGGACGAAGCAGCTGCAATTAATTACAAAATGCAAGACAACCATATTTATTCATGTAGTTGGGGACCCACTGATGACGGAAGAACGTTAGAGGCACCGTCTACACTTGTAGCGGAAGCGTTTGTGAATGGAATAACGAATGGGCGTGGAGGGACTTGGTTCCATTTTCGTATTCGCGTCTGGAAATGGTGGATTGAGTCAAGACAATTGCAACTTTGATGGATTCACGAATAGCATATACACGATTACTGTTAGTTCTGTGGATAGAAATAACGAGCATCCTGGATACAGTGAATGGTGCAGTGCCAACATGATTGTCATGTATAGCAGCTCTGATGTGAGACATGACGATGCGATTGTAAGTTTTGGTTTCCATATCTTATTCTGCATCTCTAAAAAAAAACTTCTGGTTCTTTCCAGGCTACTACAGATTGGTATCTTGGAGTGAAAGGTGATGTTTGCACCCGAAGTCATGGAGGTACATCAGCAGCAGCCCCCCTCGCCTCTGGAATGTACGCCTTGGTTCACTCCATTCGGTAAATATACAACGCTCAATTGCAAACCATTACTAAAACGATTTGATTGAACTCTTTCCTTCTTTCTCAAGTCCCGATCTCAACTGGAGAGACTTCCAACACCTCTCTGTCCGCACAGCCGTCCCCATCGACTTACAACACGCATCTTGGTTCAAAAACGCAGCCGGCAGAATGTACAGCCACGCCTACGGATACGGGAAACTGGACGCCTACCACATTCTCGAGCTCGCCAAAACCTGGAAAAGCGTTCCAAAACAAGTAAAACTCTCAACGGATATCAAATCCCCCGAAAGCGGAAGCGGTAGTCCCATCCCGCAAGAAACCGGTACCGACGTCCGAATCGCGTTCCCCATAACAACCGAAATGCTTTCCAAGGCCAATTTCGGAATTCTCGAACACGTTACTGTAACAGTCAATATCGAGCACGCATACCGTGGCGATGTGAATGTGGATTTAATCAGTCCAGCAGGAATCGTGAGTCAACTTGCGGTCAAGCGGTCCTATGACGGTGATTCCAGTGGGTTTCAGAATTGGACATTCATGTCGGTTGTTCATTGGGATGAGAATCCAAAAGGAACATGGCAAGTTGTTGTAAGTGATCATGATAATCTGGAGAAGAAGGGAGTGTTTAAGGATGCTATGATTACGTTTTATGGGTCCTTTGGAGGGAAAATTGATGATGATGGGAGCAAACAAGTTGTTAAGACTGTGTTGCCGATGACAGCAACCGGCATTGTAGGTGGGGTTGTAGAGAGTGGGGTTTCGAAAGTCAGCCCTGTACCACCAGCTCCCAGTAGCAACGAGGATGGTGGAAAAGTTTCTGTAATTGGTTGGGTGTTTGGAGGCTTGGGATTAATTGGTGCGTTTGGAGCTCTGGTTTGGTGTTTGACTCGCAAACGACAGAGGACTAGGCGAGAAATTGTGGAAGTTGACGGGCATGTATTTAAGCCATTACATGATGCAGATGAATATGACGGGGACTTTGAAATGGAAGAATAAAAAAAGACACGATAATTGGAGACATAGAACGAATTATTTTCATATCATACCCCCCCAAAAAAGAGTCAGAAAAGCTTAAACAGATTCCTGTTGGGTGTTGTCAAATAACAAATCGTCAACAAGGTATCCCCCCCTCCTAAGCTCCTCCAATTCTGCCTCACTCGGTCCTTCCAAATCCCCAAATTCATCGTCAGTGGCGTCATCCGCGCCATATTGATTTTCTTGGCCCAGCCGCTGAAACTCATACAGATCATCGTCTCCTTGATCCGCCATAAAATTCCTCCTTTGTTGCCAAGCTTGAAAGGCCTCCAATATTTCTTGTCGCTTTGTGTATGCAAAGTAACCGCCTCCACCCAAGACTCCCACCGTGAAGAGCAAACCAAAAAGAGTAGCCACAATCCCACCACTTTGAGTTGGCTTCTTTTCGAACCCACTGCCAACAGCAGTGTTATTTCCAGCATCACTTGAACCTGTCTCAACCGCTGGAACTATGCCAGGAGCCTGAACCCCCACAGCCGCCGTCGGGCCAACATCTCCTGGCCCCGAACCCACTACATCAGGCTTTTTTTTCACAGCGACAGCTTCACTCCCCCAAAACGTAATAACAGCATTCTCAAACTTCCCAACTTTATCCGGATTATCATAATCCCTCACAACAACCTGCCACGCACCCTCCACAACTTCATCCCAATGCGCCACACTCATAAACGTCCAATTCTTGAACCCGCCTTGATCTGTATCCGAATACCGCGTCACAGCCAAACGACTCACAACACCCGCAGGACTCACAAGATCCACATTCACATCCCCACGTTTGGCGTGTTCAATATTCACAGTCACAGTCACGTGTTCGAGTTTCCCGAATTTGGCTAGTTTGAGGTTCTCTTTTGTGACTGTGTGTGAGACGCGTACGTCTTTGCCCTTTTCTTGTGGGATGGCGGATGTGGTGGTGGGGGATAGGAGTGGGGTTTGGAAGGATACGTGGGGTGGGACGGTTGTCCAAGTTTTGGCGATTTCGAGGATGCGGTAGGCGTCGAGTTTGCCGTATCCAAAGTCGTGGCTGTAAGGGCGGCCTGCTTGGGTTTTTAGCCAGGAGGGGTCTCCTTTGTTGATTGGGACTGCGCTGCGGACTGTAATGTGTTGGAAGTCGCGCCATGTCAAGTCAGGGCTAAAAAATTTTAACAAGAAAATTGATGGGTTAATTTTTTTTTTTTCTTGTTGGGCGCTTGTCTTTTTTCTTTGGATATTACCGGATAGAATGAACGAGGGCGTATATTCCAGAGGCGAGAGGTGCTGCTGCTGACGTTCCACCATGAGCTTTGGTGCACAGGTCCCCGTTGAAGCCTTGTTGCCAGTCGGTGGTGGCCTAAAAACACTGGGAATCAGTAAAAATGAAAAGAATAAAAAAAGCATCAACCCACAATCACTTACAATCGCGTCATCGTGCCGAATACTGGCACTACTATACATGACAATCATATTCGCGCTACAAGACTCGCTATAATCCGGATGCCTATTCATTCGGTCGATAGCGCTCACGGTGATTGTATAAATACTGTTTGTGTATCCGTCAAAGTTGCAATTGTCCCCCGATGCGCCTCCGTTTCCTGAAGCAAAGACGTAGATGGAGCCTAACCCCTTACGCCCGTTATGAACGCCATTCAAAACTGCTGCAGTTACGATTTCTGGTGGTGCTTCCATTGTGGCCCCGTTATCGGTGGGGCCCCAACTGCATGAATAAATATGATTCTCTTGCATTTTGTAATTGATGGACGCGGCCTCATCGGCCTCCGTTAACGCGCCACCAAGAATTCGAACAGCTTGATTCAATCCAAAAAAAACCATTAATGTTAAAACGCGTAATCTAATTGGAAAGGAGTTGTTGTTGGAGTGTTTGTACCTGAGACTTTGGCTTCATATGCAATTCCTACACCGCAAACGTTATTTTTCACGGCAGCGACTTCACCCGCGCATCGCGTTCCATGCCTGTCTTCCCATGATTTGGGACTAGGATCAGATGTGTGAGCATTGTAGTCGTAAGACCCTTCTGCAAACTTTCATAAGACGCAGTTTAGGATCAACCAGGGCTGAAAGAAGACAAAATTATTGAGCATTACATAGTTGGCTTTTAGATCGTTGCTAGTCATATCCAGTCCGTCATCCACAAAGCATACGACAGATCCTTTCCCAAAGTTGCCTAGCAAAGCAGTTTTAATAATCAAAGTAAGAGAGGGCGCCCACAAACCGAACCTTGAGCCCATGCAGCGGTAATGTTGTGATCGTTTCCTTCCTGACCGGGAGTTTCATTGATCAGATGCCATTGGTTGACAAACTCAGGATCGTGGATCCCAAACTCCTTGCGCGCTTCCTCTGCCTTCATCCGCCGCGAAACATGCCCAATGACCGATCCAGTATCATAATTCTCGGAAACAGAGCCCCTCTTCACTAGTCGATGTGTTGGCACCTGCTGTTTCACCCATTTGACGTGTTCATGTTTGGATAACTCGCGAGTCAGTTCGATGACATCCGTCTCGCTCTTTGGAACAGCCACTTGGAAATAATCCGATAGTTCACCGACTGGCCCTAGGAAGTGTGCGCCCGTTGCTGCAGCGACTTGTTCAGCACGCGAGTGAAGTTCCCGTCGCCCGATTTGAGAGTATTTGTGGTCGCTAGTAGGCGGATGCAGTTGATAGGCAACGTAGTGATAGTTTATATGGTCATTGGGCGGCGGGGGTGGCGAGTGTTGGTGCTGGCGGCAGCAGGAGAAGGGCAAGGATTTGGAGGAGCATTTGTCGAGAAGCATCAAGCAAGTTACACGCTGGCATCTATACAATCAAGACATCGCAAATTCAATGCAATTCAATTATTGAATGAAGGGTGCAGTCTTGGGATCAACCACACATCTGACTTCTAAACACAAGGTACAATTGGATCGCTTTAGTGATTTCTTTCAAGTTATTCTTGCGGAATACTTTGTATTTCGTTTGTGGTAGAAGCAGTTCCCAGACTGGTATCACTGATACAGAATCACGACTTCAAAAACAAAATTTCATCCCGAAGTGACAACAGACACTCTCGATTAAAAAGATGTTTGGCCGCAAGCAGAAGCAGCGCCTTTCGCACGAGCCGGCGCCGCCGCCGCCGCCGCCCGCGCCGGTCAATGCGTCGCTGCGGCTGACGCTCGCCAGCGCCGGCGCCGTGGCGCTGTCGTTTTGTGTAACGGCGTTTCTTGCGCTGGCGCCGTTTGCGGCGGCGCCGGGCGTTGCGTCGCTCGGCTTGATCGCCATCGAGTCCGCAGCGCCGAAGCCGGCGGACGGCGTGCTGGCCGCTGTGCTGACCGTGTGGGTGCGTCTCGCTAAACAAGGCGGCAACAAGCACAACCTATACTAACGACTCGTTCTTCCGAAGGGATACTGCTCGACTACCGTCGATGGCACTCAGACCTGCTATCCTGCCACTGACCTCAAAACGATCGGAAACAACAGTTACAACTTCCAATTTGCACCAGAGCCACTGTCAAATCTCTCCAGCAAGCAATTCACTGTATCTCAAACCCTCGATACGATTCCATACAAAACGATTCCGCTGCTGATTTTCGCTCTTCCCACCGTCACAATCTTTCTGGGCATTGCATTGATCAGTTCATTGGCCACGCTGCTCTTTTTCTTTGCCCGCAACTTTTCCCATGCATGGGTTGTCTGTGCCAAATTCACTAGTACCGTCTGTTTAATCAGTTGGATTGTCTTGCTTGTTTGCTGTGTTGGTTCTGGAATTGCTGCAAGCGGGCTTGTAGCTTTCCTTGCCAATTTCCAGTTGAGTACCTCCCCTCTCTTGTTTTGTCTTTTTTTGCAAATCTGACTCAAAACCTTATCTATACTTCTTTCTTTTTCTTTTTATCCTTACAGGGGCATCACTGCATCGCAGAGTCCAGCTGGTCTGGCGCTTATGGTGACTGCATTGATTGCAGACACGGCTGCAATGGTCTTGAGTACTTGGTCCTGTATGAATGCGAAAAAGTATGATGAGTTTCTGGATGAAAAGGACCAGTATGAGATGGAGATGGCTGCTGCTCCTCGATACAACGACGATCGCTCGTTGGGTCGTCAAGGCACTGGGAAAAAGAAGCGGAATTCGTGGGAGGAGCCTCCTCCTTCAAGACAGAGAAGAGATGATGATCGTGGCGATAGAAGAGGTGGTGGTGGTGGTGGAAATCGTGGGGGAAACAACAGATGTGGTGGTGGCGGAGGTGACCGACGTAGAAAAGACCGAACAAGCTACTACAACGACAATCGATGGAGTCGCAGGAACTCGTACCAAGACATTGAATCCGGCAACAATAATTCATATCAAGCAAAGAGTGTTGGCAAGGATGCTGGTGCTGGTGCAGCTCCTGCTGCTGAAAAGTCTGACTGGGGAATTTTGCGAACCGTGAATGGAGTTGCTGGAGGTGTCTACGGGTATTTTGCAGGTCCCGCCAAACCTGAACCCGAGCCTGAAAAGCCGAAAGGAAATGCCATCAAGAATGCGTCGTCATCTAAGAAGAGAGGCGGCGATAGAAGCCCAGATAGATCAAGACGGTCAAGCCCACACAGACCAAACAACAGTAGCCGCAGCAAAAGTCGGGGTCGAAACGGTTCACCAGATCGTCGTAGACGTTAAAAAAAAGAAATTTCGCCTATCGTTTTTCCATTGTCTTTTCTATTCAAGTGGGTTGTCTTTTATTTTGATAGTAGATGGACACCCCTCCCAAATTATACCACCACCGATCCCTTTGATTCGAAACTTTCAACCGAAGTTTAATTAAAAATGGAAATTGTACTTCATCTTGTTGTGTTGACAGTGATGTCTGGTTGTTTCAAAAAGTCCCAAACTGAATTGAATCGGGTTAGAACAAATAACAATACAATCAAACAGCAGTATCCAAATATAAAACTTACGATTATTATCGGCATCGCCATGTTTTAAAGTGGTGAGTCAAAAAACGGGAAGTATCCAGTCGCGTGACTGGGACCTTCTTATAAAAACGAAGACAGGAGAAAACCAATTAAAATTCATTAGAATGGACCACTTTCCCGTGTCAATGATAGTCTATATTCTTCAACTGCAACAACAATAAAACCATTTCAAGCAAACACGGTCCCTTGTATTGGTAAATGTACCGAAGTATTGTGTTGGCACAGCTCGTTGCCATGGGCCATTTGCAAATGCTGTATCGACACCTGCAAACACACCCACACACTTACAGTTAACATTTTTCAATTCAAATCCAATCAATTCCATGACACTCCATCCGGGAAACCATATTGGGGACACTTGATAATTATACGTTTGCCATTTGTTCAGAAGGAGATTTACTGACAAATAATTATGGAATAACTCTCATAAAATCATAATATGCAAAAGAAAATTTAAAAAAAGGGGGGGGGGGGGGGGGGGGGGGGGGGGGGGGGAGGTGGGGAGGGAAAGGAACGCATCTAAGCTTTCTTTGCTCTGAAAAACTGTCCCGCTTTGCCAATAACTGCACCAAAAGTTTCCACATCATGAACAGTTGCGCTCTTGATCCAACCAGGCAGCTTTTCTCGCACTCTTTTTCCTGTGAACCGTTTATCCAACAAGAAGATTGCCGCATAATCATCTTTGTGACGAATGGCGCGACCTGAAACCCAGCAAGTGCGGAGAAAAAGAAAAGATTAGGGATTATGTATGGAATTTTTATCGGGTCGCATCCATTCAAACCTATGGATTGATTCAATGCTCGCATACACAAGTTCTCATAATATTCGCTAGACGTGATTCCCTGAAAAAGAAATCAAAAAAATTAAAATTAAAATTAAAAAAAAAATAAAGAAGATATTTCAAACTCAACTGATGCTGCCGCTCTAGAGTCGATAAATCTCATTTTTTCCTGTAGCTCTGGAGAAGTTTTGCTTGGAAAGGGTAGGCCCACCATGATAACACCTCGAGCCATTTCATCGGCAAAGTTGCTGTAAATCACCGATAAAATCCATAAGAAACCAAAAGCGAAAAAGATATATCACTCACATCCCTTCGCTCATTTTACCACCAACGACACAAAACAAAATCGATCCTGTCCTCTATCGGTAAAAAAAAAATGAATAAGTAAGACAGAATGCGAGTTTCTATGCTTACCTTGCCACTAGGATTACCCTTGTTGGGATTAGCAATGGCTTCTGAATACTGGGCCAAACAAACGTCTACTGCACGCGCGTTGCGGGGTTCAAAAAAGACCTTTTGTTACCAGGAAATGATTATGTACAAAAAGTCCTTTTTTAAAAAAAATGGTAAAACCACAACTAACCGTCTTTTTAGTTTCAATCTTTCCCAATACACCATTAGCCTTCCACTTCGAACAGACATAATCCATGTATGAATAAGAGACGAAAAAGCAAACAACCCCATGCGGTATAACTGTAGCGAGGGAAAAAACTGAATTTCCAAGCTCTGTGATCTGTGGACAGAACCAAAAATGAAACCTTTTTAATAAGTTACCATCAACGCAGCTTTTTTTTGATTCGAGGACTCAACTAAATCATCATTCATTCTCGTCTCATACCGAAAATCGAGCGGCTTGCTGCTGGGACCCACAGGTACAGCCACAGTCAAGATTGAAGACGGTGGAACGATATGACCACACGAAAACATGTCAATCTGGGTCTCTGGAAGGAAATCAAGCAGCTGACTTTTGAATTCAGACATGGGTTCCATTGTTCCTCCTGCAAGAATCACGCTTCGGGCCTCAGCAACGATTTCTTGGAATACATCGGTGGGGCTCAGAAGGAGGTATTTGAAATGCGTGTTTTGCGGTAGGTCTAAAAAAAACAATGTGTACAAAAATTTTGTTGGAACCCTGATCGTAGGGAATTGGGTGTTTTGCGTACCACCAGTTACGATTCCAATACGCCCGTTAATGCTGACATTCAACAGAGATTGTATAAACGTTTGAAATTGTTGTAAGGCTGGTATGTGTCTCGCTACAAAGATGTCTGGAAGAGTAGGAAACTTAGAAGAAGAAAAAAAAAAACATTGACGCTTCTCTATCTGATTACCATCATTGGAGACAGTAGCTTCTGCCACCTTTACTTTCTCAGTAAATCCTTGAACCTTCAACGCCAATTTAGAAGACTCCAAATAGCTGCAAATCTTGAAAAGATTGATGTGATCAACGCGAAGGTCATTAACAAAGTCACTACTCGATTTAAATGGCGCTTGTTGCTGTTGTTGCTTGGATTTAAAGCCTTCTTTAGGATTTGGGGGTGCGGATTTGTTGGTTTCTTCAAGCTGCAGCTGGAGAGCCGTTAGGAGAATCAGAATCTGTTTGATGTAGACAACATTTTTTCCCTTGAGTCGATTGGAGTACTTTTTATGGTAGGATTCCAGTTGGAACTGGGCACGCTGGATTTGATGTAGTTCGAGTGTCACACTGTAAATAGATGTGATTGTATCGATAATATTGTGGGCCTCATCTGAGAAATGAGATGAATTTGTCGTAGTGTTTTGGGGGGTTTTGAGGAATACAGATAATTTACCAAAAATAACAATATTTCCCTTGAGTTTGATACCAAGAGATTCTCTCGTGGACTTCTGGAGCATCATATTATACGGCAGAGTAACAATTTGTGAGCTTGGGAGAGAATTTCGGGATCCATAATAGGAACAGACGCCTGTTGCCTTCCCAAGTGCCGCCAGCTCTTCAATGTCACGGACTGCAGCGTTTACAGAGTCTGTGAATTTGCGAAGTGGGTGCTTTTCTTTTGGAAGGAACGGGCACTTTCGGCCTTTATCTTTGAGTGGCACGTTTTAGAATACTGGCGTACAAACAATTGAAATACAAAATGGATGCACCTTTTTGTAAATCGAGGCATTTGTCATTCATGCGCGGGGCCGACGACAGCCGGAGAACTTCTTCATTGATGCAAAGGTTTTTACGCGAGCCAAGGGAAAGCGATTTTATGGATTCCACATATTCCGTCTTTTTGAGTTCGCTTATGAATTGGCTGAGTTGGGAATGCTATTTTTTCGTTTTTAATATATATCGTTCGGATAAATTTGAAAACAACGAACCGTTCGAGAGCAGTAGAATATTTTGAGTTCTTGAAACGTTTCGTCCTCGTCATTTTGATCTTCATTCTCAGAATCAGAATCAGCCCCATTGACCCTCATGGCTTTTTTGGTTCGAGAATCCTCATCTGAATCATAATCATCGACCAAGAAGTCAACGTCGTCTGCGTCATCTGTCTTATCGCACGCTTTTGGAGGAGTTGATTTCGATAGTTTCTGCATGGACAATTGGGCTTAAACAAGAACTTTCACATCATCGAGTCTCCTTACCACCCTCTTTTTGGTTCGACCAAAACCAATCTCCCGTTCCTCTCGTCGAATCTTTGCCAAACGCTCCTCTCGCTTTCTTTTCGCTTCGATTTCATCATCCAATTCGCGTTTGACATCCGTTTCAATCCTTTTGCGTTCCAAATCACGCACCCATTGTGGTTCTGACGGATCATCAAGAGAATGCGAAAGAGAGGCAATTTTCGCAGCAATTCGAGTTTGAAGAATGTCATTGTATGATTGCGCAGATTGATCCGTCAGCCATTTGAGAGCTGAGCTGATTATCGACAGAGATTTCCCAGTTCCTGTGGGCGACTCAAAGATGCCCACATGGCTATCCGTCAAGCAAGTATACAGCGATGTCATGAAGTCTTGTTGGATCGGCCATGGCGTTGGGTACGGAAACGGAAAGACCAGCTGTTGCGTGTCGTTCGAGTTGTTGTTGGTTGATGTTTCCTTTCCGGACATTGGAGTTTTTAAACTTGAACCATAAAAATGCAAGAGGTGCTCAACACAATCCACCTGTACTTCCACCACCTCGACGCGTTCCACCGCGACGCATCGCGTGCTGATAAATTCGCAGCGCTGTTTGAAGCGGACGCCGTGTTTTCGTTTCCGAAGCGCGGAATCCACAAGAAGGGCCGCGCAGAGATGAAGGCTCTTTGCGAGGCGCTCGGGACGCGCTTCCAAGGGTTCAGCCACATTGAGGCGAATGTTGTTGTCGACGAAGTCAGCGAGGGCGTGGCGGCAAGCGTCAGCTACTGGACGGCGTGGGACAAGGGATCGATGGCGTCAGTTGGCCGCCACGAGGACACGCTGGCGCGCGACGCGGCGGGAAAGTGGCTCTTTCGCGAGCGGCTCGTGACGGTGACGTGGACGCGCGAGGAGGGAAACATCGAGTACATCAGGAAACCGGGCCAATGCCTTGAAACAAATAAAAATGCATTAAAATTCATTAAAATGACGCAAATGGGAAAAATGAACCAGAGTGAATTTTTAAGTACATTGGCAATACAAGAAATCATTAAAAATGCATTTCCAATATATTTCCAATACCGGAAATGATTCAATATATTTCCAATACCGGAAATGATTTTCAATCTCCGGGAGACATTTCCAGTGTTCGTGTCAATTGGCAATATTACAGAATCATTTATCGTCATTCGAAATAGACAGAATTAATAATCAGCATTGAAAATGAAAAATATGGATAAAAATGATTTATTGTGTATTATTCAGAATCACTGTCAAACTTTTCCTCTTCAACCTCTTCCTCTACAATTACACGACTTTTGAGGGCAGAATAAAACCGCATCACTTTTTCTTGCATTCGCTCCGCCTTGTCAGACACCATAATATCTGTGTGTTTGCCGTAAGTAACTGCTGAGGAGCAGCCTTCGTTGAAATTTCCTGTTTTATCCAGTGCGACACGCTCGAGAATATGCCGGGTCTAATATCATTAGTTAGCACCATTTGAGACCAAACAATCACAACTTTACCATTGACAGCTCGCAAAAATTGCAGATGCTAACAACTCGTTCTACGATACTCTGTGCAACAACCAGGAAGGGCGGATTCAAGAATTCCGAATGCAACCGCGGTGGGCCATCGTCACGCGGTATAGAAATAAACAGATACCTACGAAATAAGTTCATAAATACGCTACAATAGGAGAAATACTCACTTCGCATCTGATGAAATCAAGTCCGAAGCAACGAGCCAATTCCTTGTCTTCCGGAAGTACCGATTGTTTGCTTTCAAGAACCGCAACGTTTCGAAAAGAACATAGCTTGCATGTTCTCGAGTGCATCGAATTTGCTGATTGACCGTTAGCAGAGTAATTATTAAATAAATGAAATAATTACGTACAAACTTGATGAGCTTTCGAGAAGACAGTAGAGTAGTCGCTCTCTACAACAAAATAAGAAACAGGTTCATTAAACAGCGGATAGGATGAACTCTGAGGGAGGCGTAACTCACCTGTGGTGTCTGCGAAAGACACAAGTTGTCTTGTAGACACAGGCGGCACAGCTGGTGTTGGAACAGAGCTATTTGTAGGACGTCGGTCTCTTCTATCTGTTTGGGAAGAGGATTCCTGAACAGCGTGCTGGCGCGGAGGTGTTGGATTGGAGCTGAAAAGAGAAGGAAATAAATTAAAATGAAAAACCTAAATTGCTAAAGCATACGTTTGCTGCATGCCATTATGGGACAAGGAAGACATCAGCGGAGCTCTTATTAATAAATATGGTGGTTATTAAATTGATCTTCGGGGTGTAAGTTAAAACCTGGGGTCTCGTTTCTGGGCAGCCTGCCGCAACCAATCTCCTTCACAGATGGACTCCAACTTATGCGAAAGTGATGCAGATACATACACACCTCCGATTTTCATGGGGACTTTGGTCATGTATGGACCATTGTTGTTGTGTTTTTTTCACTAATTTTTGCAACTACTTTTTTGTTGTAAAAGCACATGCGAGCACACATCAAATTGGCAAGAAAGATATTAATTGCAATCTGTGCCTGAAGGGTTTTATGGTCCACCGGTGCAAATAATGTATCAGTAACTAAATTATGTAGCACCCGGCTCTACAAACTCTTCCAATGTATCCCCAAACTCATCTCCAAGATCCGCTTCATAAAATTCATCAACCAAACAGCTCTCAAAACCATGGGCTAAAATATCTGCAAAGCACAGCCCAAGTGCCATGGACAATTGTTTTTATTACTAATTCAATAAATCTTTTTTTAAATTTAAACTGGGTTTTGAATTGGTTTTATTGAATTGCTAAGATGCCAAGTACTTCGAATACATTTGAAATGGTTAAAAATCATTTCCAGGATTCAGAATATGTTTAGATGCATTTTCATCGGATCGAAAATGCATAAAAATGGATTGTAAATGGACTGAATGGACAAAACGCGTTCAAATGTATTTTAGAAAAATCTCCGATTTCCTGATGTAAACAGTGTTCACTTTATTGGCCTTCACCGTCAAACGCTTCGTGCACGATCATATTCTGCACTTCTTTCGGCAGCTTCAAGGACGCCAGCATCAGGCGCACTTTGTCACGGCTGGGAGGAGTTTGTGTCTTTTGTTCCTGATCAACACTGGCAATCCTGTATTCAGCCGCCGGAGACGTCTTTGCCTTTTTGGATTTGAGTGCTACTGCCGGGACGTCATCTCTTTTACAGTTTGTTTCGAACCAGCGATGAACCCTTGCTCCTGTTACCTTGAGCTCAAATGCGATTCCAACTCGGCGCTCAAAACAATGGGCAGAACTGTCACACCCCTCTGCCAAATGAGTCTCCAGTGTCTTTCGCTGTTTGGGTGTGAACTTATCAAGAGGTTTTGGTGGCATGTATGTAGTAACTAAGAGCAAATACGTAATAGAAACAATGCGAGTGCTTTCTCTTTCTGGGAACAGAGCGAACATGCAAAGGCTCTTTATCCCCCAATACAAAAAAATAAAACAACAAAAGTTCTAACAAATTACTGCTGAGCGCACTGCACGCCTCCTCCATGTTGATGGTGGCCATCTTCGTCTTCATCCATATCTTCACCATTCGCCCGACTTTGTTGCATTGGGTCGACATTGGACAACATGACTTCTTCAACTTCCTTTCCTTGTGTGGATGGAAGAGCTGGACGCGGCGGCAGGATTGCCTCCAGAGCCTTGAGTTTGTCCTCTGCGATCCAGTTGGGTTCTGGGAAGACAACTTCAAACTTGACATACAAGTTACCCTTGTCGAATGGACGCTTGTGACTGAAATAATATTTTTTAGATGCATCAACGTGAAAAATGAAAAGGCTTACACTGGCATTCCTTCGCCTGAAATACATTTAACTTCATCTGGCTTGATCACTTCACCTGGCAAAATCTGGACAACCAGGACTCTGTCGTCAAGGTGGGGAATTGAGAAGTGACCACCAGCCAGAGCAGTAAGTAAATCAATCTTGACGTCAATGAACAAATCAGATCCTTTGCGCTTGAACCGGTCGTGTGGCTTCTCCTCAATGACAATGATGATATCTCCTGGAATAATGCCTGGTGCCTGATCTCCCTCGCCAGTGAATGTAACCTTTTGCCCGTCAGCCATTCCCTTGTCAACAAAGACTTCAAGAATCTATAATTGGTGAGTTTGATCAGATGATGCAAGAAAAGGAGCTGGCAAAAAACACACCTTTCTCTCGTTGGCAATCTTCTTTCCGTTACAGGCAGTACATCTGTCCTTTGCATTGATTTGCTCTCCCTCTCCGTTACAGTCTGGGCAAGTTTGTTGCATCTGCTGAATCATAGGACCCATTTGACGAATAACAATCTTGATTCCCCGTCCTTGACATCCAGAGCACATCTTTGTAGCACCAGCTTTTCCACCACGACCTTCACATGGGGTACAAAGAACTTGTTTTTGCAAAGCAAGCTTCGTCGTCTTTCCTTTGTAGAGGTCTTCAAGAGAAACCTAAATGAATGGGAGAAAATAAGAAATGGTTCATAAAGTGTTGGTTTTTACATACTTTCAACGAGTGCGCCATGTCCTTTCCACGACGTGGTCCAGATGGACGGCCACCACGGCCGAATGGATCACCACTTTACGAAGACAAAAAAAAATTAGTGCCATAGATGACAAGAGGGGAGGGGAAAGCTTACCCTCCACCGAACAATTGACTGAAGAGGTCTCCAGGGTTCATACCGCCACCACCCATACCACCTTCAAGACCCTCTTCACCGTAACGATCATACACCTCCCTTTTCTGTTCATCGCTGAGGACTTCATACGCCTTTCCAATTTCTTTAAACTTTTCAGAAGCCTCCTCATCGCCTGGGTTCTTGTCAGGGTGGTATTTGAGGGCGAGTTTACGGTACGCTTTTTTCAGCTCGCTCTTTTGTTGTAAAAAAAAGGTTTCCATCAGTTTCGAAACGACTTTGAATAGTCGTTTTTTTTTTTTACCTCAGATGCTGATGGATCAACGCCAAGGATATCGTAGAACTTTGTTGAGCGTGGTGCCCTATATACAATTTTATCATTTAGTTAAGAAATAAGACAGGCCTTGGAGAGTGTGGTTGGGGTTGGTTTTGATGGGTAATTTGATGGCAAACTCCAATAACCGGGCAACGAAGCGCCAAAAGAACTCCTCCAGCATCAAAGATAAATCCACTGATAATAAACCTTCAGTGGGTATCCTTCGCTCCAATGTACAACCACTATCGCAGTTTTTCTGACTGTAATTGAGATATTACAACGCTTAGCTGCAGAAAAACAACCGGGGTCCGTGCGATACGCCGTCAAGCAGATGCATTGATCGGCATGCATGGATTCAGTCCGCTCCAGATTCGATAGAGTGTCCTTTTGGGAAAGCGGTGCTTACATTGTGTTGAATGTGTTTTCTTAGAAAAGATTGTGGTGTCGAAAAAAAAATGTCAAGATTTCTTTGGGAACTGCATGGAATCTTTTGGAATGCCTTCGAATGTTTGAGAACAACGCGAGAAGACATCGCATTGTGTCTCCTTTTTTTTTAATGAGGAGACCTGCAATAAATACAATAAAAGTATTTGTATTTTATTTGTATTTTATCTCGCCTTATCATGATTTCTTTTATAATTGAATTTGTCATTGATGCGTGAATAGGCAAACGAACGACAAGAATATTGATTTCATAATTGCTTCGATCAATCTTCAAAAGCTCGAGAAGCAAAAAAAATGGTGAAAATTCGAAAAGTCGAGCAAGGCTTGAGTTCCGGAGAAAAACAGTCGCTTCTTTTTTTTGATTGTCGATATTATTAAAATCAGAATCTTGGTTTAATTGGTTATGACTTCTCGCACGACACAGTATTGAGTTGCATGAGTGGGAAAACATCAGCAATACCAATTTCATGAATATGTATTTTACATTATTCTGTTCTTTTAATCCAATAAGGCCATTAATATTTAGCACCATGTGAAATAAAGTGTGAGATCTGCACGTGTGTCGGTGTGAAACAAAAAAAAAGCATCCCAAAACCCAAAAACGCCATGAGCAACAATCTTGTTGTCGTTCTCTCTGGCCAAGAAGAGAATTGGAAGAAGGTTACTTCACCTATTGAGAAAGTCAAACGCGTGTTCTGAACCTAAAACCTTTTTGTAAAGAATGGCGTCACTCTCGACTTGAACAATTACACAACGCTCGACAATCTACGCGCCGATGTTGTACAGAAACTCAAGATTGATTCGCCTTCGGTTTTATTCTTGGATATCCACGGGAACCCACTTACCTCTTTCGATGATGTTCGAACAAAGGACATTGTTGTGGTTTCTGGCGCATCGTCTTCCACTTCATTATCGACAGGGAACGCGATTCCAGGCCCGCCGGGAAGCTATATATTTGGTAAAGTGAAATGAAATCAAATGTCGTCAGACAAAAGGCGTGCTCACGCAAATTACAAACTATTACACATATCATTACAAAATCAAAGGAAACTTGTACGATGTTTTCCCTGATCCATTAAATCAAGTGCGCAGTCTTTTTAACAAGTATGGACCAATTATTCAGTTGACTCTTCTTGGCACGAAACGCGTGTGGACGGCGCATCCAAAATATGCAGAAGTCGTCGGCAAGGAAACTGAAGATTACTGGAAAAGAGTCGATGGAACTGCTCTCGCTGAAATGAAACCTGTTGGAGGTGCTTATATAATATCTTCTTTTTTTTTGTGTTTGTTTTGATTCATCGATGTATTTTTCCATTGACACCATTGCTTTAGGCCAAGGTCTGTTTACCACCAATGGCGATGACCCAGATTGGGTTCTCGGTCATAAACTCTTGATGCCAGCCTTCTCTCCCCGCGCCATCAAAGCATACGCCTCCGAAATGTCAACGCTGGCAGACAAACTGAATGTTATCTTCCAAGAATACGCCGAGACTGGCGAAAAGACTCTCATCAACCGTTGGATGACCAACTTTACGTTTGAAACCATTGGGAAAACTGGATTTGGATACGATTTTGGCTTGCTTGAGAAAAAAGACGCACCTGTCCATCCGTTTATTGTTTCAATGGGCTTTTGCTTGTCTGAAGGCATTAATCGTGCAAAATCATTCAAGGTTTGCGAGTCGATTTTTTTTTCGGTTGCAGTTTGGTTGGATTAAAATTTACCATAAACAAAAAAAAACTCGATGTTACTGAAAGATTTACAAGACTCTTCCATTGGAAGTCAACAGGCGCTACGATCGAGAACTCAAATCAATGCACAAGATTGTGGAAGACGTTATCAAAGTGCGCAAGGAGCAAATATCAAAGAATTTGGATGTTCCAAAAGATTTGTTGACATACATGTTGACTGAAAAGACTGATGCTGGACAAGGAATGTCGGATTCTTTGATTCGCGATCAAGGTGAGACAACAGTCTTGTTTTCTTGTCTGACAAGGATGCGTTTAATAGTGATGACTTTCCTCATTGCTGGCCATGAAACAACTTCAAACACTTTATCATGGGCCCTCTTTGAAATCGACAGACATCCCAAAGTCCTTCAAGCTTGTTTGCAAGAAATTGTCAATGTTGGAATCAGTGATGATGTCCCGACTGACAAGCAAATCAGCGAGCTTCAATATATTGAGCGTGTTTTGAAGGAGACGCTTCGATACCATGCTCCTGTTCGCCAAGTGGCAAAAGAAGCCCGTCGCGATAATTCTCTTCCAGGAGGATTCGCGATTCCAAAGAACTCAAATGTCATCATTGCGATTGGTAAACATTAAATCAAGTTTTCGCATATATCCGATTTGTTCGCCTCCTGACAAGATTTTTTTTAATTTTCGTTTCATAGATGCTTTGCATCACAATCCAGATGTATTTATAGATCCTGAAGTCTTTGACCCAGAACGATGGACCCGTGAAAATGAAGCCGAACGAAGCATCTATTCATGGATGCCCTTCTCGCAAGGCCCACGAGGATGCATTGGTCGCCAGTTTGCAATGCAAGAGGCTAAAATCGGGCTCGCAAAATTCCTCCGTAAATTCAAGTTCACAACTGTGGACCCATCAGCAGTAACCTATGACCCCCAGAACGCCACCACCGCGCCTTTGAACCTGTGGATGACAGTTACACCGCAAACCAATTTGCCAGAACCAAACAAAGTGGTCAGCGTGAGCACTGCAAAAGCAACTGCAACCACTCCGACTATTCAACCGTTGAATTTGGAGTTGAAGCCACAGAACGTTCAGTTCCCACCAATCACGCTCTTGTATGGAAGCAACTCAGGAACGTCTAGCGACTTTGCCAATACCATTGCTGCGAAAGCCAAAAAACTTGGTTGCAGTGACGTTGTTGTTTTTGGACTGGACGAATTCTTACCAAAACTCGCAACTCGGCTCGCTACCACTACGCCACCCAGCACCAACTTTCCAGGATCACCAACGATAAAACACATGGTTTTGGTTGTGACTGCAACATACAATGGAACTCCACCAGACAATGCTGGAGAATTTGACAAATGGATGAGTCAAGATGCCACCATCAAGAGTCAACCATTAAAGGGTGTTCACTTTGGAGTTTTTGGGTGTGGAAACAAGCAATGGAGAACTTATCAAGTGTTCCCAGCAAAAGTCGATGCTGCTCTTGAAGCACTGGGTGGAACTCGATATATCGCTCCTGGAGCCGGAGACGCAAATGAAGATATCGATGGCGACTTTGCAGGTACGTTTGTGGTTCTTTATTCATTTGTAAACAACCTGATTATTCCAGAGTTCACCCACGCATTATATGACACCTGGGTCACTTCCTTTGGCGGCACGAAGCTTTGTTCTCAAGAAACAAAGCCCCCAGGAATCACTGATGGATTCACACTCAAAACAGTACCTCCATCCGATCCACACTGGAAGTCTGCACGCCAAGCCGACACGGCTCTTTTAACCAGCCAGATCTTAGTCAACCGCGAGCTACAAAACTACGCTGCGTCAAAGAGATCAACGCGTCATTTGGAAATTTCTGTTGACACAGAATATCTTCCAGGAGACCATCTGGAAGTCTTACCCCAAAATGACCCGGAAATTGTGAATGCAGTTGCCCAAGCGCTTGGCCTCGCGCTGGACGCCACGTTTATCCCGACTGCTATCGATACGAGCTTGATGGCTTCGACGAGATCTATTGCCGGATCCTTGGAAATTGGTCTCCCCGTCACGCTACGCCACGTTTTGACGCACCGGGCTGATTTATTGGGCCCACCATCGCGGCTTTTGGTTTCTCTGTTTGCACAAAAATTGGAAGCGGTTGGTGACTCGGCGGCAGCGGATGCCCTCAAGTTTTTGATTGCTCCCACATCCAAAAAAGAGTTTGACGCGTTCTTGAAAAAGCATCGAACCTTGTTGGATTTGTTGGAAGCGTATCCAAAAGTGAATAATGTGGCGTTGGAAGAGTTTCTTGGCAGTGTTTCGGGTGTTGTTCCGAGACGCTATTCGATTGCGAGTAGTCCTCTTGTCTTGAAGGATCGCGTTTCGTTAGCCGTTGGGGTTGTTGAGGATGTTGATGCTGGAAAGGTTTACTTTGGACAAGCGAGTGGGTTTTTCAAGAGAGTCGCTGGAGTTGAGAATGTGAAACTTGTTGCCAGTGTGAAGAGTTGCAAAGATAGTTTTAGGGCCCCTGAAGACGTGAAGACTCCACTGTTGATGGTGTGTGCTGGTACTGGCTTGGCTCCGTTCATGGTACAGAACACACACTTTTTTTCCCCATGATGTTTAGTCTCTCTTTTTTATTCTAGGGTTTCTTGCAAGACCGAAAAGCGAGAGGATTCGTTGCACCGAATGCCGAAACTCACTTATTCTTTGGATGTCGTAATGAGGATGATTATATTTACCGTAGTGAGTTGGAGCAGTATGAGAAGGAAGGAGTCTTGTCGAAAATACACGTTGCGTTTTCTCGTTGCAAGGCTCAACGTAAGAAGTATGTCCAACACATTCTTATTGATGAAGGGGTGTTGATTTGGGAATTGCTGAACGACAAAGGAGGAAGATTGTATGTTTGTGGTGCTGCTGGTGGGATGGCAAAGGATGTTAGAACCGCCCTCCTAAAGGTTGTTACTCAAATCGGGGGTATCTCTGAAGCAGATGCGCCAGCTTGGTTGGAGAGCCGCTATATTGAAGATGTGTGGGGCTGATTCTGATCTTTATTGAAAAAAAAACGCACGATTTCAACATCATTCGCCTTTGCGTTGCTTACACACATAAATATAATGAGTCTTGATGAGTCCATCGTTACCGTCTATTTGTAGACATTGATCCACTTCCCAATTGAAACCAATTTCGTCTTCAATCAAAAAGATACGATTCTCAGGCCTTCCAAGAGACACCCACACAACAGTATCCGTAACTTGAGCCATATTGGACCATAATTGACGAACGATATCCATACTGGAGCGAAGAAGCCCATCTGTTGTTCCCTTGTCAAAGGCCCAGTCAAAACGTTTTCCACTCGACGTCGTTTTTCGGAAAGGGAAACCAGAAGAAAG
The DNA here is from genome assembly GCA_025765595.1 of Obelidium mucronatum. Classification (NCBI taxonomy): domain Eukaryota; kingdom Fungi; phylum Chytridiomycota; class Chytridiomycetes; order Chytridiales; family Chytriomycetaceae; genus Obelidium; species Obelidium mucronatum. The sequence continues at coordinate 271,231 of JAIVFH010000005.1, read as the reverse complement.
AGCTCCATCAAACACAGCAAATTGCTGTAGTCCAGGTGTTTTTGATGTGAGTGACTTTGAATGGGCCTTTGAAATGGTTTGAACGGCATCTCTTGATATGTCAAAATTAATGACCATATCGGCCACGCGATCTTTCATCATTCCATCAGTGGCCGTTGAGTTTCCGCAGCCCACATTGAGAACCGTAATGGCAGTTTTGCACGTTGATGAAGGGATTAATGCGGGTAAAACACTCTTGAGCAGATTTGCGAATTCCACGGACCACGGAAGAAACCAATCAAAGGTGGTGCTCTCATTTGACGTTGCGTAGTGATACTTCCAGTATTCAGTCGACGAGTAGTCTGGCATGCATGGGAGGTAGCCGCGGGTGACAGCAGTGCCTTTGGGAATCGACGTCGCCGGATCCGCCTGCCACAGCAGCGTGTACGACTTGTTTGAGCGGGCATCGACAAAGACGCCTGCGGCCAGCAGCGGGTTCTGGGCGAAGGGAATCTCGCACGGGGCGCAGTCGTCCAGCGACACGGCGTATAGTTTCTGGCGCAGTGTCGCCGACTTAACCTCGAACTCGACGGCGATCCGGAACAGGCGGCGCAGCACGGCGCCGGCGGTCGCAGGACACGGCGCGCGCGTGGTGCGGCGCACCAGACTGGCGGCGGCGTCGCGCAGCAGCGGCGACTCGGCCAGGTGGCGCTCGGCGGCGGCGCGGTCGCCGAAGAGCCACGCGTGCGCGAAGACGAGGACCGGCGCGCCGTGCGCCGCTGTTCGCACAACGCCGGCGCCGTCGCGGAAAAGCGCGCCGCCTGCGCCGAGCCGCCCGCCGTCGATCGCCGCAAACAGATCGGTCCACTGCGCCGCGGGCACGCCGAGCGCACGGAGTTGCTGCGTGTTGGCGTCCTCTTGCTGCTGCATTGATTGACTTCTTTTTTATCAAAAGACGCTTGAAAACCATTCAAGTGCAGGTGCTTTCTCCTCAATGCATCACTAGGACTCCTGCTAACGAGTAAAATCCTCATAGTAGATGCTCATCAGGCCTGTTGCTGCCATCAGTCTGGCATTGCTCGCGCGATATGCTATTGCCACACCAGCCCCGGTAGTTGGCGAATCCTGTGCCTCGGCGGCTTGCGAATCCACATTCTCGAATGGCGCGCTGACGTGTCTGTCTTCTTCGAAAATCTGCTCGCTGGCTTGCGCGACTGGATACCAATACAGCTTTGAAGGCGGTGCCACGACGCTTTTGACTACCTGTGTGCCGCTCTTTGGAATCGGCGAGGATTGCCAGCAAGATTCTGAGTGCGCTGCTTTGCCAAACGCGACGCCATCGTGTTTCAATGGGCAGTATGGCTTGACGTGTGCCCTCAAATGCAAGACTGGATTCAAGGCAAACGCCGCCAACAATGGATGCATTAGCGAGACTACGGCTTCCGTTGGCGAATCCTGTGCCTCGGCGGCTTGCGCATCCACATTCTCGAATGGCGTGCTGACGTGTCTGTCTTCTTCGAAAATCTGCTCGCTGGCTTGCGCGACTGGATACCAATACAGCTTTGAAGGCGGTGCCACGACGCTTTTGACTACCTGTGTGTCGCTCTTTGGAATCGGCGAGGACTGCCAGCAGGATTCTGAGTGCGCTGCTTTGCCAAACGCGACGCCATCGTGTTTCAATGGGCAGTATGGCTTGACGTGTGCCCTCAAATGCAAGACTGGATTCAAGGCAAACGCCGCCAACAATGGATGCATTAGCGAGACTACGGCTTCCGTTGGCGAATCCTGTGCCTCGGCGGCTTGCGCATCCACATTCTCGAATGGCGTGCTGACGTGTCTGTCTTCTTCGAAAATCTGCTCGCTGGCTTGCGCGACTGGATACCAATACAGCTTTGAAGGCGGTGCCACGACGCTTTTGACTACCTGTGTGTCGCTCTTTGGAATCGGCGAGGACTGCCAGCAGGATTCTGAGTGCGCTGCTTTGCCAAACGCGACGCCATCGTGTTTCAATGGGCAGTATGGCTTGACGTGTGCCCTCAAATGCAAGACTGGATTCAAGGCAAACGCCGGCAACAATGGATGCATTAGCGACACTGCGGCTTCCGTTGGCGAATCCTGTGCCGCCGCAGCTTGCGAATCCACATTCTCGAATGGCGTGCTGACGTGTCTGTCTTCTTCGAAAATCTGCTCGCTGGCTTGCACGACTGGATACCAATACAGCTTTGAAGGCGGTGCCACGACGCTTTTGACTACCTGTGTGCCGCTCTTTGGAATCGGCGAGGACTGCCAGCAAGATTCTCAGTGCGCTGCTTTGCCAAACGCGACGCCATCGTGTTTCAATGGGCAGTATGGCTTGACGTGTGCCCTCAAATGCAAGACTGGATTCAAGGCAAACGCCGCCAACAATGGATGCATTAGCGAGACTACGGCTTCCGTTGGCGAATCCTGTGCCGCCGCAGCTTGCGAATCCACATTCTCGAATGGCGTGCTGACGTGTCTGTCTTCTTCGAAAATCTGCTCGCTGGCTTGCACGACTGGATACCAATACAGCTTTGAAGGTGGAGCCACGACGCTTTTGACTACCTGTGTGCCGCTCTTTGGAATCGGCGAAGACTGCCAACAGGATTCTGAGTGCGCTGCATTGCCAAACGCGACACCATCGTGTTTCAATGGGGTGTATGGCTTGACATGTGCTCTCAAGTGCAAGGCTGGATTCAGAGCCAATGCCGCCAACAATGGATGCATTAGCGACACTGCGGCTTCCGTTGGCGAATCCTGTGCCTCCGCAGCTTGCGCATCCTCATTCTCGAATGGCGCGCTGACGTGTCTGTCTTCTTCGAAAATCTGCTCGCTCGCTTGCGCGACTGGATACCAATACAGCTTTGAAGGCGGAGCAACGACGCTTTTGACTACCTGTGTGCCGCTCTTTGGAATCGGCGAGGACTGCCAGCAAGATTCTGAGTGCGCTGCTTTGCCAAACGCGACGCCATCGTGTTTCAATGGGCAGTATGGCTTGACATGTGCCCTCAAATGCAAGACTGGATTCAAGGCAAACGCCGGCAACAATGGATGCATTAGCGACACTGCGGCTTCCGTTGGCGAATCCTGTGCCGCCGCAGCTTGCGCATCCTCATTCTCGAATGGCGCGCTGACGTGTCTGTCTTCTTCGAAAATCTGCTCGCTGGCTTGCACGACTGGATACCAATACAGCTTTGAAGGTGGAGCCACGACGCTTTTGACTACCTGTGTGCCGCTCTTTGGAATCGGCGAGGACTGCCAACAGGATTCTGAGTGCGCTGCTTTGCCAAACGCGACACCATCGTGTTTCAATGGGCAGTATGGCTTGACGTGTGCCCTCAAATGCAAGACTGGATTCAAGGCAAACGCCGCCAACAATGGATGCATTAGCGAGACTACGGCTTCCGTTGGCGAATCCTGTGCCTCGGCGGCTTGCGCATCCACATTCTCGAATGGCGTGCTGACGTGTCTGTCTTCTTCGAAAATCTGCTCGCTGGCTTGCGCGACTGGATACCAATACAGCTTTGAAGGCGGTGCCACGACGCTTTTGACTACCTGTGTGCCGCTCTTTGGAATCGGCGAGGACTGCCAGCAAGATTCTCAGTGCGCTGCTTTGCCAAACGCGACGCCATCGTGTTTCAATGGGCAGTATGGCTTGACGTGTGCCCTCAAATGCAAGACTGGATTCAAGGCAAACGCCGCCAACAATGGATGCATTAGCGAGACTACGGCTTCCGTTGGCGAATCCTGTGCCTCGGCGGCTTGCGCATCCACATTCTCGAATGGCGTGCTGACGTGTCTGTCTTCTTCGAAAATCTGCTCGCTGGCTTGCGCGACTGGATACCAATACAGCTTTGAAGGCGGTGCCACGACGCTTTTGACTACCTGTGTGTCGCTCTTTGGAATCGGCGAGGACTGCCAGCAGGATTCTGAGTGCGCTGCTTTGCCAAACGCGACGCCATCGTGTTTCAATGGGCAGTATGGCTTGACGTGTGCCCTCAAATGCAAGACTGGATTCAAGGCAAACGCCGCCAACTAATGGATGCATTAGCGAGACTACGGCTTCCGTTGGCGAATCCTGTGCCTCGGCGGCATGCGCATCCACATGTCTCGAATGGCGTGCTGACGTGTCTGTCTTCTTCGAAAATCTGCTCGCTGGCTTGCGCGACTGGATACCAATACAGCTTTGAAGGTGGATGCAACGACGCTTTTGACTACCTGTGTGTCCGCTCTTTGGAATCGGCGAGGACTGCCAGCAAGATTCTGAGTGCGCTGCTTTGCCAAACGCGACAGCCATCGTGTTTCAATGGGCTGTATGGCTTGACGTGTGCTCTCAAAGTGCAAGGCTGGATTCAAGGCAAACGTATCAGGGAATGCTTGCGTTGCGGTACCGCCTCCTCCACCACCTGCTCTTCCCGCGTCAGTTGGAGAGTCTTGTAGCACTACATCATGCGCGACATCGTTTCCATATGGCCAACTTATATGTTCAAGCTCAAAGATCTGCCGTTTGACTTGCTATAGCTCATTTCAGTATAGTGCTAATGGTGGTCCGACTACTGTGGGTACAACATGTGTTCTACGTAGAGGTAGAATTGGGGATGATTGTGTGGTCGAATCTGGTTGTGAATCGGTTGTCCATGGAACATCAGCAGTGCGAAAATCTCCAGTGGGGATATCAGTGTGTTCTCAAATGCGACAACGGATATCAACTGTCCGAAGAGGGCACGTCTTGTGTGCTGCCCTTAATTAAGAGCTCATCCGCTACACTGTCAACCTACAAGCACCATTCCTTCAAAAACTTCCAGATCCACCGACAGTTCCACCTACTACCATGACTAGCAGTACATCCAGTCCAACGCCTACTCAAACTTTGTCATGTTTAAACGTTCCGGCGCCCGTCTTAGGAGAATCGGCGGCAAACTCCAATTTGGCGAGTGCTTTACTCAAGAGCAATTCAGTCTGCTCCCGGAATGCTGGATGTGGTAGTACTTTTGTGGATGTTGCTTGCGAAACGCTTTCCTCCTTCAAGCCATGCTTTGTCTCAGCATGTTCTGATGACGAAATCGGGTTGAACCAAGCCAATATTGTTGTGAGTACTGTCTTGGATATTTTGGGTCAAAACTGACTATCTTGGTAGTTTTGCAAACTTGGAACACTTTGTCTTGCGCTCAGCAATACACCACCTCGACAGCAAGAAAATATTGCTGCGGCTGGTCTGCCATATAATGCCACCTATGTCTGTCCCTGTCAAGATTGTTGATGGAAAAACCGAGACCATACTTAATGATGCTCTGGATCTTGTTGGATCTGACGCTGTCGATGTTAACAAGGCTATAATTGCTGAAGCTACCGTGGATACTCCACTGCGGGGAGGTAGCGTGCCTGTCAGTGGTGGCACTGTGCCACCACCGCCTGCCGGAACATCTGAAAACCAAGTAACAGTACTGCTGAACTCTCTATCTCTGAAAGTAAGCTACATGGTTTTTTTTTTGGTCGTTGGACAGGGTTTTATTCAACGCTTGTAATTGACAGCTTGCGAGTGCCAGTGGTGGTGTTGGCTTTGGAGCTTATTCCAAGGTCGTTATTCGAGCTGCCGTTGTCAGTGGTGCTGTTGTAATTACAGCCAAGCTGCCTGCCACAGTTTCGAACATCTGGTATGACTTGTCATTGAACAATGATGGAACGATTCTTGCCGTTAGCATCAACACAGACAAAACTGTCATTGGCTTAGTAACTGTAACTGTGTTGAGCTCAAAACGAAGAGACGGTGCAGGATTCAAGATCACGCAGCTGATTGTTCCTGTTTTTGGCGTTAGTACAACGGTTGTTCCAGCAGCTACTACCACCTCCAGAATACCATCCAAAAGCCCCGAATTTCCATCTATTTCTACATTGAGCGTGCTTTCTTCACCCTTGGCTGTGGCCACTCCCACCACCTCGGCGCAAGCCACTGAGAATGTCAGTACCACGAAAACCGATGAACTAAAAAGTCCCTGGACATTCCTTCTTGAATGCCCCCCAAAATCAAACTGCTTCATTTGCTCAGTTTCAAATTCAAATTCTGTGCAGCAAGAATGCAACCAAAAGATCCCTTTGGTTGGACGTATTCCCGAGATAGTAATCAAAAGAGAACACAGGGACGTTCAAGTTTTCTATGTGTGCATGGACCTAACCACCGCGAGATTTTGTGGTCCTGGAATGCCAAACGCTTTCCCAGTCGTAGTCAAGATGTAGGAAGAACGATCTCGGGCTCTGTTCGAAATAAGGCTAATTCTTTCATTTCGTTGTTGTAAACACATTGAAACGATGATGGAAGAAAGTCAAAGAGTATTTTATACTTTACTTGAACAAAAAGAAAAGGACCCAAATATTAAAACAACTCCTTCAGTTTCTTCAAAACAATTGAAATGGCTGCCTGACGAGCACCTTGTGGGGAAGAATTTGCTTTGCTTTCATCGTTCCTCTTTCTCTTCCCACCCTTCGCTGCTGCAGGAGTAACAGCGGCAGCTTGAGACTTCTCCACCACGGTCTCCAAATCCGATACGACTTTACCAAACTTTTTTTGTCTCTTGTCCTTGGCACCCAACAGGGCGTTCAAGATGTCGGCGTTTTTGTTTTCTAAGAGAGAGAGCAAGACAAATGAAGCTCCAGCAGTCCTTGTCGCATCAGCAGCACAATATTTGATCCAGTATTCAAATTGTGGTGCAACCGCTTTGGCAACTGCAAGCCCAACAACCTCGCATGTCTCACTCAGTGGTTCAGCCGCAGCACCAGCGTCTCCGCTACCTTTGGGAGCAATCACTCGTCGCCCGGCAATCATTTCTTTGAGGGTAAACGTTGCTTGACGGTTGATAAGAACGTGTTCCGCCATATCGGGCTCGTCCATGTTGTCTTTGGCGAGCTCGGCTGCTTTTTTCTCCTTGTCCGCTTTGGCGTCGTCTGCAAGCTTTTTGGCTGCATTGAATACTGCTGGCTTGGCAGCGAGGGGGGCGCTATCAGATTTGTAGGATTCGATAGTTCCAGCGGTTGTAGCGGCGATGGCTTCGATTAAGGGAGTTTTGTCGCCTACAGATAAATTGAGGTTAAAAACCCCAACCAAAAAAATGAAATAATTCTCTCACCTTCAGCGTTCTTCAAAACCTCCACCAAAACTTGCCCTCCACTCTTTGAACGAACCAACTCCCCGACAAACTGAGTACAAAGCTCAATCCAATTACCACTCAAAGCCACCACAAGTTCCCGTCTTCTCACTTCATCCTCCTTCTTTGAAGTAACTTTCCGCACAACATCCATCTCCTCCAACTCTTGCAACAAATAACTCGTCTGATACCTCTTACTCCGTCCCGCCAACAAATACAAAACCACACGACTCGCGTACGGGTCGCGCAAGAGCTCACCAGGGTTAACACCCTCCCCGGCCTTCACAAGTTCACTCAAGATGGTTTTCGAAACAAGAACCGTGTCGTCTACGGATTCGCAGAGTGTAATCAAAACGGCATGGCCGAATTGCTCTTTGGCGATTTTGGGGACCAAGGATTTGAAGGTTTTTAAAATGTATTTACGGTCTTTGGGGGTAGAGTGGAGGAGTGTGAGTTGGGCGACGCGGGCTCCCTCGCGAGTGTGGAGAATGTGGATGAGGTGGTCTTTGAGGAGGTCGACCATGAAAGCGCTGCTGGAGGTGGCGGGTTCTGTCGGCGTTGTTGTTGTTGCTGAGTTGGTGTTGTTGGCAGGTGTTGGAGGAGGAAGGAGGAGGAGGTAGTCTAGAATCAAGCGGTGGAGAATCGTGTGTGGGCCAATGTTGGCGGCACTCTTTTCCAAAAACGATGAAATTGTTTCGCGAATGTTTTTGATGATTGCTGCCTTCTTTGATGGGTTCTCGGCAATGATAACATGCAATGGCTTGGCGACTTCAGCCTGGCACATGGAGAAGTTTTTCCAATTAGATGAAATTATAAATTAATTCCACACTCTGCGGGAAAAATACCTTGAAAAGAGCGAATTCTGGTCCGTAAAACTCTTCCATTAGAGAATTTCGTTGGGCAGCATTCGCAAACTGGGAATATGCTTCCTCAATAACAAAAGCAGCGTCACGGTGCCTCATAAGTTTCCGAACTTGACCTTGAAACTCTTTTAAAACAGCGGCACGGTGTGTGGGACACATGTTAAGGATCTTGCTGACGATGAAACGACCGTATTGAGAACATGCAAGAATAGCATATTTTCCACGAAGTTCTTCGGCAATAATTTCACGTTGTGCAGAGTTTCCGTGTTTTAATGCTGATTGAATAACACGGGCAGCGTCGTGACGGAATGTGACCTACAGAATATGGTCAACAAATCCGAATAAATACATCAAGAAATACTGCAATCACCTCTTGGATCTTTCCTGTAATGAGGCCCATGAGTTCCTCCATCTTTTCGTTTCTGAGTTCAGTTGAAATCCTCTTTTGGCGAATAGTCTCCCATAGTTTCTTGAGTTGTTGGATCAAAGCGCCGTTTGGCTTTGATGCTTTTCTTTCAGCAAGAAGTTGCTTCTGTTCAGCTCGAGAAGCCCGTTGCTTTTCTGGTGGTTTTTGAGATGTCAGTGTTGTTGCAAAGGCCGCTCGATACAGTCAGCTTTCTACCTTCATCCTTGACCTTGGCTTTCTTTGCCTCGCTTCCTTCTTCATCATCATCGTCCTTCTCCTCTTCGTCGTCATTGTCATCGTCATTGTCATCGCCATCATCATTGACTTCTTGGTCTTCATCCATCTCTTCTCCATCATCTTCTTCATCATCAACATTTGCATCTTCCCATGGTGCAGAATCTTCACTGTCGCTTTCGACAATTTCGGTAACTGGCTTTGCTTTTGCTTTTGGTGCAGCGGCGGCTTTGGAGACTTTCTGGGAGACTTTGGCCATTTTGAACGAAAAAAACAAAAAACAAAAAACAAAAAGAAACCCAAATACGTGCTTCTCAACGCCAACCACGAACCAAATGGATTTTGTTAATTTGTTTCTAGCTTTCAAGCCACTGTAAATCGTGCTCAATCGATTGGAAGTCCATCTGATTATGGTCGCTTCGTGACATTCCTAGGACTCACTCGGAATACAACATACAAAATTACAGTTTATTCCGAGTTTCTTACAAGGGCCCAAGAAAGATTTCGGTTTATCATAAATCACGTCGAAGCAAGCTTCCAGGGCGTTCGATCCATTGGACAGAGCTGCTTCGAATTCTCTGATGCAATCCACTTGAAAAGACAGTGCATGTGGAACACATGCTTGCACTCGCCAATCACTGTTTTCCGTATTCTTGTTAGATGTATTTTGCTGTATTTTGTCAGAGCCCCAACTATTTACCGATAGAGCAGTCGTCGCCAGGCACCCTGCAGTCGGGACAGCAGCCTGTGGGTTGACATTGAGTAAATTGAGTGCCCCCCGCATTTCGCCGAAAGCCGCAGGCAACGCACCGTCGAACGGCGCGCGGCAGATCCCACACACGTCGTCCTCGTCGCCGTCGTCCGCGCCGTGGCTCGTCTCCCACCTCCACACGGCGACGCCGCGCCAGCTGCGCTTATTTGTCGGGTATTTGTCAGCACGCGACGGAGAGAAAAGCGTCTTGCCTGTTGATTTTGACCTTCATTTGCTGAAAACTTAAAAGAAAGAAAGAATAAATGGCGACTGTGCTCGCGCTGTCGCTCTCGGCGAAGCAGACGCTCGGCGCCGCGGCGTTCGGCGGCGGCGTGCTGCGCGTGATGGAAGACGTGCGCGGCGGCGGCGGCGACGCGGCGGCGGACGGTGCGGCGTGCGTGCGTGTGGGATGCGTGCTTGGCTGACCGCGCTTAGTCATCCACCAGGTCAAGCCCGCCGTGCTGATCGTCAACGCACGCGCCGGCGACGCGTTCGTGGCCGCCGTCAAGAGCCGGGCGGGCGGTAAGTCGCGTGTTGAAAGCTTTAAACTTGACACTTTGCCCAGATTCCACCGTCGTCGAGGTGCGGCCTTCAACAGACTTTTCATACAAAACTGCACGGAACCGTTTTCTGTCCATTCCTGCTTTGCAGTCGGAAGATTTCACTGCGAGAGAGTCTCTATTCTTTGATGGCGCGCAGGATACAGACAAGACTGCAATGAATCTTTACTTGGAGGGAATTGCGTCTCTCGATAACGAAATGATGGTATGATCTTTTTATTGTTCTCGTTCAATCTTTCGATCTGGTGTGTTCAATATTCTATTCAAACAGGTCGGATGTGTCGGTGCTTTGTTGCTCTTTTTTGCTAGATCACAAACAAACGAAGATAACGATGATGAAGATCGCTATCGAATTCGAACGGTTGAGGCTTTTCGAATGTATGTATGGTATTGCATGGATTTTTTCTCATAATTATTAAAATCTGCATAACTCAAGGAACGAGTTTATGAATTTAAACCAAGACGCGTTAACATCATTAAACATTTTCTGTGATGAAAAGCATCCAAACATGTTTTCTTCTGACAACAAAGAGGGCCTCAGTCTGTTTGGTTTGTTCTCCAACAAAGTTTCCTCACGAAAATTGAAGAAAAATAATTTCCTATCGAATCACTCAGGATTGATGAATTTGACGCGATCAAGTCTTGGAAAATCTCTTTTGGAATCTTGGTTCCTGCGCCCGTCTATTGATATAAAAGTCATCCATGCTCGTCAATCTGCAATCAAGGAAATGCTCCTCCCAACAAATGAAGATCGGGTCGATTTGCTACGAGAATCCGTTTCATACCTATCAAACATTACAGTAAGAATGTAGTTCTGAATGAACTCTAGTTCACTTCCATGACTCCCATATCAAATCCAGAGAATCTGCCAAAAACTCAACAAGAAATTGACTTTGCAAGAATGGGAATCTCTCTTGAAGTTTTCCTTTCATTCCTTGAAGATTCGAACTGCTTGTGAGCGTTTTAGTGACCCTTCATCAAACGAAAGAGTGTCTATGATTCCAGTTTTTCAGAAGGTTTGGGAAAAATTCCAAACAAAGATTCTCACTTTAAACAACTGTCACAGATTCGGCAATCGTTCGATCCAAGAACGCTCCAGGAAGTGGGATCGCAAATAAACACTGTGATAGATTTCGAATCGTCAAACACTGAAACGAATCTGGTGGTGAAGCTGGGTGTGGATCAAGAACTGGATGATTTAAAGAGACTCTTTGATGGTATGCTATATACTTCTAGATTGTCTAATGTTGCTAATTACTCTTTGTTGCAAGGAATGGACCACTTGCTGGTAAAAGTCCAGGACTAAAACAACCTGCTTTCATCATCTCTATTAACTGTTTTTTCAGTCAAATGTGGCGCACGAAATTGCAAAATCTATCCCGGACGAGTTTTCCGATTCCCTGAATGTCATTTATTTTCCTCAACTTGGTTATTTGATCACGATACCTCTTCAAAGCCATATGACAAGGTTATAAAAATTTGGATATTTGCCTCTAAAATGAAATTCTACAGTCAAGAATCATTCATCATTCCAGGCTTGGATTTTCAATTCTGTACAAAGCAAACAGTGTTTTACAAATCCGAACAAATGTACCATGTATGTAGCCAAAAAAAAGATGATCGTTTCCTCCATTTTCGGAACTTTAACGCGGTTTCAACTTTAGATGGACGAAACCATGGGCGATGTTCACTCTATCATAGCCGATCGAGAAATAGCCGTTCTCCAATCCCTTCAAGCGTCTGTGGCACAATACGCTCCTGTTTTGATTGAAATCTCCAAGATTACTGCAGAACTTGATTGGTGAGAAGTCCTTCCATCATCTTTTTTTCCAAAATTGTAAAAAGTGTCGCTCTTGTCAGTCTTCTTGCACTCGCAGAATCGGCGCGAAAGTACAAGTTTGTGTGCCCGGATGTTGTGGACAGTGGGGATGCTCAGGATGTGTTGGAAATTGTCGAGGGAAGGCATCCACTATACGAACAATGCATGGATTCATTCATTGGCAATTATACGGGGCTTGGAGGATTGAATTATGCAGCTGGATATAGTAGACTGGGGAGTACGAGTAGTAGTGATATGAGTGGTAGCGTTGATGAGAGAACAGATGAAAATGGTTCGCTACGCGTAATGCTTTTGACTGGGCCAAACTTCTCTGGAAAAACCGTTTGTTTAAGCCTTCTTTGCTTGCTTCATTGTACGCTTTTTTTTGTGTTTAAAGGTTTTATTTTCAGGTGTATTTGAAACAAGTCGGCTTAATTGTATTTATGGCACATATTGGGAGTTTTGTTCCAGCGAAAAGCGCGACGATTGGAATCACTGATCGAATTATCACGAGGATTCAAGCGGTGGAGTCGGATTCAAAGGTGTTCCTTGTCAGTAAGATGAACAGAAGATAGTTACATTTACTTTTTGTCCTAGATTCAAAGCGCATTTATGATTGATTCACAGCAAATGGCATACGCATTGAGAAATTCAACTCGAAGATCTTTGATTCTGATTGGTAACGTTGGGGATGTCGACGATTCTTTTGTAACTTTATTCATATAGATGAATATGGGAAAGGAACTCTTCACTCCAGCGGTGTGGGCTTGTTTTGTGCATGTCTTGAAGAATTTCTAGGAAGAAGGGATGCGTGTCCAAAAGTTGTTGCAACGACTCATTTCCAGTGAAGTTTTCTTTTCCTCTCCCACACAACCTGCTTTGAACTCTGTTAAATTGACGCAACTTTTCCACATCGAAAAAAACAAACAATAGCGAGATTTTCATTCACAATCTTCTTCCAGAGATTCATCCATGTCTTAAGCGCTTCAAGATGGACGCACTGCCAGCGACGCTTGAGAATGAAGATCGATTAACATTCTTGTATCGAGTTGTTCCAGGAAATGCAAGCTCGTCACTAGGATTATATTGTGCAAAGTTGGCGGGTGTTCCGGAACCGGTGCTTGAACGAGGTTTGGCATGATGTCGGACTGGATTCTCTTTTATTTTTGGATTGAAAGTTCCTTCTTTTCGGTTGCCCTCTACTTTCCAAACAAAAAAAACCAGCGAATGAAGTCGCTGAATGTTTGGAGAAAGGAGTCGCGTTGAATCGAGCATCAAGTGATCATGTAGTCGGAAACAAGAATAGTGACAGTATGGAAGAGGTTATTCGATTATTCAAGTCTTTTGATTGCGATTCGGGTGATTTGTTTGATTTGTTTGAGGCAGTCAAGAACAGCGAAAGATGACCAGTTGGAAACAATGAAGAAATAAAATTGCTTTATATTTTTGCGTGCCAGACCCATACAAAAAGTTCCATCCTCTGTGCCTTCACGTAAAACAGCAGGTATCTTTCCCTTCGTTTTGAGCGCGCTTTTACTTCTCTGGGGATCTCACGCAGTCTGTGACAGTTTTAGAAACCTTTCGGGTGGCACTTAAGATTCTTCGGGAATGAAACACGACTGCAACCACATCCAACCTTCTCTCAGCGTATAAAAAAGTAGCAGCAACGCCTTCCTCTCCCAAGAATCAGCAAAAATTAGCAAATGGCCTCTCCGAAACCAGAAGGGATCGCCCACCCCATCAAGCGGCGGTAGTCGAAACGTGCCAATGGCTCGAGCAATGAGTTCGGTTGAGCGAGAATCTCTGCGGTTTGTTATATTCGACGCGCCAAACAACTCGAATGTGCACTTGTATCTTGAGGTGAGCCTTTTTTCTTTCTTTTCCAATATATGATCGTTTTTTCGAAAACAAAATTACCAATCACAGGAATTGCAACTTCGCAATGTAAAATGCATTGTTCGCGTTTGCGAGCCAACATATGATAAAGCGATTGCTGAAAAGATGGGGATTCAGGTGTATGATTGGCCGTTTTCAGATGGGACTTGGTGAGAAACTCCGCTCCCCCAAGTCCCCAAGTTATTATTGTACTTAAAAGAGCTTCCTTCAGTCCGCCCCAAGAAGTTATTTTGAATTTCCTCAAGCTATGTGAAGAAAAGTTTACTGTAAAGGATACGACAGACGCAATGGTATGGAACTCTCTCTCTCTTCTTTTCTTTTTTGTTTCTAGCATTGAACTATGCATGATTTAACTGACCTCTGTCCTCCGAAAAGGGTATTCACTGTATAGCTGGACTTGGACGGGCGCCAGTTTTAGTGGCAATAGCTTTGATAGAAAGCGGGATGGTTCCCCTTGAAGCCATTGAATATGTACGAAAGCAGAGGCGGGGCGCCTTCAACTCGGTTCAGCTTGCGTATCTGGCAGAAAACTATAAATGTATGAAGAAAAAGTTGTTGAGTGGGAATTCTACTGGAGATGGAACTTTGAAGAAGAAGACGTCTGGGATATTTGATTCTCTGACTTCCTTTTTCAAGAAAACACCATGAATCATGTACAAAGAAGTAAAAAAAAAAAGAATATAATACAATAAGTGAATCGGGATTATAGTTTCTACCCATCAAATATATCAAAACGCGGTATCTTCGGGGCCTTATACTCGCGATTGATGTTTTGACATTAACTCTTGGTTTCAGAGAAGGAGGGAAATGCTGGAATGGATTTTTGTGCTGACAATCCCAAGACCCAAAACAATCTAAAACAATACCTCTACACAAATATGTCATCGCCACCACTGGCTCATACCACGGCGAGAAAGACTCGACCATCTTTATTTCAGAGTCGAGAAAGATGCTCGGATGACTCTGATCCTTGTTCGTCGAACGATGAGGTCACAAGAGATTGGCATCATCAATATTCTCACACAATGAGCCGCGACAAAGATCTCTCAGAGAAGGAGTTGAATAACAATAAGACTAAAGACGAAATGAAGTGCTGCTTGAAGCCCGGATCTGGTGTTAAGCCATATGTCGCCAATTGTAATGCACCAAGAAGCTCTGAAACAACGGATTTTGATGTTCTTGAGTTTGACGACTTTCTAGATGATTTAATTTCTTCTGTTGAGACGAGCGTGCAAACATTTTTGTGTGGGGCTGACTTGTTTACTCTCTTTGGATTCTATTCTGGAATCTCTCTGGTAGACGTTATTAACCCATCACCATTGAGATCGGACTGGATTGCATTTTGCCTTATTTCTGTTAAAGTCCTCCATCGATCTATGAGAGCTTCCATCTTTATGATTGCAGTTCTGTTGCTGTTCTTTTCAATTTCGAACACCCTCATTTTGGCAATGTTTGGACTTCCGTACGCCCCTCAAATCTTGTCCACAGTAACTTCGATGGTGATTTATTGCCATATTGCGTTCTGTATGGGACCGCAAAAGAGGTCCTCGTGGGGAATCGCGTCATTGTTTGTAATGGCAGACGCCCTTCTTAAACAACCAGCGACTTCGGACAAACAGTTTTTATCTGGCGCTCATTGTATTTCGTATGCTCTTTATAGTGCAATATCAAAGTTTCTTGAGGCATTTGGGAAGAGAGACGAGAAAGCCAAATCACCAGATGGGATACACTCGAGCCAAGGTATAAAGAGAGCTATTTTTTCCTCCAGCGTTCTTTAAAAGATATTTTTGTGTTGCCGATCTTTAAAATAGATGAAGAGAAAGTACCAGTGGAGCTTCAATTAGAAGGAGTGTCTGCTGATCAATGTATATTATCATGGCGACTACCAGGATATACGCTATCTGAATTATGCACTCCGACAACAAATAACTCTGAACTTCTCAAATCCCGCTTTGGCTCTGACATACTTGGCCCAAACAGTAAACAAACACGGTTCGGGACATCATCCAGTCGAACCACCGCATCAGAACTATATCATAGGCTCAAAAAATCTTCAAAAGTACCATCTGATTGGGATTGCTTAATTTTCAGAGGGGTCCCCCCATCCAACTCGATTTTGGGAGTGACTGTGTCAGATGTCAAAGTAAAAGTGAACGGAAAAGTGGCTTCAAAATCGGATTTCACCATAAATGTTCGAAATAGAACTGTTGTTCTCAAAGTTACTCCGTGTGATGAATTGGAAATATCTGTTGCGGTGGCTGGATTGGAGAGCGAAATAATTCGGGTTGTAACTCCAAAACGGATCCCAATTGGTGAGGGCGGAGTTTTTTTTTTTTTTTTTTTTTTTTTTTTTTTTTTTTTTTTTTTTTTTTTTTTTTTGGAACGATAAGTGGTTTTGATTTTGATTTGATTTGATTTGATTTGATTTCTATTTCCAATGCCATAGAAAAACAGAGGAAAGGCGTTTTGAGTTCCAAGACGCCAGTATATCGCTCAATTGGAGTACTAGCCGTCACCTCTTCCGAAAATGAAGCCACTAAACAAACTACTCCATCCGAAGCCGCTCTCGATGAATCCGACGCTGTCATTAGTGCCAACTGTGTCATAATCTCAGAACTCACAAAAGACCTGGAATCTCTCCAAGCCCACTACAAGGCCAGCCAAGCCAATCTCAGACGCATTCGTAGAGAATACACTCGAGCTGCTTGTAACTTGAAATCCGAAATTGAGTTGGCGGAAAACCACATCACCAAGGACATTTCCATAGAGCACAAGACACGTCAAAAGTTTCAAACACTTCAAGACTGCATTTCTGACACAGAATCGAAAATTAACTTGGCAATGAGTGAAATCAAGTCCATTAGCACGACTAAAATTGCCATTCAAGAGACTGAGTTGAAGCCACGTCAACAAGAAATTAGTAGCTTGAAAGAGACACTGAAAGGAGTTGAAAAAAGTTACAACAAACTGACATCTCAAATGGCTAAAACGACAACCATTTCTTTGGCTGAAGTCACAGCGCTTCGAAAAATCCTCGAAGATAGCCAGAAGGAATTAAGAGTGGCAGACGCTGAAGTGCTCAATTTGAAAAGCACTGAATTGATGCGGGTAGAGTCTCAAGTAGACACGGCTTGGTCCAGACAAACTGAGATGAAGGAACGCTCAGAACAGCACTTGAAACAGCGTCAGGCCACTATCGATGAATTGAAAGCAGCTCTGGAAAAATTGAGAGCTCAGTGTGAAAGTATACACTTCGAAAAATGCAGATTTAGAGAAGATGATTAAGGAAAAACGCTCACGCAATGATAAAATATGCGAGGAGCTGATGATCTATGAAGATAATCTCTTGAAAGCAGATGAGAGTCCATCAAATGCTTTGTTCAAGTCCTCCCAGAAACTTGGAGAGTCTGAGACCTTGTATGATCATGAGTGGGCTTCACAGAACTTTCTTGATGACGATTACAATCCTTACTCGCCATCGAATAACCATTTCGCTAATGAACTGCATTGAAGTTGATTTAAGAATAATTGAAAATCTTTTTATTAAATCAATGTTCTGGCATTCAATTAAACCCATAATCTCCCCCCTTCGCCCACTCGGCCAACCCATTGGCTCCAGCTTGGGTGAGAATAGATGTTGCATTCTGCAAATATTGCTGCTTTTGCGTTTCGCTCGACGAAAACCTTGCAAGAGCGGCTAAGTGTAAACCATGAATAAATCCCATATTCTTGAGTGACACAAGACCTTTTGCCAGAACACCCATGGCTACCTTCAGGTTTTCCTTGAAGAAGGAAGTTGCGCAGAAAGATACATCCTATACGCAGCGGCACCCTCCACGCACGGCAATAGCCATAGTTTTTTTGAAACGTTGATGGCATTTGTCATCGCCTCAATTAATCCTTGTATCTTTTTTGCGTCAGCATCTTTGTCCTTGATGGATCCAAAATACAAGAAGGGAAATATGGCGCAAAATCCAAATAACTGCATGGGCATCTTCTGTCCAACAGTCATAAGAGTCATTCCAGAATTTATCATATCTTGAAATCTATCCAACGCCTTTGCATGCTCTCCTTTCCGAAAATGAAAAATCGAGCATGATCCCAGAAATACTTTTGTCAGAGGTGTCACCACATAGTCGGATTTAGACATGATCAATGACGCATATTTCGAAGAGTCATCAAGTTTATCCAGAAAAACGGAGCTGATTTCCATCGCAACTGCATATAATAGCGTCATCATATGCTGATCATTGGCTTCAACATCTCTACAATTTTCGGCTGCAGCTTTGTGGGATTCGTTCAGTTGTCCAACAGTTACAAGAGTCGTTGATATGAATACTTGTGTAACTACAAAGCACGTCAGTTTGATAAATAGAAAAATTCAATGGACTTACGATGATATGTAGCCATGTCATTTTGTTTTTTTGCCGTTTCTGCGCAAAGTTTCAAGTCATTCAAAGCCAGCTGTGAAATCTCCCTTGTATATTGAAAGTGCTCCCGGTGAGTTCAAGAACTTTTCAAAATCGGTTATTTTGGAAGCCATTTTCTTTCCTTGTTGTAAGTACACGTTGCTCAAGTGTTTGCTCTTTCCCAACCAATGCCACTCCGCTGATTTATAACAACCATCGACAAACTCAAGCCTATACTGAGGGCCATACGCAATTGAAAGATTAAGATAATTCAAGTTCACAAGAGATATATCCTTGTTCGGAAGCGTTGGGTCCAAAGAAGCTAGGGAATGTAGCACTGTCAAGCATCTGAAGATAATTCTGTCCCGTTCTGGATTTGATTCTCCAGTGGAAAATCTGCCTCCAACAGTTTTTAGCCAAAGCATATTTTGTTTTTTGTTGTTCTGCTTCAGCATTTGATTATACTGTTCATCGGTTTCAGGCCATGACGCCTCCAGCAATGCTAAAGCTTTCAAAGCATTTTTACGTGCATTTTGAATTGATTTACGGCCAGACTCGGCATATGCTAATGCCGAATACCATGCAGCTTGTCGGATTGCTGGTGCTGGTGTGCTGGACTCATTTCTTTTTTCAGCCTCATACATATGGATAAGTTTGGCTAAAGCGCGGATTCCCTCTATGTTTTGTTAAGTGGTTTTAATGATGGTTTGGGTGACTTTAAACGGAGGGATTACCTTGAAAGAGATATCTATCGACGCATTCCAAACCAAGCATTTCAAAATACACATACATTTTCTCTTGGTTGGAGGTATTGGAATAGTGGAAAGCGATGGAAGGTAACACTGTGGCTCTGTTTTCTGGCGTTAATCGTTCTTCCAAGTATTTAGCAATTCGTCTATGGATCTCCTGGCGATGACCAAACGGCTGAGAGCCGTAAATAGTGCTGCGAGAAAGGTCAAGGTCATAAGCCAAAAAGCGGAAATTTCTAATTACACTCACTTGCAAATTAACATATGAGTGAAACAATATCGATATTTCTTGCGCTCTTCTGGCACATTCTCGAATGTTGGCGAATCTGAAGTTTCCGGACAAGGCATCAAAAAGGAAAATTGGTCCAGTGATTGCGCCATCACAATGAGATCATCAGGAGGGTAGTTCCCATCAATAGCGGCAGAAACATCATAAAAATCAAAGTGCATTCCAAATACAGATGCAACACGCAAAAGTTCCTGGAAATGGTGATCAAGCTGATCAAATGTGACTAGAATCGCTGATTCTACGTTGATTGCGAGAATCTCTTGATAGTCAATGTCTGAAGCAGTTGAAATGACACCCTTTTCGTCACAAGCTATTACTCGTGGTAGTGTTGCCAATAGGGTGTCAGCCAGTTTGTCCAAGAAGAATGGACTTCCCGAACTTCGTGAGTGGATGACACGCAAAAACTCTTTGTCCATACTCATGGCTCCTAGATCACGGAATTTCCACAGCTTCAAAAAGCATGAGTAAGATGATTTTTTCGTGCAAAGTTGACACCCTCCTTACCAGGAACTTCTGGGTGTCCATAAGAGACAAACCATTCAAAGGAATATAGGTTGTAGAAGGCAAAGCCTGCAGATCTTGTACTTCGGTAAGTTTATAAATTGTGAATGGTCGTGAAAATAAAAAGTATAGTGTTTTGGATGTGGACTTGATTACAGTGTTAAGAATGTCAAGTGTCTCTGCGTCCATAAACTGCATAAATGTGAACATTTTAGAAAAAGCAGACGAATATGATTGCTTTTGTTTCTGTTGCGTACCTGTAGATCATCGCAAAGAATGGCAATTTTAACAGCCTCTGTCATAGCCTTCATGATATTCACAATCATACTTTTCAACATCCCCTTTCTTGCAGCATGATCTATTTGCCTAGTTGTGTCCGGTTTCACGATCCCCAATCCAATCCATCACTGGCGCTAGAATAGCTGTCATATCTGGATTTTCTCCACATGCGATAATAAAGCTCCTAGTTCCTTCTATGGATTCATCAATAGAAATCATGGATGCGTTCACGGGTTGCTTCCTCATGGATTTCTTCTGGGTTCGTTTGCTTACAAGAGGGACTGCTCCTTCCGAAGGACCGTCAGTCGTTTTTGTCATAATTTTTTTAGGAGGCAGCGGAGTTGCAGATTCAATTTCAATCGTTATTTGAGGTATAACGATTTCTGGTGTTGGTAAAACGGCTTCGGGTGAGTTTGTGTGGACCATTGCCGCCTTCTCGCTTTCACTGAGTCGTCCATAGATTTGATAGAGAGATCTCATTAGTTTTCGTATCGGAAACAGCTGTTTTTTAATTGGTTGTTTAACAAAATAGACCCACTCAGAAAACAGCAAAACAAATTGGATACAAAACTGGATTCATTCTCTCAATCTCGGACCCGCGAATCACAAATATTTGTGCGTCATTCTTTGACATTGTTGCCATTGCGTTCTCCAACAGACTGGTTTTACCCATCCCGCTTGGCCCTTCAACAATCAACACAGCTTGGTTCTTGTCCGCAAGCCATTTCGTAAACACCGCATTAACCTAGCATAGAATTTTAATTTTCTTTTTGCAGGTTTCAAAGAAAAAGATTTCTTTTTACTTTTGCCTTCTCCTCAGCATACCTATTAATTTACCGATTCAGCCAAAAAGCCAAGAGTAGAAGTAAGAAAAAAAACCCTCACCCAAAGCTCTTCTTATCTTTATGATTTATTTTCAAGTTGTCGATTCCGTTCTTGGAGTTTTTAATAGCCCAGATCGAGACAGGTTCCAACTTCCCTTTTAACTAGTTTGTGTTTATGTGAACAACAGAGAAGAAGCCCAATCAAAGCCCACGTCGCCAAACCAACCATATGGAGACCAATTTCAGCGTGCTGATACAGCTGGGATGTGGCTTCATGAGTATCGTAATCACAAAAGATATTGTATCCTTCTGCTTTGTTGAAGATCATCAATCGAGCAGCGACATTAACGACATCCCCTGTAAATATGAGTGAGAAACAAGGGGAGGCTATTCTTGGTTTATCCGCCGTTATCACCTAAAAGACCAGCCTCACTACGAATAGAACTTCCCATATGAGAGAAAAGCAAATCTCCAGTGGACAACCCAATAGTGAACGGAGTCAAACCCTGGTTTTTAAGCATATCCGATACCGTAATAGCTGCTCTGACTGCAAAGACCGCATTGTTTTCGTGACTCCATGGAGGCAAACCAAAGACGGCAAAGAAAGATTGTCCCTTGTCATCAACTTGATTTAAGGCGTAATTTGGAGATGTGAGCACCAAGAAGCGACCACAAAAAATGCCGTTCTTACCTGAAAATTGTTGAGTGACGCCATCGTAAGGTTTCAACCCTTTAATCAATACTGAAAACAACTGATGGGCCCTCATTTTCGTATACGAGAACCGAAACTTCATAAACATGATTGTAACCCGTCGATATTCACTGGAAGGGCCATACTTGTTGGGAGACAACTCGCTCGCATCGTCGTCATTTGAATAAGTTGTCATCAGCTGCTGACCAGTACTCGTCGCCGACGCAATCGTGAATTTGCTACTCAAATCACAACCCGACGGTCCGCCCGTACCCAACCGATTCGAATTCTGCAAATTCCTGACTTTATGGACAAGACTTTGATTCATAAACTGGAAACTGAAAGCATCCGATAACCGCATCTCTTCGCCCAAATCCTGACTTTCGGCAGCAACATAATCCGCCCCAGACGCCTTGCGACGCGTGTCTTCAAGGAAATCCAGTCGCTGCTGGTTCTAGCAATGCAAGTTGGGTTTGGAGGACTTCTAAACTCTTGAATTCACATGTTTGACTACCGCCTTTGGCTTCGTATTTGCGGATCTTGATTTGTGAGTATATGGAGTCTGGCAGTTCTAGAACCTCAACAGCGCTTTTTGCGATTCCCAACTTCACCTTTTTTTTCGGTTTTGGTTTTGGTTTTAGTTGAAGTGTTCATAATGATGCTACAACACGACCTGGATACATACCTGGCCGAGCGTTATCCAAGGCCCCACCAATCTCACCCAAAGGCGGTCCATGAACGAAATAATCACATCGTTGCCCTGCTACTCCCACAATCACATGACTAAACGGCCCTGCACTCAACCCAACATGTAAATCCAACAAATCCTCAGTCCACTTCAAACGCCTTCTTTTTCCCACCCTTTTGACCTGTCGATACGGATTTCGTCTTTCCCTTGATTAAAACTCTGTTTGTTGCAGACGGGATATTTTTTTTAAACTGTGTTCAGAAACAAAAACAAAAAAAGAGGAATAAGAAACAAAACTCAACTCTGTACAGCAAATCAATGCTCTTCTCGTGGTATATCTCAAATCTGCTGCGCTAGCGCTTTTGGATTCGAAAACAATCAACAGCGCGTCTCCAAGAAACTTGATCACATCGCCTCCATAGTATGAAATTATATCGATAATCTAAAGTATGTTTCCCCAAGCAAAAGAGTGAGATTCTGGCTCTTGTTTTATTGTATTCGTCGTCATACCTTGCTCATGAATTTCGAAACTGCCTGAGTCATTTCCTCCGATGATCGACGTCCTTGTTGTGCCTATATCAACTCGCATTATCAGATTCTTTGATAAGCTTCTCCTTCTCTGCATTGAAAACGCGCCAAATGGAGAAACACGTACCAGCAGAGTGGACGTCAGCGCCGTGAATCCTGAGATATCCACCATCACAACTGCCCCAACCGTTTCTTCATCAAACGGCTGATCGTTCATAAGTAAATCCATGATCTTTGTTCGCTTCGCTCGGTTCCGTGACGCATCGCGAATGTAGCGAGCCACAAAGCGACTAGTCTTCATAATTTGAATCAGAGATTTGCAAAAACACCACACAGAATGAAAAATGATCAACTCAAGTCGCGAATCAGAACAGCACAATATATTCTTTTAGCTCAATTTCACAGGTCAAATAAAAAAAAATAAACTCCACAAGTTTACGAGTTCACTGAACAAAACATTAGAAATCACACACACAACAATCACACGCAAAAAGTCAAACACTCAACTGTAAGTAGCTGGGTCAATGGTTTCTGGAAGTTCAGTAATATTGACTTCAAACTTCTCCTGAACCTTGTTCAACACGGCAGAATCATCGGCTGAAGACACGAACGTAATTCCAAGACCCTTGGTACCGAAACGACCTGCACGACCGACACGGTGAAGGTATGAGTCCGCACCATCGGGCATATCCTAAAATCTCAAATCCGTAAGAGAAGCGCAGAAATACCAAACGAAGGAGAAAGTAGTTGAGAGGAGGTGTCAGAAATAAGGATGCATGTCTCTCATTAAAAATTTCGAATTGAGCTGGGTTAAATAGCGTTGTATGCATTTCATCATAAAATAGTGATAGTAGCTAGTGAAGAGTTGGGTGGCGGAAACTCACATAATTGACAACAATATTAACACGTTCCACATCAATACCACGACCAAACACATCAGTTGCAACCATGATACGTTTGGTGAAGTCCTTAAAACTTTGGTAACGACGGATACTGCAAAATTCAAAACTTAGATGCCAGCAACATACATTCAACACAATTACCGTTCATCTTGGTCCATTCCAGAGTGGATGCAGATACTAGGGAAGTTACATTCCACCAGTAATTTGTTCAATGAATTTGCACGAGCTACACTCTTCACAAAAATGCAAACTTGGTTGAACTCAATCTGATCCAACAAGTCATTCAGCTTGCGGTTCTTTTCATTCTCGGTAAGCTTGACATAGTATTGTTGCAGACCATGGAGAGTAAGCTTCGTCTCATCATCGACGTAGATTTCAAGTGGCTAATTATAAAATTTTGTAGGAAGGATCGAAGGAAACATGGTTTGAGTTTTAGTTTCATGTAGCTGATCAGTTGTGGCAAGCCTCGCAAAAGACGCCCAAAGAAGCTGATGATGCTGCAGTAGCGAGTGCTTACGTTTTGCATGAACTTCTTGCAGACCGGACGGATTTCCTTGCTCAAAGTTGCAGAGAACATCATGACCTGCTTATGGTGTGGAGTAGCGCGGAAAATGTCTTGGATATCTTTTCGCATGTCTGTCGAAAAGGTAAGGTAAGTGACTGATCCATCAGGAAAGAAAAATTGGGAGAGAGAAAGAGAGAAATCAGAAATAAGGATACAAGTCATCTCATGAAGTAAATTTCGAATTGAGCTGGGTTAAATAGCGTGTATGCATTTCATCACAAAATCGGGAATGTAGAACAGATTTTTCAAGAATAACTCACCCAAAGCTTCAAGCATCTTGTCACACTCATCCAAAACAAAGTGCTTCAGCTTGCTCAAATTCAAGTGCTTGTCTCTAATCAATGCCAAAATTCTACCAGGAGTACCAACAATAATCTGTGGGTGATCGTTCTTGAGAGTATCCTGGTTCGCCTTCAAAGGCGTTCCACCGTAAAAGACACCAGTCTTCACATCGGGCATATATTTACTGAATCGGGCATATTCATTCTTGATTTGGAAAGCAAGTTCACGTGTGTGACACAGAACCAAGACAGCTGGTTCTGTGCTGGTCGCGGTTTCGAGTTGCTGCAGGGTAGTGAGAACAAACACGGCCGTCTTACCCATTCCAGATTTGGCTTGGGAAAGAACGTCCATACCCAGAATGGCTTGGGGAATTGCTTCTTGTTGAACTATAGGACAATAAACATACATGAATCAATATTTAATTCTTTGATTTTTGGATACGGGTAAGATATAGTGTACGTTACCTTCAGATGGGTGTTCAAATCCGCAGTCGACAATGGCACGCAACAATTCAGGCTTCAGAAGGAAATCACGGAAACCAGTGGCGTGGATACCGACATAGGAACCCTTCTTAACTTCTTTGGAGTCGGTAGCGGTAGCAGCAGCCGTGGGGGCGGCCGATGTGCTTAGAACCTGTTGTTGCTCCTCCTCATCCTAAAGAAAAAAAAACGAAGACACGCCATCAGCCCCAGCAGCTAGCTTCCACCGAATAAACAAAAAATCAACGTACTTCGTAGTCAAGCAAATCCTCGTTTTCAGCACTCATGTTGGAAATAGACTGCAGACGAGAAGACCGCAAAGGGGACAGAGAGAGTTAATTAAACATGGCCGGCCGAGTCCAAGCAGAGACAGGATACGCACTGCCAGAGCGGGACGATGCAGCAGTTAGCAGGGGGCGTGCAGGTATTTAAAGGTATTAAACGATAAAACCAACCTGTGTTTTTTCGCTATTTAAAGAAACAAACAAAACACAAAAAACCTAAAAATGCACCGCCGCCTCGCGAAAGCCGACGACGAAGACGCCTCAGAAAACAAGTTTGGTCGGGAGTTCCAAGACGCTCAAGCGTTGCTTATCGCCGAGGTGAAAGTTCTTCTCGACGCAAACGAGGAAAAGCGGCTTGCGGGCGACGAGCCGATGAGCAGCGCGAGCTCCGAGTAAGTGTTGCTTCTTCTCTTTGAATTCTTCTATCTTTAACTGACACTGTCACAGAATAAAGAGAAAGACCGTCGACTACTGCGCCCGCTTCGGCAGATTCACCGACAAGCAGACCATCAAGGAAGTGCGCCAGTGAGTGCCGTGTCCGTGCGCCAACAAAGGAGTAGGCGGATCAATAACTGAAACAAACAGGCTGTTTCCCATCGACCAGTTCTCGCAGTTCGAAGCGGCTCAGTTGGCGAATCTAGGGTGTGAAACGGCCGAAGAAGCAAAGATCCTGATACCCAGGTATGCATTCGCGTGGTCGGTGGAATGTAACATACTTATTCTTTTCGCAGTCTGGCGAAGCGTGATGAGTTGGACGATGCAACGCTACAAGACTTGTTGGATCAAATGTCAACACTAAGGAAGTTTCAGAATGCGGGAATGTACTAAATCGAGTAATAAATTATTAATCAAAACGAATGGAATAACGGAATTCGTTGAACGGTTTTTGGCATTTCCTGGCGTTCCTTGGGAATTCCTTTCCTTCTTTTTCTTCGACCAAATCCAATTTCAAGAATCATGTCAACGCAGGACCAGGACGACATGGATGCCGGATTCGCCCTGACGGATCTTCCGGAATCAGAGCCAACCTTGGGAGAAGCATCCAGTGTCAGGCATGAGTCAGATGCAACTTTGGATGTCAGCAACGACGCTGGAGTGGCAACACCGCGACGAAAACATCGAAAGTCAAGGCGGGATCGTGAATCAAAGAAGGATCAAAAGAAGGGAAAGTTTCATCTGGCGCCAAGCAAAGGAAACGTTCTCGATCTGCTGCTGTTTCTGTGGGGGTTCCGCCTGTTGTCGCTCGTGCGCTCGGCTGACGATGTCCTTGCAATCCACCTGCATCTAAAAAGCCACGAAAGCGCTAAGATTGCAGCCGAGAAGCTGGAAGCAGCCTGGGCGAAAGACAGCTCAAAGAAGTTGTGGCGCTCTCTTCAAACCGCCTTTGGTAATTCGTACGCGCTCCTCGGCATTTGGAAGCTGCTTTGGGCTGCTGCAAAGTGGATCGGCTCATATGCAATTCTAAAGTGGCTTTTGGAATTTGTCGAGGAGCGAAATGAGGGCAAAGACCCAAGTGCCTGGCGAGGCCATGTCATTGCCCTTGCATTGCTACTTAGTGCCGTAATTTCTTCAATTTGCTATCACCAGCTGTCCATGCAAAGCACGAAAATCGGCATTAGGGTGAGTGGATGATCACCATGCTACCTTGTAAAATGCCAGCCACAAATTAAGTGCCATTACGTACCTCCAGTGCCGTGCAGCTTTGATGGTTCTTATATATCGAAAATCATTGAGGCTGTCATATGTGAAGGGGGGCGTCGGCGACATTGTGAATCTGATCGCCAACGAATGTAATAGAGTTGCAGAAGCAACAGTCAACTGGCATTTCCTCTGGAGCTCCATCGCCGAG
This sequence comes from Obelidium mucronatum, assembly GCA_025765595.1. NCBI lineage: Eukaryota > Fungi > Chytridiomycota > Chytridiomycetes > Chytridiales > Chytriomycetaceae > Obelidium > Obelidium mucronatum. The sequence continues at coordinate 244,247 of JAIVFH010000005.1, read as the reverse complement.
TCTATCATAATTATTACGCTCGTATTCGCCGACGTTGGTTTCGTATCAGGAATCCCTGCTCTCGTGATGATTACATTCGTTCTTTTACCTGTCCAATACTATATTGCGAACAGAATATCCGAAATTTCAATTCAAAGCACCGCACACATTACCAAACGTGTACATCTTGTATCGGAAGTATTGACGGCCATAAAGCTCTTGAAGTTTTATGCTTGGGAAAGCTACTACGTCGACAAAATTATGAATGCGCGTGTTGTTGAAATGCAAGAGTTATGGCTGAGTTTAAGAATGCGAATTCTTTCTTATGTAGGTTGTTTTCATGGCCCCGGCTGTGATCATGGTGTTGAGCATGGCTGTTTTCATGCGCTACAATGTTGAAGGGATGAGCGCAAGCGTGGTATTTGCGCTTTTTAGCTTGTTCAACACTCTGAGATATCCTTTGATTTCACTTCCAAAATCTGTAAGGACAGTGAATGGTAGGGATTTTTTTTTCGTTTTCTTGGTTAATATCTTATTTATTTTGTGAGACAGCCGCGACATCTTCTTTGCATCGTCTTGAAGAGTTCTTGAATCAACCAGAAATAGACGAGACTATCTCTTCACCCACACCTGAAGGAACGAACATTCTTATTGACATCGTAAGCTCACTTCCACAAATCAAAAGGTTTTCTGACACACTTACTAGAGAAACGCTGATTTCTTGTGGGACGGGGACCTTGACCACCCACATATCACAGACCTTACCCTAACAATCAGGCGGGGAGAAATCATTGCAGTTGTCGGCGATCTGTCATCCGGAAAATCCCTCCTTGCCGCAATTATGGGACAAATCAATCGGTCCACTGGAACAATGCACACTCACGGCACATGTGGATACGTCCCTCAAGAACCGTGGCTAATTGACGCCAACATCCGCGACAATATCCTCTTTGGTCTTGATTTCGACGATCAAAAGTACACGGACACAATCCGCCTTGTGGGTCTCACGCGAGACCTCATGCTCATGAGCAACGGAGATGAAAGCAGGATCAGTGATTTGAATTTAAGTGCAAGTCAGAAACAAAGGCTGAGTCTTGCGAGATGTATATACCACGATTGCGATGTCATTTTGCTTGAGGATTGTTTGAGTGATTTTGAGCAAGGAAATGCGAGACGCATGTTTAAAGAGTGTTTCAGAAATAATCTGTTGAAAACGAAAGCTATTGTTTTGGTGACACAGCAAAAGCAGGTTCGTTTGAAGGGGCTATGGCTTTAATTTCTTATATATATACTTGGCTCTTTTTTAGTTCCTGAAAGACTGCGATCGCATTCTCGTTCTTAAGAATGGGCGGGTGATTGAAGATGGCACTTTCACAGAGCTGAAGGAAAAGAAAGTTAACTTTTCGGCCTGGGTGAACGATTTTGTGTCCATTGAAGATGACCCTCAAGGACTGCTTGAACAAGGTAATATTGGGCTATTCCCTCTCCTTTGTAATTTGCAGGACCAGCCTTTTGAAACTTCTACCCATAAAACATAGTCAACGAAATTCAATTGAATTTGCCTGGTCAACAAGGCACTGTTCGTGGTCCCTCCGTTCTCTCCAGATTCGCCAGCAACTTCAGCGCTGGCGTGGCAGAAGTCAAAAACCCTCTTGGCCTGGGATTCAGCGGCCGTCGCCCCGTCCTCCACAAATCGTCTCCACTTGTAACAAACGAAGTCATCACAAACGACCTTGAGCTCTCCACAGTGAGAACCCTGGGAAGTGTTCACGAAGCCAATGAACTCACTATCCGTGCGATTATGGAACTTAACAACGGATCTATCCAAAACGCGCAAGTGAATGAGCAAACGATTTCAAAACTTATTGAGCGGAATCAGTTGAGTGTGTTGACCGGCGGGGCTTCGCGGCCACCAGCGAATTTCTCGAATCAGGATCCAGTGAGTAGGACTATCGAGGCAAATCAGTTGACAGTTCATAGTATGGTTGGCTTTGAGAAGACAATGACTGATAGGGCTATTGTTTTGAGGACGGAAGCGGGGCCGTGGCAGTCGTATGCGCATTATTTGAATGAAGGGAATGGTGTTTTGTTTGGAGTTGGATTGGTTGTTCCTGTTTTTCATTGTACATAGTTTGTTTTTTGTGAGCGGTTCGTATTTTGTTTAGATCCCTATTTACTTTGAGTTTATTCATCCGCAATTTTCTTGCTAGATTGGTGGCTTGCTTACATTGTGGATCATGCCTCTGCCGACATGTATACAACTTCACTGAGTGTTTATGGAGCGTTGGTTGTCGTTGCTGTTGTGGGTCTCTTCCTTCGTGGTTACATATTTTCCATCATGACGGTGAAAAAATCCCGATCTCTGCACGACCGAGCATTGAAGGCTATTGTGCGGGCGCCAATGTCATTCTTTGATTCGACGCCTTTGGGGCAAATTCTGGCCAACTTTGCTCGCCATTTGTACTTGATTGATGATTCTTTACCAGAATCGCTGTTTCAGGTTTTGTCCATCGCGCCATTGGTGTTGGGCATTTTGATCCTTGTCAGTGCAATAGTGCCGTGGTTCATCTTGACGCTCCCAGTGACAATCGGACTTGGTTATTATGTGATTTCTATCTGCCATGATGCTGAAAAGCGTTTGGTCATGCTAGAAGGTTTGTCCCCTTTTTCCTACCATTTTCATGGCATTTCCTTGGAATACTAACGAACTCCCAAATAAAAAAATAAAAAGCCAGCAACAAGTCTCCCATGTTTTCACATTTATCCACGACTTTGGAAGGTCTCTTTAGTATCCGTCTATACAATGCCCAAGACAGTTTCGATACATTTAACCGCGGTCTGATTGACGCAGACCACAAAGCCCTCTACTCTCTCAACGTTGTGAAAACTGTACAAGCCATGTACCTAGACTTCACATCCTCCCTCATGATTTACTTTGCCGCCCTCTTTGTCGTTCTCCGAACCGACATCCCCGCATCCCACGCAGGCCTCGCTATCGCAAACGTACTCCAACTCCTCCTATTCGTCCAATGGCTCGCTCGACTCTGCTCAAACGTCCACCAAGCCGTCACAAGTGTCGGCACGGTGGTCCAGTTTTCGAATCAAGTTCCCTGTGAGGCTGTGAGACATGTTCCAGGTGGAAGCAAAAGGCGGCCGTTTTGGCCAGAAACTGGGGCTGTTGAATTTAAACAGGTCACGTTGCGGTATACGCAGTACGGGGTCGCGATTTTGAAAAACGTGAGTTTCAAGATTGCGGCTGGGGAGAAAATTGGGATTGTTGGAAGAAGCGGGAGCGGGAAGAGTACGATTTTGGGTTTGTTCATCTTTTTATTATTCCTTTTTTTACATTCTTTTTTTTATGTGCTTACTTCAACATATTACTTCCGCGATTAGTCGCTCTCTTAAGAATCACAGAATACAACGACGGAGATATTCTCATTGACGGAATCGACATCAAAACCCTCGGAGTCGCAGATTTACGAAGCAGAATCGCAGTGATTCCACAAGACCCAGTTCTCCTCACGGGAACGATTCGATCCAACTTGGACCCATTCAACAAACGAACAGACGAGGAAATTTATCAAGCCTTGAAGGCGGTTCACTTGGGTCAAAAGATTGAAGAAATGCCAGCAAAGCTAGATACACTTATTGTAGAGAACGGAAGGGCTTTCTCGTTGGCTGAGAGGCAACTGTTTTGTATTGCACGAGCTATTCTCTTGAAGACCAAGATTGTTGTGTTTGATGGTAACAAAAAAAAATCGCCTCTTCCTTTTTTTTTTCTCTAATCAAAACCCTTTTTTGCATTTTTACAGAACCGACCGTCGCTGCCGATAATGAGACCGACACGCTCATTCAATCCACAATCAGTGAAAATTTTGTAGATAGCACTGTAATCATTCTGGCATCCCGATTCCGAATGATTGCGGAAACTGATCGCATCATGGTCATGAAGGACGGGAAAATAGTCGAATTTGATACCCCGTTGGCTTTACTTGACAACCCCAAATCGAAATTCCGGCTCATGCTGAACCAGGCGACGGATTTGGACCAAGGAAAGCTGCGGAGGGCTGCAGTTGCCAGAGTTGAAAATAAAAAGAAGAAGCAGCAAGAGAAGGAAAAAGCTGCGGCAGAGAGAAAAATTTCTTTTGGTGGGCTCTCGGAGAGTACCAGTAGTGGATCTTTGTCGAGTTCTGGTCTCGGGAATGGTGGAATGGGTCCATCTGATGAAAATGGCTCCGCACCTTCTACTCAAGAGAAAGCAAATATCCAGATGCCAAAGTCTTTGCTGGATATATTTGGGCCAAAGTAATTGTTTTATCGTCTCTAAAAACTTAAAAGTAAATATGTAGCCACCTGATATTATTTTAGAAATTTTGAAAGGAAAATGATCTTCATTCATTTACGCAGTAACTGTATCCAGAATACAAAACAAAAGCAGAATACAAAAAAACGTAAGACTTTAAAACATCACAAACACCAAACAGCACTTTCGACAAACTGCGGGAAAACGACGCACTCAGTTCTAGCATAAAAGGATGGGGTCAAAGGCAGAGTAATTCACAATTGAAAACTTACAAAGATTTTGATGGCACCTCCCGCTCCCGCCTTTAAGCTTTTACCAGAGCGATCTACATGGTCAATTCCTAAGTAATCTTGAGCGTTCATACCCACAGTCAAGTCAGATAAAATATCGTCTGTTGTATAAAAGTTAAATTGGAAACACCAGGTTGATGAGACCCACCATCTTCCAATGGCCTCGCCTTCTGCATTTGTGGCAACCAAAAGAATTTCATTTTGGTCGCATCCTTCTCATTGATTCCATTTCCTTCAATAAGCCGCGCCTTCGCTGCCGAAAACACTTCGCCCTGCTTCACAACGAAACGGAATGGAACGCCGTGACCACGACTAGTGTCCTTCGCAAAGTGACAGACGTTGACAATTTGATCGGTTTCACCAACTTCGAGTTCCTCTACTGGGATTTCCTAAATTGACGAAAAGCAACAGAATCAGATACCAAGACGAGGGACTACGGAAGTTACAAGATATACCTCAATGTAAATCACGGCATATTCAGTAATACAAGAAACGAAATCCGTCTCTGCAAAGGCAGACTTGTAGAATTTGTGGTTGTGCACTTCAAAGACTCGCAATTTCCCACTTCCTCCAGCAGCAGGAAGCTTAGTCTTTGCCTGGAATTCTTTCAATAGATCCCCGATTGTGGCATTTTTTAAGACCAGGAGTTCGATAGGGTCCTAATTTTGTAAAATTAGTACAATCAATACCACTCAAAAGACTAACAGATTCGTGTCGCTGGCGGTCTACAAAAGAAAGTTTGATGTATCGCTTTGTGTCTAGTTCGGTTACAGGAATATCAAGCAACTCAAAGTGCAGAATCGTGGGGGCAGCCTGAGCAGGGATATAGTAGCCAGGGTTTGCCATTTCTTGCAACGTAATAGTCGCAGATCGCTTGATGGGCTGTTTCGCAATGCTTCCTTGTTGAGTCCAAAGTTGGATCTTGGCACTGTCCCAGTTCACAGCAGGCCCCAATTTCGCAACAATCTGCAACACCATCTTAACTCAACTCAACAGAAAATAATATTAACTTACAGCGTCGTATGCCATTTTCTTTGATAAAATGAGATCGACATCGGGTAACTGGGCTTCCTTGTCCTTGTTTTTATGGCGGAAGGTGACAGGGAGTCTGTTACGGAAGTCCTCGAAATAGTAGACTACGCTTGATGCCCGTGGATCTACCAATTCAGCGATTCTAGTGCAGAAAGTATTTAAGAACAATTCTACAATTCTCTTCTCTAAATAGCAAGTCTTACTCATGCTTTGGAAGATCGTTCTGAACACACAAAATATCTCCAGTTCCAAGTTCGGCAACACCAAATGTTTTCGTCATATCAAGAGGATCAATCATGGACGGTTTCACCTCCTACGCTTGTTGAATTAGACACAGGCAATTGCCATAGAACGAACAAACCTCAAAAACTTTCACAGTTCCCTGCAGTCCAGCTAGATCAAGAATTTGTGGAAGAGCATCTTGAACTTTCTGGCTTTTTGAAAAGTATGACTTTCCAACCACACTGACCACTACATTTAGCAACAAAACAGTTTTCAAATAATGTTCAGAACTCAACTGAATCTTTCCGGCAAGAGGATCGTAACGCTTGATAAAGATCAAAATACCATCGGCATCAGGCTAATCAAAAAAATCAGAAACCAAGAATATCCTTCAATCAAAAACAAGAACCTTTGGCAAATCCTCAGTGTCCACATAGAATCGAAGTTCCGATTGGATTTTCAAACCGTCTCTGATTTGCTCAATACCTGCCGCGAGTTAGTTGTCATCGAAAAACTATTGCTCAACTCAACTCTTGTCCTCATCGGTTATCAAGGTATCGACACGAATAGTTTTGTTCTGCCTGTGAACCATTGTCCAAACTTTGATCTTCTGAACGGGAACAGCAAGATCTTCTGCAAGTTGTTGCTGAAAAAACATCAGCGGTCGAAAAAAGAATCAGCATTCTGTTTGTACCTTGAAAGCTGAGAACTTGGTATCCTTTTTAACTTTGATTGAACGAACTTGACTCAACGGAAGACTCTTGTCATCCAAATTACACAAGTCAAAGCCGTGGTGCTTCTGAATATCATCATCCGTGATGTACTTGGCATTAAAGTACAAGTGCTGCTCCTCCTTATCCTTCCGCTTCTGTTCCGTGGCCAATCTTTCTTCTTCGAATCGCACACGCAGGTGTTCTGGGATATCTTCCGAAGTAATTGGCTTCAGGATCTCGTCCGCGTTAGATTCACGCACATAGACCAACATATAAGCGTTGGTAAACCGCTTAATGAGTTTGGTTTTTGTGGTGCTATCCACTCCAAAGTTCTCTTCAGTTGCATCTTGGTCCGTGACAGGGGTGACGCGGTCATCATCGAATTTAAACCTGAAGGAAAAATGGTTATCACAACAGTCTGCAGTCAAAAGCGCACACCATTTTCCGTTCTTTTCGGCTCTCAAAAATGCACAATAGTGTCCTCCAGTCAGATCGCCGGCGTGAACCAAAACACTATCGAGAACATGGTTAAGTTTCGCACGTAAATCTCCCTGAATAGCACAAACCCATGAAGCAGATACTTTTGAGGACCACTTTGAACAGACAAAAATGGTGCCAAATCGATTTCGTTTGGAAACTCGTAACGGTCATTGATTTTTCACCATCGCATCCTTTTCCATGTCATACTCAAATCTCTTCAATTGAAGGTGCAACACAGGTGGAAACTCAGTGAAGATAACACCTTTTTTGGCATCCTAAAAAAATATAAGGGATGACAAGTCCAAGAAAGTCAAACAAACCTGGAGTCCCAATCCTTCAGCTTGGTACTTATTGTCACCATCCAAAGTTTCTACAGCAATATAATCAACAAAAGAATCATGCAAGGTTTTGAACCCCTTGACGTTAGCTGGATATCGTAAAAGTCCTCAATTCGCGATGATTCAAAGTCGACGTTAATACACTTGATGTAACTCTTGTACTTTCCGACAAAGAGACGCGAAATTGCTCCTTCGGCTTTCGTCCCCTGGCATTTTGAATTAAGTTAAGTACAGAGTTGATGACTCAAAACAAACAAACCTTCATCTTGCTCTCCAAGTTGTCTTGCAAGACTCTGTTAAATTCTTGGACGTCGTGTTGCATGAATGAATCCAAGGTATCCCAACCAAAAGACTTGGTCAACTCAGTCGTCCCTGTGTGGTGAAGTAAGTTAAAATATCCAGCAATAATGCTAATCCAACGCACCGACAGGTTGGTCAGAGAATTGCAACTGGTAAAAAATTCGTTGAAGGGCAAGAGGGATACTTTTCGTGGGTTCATCTGTGTCGGTTGGAATGTTGAAAGTGGCCTGGAGACGATTGTGAGTGGGTTATTAATCAAACCAGTCATACCTTTCTGAAATAGCTGATAAAATACAGCGACTGCAAGAGAGAGTTCATATAACATGTAGCCCCTTGGTTTTTGAGACCAACACATCCAGTTACTTTCTTCGAGTCATAGCTATTTTTTAACGCAGTCAGCTTCAACACAATATCAACAATACAACGTACTTCAAGAAGTTGTGCCATAAGATTCCGGTTTCATCTTTGATTGCTTTCATAAAGACTGTGATTGTAAGGCGATCTTCGTCCTCCAAAAATGCCTTTGACGCCCCATCCATCGGAGTTGACAATGCATTCAATTTACAAAGCTGGTTGAATCCCCAATCGAGTTCCGCAGGGTTGTATCGATGATTTGCAGCTGTTTTTCGTTGAGTGGAGGTGATGAGAAATTGGCAATCGGAAAACAGCCCCACAGATCCTTACTCATGTGCTTAAAAACAGAATCGTCGTCTGGATTCGAGACTGCAATGGCAAACTGGAGACAGAGGTGCCAGTTTGAGTCCTTTGGTTGCTCAGCGGCAGTGATCGAGTCCAGAAACACCGACAACGAGTCGCCGCCGTTGTTTCCGTTCGGGAAAATTAGGACACGCCTAGGGACAGCGGGTTAGCACAGAAACCGCAGCGGTGGTTCACAATCACCATCTAGCGCCATTGAATTCAAAGTCCGGCGAGTAAGCGCGCCGCTCCTTGAGCGCCTTCTTTGCCTTCCAGTCGGTTATGTCCCAGCGGTAAACGAACGACGCCTCGACAGTGTGGTTTGCCTGCGTTGGAATCAGCGAGTCGATGTCTGCAAGTCCTGCGCTGCGGGGTTAGACGCTGACAATACCGGCAAAGCAACACTTGCTGAATTGCGGCTCGGCGTCCATCGGGTCGCTGCCCGGCGTGGGTGGGCCTACTGGTGCTTGAGGCTCGGCAGGGTCAGCGTACATTTTTAATGGTTAATATTACAGCAAGGCAGAAAGCAACAAATAGAAATAGATAGAAATAATACGAGATATATTTGATCCCAACTGCACTTTTGGATTAAGTACAATAACGCGTGAAGGCTGTCCTATCTATTCTCTCGTTACTTCTCCCTGTCACTTGGGGACAGTAATTAAAGTTGCGGTTACGGATTCGCAATCAACCTACTCCCATCATCTCGAGACGTAACTTCTAGAAATCTCTTGACAGCACTGCCGTTACTTCTTTGCCCACTCAAGACACTTGGTCTAACCAAAGCAACCTTCATCACAACCAAGAGAGTCACAGAAACTGCCAAAAAACAACTAAATAGCATCGTTGCGATGCAATTGATCACCAATGCCTTCATTGTTGGTGTCGCGCTAGGTGCATTCAACTGCATCACCACAAAGCATAGCAACGCCAGGAAGGCAAACACGTTGGCACTTAGTCCATATACAGAAATGACATAGTATTGCTGCTTGACGTCCATTTTTTGGCATCGCATTTTCCAGATGTGACGTATGTAAGAATAACTGAAGACGAAGTCTGTACTGATTGTTGAACCGGCGCAGATAGCCCCGGTTATGAGAAACCATTTAACTTGAGTCTGAATTGGCAATCCCAGGAGAAGCACAATGTTCGGCCCCAGACAGACAACAGGAATAAAACAGAGCATACCACGCAAGCACTTTATCATTGTCGAAGAAACTTGTAACTTGAACACCTCATATCCTCGCAACCAACTATAGTACGCGAAAATTACTTGACCGCAGTTGAGTGATAGCGTTGTGAGCTGTCCCAACACACTGTCTCGGGTGGTGTTGTAAAACGCGTTGGTAGCAAAAAATAGAGACATATTCATCGATAAAAGCATAATCAAAACGTTTGGAGTCGAGAAAAGAGTCGAGGCAATGCGCGGTTGGTTCCTGGCTGGTAGCTCTTTGGCAATAATGAAGTAGACAATGAAGAAGACCAGAGTGCTGAAATATCCAGCGAAAGTAAGCTGAATATACTCTATGATCGTATTCCATTGGATTCGCGCAGTATTGAAGCTTTCTTCAGACGAAGGGGTTGTCGAATTCATTTATATTTGGGAATCTCCAACAATGTTGGGAGGTTCCATCCAACCTACCATGAAATGGTGCGTGTCGTCATCTAGCTCTCGCCTCCATGCCAAAAATTAACTATTGAGTTACTTCTACAAGCTTGTCAGTCGACAGTCTCCCTCCAGAACTTATTTATGGCATCATCCAACACCTTCCGCTTAACTCTCAGTTAACGCGGATTGGCTTAGCGCATTCCACATTTGCCAAAGCCATCTTTTCGAATCTTGCATCAGCTCGAAGTCACTTCAAGCACATCCTGTCTGTCACTGGCAACCAGAACATCTGGGTTTGTCTAGACAGTCTGGGTATCAAGTTCAATGGCTGGCTCACCCTTCCAGCCAACTACAAAACCGCCATATACGGAGAAATTTTACAGGCCGAAGAGTGGGAAGGAATTGCTAAGTGGATTGGTGACGACATGGCAAACAATCTCATGTGGTATCTTCGCTGGGAGACCACCCAAAAGCAAGCCTACGAAATTATCCGCCGCTTGTTGGAGACTTCATACTTTGACCCCACGGCTCAATTAAACCGAACTGTTAGATTCATGGCAAGACTTGGACACTTGGATGTTGTGAAGATGTTGGTCGAGCGTTGCCCCAAAGTTGACGTTAGTGATCGCAACAATTACGCAATCTATTGTGCTGCCGCTGGTGGAAATTTGGAAATGGTTCGCTATTTGCTGGAGAATCCACGAGTCGACCCGAGTGCAGAGGATAACCTGGCTATTCAGTATGCAGCGCAATACAATTACATCGACATTGTTCGGGTTTTAATGCAGGATCCTCGAACCAACCCAGCTAGAAAAGAAAACATGTGCTTGAGAAGCGCTTGCGAACATGGAAGATCAGAACTGGTGCAACTACTGTTGAGTGATGAACGTGTGGACCCAGCCGATTTGAACAACGCGTGCATTCAAATTGCCTGCGAGAACGGACATGACGAAGTGGTTCGAATTCTTTTAAAGGATCCGCGTGTTGATGCAGGCGCCAGCAACAACTACGCAATCAATTCTGCATGCCGACGCGGACACACCAAAGTTGTTGAGTTGCTTCTTGCAGATTCGAAAGTTGATCCCGGTGCTCGCAACGGCTACCCCATTAAGGCAGCGTGCTTTTTTGAGCATACTGATGTTGTGGCACTTTTGGTCAAACACCCGAAAGTCAATGTGGCGGAAGATGGCAACAGCTCGTTACTTCTTGCTGCAAAAGTTGGACATCTATCTCTTGTTCGTTTACTGCTTGCACATCCTGGTGTAGATCCGAGCATTTTGAATAATGCTGCTCTTTGTGCTGCATATTCGAACAAGCATTGGGAAGTTGTTGATGCCCTTTGGGAATCACCACGCGTTCGTGAATTAGTTCATGATGAAGATATCCATCTTTACACATCGCATCATGAAGCAGAGTCAGAGAAATAAAGAACTGGTTGACGGCTGTTGAAAATGTTATTAAGTATCTTGCTGTATCTTGTTCTTAGAGACTAAGAAAATGCTAAGCATCTGAAAACACTGTCGAAAAACGTGTGTCTTCCAATAAAAAACACTTCCCAAAACCAGGGAGGAGAACTGACAGTAATCAAAAAAAAAAATCAACAGTTCGGACCACTAAAACCCCCCGGAGTACCTCCAAAAAAGAAAGAAAATGCTTTCGTGGCTCTTTTCTGGAACCTTCTGTCTCGTCAAAGGAAGATGTCGAGCAACAAGATGACGCCTGGGAATTGGTTGGCCCCACCTATGCATCAGCACTGAAATCAACAAACTTGAAGACTCCTCCGGAAACCGTCCAAAACTGAGCATGCAGACCTCCGTCGCAAGACTCTTGAACTTGCTGCCAATCAGAAATACACGGATGAAGACGAGCAAGAATCAGAGAATTCTGAGGCCGAAGAAGACTTTACGGACGCGATACGCCGCAAGTTGGACGCAGAAGCAATGGAAAACGAAGCGTTGAACGCGATGAGGAATGACCAGAAGCCATTTGCGACAAAGGCATATGTCAGCAGAAAGACACGTCGAAGATTGAAGAAGGAAAAACAAGCTGCGAAAAAAGACAAATCAAGTTAACACCTAGCCTTATGGACCTCATATAATATTGGAGTTGAAATAAAGAAGAGCCTCATTGTTGTTGAAAACTTTTGTACATAAATAAGTTGATATTAATTGACCGACTACTTCTACAACAAACTCGCCATTTCAACACGCTGCAAAATACTCTTCAGACTCTTGCCCGCCTTGGAACACGACGCCACCAACCACTGCTCCAATTCCATTCTACACGCACGAATAGAAAGAGCTGGTGGAAACTCTCCAGCAAACTCTTCAAACTCCTCATCCTTACCAACAACAGTTCGAGCTGCTTCCTCCAAAAAACCAGCCGCACACTCCGCATTCTCCAAATTAATCAACACATCAAACAATCTCTCCCACATTTCCACTTGCCAAGACCTTTTGAATGACGACCCAGTTATCCTTCCTCTCGGACGACGACTCCTCACACCTTCGTCGTCCTCATAAACAACTCGAATCTCCTTCCCAAAAGCATAAAATGCAATACATTGGCAACACCAAACCACTCTGGCTCATACTTGCAAGCAACCCCATTCGCCACCTCCCAGCAAGAAACAGCCCCCTGATCAGTCATCACCAACAACAAAACTCTGATTCTCCGGAAACGCAAACAAATCAACCGCTTTCCTAAACCCCTACAAGCATAATCCCATTCGCCCCCCACCCACCACAACCACTGGGATCATACTGAGCATCCCAATACCCGGCAGCTCCCGTCATGGTCTTTGCCCTCCCCAAGCGCACAAGAATACTCTCTGGACTCACATTACCATGCAAAAATCCAGAAACATGAATCGCTTCAAGCGTCCTCATAATTTCAACCGTCCAGAACTGCTGCCAACAGCTCTTCAACACCTCCTCCCCCTCCTGCTCCTCCTCTCACTCCCATCTTTCAAAGACGACGAAAGACCAGTCCCATACATGACATTCGGTTTCGAGGACAGCTTAATCGCATCCATGATTGTCATTTCAGAACAGAAATCAGTTCTCATACACGAGGAATCCACAAACATGTGGCAAGACACTGGGTTCGGGATAGAGTCAAGAATTCGGTCTGCAAGCCGCGCGCGCAGTGACTTTAACGCGTAAAACTCCCAACTGGATCCAGGTGTTTCCACTTGAAGAATGAATTGTCGCTTTTACAGCACTGGAAACAAGCGCGTCGTCACAATCCTCATCGTCTTCAGGGTCTTCATCCTCTTCATCGTCGTCTTCCAGTTCTTGTTCTTCATCTTTGAGTGCACTCTGAGCAAACAGTCCACTCTTCAATTCCCGCGCCAAGTACTTGACACTGCCCGTTTTCTTGTCAGTGTTCAGGCACTTGACCACTCGGAAGCGGACAAACGTGTGCGGACCAAACTGGGTTTGAAAAATCCCTCCATCAGGCGCGTTTTTGAGAGCAGTCTCCAGAGAGCTTCCAATGTAGAGGTGCGTTGGGAAGCTTGCTAAAGTCCATGTAGCCGTTCATTTCATGAACAGGATTATCAGTCATTGTCATAAAGTGTTGTTGAAGTGACGGTGTACATGGATTGCATGGATTCGGAATCTCCATATTTTCCTGTCGAAAAGAAGTCAGACGTAACAACCCCCAAAAAATAAATAAAGGTTAGGATAACTCACGTTCACTTCATTTCCAACATTCTCCTGCGTTTGCTGCAGTACAGATACATTTCCAGCCAACATCATAACAGACCCCAACCCACCATCATCCTTCTCATCCTCACCCCCCACCTGCTCATCATGCGCCAACACCCCATAACTTTCAACTTGATGCGCTTCCAAAGAATTCCCCACTGAACAACTTCCACTCACATCCACACTCGACAAGGCCCCCGTCGTCGACGCCATACTAATGCTACTCAACGACATCCCACTTCCATCCACGAAACCATCTCCTCCAGAAACAGCACCACTATAATGCTTCTTTGGCAACACAGTATTGGGCGCATCCCTCCTCGTGGACGCCAAACCCCCCACCAGCGACTCTCGCAACACGCCAGTCACCCCACTCGCCCTTCCCAGCGTTGACGTTGTAAAGTCATCATACCGAACACTCCCGATGGTGCTTAGCCCGCCCAACGTCCGGTCATACTCAAAACTCGCTTCTGTGATGGGCGTCATCAAGTCTTTGTGGTGTTGGTGCAGTTTGTAGTAGTGCTGCGCTGTAGGCTGAGAATTGAACTGCACTTCGTGGTTTTTCAAGCTTCTCTTCATAGTCGGAGGGCTCATCGTCTTCAAGGGTCGATGAGGGGTGCTCATCGTCAAGAAAGTGGGGCTGTTGTTGCTGATGAAAGGGAGTGGAATGAAGATTGGGTGCGGCTGCAAGCGCTTTTGAAAGAGTGGCGCTTGATTTTGGTTTAACATTTGCTGCATTTGATGGTGCAGCATGGGTTCTTTCAGATGCATTACGAGATAACAATGATATGCTGGGACTTGCTTGATGGTCTCTAATGTTGCTGCTAGAGATACTATTTTCGTCGTGAAAGAAGGGGCTCTGGACATCCACCACGGGTGTTGTTGGCTTGGGTGGCACAGGTGGGACTTCTTTGACACCCAGTGGTTTGCGTGCTTTTTTAGGAGCTGTGTTGGTTGAACACGAGTTTTCGTCATTGAAAATGGAGACTTTTGGTGCCACAACAGACTCGGAATCATCCACAAATACTGCACTCTTGAGTCCAGACGATTGCGGCTTAATAACCTTGCGAGAGATGGTCTCATCGGCTTCAATTTCATACCATTCTGGTTTATCATCAAGACCATTTTTGACGGCAACAACCTCATCTCCATCATCATCATCATCCTCATCATCCATGTATTCTCTTGCCCCCTGCTTTGACTGATGTTGATCCAACTCTTCAGACGGCAACTTTGCATTAAACATTTCATAAACATCAGCAAGGGCTGCCTTTCGTATTGATTGTTGGCGAAGCAACGGCTTTTGCTTTGCTTACAAATCCGAGATTCATGTCAGATGATTCATGCGCATGATTGTTTCCAACAGTGTTCAAACGCGTCAACCGCTCCAGTTCCCGATCTGCTTCGGCATCCTCATCCTCATCCGAGCTATCAAAGTGATTTGGAGATGATGATTCGACAGTCGAATTTTCCTCTGTATTGCTGTGGAAAGGATTGGCAGGAGATTTGTCTTGGACAGGGGACGATTCGTTGATGCTTTGGTCGTTTTCGGAAACTGGGATTGGTCGAGGAGATGCGGTTTTTCAAATTGGTTTCTGTGGTAGTGGTGGAGGAGGCGGTAGATTTTTCGCCCGGGTTTCTTCAAAAGAGAATTCCCTTTCGTTGTGATAAACACTCAGAAAATCGAATTTGAAACAAAGGCTGTCATCCACGGTCGGAGGACACACCGGGCGGAGTTTTGGAACGCACTGGATACAAAGGAGCGTCATTTTCGCAGTCTCGCTGATTAGAGAGAAGGTTTTTTGTTCGTTGGGAAATGTCTGGACATATGGCATGAGAGGATGAATTCGAAATAATCCAAGTGCACACAGTACCTAAGACTTTGGAATCTGCCAAGATACTCGATATCAACTTCTCGTGACGAGGTGGTAGAAGAGGAGGAGGAGGATTCTGAATCGATATACACGTTCAAGCGAGGTTGGCCACGACTACCAGTGTCATTTTGTGGCATTTTGGTTCCTTTCCATGGTTCCGGTTGAATAGTGTTTTCTTTTAGTTGTGAATCTCTGGTGCCAAAGTCTGACCATGGCTGCCGCGATTCGGCTGCTGGTGCGCTTGAAGAATCATCCTTAAACACAGCCAATTTCGAAGGTGCCGGAATATTGTTTGATTGTGATTTGGGCACCGGTTTCATGGAGCCGTAAGATGAATAGGCTGAAGTTGGCATTGGCGCGGCAGTAGGAGGAGGGGGTGGAACTCTTCTCTGTGGAGCGGGAGCTGTAGATGGAGCAAGCACGGACCTTTGAACGACAATTTCTTCTGCAATGTCCTCCTCTTCTTCCACTCGTTTTTGTGGAATCATCATTCTGTGTTGAAAGCTCTCGTACTTTCTCTTGAGCCGTTCCAATGGTGCAGCATTTCTTGAAATCCCCTTCAAATAAATAGCATCGGCTTCCTTAAATCTACAAATTATTTCATAGAATGCATGAGTTGCTTGGAGTCGAAGTAGTTTTTGGACTCTCACCTTGAACGAATTTCAAGCAGCATTGCGTATTCCTCATAGTAGACGGCGCACGCCAGACCGATCCTGTTTGAGGACAGATACACGAACACGTCTTCTGGTTCGGGTGCGCTTTTAGCCACCTGCAGCCAGATGTTGACGAATCTGACGTCGTTTGCGTATCGCAGGTCCTTGCTGGCGGGGAACCGTTTAGAAGAAAGGCGAAACAAAGAACAAAGAAGAAAGAAAGATAGAAGAAGATAGAAAGAAGAAGATAGAAAGATAGAAGAAGAAGAGAGAAGACAAACCGGAACGCGCGCGCCGCGCGCTCGAGGGCCTTCGCGTGCAGCTTCGGCGGCGGAGCCGGCCAGGCGGAAGCGAACCACGCGAGCAGCGCAACGTGTGCCGCGAGCGGGTCGTCGCTGTCGCCGCAGCGCGCGACGGCGTCGAGCAGCGGCTGCGGCGGCGCCGGCGGCGGCGGCGTTGCTTCTGCGCCTGGTTTTGCCGCAGCGGCGAGCGCGGCCGCCGCGCGCCCGCCGACGCGCGGCTGCATGTTTTCCTTGTGCGGCTCGAGGCGCTCCATCGACAGCGGCTCGGACGCGCTTTGCATTTTCCGTTGATTCTAATTCTTTCTTTATTTTTTATTTTGAATGCCCTACCGCAACACCTTCCCAAAGTGCGCACGCGTGTGTGTGTTGACTACTCCGCCAATGCCAAACGCGGGTAGAATCCGACACATTCGCGCAACACTAGCTGTAACGTAGTCCCGCTTCACAATCCGGACACGCTCACCAAACGACACTCCGCTTCGGTTGTACGCGTCCAATCCAAACAAGTGAATCGGCGTCGAAATAAGCTGAACGGCACAGGGCAGTCCAAGCTGGCAGATGGTATCAGAGAACGCCTTGGATGCGCCAATTTCAGGACCCTGCAAGATCTTGGAAATTATAGGAGGCAGAGTGAAAGACGCTGCCTACTGTGAGAGAGTCGCGAAGACAAAAGAGTCCATAGGATATCTTTGGGAATGGTCGCGGCGAGCCTGTCCCAAACCATCCAGCAAGTTGTTTATCTTTCCAAACGCAGAGAGATATGTTTACAGCCGTCGATGCTATAAACTTGGGCATAATTGGGTCGATCGGTGCATTAAGGCACAGTGATTCTACAGAGTTTGCCTGAATCACTCCTCAATAAGTAATATTCGTATGACTAAGCTATTAATAATAAATACTTACAGTTACATATGTTCCAGAGTATACTAAAAATACTGCCAGGAAGCTCGGCTGTCTTGCAAAAGTCAATGGCTTTGAGGCCAACGTCACGAATCCTTCCTTCAAGCTTTGAGCCATACACATTCGTCCAGATGCATTAGAAATAATGCTTCGATCAATAATAGTGACAACTGTAAAGATTCGTTAAGCAATCCGACATATTCCGCAGCAGCGCAGCGAGAAAAAAAAAAGACCCTGGAATATCACTGGTCTTACTTGGACTAACTGCTAAACTGGTGGCCAGACCCGAAACCAGATCTACAGTCAGAGCAGTCCCAATAGTCGGCCTTTCTGCATGTGAATGCTCAGGTTTTTCCACACTTCCCCTTTGCTGATGTTCAAGACCCAGTTGTTGCATCGGGATGTTCTAAATATAGAGACTCAGAAAACGCATCAACAAAAAAAAAAACTGTTAGGATTGGATTACTCCTGAAAAGCCCAAACTGCTTCAGTGGTTTCTATCCATCCAACTCAACATTATTGCATTTTGATTGAATCTACTAACGCAACGACTGTCTTTGCCAACCACGATTCTTTGATCTGATTCAGAGCATAACACTCGCACAACTTCAAGTCCACAAGGACGGATCAACCAATTGCGTTTGTTTGCTTCGCAGGACTTTGCTGTACCTTCGGAACGGAATTTTGAGGCAGAATTCAGGGAGAGAGATTTTTTTTTTCTTCGAAAGGATTCCGAATTTTTCCGACCAGGCAGTAACCCACTTACTAATTTCCGAATCAAAACCATTCCTTAAAAAATCCTTTACAAAAATCTCTCACTTCGCCTTACAACTTCAAAACTCTACAACGACCTGGTACACTATACGAGTGTTGTTGAGCAAATGTCATTCAACTCCGACCGATCCACAAAACGAAAGGACAGCCAAATATTTACAACCCAACAGTTTTCAATTTATTTCCAAATTTCCATAACCTCAATGACAGTCCGCCAGAACAAGTTTCCAAAAATATACCACGCAGCCTGGTTATTCCGGAGTGGTTAACAAAGGGCGTGTGAATCGGAAAAAAAAAAAAAAAAAAAAAAAAAAAAAAAAAAAAAAAAAGAAAAGAAAAGAAAAGAAAAAAGCCGTATCGTCAAAGACAGAAGATGCTTCAAGTGGCTTTTGAGAATGAAAAAGGCACTGTTACGGATACTAGTCGATTGAGAGCAGTCGAATAATGGTTGGACAAGTTTGGATGGAAGACTCTTGAATAACCACTCGGAGGCACAACAGAGCATCTCCACAATAAGTTGGGGAAAACAGCATGGTGCTGAAAAGCATCAGCACCGGATGGGGGTTGATCCCATGACCTCGGGATTTGCAGTCCTACGCTCTACCACTGAGCTACCAGTGCTGATGTCAATGTTTCTCGATACAGACTATTTTAAAAGGAATAACAAGGGTTACTGCATTTTGGGAGAATTCAAAGCATAGTATCGAGTTCCTTATGCCATTTGCAATTAGCAAAAGCCAAATGCAAAGTCCAAGTATCAACGACATAATTATTCGCAGTATATTGCAAGGTTTTCGGATTTTCATACTTCTCAATTCTTGGAAATCAAAAACTTGTAGTTTAGAAGCGAATTCCAAATAAATAATGTGGGGAATGTGGCAGTCTTTTTCCACAAGATGAATGTGCCTTTTTTATGTCGCCCAATCTGCTGAAACTATGATTTGTAAGAGATTCTCTCGGATCTGCGAATCGTAGAGCGATTTTTTAAGACTTTTGCACTTTTCGCCCAGTTGTTTGTTTCAAAACGCCTCGTTTCAACCACCTTCACTCGTATATCTTATTTTGGCATTCTCTAGCCATCTCTAGCCATCACTAAACAACTTTGTCGAAGCAATTCTTATTCTATTGAATGATAAAAATTTCTTTTGAACTTCATACTGCGGCCGTGCCGACAAAGTGCAAAATTTCCGTTTTTTTCTCGTCTTCATTTTTCGCCAAACAGCCGACAACTGTCGCCAGCCGCTCTTTGCGAAAACCACTCAAGCTCAAACACCAACCCATCCACGCTTCTCTCTGCCAACCAGCTACTTGGAATACACCGCGGACCAAAGCGCCAGCACCAGCACCACTTCAAAATCCAACCAATCAAATGACCCGCAAGAAGCCGTCCAGGGAGTTGTGGAACCGACCCCTACCCTGCATTGCCTGCAAGATTGCCCGTAAAAAGTGCAGTCTCGGCCGAAGCCCTGGCTGCGAGCGATGCCAAGCGGCTAGGCGTATCCTGCGAGTACAACTGCAGTGCTGCTGTCGGTACTGTCCCGAAGCCACAGAAGCAGTCTCAGCGGAAAGCGCCAAAAAGTAATTCCCACTGCCTCGGTCGTTAAAATGGAGCCAGAAGCCGCTTTTGCTGACTTTTTTACGTCTCCATCTCCATCTGTGTCTGAACACACTAGCATTCACTCCTCTCCCGCGCTAACTTCTACCACCAATACGCTCGAATCAAGCCTCAATGTCCCCATCTATTCGAATTGAATATGTTCAACTCGGTATTTCCTGACTATGCTTCATTGGAAACCCCCATGTTTTGGACAGCGGCCCCAACTTTTCAGCAAGAGCTCATGCTAAAACAACCACACCGACAAGCATTCCGCCTTCAACAGCTCTATTACAAGGAATTGATCAATCAATTCCCGATAATGACGACTCAAACTGGTGGATCCAATCAACAGTTCAATAATCTTTTCGCGCGCTTTCTTTTTTCTTTTTCTTTTTTTTTGCGCTCGATTGAAGCGTATTTTTTGTCCTTTAGTTTCCACCTTAATGTAATATCGGAGTTGAAAATATGTCTCATTAAAAAAAAACTTATTTCCCCTCATGACTATACTTGTGTGTGCATGCCAAATGTACGTGTGTCTGACCTCTGCAAAAAGAAAAGGTGTGGCTGATTGCGAAACCGGCAACACGGTGAAAATTTGCTGACTGAAACACCACATACCGCTGACACACCTCCTTGTGATGAGAAAAAATTCATTACTAAAAAAATCGGCACTTGCCGACCGGTTTGACGTCTATTACTGCCTGTTTGTGTCCACATTGTATTCGGAAGTTTGGAATTATTCCGCGTCTCACTCCGCTAGATGAAAGAATTCACCAGTGCTTCTCAATCCCAAGTTTTATGAATTTTTTTACAATTTTTTATTAGAGTGTGGGGTACATGGTATTTTCTTGACATTGAGATGCCATCCATTGAAATGAACGACAAAGATATGGTAACACCTAGAACTCCGCTTATATTGATTGTTAGACTCTTGTGGAATCGCTCTTGTTTGTGTCTGACTTTTTGCTGTGTCTATGCACGTATTTCAGCCGCTTATCGGCACGAGAAAAAAAAAGATCATAAAAAGCAAAGCAAGATCACAGGCGACATTTTTTGCGACAACACCCAGCGACTTATCATTCAACCCTTTGCCCCTCCCCCCGCGTACTGCTTTGCGAAACCAACAAATGACCCGAAAGAGACCATCAAGAGACCTTTGGAAGCGCCCCAACCCATGCGACTGCTGCAAGCTGCGCAGAAAAAAGTGCGATCTCGCACGCCCTGGCTGCGGGCGATGCGTGCGTTTGGGTTCCGCCTGTGTTTACTCGAGTTCAAGCTTGCCTGTTGCCCCGCGCAGAAAATGTAACAAGTTGACTCCGAGTCCATCCGGAAGCAGCGAGGATGAGCAAGAACAAGACCAACAAGACGAAGATGGAGACGCAAGCGTTAAAAAAGATGAATGCCTCGCTGCCGTCAAGATAGAACTCGAACCGCTTCAGGTTAACCAAGTTCAATCCCCGCCTTGTTCCGAACTAGCTCCTTTCGACCACCAACGTGTCTCATCGCCGACCAGCTCTGATTTTACCGCTCTCCCGTACTTGTTTGGCGAAGAACTGCTCTTTTTTCCTCCGGAAACCCTGAATTGCACCGGTCAACTATCGCCAGAAAATTTCATGGATCCGACGTCAAGCTTCCCGTATGAAACCATCCCGATACCTTCACCAACTGTTCTCGATACTCTACTGTTGACTTTTGAGCAGAACCTGCTACAACAGATTGAAAATGACTTTAATTGCTTACACTGGCTGTAAGGCAAATTAAAGGTCTTGTTCTTCATCAGCTGCTTTGTTATGCGTATTATTTCGATCGTTTTTTAATGGTTTTGTTTTTATATATCCCAAGTAATAAAAGTCCTGATTTGTTGTATTTGGTTGAATTTTGGAACCATTTCATTGTGCAACACGTTTTCGGAGAGTGCCGACAAAAGTACAATATATTACTAATAAATAAAATCATTCAGAATGTAAGCACTGCCTTAAAAAAATGCAATTTATTGCCAAACACTGTGTCTAACACCCAAGAACACAGTCAGTCCAGGAAGCGAGGCAACCCGAATTCAGAAGGATCGAAATCCTCCATGGACCTAATAACTTTTGCGCATCGCTTTTCGAGTTCGGGATCAAGTTCCAAATTCACATCTGGGATCCAAACAACCTGATTTTATATCGATGAAATCACGTTTAGAATCGAAAGTCCCATATTGCCGGACCGTACCTGCATTCCGGCATTCAGTCCGGCCAAGACACCACTCGGGGCATCTTCAAATACCAAACACTTTTGGAAATCACTTGGCGTTTCCGCAGTAAATCCCAATGCACGTGCACCTTCCAAAAACAAATCGGGCGCAGGCTTCCCCTTCTTGATATGCGAATCATCTCCACAAGTTACATGTTCTCCAAAGAGATCGAAAAGCTCTCCGTTTTTGCTAGATTTTAGGTTGTACGCTGCTCTGTGAGATGAAGTCGCAACACAGATGGGGATGTTATGGGCTTTCAAATGCTTCACGAGTTTGACGACTCCAGGGAGGGGTTTGCAGTTCGGGAATCTGCTTTCGTGCATTGCATTGCGCTCTTTGAGGTAGTCACTTGCTGTATAGTTTTGAATGTTGTAGTGTTCAATGAGGATATTGGCTGCGTCCAGCTCTTTGGCTCCCATCATGCGACTCTTGACTGTCCATGAAAACGTATGCCCGAATCGTGCAAGGATTTCGTTGGTGACTTCGGAGTAGACTCTTTCAGTATCAAGCAGCAAGCCGTCCATATCTAGGAGTGTAGTGAAGAAAAGGTTTGTGTCCTTCGCAAGTTGTGCGATTGCAGTGGCGTTCACTCACCAAACAGGACATGGGTCACTGGTGTCATGTTCAGGGTTTAAGGACAATTTGAAATAAAAACACGATATATATAGAATACATTTACTACTCAAAGTCACTAAGGCTGTCGGCTTCACTGTCAGAATCCAAATCATCGTCTCCATCGGTATCAGTCCAACCATCCTCGTCCATAAGCAGATCATCAAAATCCACATCTAAATCATCTTCCTCTTCTTCTTCGTCCTCTGCAAACTGGTGCAATAAAGGGAAGTGGTGGTATTGACGAGGGAGGTCACAAGAACCGTTTTCAACAACACTCTGAACGTTCCGTACTCCTTCTCCATTCAGCCTACGAAAAGTTGCAATGATTCTGTCAAACGAAGCCGGATCCATCAAGTGCGTAGTTATATAGGCTTGAAACACGTCCGAACCCCATCCTGCTAGAGTAACTCGTTCATCAGCCATCAATATGGTGACAACTTCGTCATGGCCATTTTCAGCAGCCTTCCAGAGAGCCTCGTTATGTCTCTCTCCGGGTGATATCCTGCCATCTTCTAGTAACCGTTTTACAATCGCTGCGTGACCAGCAGAACAAGCAAAGAACAATGGCGTTCGGGGACCAAGTGCGGGATTCACTCTCGCGTCCTGAAGAAGCAAGTTTACGACTTCAGAATGCCCTAACCGAGCTGCATCCTTCAATGGTCGATTCCCAAGAACACCAGGATCCACTTTGTCATGTTGTAGTAAAAGATGCACCACTGGTGCATGTCCGTTCTCACTCGCATTGCGCAATGCTTCATTGAGGTTTACCGATGGATCTATTCGTGGGTCTTGCAGCAGTCGTTCCACAACCAAAGCGTGGCCATGCCGAGAAGCGAGTTTTATAGCATATCCATCGTTTGCAGACGGATCTACTGTTCCAGCAAAAGATTCTTGAGCAGGAATATTCAACAAGAGTTCAAGGATTTCCATTTCTCCGCTTTCCGCAGCACATTGACAGGCGTAATTGTCGTCGTCGGTGGGATCGCATCTTCCATCTGAAATCAGAAGTCGGACTACTTCGAGGTGACCAGACCGTGCTGCCCATCGGAGTGCTCGATTCTTTTGGATAGATGGGTTGAATTTGTAGTGGTCTGCCAAGAGTGCAGACATGACGCGAAGCGCTCGGGTGGGTTCTAGTCGCCATCTTTTGTACCACATTAGATTCCGGGTCACTAATGATTTGCAGTCAGTTTGATTTAGAGTGTCAACCTTCAAGTGATCCTGCAAACTCAACTGTCAGAACCTGACCATCCACGGATCCCAGACCAATCATCCGCATTTAAAATCTCGCCATAAATCGCCGCTTGGTAATTCAGGGGGAATGAGGCCCAGTTTTCGCATTTTATCCCCAACGAATCTAGGAAGGCCCATACATTCTTAATGTCCTTTGAAACTGAGTATTGGAACTTGAAGTGATTACGAGCAAAGAATAAATCTTGAAATATTGACGTTGCAAAGAGCGTCTTAGATGCCAATGCGACACACACCAGAGTTGTTCTATTTATAGGGAGGTACTGCGTTATCGCTTGTAGGATCTCGAATGGAAGACTGTATATTGAGGCTCTGCAGTAGAATAATGTATTGATGGCTTGTGTAGGACTGTCTATCATCTCGTCTGTGCATTGGTTGGGTGGTGTTTGAAAGGTCATTTGAGAACCATAAATGAGAAATAAGGTACAATGCAACACGATTTAATTCTCTCTTAACATATCCTCAACCGCTTCTTCTTGTTCAATATCCATTTCGGATGTGACACGTTCATCCTTCACCAGCAATTTCACAACATCAGCCATACGCCCTGCTAAAGCAACGCGCAAACAATAATTATCAGCTGCAGATGGATCAACCCGAGGATCCGTCAACAGGAGCTCAACAATGTCGGCATGGTCAGACTCAACGGAGATCTGGATTGGCATTTGCCCATCACACCCCGGATCCACACGAGGGTCATTTATCAAATGCCTCACCACTTCAATATGCCCGTTTACGCACGCATCTCTCAATGGTATATTCCGAACAACCGTGGGATCAACTCTTGGGCTTTGCAGCAAAAGTCTCACAACTTCATGATGACCATTTGTGCATGCGTCTCGCAAAGCCTCGTTAACATTGGCGCTTGGATTGACTCTTTTATCTTGCAGCAGAATCTCAACCACAGGCGCATGCCCATTCCTTGAAGCAAGAATAATCGCATAGTTATTCGCATCCGACGGATCCACACGAGCATCTTCCAAAAGCATCCTCACAATTTCCACATGTCCATTATCAGACGCGAGTCTTATAGGACAGTTATGGTCCCTCGCACTGGGATCTACTCTGGGGTCCAACAACAACCGCCTCGCCACCTCCACATGTCCAAATTCCGTCGCATATTGGATCGCAAGTTGATTGTCCGCACTGGGATCCACTCTTGGATCCCGCAGCAAGAATTCAACAACTTCCAGTTCCCCACTTGCTGCGGCACAGTACACTGCATAGTTATCATCATCTGAGGCATCGCATTTGGGATCCTGCATCAACATCATGACAATGTCCATGTGACCTGATCGAGCCGCCCATCGAACGGGTCGGTTCTTTTGACAGGCAACGTTGAAGAATTTGGAGTCGCAAGTAGAGCCGCTTCATGAGTCGGAACGCCTTTTCATGAGGGAGAGCAAAGCGCTTGTACCACATGAGGTTACCAGTCACTGTAGGAGACAAGGAGTAGGGGGGGAGGGGGGCATTTTAGTTGTGGGTTGGTTGTTAAAATCAACCACCGCTCTTAACTGTCATTTCCAACAACGTTTTTAACGCCGTCCCATTCATCTGCTGCAAGAACTTCAGCATAGATTGCGGTTTGGTAGTTGAATGGTAGAGCGAGGAACCCATTGTACTTGATGTTTTGTGAATCGAGAAAGGTCCAGATGTCTTCTTTCCCCGACTGTAGATATTGCGATCGAATGTGTTGGCGCGCAAATGTCAAGTCTGAGAGAATGTGGGGCGCTATGATGCTGCTGGAAGCTAGGGCGATAGTGTATAGGTCTTCGTTGAGAGGCAGATGCGACAGGATCTCCTGAGTCACTTCATGTGGCAGCCTGATGAAAAAGCAATTCAATATAAGAGTATCATTGACGCATGTCAGTTCGGTTGAAGGGAGGGAGATGTTTACGTTTCCATGGTGCCAAACGTGAAACACGAAGTGCTTATAAAAAATCTTTCTTGATAGTGCCAGTTTGTGTCTTTTCCTCCATCTTCCAAGCTTTGTGACGCTTGAAAAGGGTGTCACCGTATCTCTTATTTCCTTCTACTTTAGAAATGAAACTAGATAAAACAGAGGATGCACCATAGCCAACTATATGTATTTAAAAACCCACAGCAACGTTCCAATTAACGCCAATTTTGGGATTGTAACATTGGCGACTCTGCAATCGCCTAGATCCGCTTCTTTCACTCCATACTCTTTTGCCCGTCTAAACCATTCGAGGGCAGTTTCCTCACTTCGTGTACAACCTCTACCGTCTCTATAGCTCCGTCCAATGTTGTACATTGCCTCTCCCAATCCTTCGGCTGCCGCTCGTTTGAAATACTGCAGTCCAAGGAAATCATTCTGTGGAGTCCCTCTTCCCATCATGTGCATTTCCCCGAGATTATTGCAAGCCCGAGGATGTTTGTGTCTTGCCGCAATTTCATACCAATAAACCGCCTTCTCGAACGATCGCGGAACTGGCTGTACTTTGGGCCTTGACACGGAGGTTGAAGGCAACATTGGAATCGCTACCATTGTCTGTTCCCGAAA
This sequence comes from Obelidium mucronatum, assembly GCA_025765595.1. Lineage (NCBI taxonomy): Eukaryota > Fungi > Chytridiomycota > Chytridiomycetes > Chytridiales > Chytriomycetaceae > Obelidium > Obelidium mucronatum. Next base: position 217,849 of record JAIVFH010000005.1, on the reverse strand, counting down.
TATTCGGCCATACCACAGGTTTCAAGTATCCAGGCGGATATCCTGAAGAATACGATAACCCGCATGCAAATGCGGCTTCCACGAATCTTCCTTGTTCCCATGCCCGCTTGTACCATAGAAGCGCCTTCTGTGGGTCAGCAGGTACTCCAGTACCTTTTGTGAAGGCATCTCCAAGTGCCATGGCTGCTTCCTTGTGTTTGCATGTGGCCCAAGCTTTCATAAGCCAGACAATGGATTGTCCAGGATCCGCGCATGGAAGACCTTCGCCACTAACGAGATGAATCGCATATGTGATTTGGGCCTCTGAATGGTCCAGTTCAGCTGCGTTGCGGAACCTGCAATTTTCACATACATTTTAGCTCGCAACTAGAGAAGGCCGTTCTACGCACCATTTGACCGCCCTCCTAAAATCTGAACGCTTTGCAAAATATTCTCCAAATGCGTACATGGCGGCTCCGGACCATTTTTGGTCACGCGGCATTGCGGTAATATCAGCATCCAAGTATTCTTGATGCATCAACATTTCCACTTCGTGCAAGCGCACATAACTCATCCACTGCAAAAGCAGATATCCGATATGTAAATAATTACAAACAAAAGGAAACAATCGCGACTGCTTTACCTGCCAACATGTAATAGCCCCAATCCAGGTACTTTAGAATTGAGGCAAAAGAACCATCCATATCGCGCCTCGCTTTCGCTTCCATCTCCTGTCTCTTCCAAGATTCTTCCCTCTTGTGTGTTTTATACGCTAGATAATCCGTTTCTTCTTTATACTGCAACATCTCCTCCCTTTCCTCCCGCTCCTTCACCGCCGCCTCCTTTGCCAACCTCTCCTCATACTCCTCCACTTTCCGTCTCCATACTACGGCCATCTCCAAATCCTGTTCCATCTCCCGAACACCACCTACACCAACAACACCTTGCTCAGTAGATTCTCAAAATCCATTTCCCCGATTCCAACACCCCCTTCTCAAACGCTTCCCCAAACCGACGAAGCGATTCTTTTGCTTGGCCATTTTCGTGTAGATAGATCGCATAGGCGTGGATTGCAGGCGGGTACCCACTCTCCGCAGCCTGTCGAATCAATAGCGCAGCTTCCATATCTTCCTTGACGTCCATTCTCCATCGATTTGCAGAGTTCCAAAAAAGAAGCATCATCAGTTCCACCGCCAAACAGGCCCTTTCCAGCCCGCAAGAAGCGAGCCTGTGCCAGCATTCCTTCGGGTGTTCCAAGAACAACAAGCCGCACGTTTGTCCATTCAACGGCTTTCGCTTGATCAAAGACTGTATTTGATGGATCCGAGTGTAAGGTAATCAAGTAGGCGGATGGCTTCTGGGTGTGGTTCTGGGCCGAGCGTTGCAGCCAGAGTGAATTCGCTGACGGCAAGGAATTGCTCGTTTTCTTGCAAGTGGTTGAGAGCTTTTTGGAAATGGAGGTCTGGGATCGAGTTGGAATCTTTGATGAATGTCTTGTTGCTGTTGTTGTATGGGGTTTGATTCCATGATGTTGTGGCTGGATTGGCGCTTGGGGTTTGAGGTGGGGGAGGGCTCGAGTTCCGTGTAACCGGGGTCAACGAGTTCCGCTACTTTATCAAAGAGGCTGCCTAGCCAGGATGTAGGCTGACGCTTTGACGGAATCGGCTCGTTGTTTGGTCGCGGCTAATTTCAGGGATTGGTGAGATTGTTTTCGGTCGAGTGTTTGCATGGCAGAAGGAGTGGGTCGCAACTGCGGGACCGAAGCAACTGTTCTCAAGTGTGTTCGAATGTATTCTCGTTGTGGCGTTGGTGGGCCATTAGCGGGGCTAGATCTTCGCTTGACGTTCGAATGCCTCACGAAGAGATATTGTGGACTTTGATTCAGATGAAATATTCGCTTCCGTGGAACTCCTGGCGGTTGTCTGTATCTCTGACTCCTTAGTTTGCGCAACTTGAACTTGGATGTCAGACTCATCGCCTTGCCGTTGCCACACCCGCTGCACATCTATTGAGCCATTGAATGGCTCTTCCACTGAAGTTTCATTGGAACTTGATGGCTCTTCTGGAATCGAAGTTAGGCGGCTGGGTAGCGGGTACCATTGATAGTTGCTTCCAAGTTTGAATCATCAGGTCGATCGTCAAATAAACCAGCTTTATCTGGCAGGATTTCACTTTTGCTAGTGGAAGAAGGGTCCATTCGATGTTGACGAATCTGCTGTTGGATTGGGTTGCGATTGATCATTTGGCGACTGGGACTCCGGCAACACTTCAAGCTCCGGTACACTGCATTCTGAAGCAATATGTGTGAGTGATTGATTGGTAACTTCTTGGGTTGGTTTTTTGGTTTGTGTTGGGATAACGTATTCTTCATCTTCGTCAGCATCTTCAAATGCATCTGGATCAATAGGACGCAGTTCCATGTCTGGTACTTCTATTGCATTTGATTGGCTTGATTGTTTCAAGGAGAGAAGTGAATGGCGGTGCAGCATTGAAGATGAGAGTGCAACCAAGAAAATTCAGTTTCGTCTTGTATTAAATATGTAATATTTATGATTGAAAACCAAAACCGTGTCTTTATTTCAACCGAACCCGTTTATCTTTTCCTTTTGTTGGGCCCTCTGTCGCCTTTGCTTTGTAGCAACAGATTTTTTGAGTTGGTTTTCGATGATTCTGCTTTCCAAAATTGAAGCGATGTCCCACTGTCCACTTTCTCTTGCAACAACTAAAGCATCCTGATTATACCTTGAGGGATCGACTCTTTCGTCTGACAATAGTAACTGTACAATTTCACTGTGCCCACTGCGTGCCGCATAACACAGAGACGCCTGTAATTGAGAACATGGATCCACTCTCTTGTCAGTCAAAAGTAGTTTCACAACTTGAATGTGTCCAAACAAGCATGCCTTTACAAGAGCGAAATCGTTTCCGGAACTAGGGTTAACGCGTGGGTCTTGCATCAGAAGTTTGACAACTAAATGGTGGCCTTCTTCGGAGGCCTGCCGAATTGCTCTATTTTGTGAGACAGAAGGATCTACCCTCACATCGGACAAGAACAATTCCACAATGTCGGCATGCCCAGTTCCGTGCGGCAGAAACAATGGCGAAATTATTGGAAACAGATGGATCTACGCGAGAATCTTTCAACAGTAATCGAGCAATAGCTGTGCGCCCAAATGTAGCAGCCAACTTGATCATGCGATTGCCATCTCGTTGTGACGGGTCCACTCTATCGTCTTTCAACAAAGCCTCCACAACATCGGAATGCCCGTATTCCACGGCGTATTGCAGTGCCAACTGATTTTCAGCGCTTGGATCCACTCGTTCGTGTTTCAAGAGCACTATTCACAACATCAAGATGTCCCCTCTCACACGCGCAGTAAATGGCATAATTATTCGCATCGCCCGGATCGACTCTTGGATCGGCCAACAGTAGTTTGACCACACTCGTGTGCCCGAACCTCGCGGCCAAGCGTACAGCTCTGTTCTGCTGGGCCGTCACGTCGAACCACGCCTGGCGCAGCAGCCGCCGCATCGCCGCCAGCGCGCGGTCTTCCGCCAGCTCGAAGCGCAGATACCACATCAGGTTGAGCGCGGCGCCCATCGCCTTCGACGGCGCCCGGCCACGCAGCCTCCGCCAGCACGAGCGCGTACACAGCGGCGCCGTAGTTCGCCGGCAGCGCGCGGAAGCCGCCGAACTTGACGCCGCCCGCGTCGAGGAACGCCCACAGCCCGGCGCCGCTGGTCGCAGAGAGCGCGCGCACGTGGCGGCGCGCAAACGTTGTGTCCGCGAGCAGCGGCGCCGCAAGCTGCGCGCGCGAGGCGAGCGCCACGTCGAGGAGGCGCCCGTCGATGCGCAGATGCGCCAGGATGGCGGCAACGAGCTCGGCGGGGAGCTGCGAGAACATTTTTAAACACAGAAAAACAAAAACAAAACAAAAGAATGGTCGCAGCGAACGATTCATTCACTGTCGCGGCGACAAAGTCTGGTCGCGTTTTGATTGAAAGTCCAACGTCGCTCCTGCCAAACGCGTTAGTTGACTGTCACTGAAACACGCTGCTTTGTGTCGGGTGAGGCTGATTCATCTCATGGATAAATACAACAAACGCCTGATCTGGAAAAACAGACGGCTCCATTCCCTCTTCTGCTGATATTCTATCCAGCTTTCAGGCGTATGCTGTTATTGGTCTTGTAAATCTGTGCTGTGGTGACTCATCTTGCCTTTTGATTCTGGCACATGGGTATAGCTAACTGACCTACATTGCAGGCCGCTATGTTCTCATTGCGACCGATCGCGTCCTGGCAGCAACTGTACAATCCCACAAAATCTGGCAAATCAAAGCAGGAGAGGCCGTACGTGTTGGTTTACAGCCAAGCATGGACAAGTTGCAGAATCATCACGAGACTTTGGCTCGGGTTCGTGTAAATCGACTCTCTTATCGGCATTAACAAATCCATCGAACATAGTATTCTTTGGACCAAGAGCTGCTGAAGGATTTGCTTGAAATTGTCAATTCAGGGCAACTGTACTTTTCCCCATCTTATGATATGACACATTCGCTGCAGCACAACAATTTTGCCTACAACATCAACCCTTCAGCTACATTAGTCGATGACCGATACTTCTTCAACCGCCATCTCATGCAACCTTTACTGGATTTAGTTTCGCCATCCAACAGAGTCCCATGGATCGCAAAAATCATATGCGGCTATGCAGGAGCAATTGATATCAGTCTCCAGACTTCTCCCAGCGATGCCGCCAAAATTTACACGGTAGCGTTGATTTCTCGTTTGAGTACGGCACGCCTTGGAACACGCTACATTCGACGAGGCTTGGATTTTGAAGGAAATGCCGCCAACTCTGTAGAAATGGAGCAAATTGTATTCAACCATGATTTTCACTTCGGACCAAGGGATCTCCTCTTTTGTTCAGATACGTGGAAGCGCGCCAGTCGTTTGGGCCCAGCAAAGAGATATGAAGTACCACCCCTCTCTTATTATTGCAGATCTTGAAAAGATTGAGGTGTGGGCCGCTGTTGAAGCTCACTTGAGTGACTTGCGATCTCAATATACGGGGGACAAGTCTGTTCCCAACGGACAGGATTCAGGCAGAGTTCTTTGCGTAAACCTCTTGAACGATGACGGCCCAGAATCCAAACTCTCTAAAGCCTACGAAAAGGCCATTCAACGTTACTCCGACTCCCAAAATCGTTTACGAAGATTTCCCAGTCAGCAAATGGTGTCGCAATATGAACTACTCCAACATGAGTGTCCTTGTTGGTCGAGTCAATGACTCTCTGGTAAACAGTAAAGTCTTTGTGGCGGCAAGGACCAGTTCCATCCATTGCTCCACGAAGTTCATCTTCGGTCCCACCTTACAAGGCATCATTCAAGGTTTCAAAAATCCAAACCGGCGTTGCTCGAGTTTCATGCCTGGATTCCTTGGACCGCACAAATATCACATGTACCCTCCTTGCTCGCCACATGCTTCCCCACCAACTCCACTCCCTCCTTCAAATGCGAAAGCCAACTACAACAACACCACCAACCGCCATCAAACTCGCCAACGGCGATGAAAGCTTGTCGCCAAAAAAAAGCAACCACGAATCCAAACCCCACCTCCTCCACTACCACCACCACTAACGCCACCGTTTCCGAAATCGCATTCCTCGAAACAGCCCTCGACTCCCCCGTCTCCACAACACGCTTGACGAACCTGTGGTCCGACTCTGGAGACTCCATATCGCTCCTCTACGCTGGAACCCGGGCCCTCCGCAGCGATGTCACGCGTACCGGGAAACGCCAATGGATCAGCGGGACACTTGCAGATGGAATCAACAGCCTCACGCGTTTCTACTTGAATAATCTGCAAGACGGGCGGAAACAGGATGCCTTTGATTTATGGACTGGTAAAGTGGCGCACAAGGACCAGATTTGGGAAGCGTTTCAAGCGAGGGCTGAGAAGAGAGCTGCGTGGATCGAGAGCCCTGTTTTGGTTAAAGGAAAGGGCGTGGTTGGGAATGTTGTTCCGGGTTTGGTGATTGATGCTGTGGAACCGCTTTTGCAAGAAACTCGAGGGTTTGTTGGTGAAGTTGTGGATATTCATGTTGTTGCGAGACTTAAGGCTGTTCATGAGTTTGGGAATCGGCAGTTTGGCCATTTGGGAAAAAAAGTGGGGACTGGTGGCCATGAATGCGTCTTCGATGGATGATGTTTACGGCGAAGGGAGTGGTGTTGGGTTATTACGGACAGAGGACTTTCGATCCAGAGGTTGAAGGAACAGTCGTTGAAGGGAGCATACGAACGTGTGGCGAATTTTTGGTTTCGGCAATCAAGATTTATGCACCAGAGAAAGTGAATGGGCTTGTTCAGTTTTCAACGGCCATGATTGCGTTGTTTTATATTGGAGTTTTCACAAAGTTGTTTGGTGTGAAGGCGGATGCTGTTGTCGATCGTCCGAAACTTCGCGAAGGAAAACCGAATCATTAACGAGTTGATGTTGGATTGAGCAGTATTATTGGCTTTTTTGGGTTTATGAAATAAAATCATCTTTTATTTGTCAGATTTGAAATTACAAGTTACAATTTCATAGAAAGATAGTACTGATATGAGAAATTTGTATTGTGAAATATAGAAAGTCAATCAAATAACGACCTCGAAAAAATGCTCTCTTAATGCGATGCCCCTGGTCCACCAGCCTTCATCTGATATTGCTTGATGAAAAACGCCAGTCCCAAAATAATAACAGGATACGGAAGCGCGCACAAATACGCAGTCTTGAACGCTCCATTAAATCCCGTCACAAGCTGACTTTGCGCCGTCGCCAATGTCGCATTATACACCGCCGCCGCCGCAGCATCATTCTTTGGATAAAAGTTGACAGCCGACTCCATAATCCCAAGCAGCTGCAACACTTCCGAGGTCTGTGCGGGGATCCCACGGGCATTCAATTGCTGAATAAACAGTTGCAGCTTCCATGTCGTTGGCAGTGTTTGAAACAACCATGTTGTTGAAGATTGTTCCTGTGATTGCGACTCCCATTGCTCCACCAAGAGTATTTGCGGTTTGGATGAGAGCTGTGGCAATAGCAATCATTTCTATAGGCACAGAAGCTGATGGGAATAATAGCGAACAGGAAGGGGGTAATTTGTCAGCCATTCGCCACGAAAAATTTGGGATTGAGAAAAAAAAGATTACCTTGAATCGCAATAACACGCATCTGCATCAAACAACCAACACCCAGCCCGAAAATAATCAAAAAGCATACTCGCTGTAACGATTCCAGAGTTCTTAGTCAAAGAAGGAAACCAATACAGTCCCGGCAATCATGATAATCGGCCCGATAAAGAAGAAGGGGCGGTACCGCCCGTATTTGGAGGCGATCAATCCACTACTCATGGATGTGATAACCAAGCCGAAAACGAGAGGAATCAATTCAAGACCAGCAGATGTCGCAGACTCTTGGAATACGACTTGGCTGTGGAAAGTGATATCTCAGCCAAATTATACCAAAGAATAAAAAAAAAAAGAGAGAGAAAAACAAAAAAAACACTTACAAAAACAGACTAATATAGTACGCACACGAAAGGAACCCAGCTCCCCAAACACAACCCAACGCCCAAAAGCGCTGGAACCGATGAGTTGATGAAAATGCCTGGTGGAATAATTGGTTCCTTGGCAACCTTCATTTCCACATAGACGAACGCGGCTCCCAACAAAACTGATAGAATAAACATGGAAATAACTTGTGGATGAGTTCCAGGGCCAGATGGATCCACCCAGTTGCAGTGGTAGTCACTAGACATATGATGCAGGCAAAAAGCAGCACGGCTCCAGCTGTATCGATTCTGTTGAGCTTTTCAGCGGATTGTTCCCTCGACAGGTGGGAAGTTGAGATAGAAAATGACGGTTGCGAGAGTGATGGCGCCGAGCGGTAAATTAATGTAGAAGCACCTGGAATCACAATGCATGTTAGCAAGTAAAGATACTGTGAAAACTACTCACCATCTCCAGCTAACATGATCACTAAAAGCACCACCAACAAGTGGAGCAATCACTGAGGAAAGCCCAAAAATCGCACCGATTGCACCTTGATATTTTCCTCGATCTTGAATCGAAACAATATCGGAAATAATAATAAGGACCAAGGCAAAGATTCCACCGCCTCCAACTCCCGCAATGGCTCTTCCAACAATCAAAAATTCCATGCTGGTCGCAACACCTTTTTTTTTTTTTTTTCCTTGTTAGGAATATTGGATGATAAATTGGAGTATAGGGGGTTTCGTCGATTTACCACACAACAGCGAGCCTAACTCAAAGACAGCAATTGCGAAAATAAACACCAGCTTTCGTCCAAAGATGTCTGAATGTTGCTTTTTAAGAAAAAACGACCACCAAAAATCGAAAAAAAAAGGATTTCCACACCTGCAAACTTTCCATATAACGTTCCAAGCGGTGCAGCAGTAAGAAGAAAAGCAGACCCTATATAGTGATGTTGTTTTTTTTCATTTGTCAGCAATTGTATCCCGAAAAAAAAAAAAAATTCAAAGGAAATCACATATAATAGGCGAACGCCACCACTCACCAATCCATGGCACAAGATCTTGCTTCCCGAAATCCGTGACAATAGCCTTCAGCGCTGTGGCTACAATTGTCTGATCCAAAGCAGCCAACCTACGCCAAAATAGTTTGTCAATTTTGGATTTTTGGTCATCAAATTGGCTACTGTACATGATAGCAAGCAGCAGACCGATATAAACCGCAATGAATTGAGCTCTAGGGAGTGGAACTCGGACATGCGAGAAGGATGCATCGGCATCCACATCAGCCACTTGAATCCCCTTTTCGACATCGGTGGACCCATCAGCATCGGCAATCAAAAGCCCACCGTTGCTGGAAGAGAGCTTCGGATTCGATTGGTGCAGAATCTGTAAGCTGCTTTGCTTTCGGATCGCTCTGCAGAGACATACGAATGGCTTTAATTTGATGGGTGAAATTTTCTTGCTTGGGCTTCCCACTTTTTCGCTGCTATTTGAAATAAACAATTACATACAATTACACATCGAATTTCAGATCGATTTTTGATGACGTGGGCAGTCGCTCGCAACAATGAATATACCCCAGATGAAATAATAAATAGCCAGGATAGGAACTTAATGATATCCGGTCCACTCAATTTATTTATCCGAGTGCACAGCATCAACAAAACAGAATATAAAGAGTCAAGCAGGCAGAGGACAATATAAAGAATATAAAGGGGTAGTTCCTTTTGATTTTGCCTCGGTATTTAAACGTCACGAACCTGTAGTTAAACATATTTAGCTCATCAAACATGAAGAAACAACTTAAAAAAAACATACGCGTGGTGGCTTGTAGACGATCTGTCTAGACTTGATAGGTGCCCACTTGAATCTCTTGTACCAGATAGACAAACCCATCATCAAGGCAGAAAGGGTAATAGCCTTCATACCCATCAATTTTCTTTCATCGTGTTCAGGGTAACTGGCCCATGTCAAAAAGACAGACACATCCTTGGCCAATTGGGAAGCGTTGTTGGGGGTACCATCTTCGTAGTCAACGACTTCGTCGTAAATAGCTCGGGCCATGGAAATGGCACCTCCTGGGAAGTATCTGTTGAAGTGGAGTCCTTCACGAATAGAGATTCCGGCTGGTGGTTCAGAGTATCCAAGGAGGAGGGAGAAGATGTAGTCTTCCTCTCCGTGACGGGCCTTAACAATGCAGGACAAATCTGGTGGGTAGGCTCCTCCGTTAGCAGCACGGGCAGCTTCTTCGTTGGCGTATGGGGCTGGGAATCTGTCGGAGGGCTATCGAATGAAAATAATATCAGATGTCAACTCAAAAATTGCAGAGAGTGAAAAGCCCATCTTCACCACACATGTTTTAAGTCGAACGCACCTTTCCTGGTCTCTTGAACATGTTACCTTGGTCATCTGGACCATCGTCGTATTCATATTCAGCAGCCATTTCCTTCACTTCGGCTTCAGTGTGAGAGACACCGATAAGGTTACGCCATGACAGCAGAGACAATGAGTGACAGGCGGCACAGATTTCGCGGTACACTTGGTATCCACGACGAATGCTGTAGATAGTGATCATGGATCAGATCATCGTCATCTCTTCAAGCGTCAGAGATTCGGGTATCGTCCACATCACGGCCCCATCTTATCCAATAGAAATATATCCATCGTATTCATTACTAGATTTGACGATCCATCAACGTTTTGATTTGCCCACTGCTCCGAACCAAATGCACGCCAGCCAGAAAACAACAAAAAGCGCGAAAGAGCAGCGCCTCAAAAACACGAATCAAATAGTCACCTCTGGTGGTCGAAGGTCTTGTTCCAGGCCTTGTGGTCCCAGTCGTAATGTGGGGCGTGCATGCCGTTCTCGATCAGGTTGAAGGCCTCGGCACCCCTAAGCGCAGTTAGCAACCCTTTGTCTCTTTGCCTCTCTCGCTACTCAGCACGTACTTTGGCATCAGCGCAGCGAAGGCGTCATCGGGCACAACGGCGGCGAGCCCAACGCCGGCAACGCCGCAGACGGCGGCCGTCTTTGCGAGGAACGCCGCCGTGATTCGGTTGTGTTCGGGGACGGCCGCGGACGAGCCGAAGGTGCGGCGGCCGTGGGCGAAGGCGGTGCGGGCGACGCGCGGAAAGAACATTCTGCTCCTGAATAGGCGTAGAGAGAGGGTTAGCGATGCGATCGGCGGGAAGCGTCGAGAAGTTCGAGATGAGAAAGCGGGGTCGCGGTCGTGGCGTCGTGGTGTCGTGGTGGTGGTGTACCTTTTCGTTTCTTTGAACTGAAAAAGGAAAAAAGGTTGTTGGCACCTTGAGTCACTTCAACCAAACACATTACTCTCCCAACGAGACAACATGCACTGCGCGTTACTGTTTTATTAAAGCATATGGCGCTGTGCCGATCCTCTTGCTGATTCACGCTTTCGACGACGGCACTAATTCCTTGACAACATCAGCCCAAGAATGGACGCGCACAGCATTTTCAGGCAATTTCGTATCTTCAGGAAGCTTGTTCCACTGATACGCTCCCTCATGATCAAACAAGAATACTCGAATTCCCTTCTCGGCACACTCAAAAACGTGATGCAGGGAATCATCAATCAGTATTGTCGCACCAACTTCTTTACATAATTCTCCTTTTGTTTTCGATACCATTCTTGCTGCTTCCTGTTCGCGTTGTCTTGATGTTCAACATCATCCTACATCAGAGACAAGTAAACAGCCGTCCCAACAAACCTCGGGAGTCAAGAAATGATTCGCGAAATGGACTTCCTTAAAGATATTTGGATAGTTGAGCTTGACAAACTCGTGTGTTTCTTTTTGAACAAAGCTCTTGTCGTGAAGTGATGATGACAAGATCGTAGTGGTCCTTGAGTACAGATAAGGCTTCAAATGCACCCGGAACAACTTGCATTCGTTCGCTAAAGTGGTCGGATTCGTAGAACAATCGCACCTGTCAATAGCTACAGTAAGAACTCCCATCATTGCCACGACTACTACACTCACCTTTTCAATAGCTTCTTGCCGTGTTCCACCCCACACATCTTCGTATGCGTATGATACAAAATCTTTAACCTGTCAGCTTAGTCGCATAGTTGGCGTTGTGAAAGTCAACAAGCGCTTGGGCTGTTCCACACAGGACTTCATCCATGTCTGTAAAAAGCCGTTACTACGAAGTGATTCGGGAATTGATGAATGACCGAACCAACTGCCATTACAGGTTTTGCAGCCATTATGTGTAGATTTTGTTAGAGTTTTAAATAATAAACAAATACTATAAATGAATAGGTGTATAATACAATTTATTTCATAATTATACTAATATTCAGATACAACCAAGTTCTTTTCAATGATGCCCTTACTCCAATGATCGTTACCACAAATGAAATCGGCTCGCACAATCTTTCCCTTTCCATCCATCCAATCACCTCGATCCAGCCGAACAACAAGACCTTCTCGGCGTTCCTTGGAACTAAAGCACTCTTTTCTTGAATCATATTCAAAAGCCCATCTTTGGTTAGCGGAGCCTTGAAGCTCACTCTTGGAACTTGAGCGATTCCAGTCCCTTCAAGCAAAGCATCAAACCGAGCTACGACTCAGAAACTTGGACTCCTTCAAATCATACAGATCAAACGCGACGAAATAATCATGGTAGCTTATCATAGTAGACACTATGCCTGGCAACCGACCCATTCCCCAAACAACATCCTTCCATCAGCTAGAAGTTGATACAGTGCTTCTTGGTTCCGAAAGATCCAAGCATTTAAACCTTGGAACTGAACATGACTTGAACTTGTCACGATATGTGTTCGATTCTGTGCGATAATCTTTGTAGGGTCTTCAGAACTCAAGTCGAAATCCCATATTTGCTCCATCAATCTTCTCTTCGATTGCAACAGTGAGATTCGGATCCGTGTTATTAATGAAGCGAGATAGATCGTCGAGAATCAAGTCGTCTCGTGACGCGGCTCCTAGGTCAAATAAATGGCGGGTTCGTGGATATTTGACGAAGCCAGTTGGCACGTCGTTCTCTGAACTCAGTTTCACACCAAAGTGATTCAGCAGAGAGATCGAATCGCTAAACGATGAAACAGTATAGATTGCTTGGAATCCCTTGTGTTCTTTGGCGGGTGTCGGCGGTTCAAATCGGGCGGCAAAGCTGGCAACTGAAGAATAAATTCGTCGTTCAATTTTGATGAATCCAAGGAAGCCTAACAAATTAAAACCCTTACCGACACTTTTTGCTGCATTTGCTCGTACTGTGGGGTGATTCAACCTCCATCCAGCTCTTTCTGTACAAACATCCTTTCCAGCATCAAAATAAACCAATACCGCTTGTTTAGGGAGCCCTAATAGTTTAAGCCAATCGCCTCTTTCAGATGAAGTCGGGTTACATCTGTCAATGACAACGCAAGTGGGATTCCCAAGCTCTTTAGCCAAAGTTCCTGCGGCGCGCTCGCAGGCGTCTCTAGACTGAAGCTCGTCTTGAGATATAGAGGTCCATTTCTTCGATTGCTTCGTCAGAGTTTCCGCAAACCAGCTCTTCCCGCTGCCCGGCAATCCACAAAGAACAAGCACTAAGGGGGATGGGGTTCGTTGTCCCATGCATTTAACGGAGCCTGCTACTCCTGTGGTTTCTTGATCTAGAGGACTGTAAAGTCGTTTCTGTAAACCACTTCGTTTGAATAACTCAGATGCAAAGTCGGATAGAAAGTGCTCCTGGTGTTCGGTTTCTGAAATACGAGCAACGTTTAGTGAAGTAGCCTGAAAAAAATCATCATCAAAACTCCTTACCAATACTGGCTGGCCGAATTGCTCTTAAAAGGTTGATGGCATCTCTTGCTGTCATTTGTGGGCCAGTACCAAACGCGCATTCAGAGTCCTCACAATATATCGGCATTCTCATTTCACATCGGTTGCAGATTGGAGGCGGGGACGATAATCCATAGCGAATCAAATAAGTTCCCAACAATGATCCAGCACGACCAATTCCACCACCACAGTGAACAAGTATTCCGCCCTTCTTTTCATGATGATGCTGCAAAAGAATTTGATTGAAGCGATCGGCATGGGCAATAGAAGGTGGATAGTAATTCGTGACTGGCCAAAAGTGGTTTGCAACGTCCAGAGGCTCGAACCATTCTTTCGGGAGAGGTTCTTCTTCAGTAAGCGTTATAACAGTCCGAATTCCAAGCATTTTCAAGGCGTGAATATCTTCTGCACATTTCGGGGTACTCATTCCCGCAAGCAAGAGAGGGACAACCCAGGAGAATCGCCTCGGCAGTTTGTGGCCATTGTTTAACAAAAGCTTGGGTTTGGCAATGACCGCATTCGATTGCTCGATTAAAATCGAGTCTTGAATCAGCGCGACCCGGGAATCCCGATACCCTGCCCACTCTTCCGCCGTCGTCAATTTCAGTGCATTGAACTCATAACCCGTTGACTCTTCATCCACCACTTCCAAATTGACAACCCCTTTCACATAGAGCTTCTTCAATATGCCAAACATCTTTGACATGACTTTCTCGTTCCCAGTTGCCCGCAAATAACACTTCCAGCCAGCCATTAATGAAACCGTCCACATCTCAAGCTTAAACGCTGCCTCACAAATTCTTGCATACGCCTCCAAGCTCTCACAGTCCAGCTGCAACGCCCCAACCCCGTCTACAAGCACCTCGTTCCAACGATGCGATTGAGAATGAACCATGGCCCTGAAGAGCATCATCTTCACATTCATAGGGACTAAATCGCACTCCTTCAGTCCAATCTCAATCACTTCAAGACAAAACCTCTCTAGGTCCCTTCGCAGTTTATCGAACCCACTCAACAACTTCCAATGCTGTACCAAAGACAAGTACACCCGCTCCCAGAACATTTCTTCTCCGTTTAGATTCATTGAAAGAAGCGATCGTGGTCCCTTATATGCATCTGGCTCGTGTGCATCCGATCCATCGAATCCAACAGTGACATGCAAATCCTTCCATCCCAACCCAGCCTTGGCTCTTGCAAGCTGCACTTGAGCGCTCGCAGTGACCAAAAAGAAGGTCTTGGATTTCAAACATGTACCCAATCCAAGAATCAAGATTGACAGGTCATTTGGAAGTTCGGGCAAGTGCTTTTTGAAGGTTTCAAGCGCTGCTGATTCGGTTTTGGGGTTGATTAATGTGCAGTGACGGGTGTTGGGGCCGTCTCGTTTGCGTTGTTGGGCCTGTAGGGATTGCGGGACTGTTGAGGTTGGAATCTCAGCGTCAAAGAGTGGTGATTGGAGAGCATAGACTCCGCGTGTTGTTATATACATGGACATGATTTTGTCGATAATTTTGGTGCTATAATTTTGGGTGACTAAGGAGGGAGGGATTCCCTGTATTCTTATAGTGGTTGAACTTCACCACATTGTGGCTGTGGTGAACCAACACCAAACACCAGGGAAGGTAAATAACATTAACATAACCAATAACAAAAGAGTAAGCATAGATCCTCTTTATTAAGGAGGAGCACACACACACAACAAAGAAGACCAAGGCAACAAAAAGCCAACTTGGCAAACGAAAAAGCAAAAATTTGTATCAATTTAATGGGCCTTGATGGAAGATCCGCTTTCGGCATTCTCGTCAGTAGTGTCCTTGACAAAAGTCTTGGTGAAGATGGCAAAGAAGATCAAGGAAACAAAACAAGGAACGACCATGACCCAGAACTGAGCAGTAGAAGTCAACTTGTTTCCATTGGCCTTGGTAAAGACGAAACCGTTCAAAGCCCAGGAGAGACCACCGGCGGCAGATTGGGTACCCTTGTAGAAACCAGCGTAACGGGAGAGAGTTTCAGAGTCGTTGGAGATGGCACCAATGAGGTAGTTGGTGAAAACCTGGAAGAACGCGTCGTAGAGTCCGTAGCACACGTACAAAATGAATGGTCCGATGAAACGGCCAAAGTCAGTCCCAGCATCAATCTTGACAAAGTCCTTGGCAGAGGCAGTGTATTCGAAAGCGGCACCTCCGGCAAAGAAGACAACAGTGGTACCGGCCATCAAGTAGACTCCAGTCCAGGCACGGGCTGTACGAGTGTACTTGGTGTTGTCCAAGAACATTGTACCGAGAACCCAGGCACCAACAGCCTGTCCGAGCCAGTAGAAGATGGCCTTGAGTCCGTTGGTACGACCAGTGAAGTAGTCACCGAAGGGGTTGAATTGGTAAGTGTAGAACCAGTTGGAAGCCATGCATGGAATCAAAATGGTCAACATGGCTGGGTTGGCAAAAAGCTTGAGGACTTCGACGAATTCACGGAGGACGTTGGTTGGTGGCGTTTCGACTTGGGTTTGGTCTTCACGGATGATGGTACCTGGTGGCTGGATGAGGAACGCGACAACGGATCCACAGGCCATGAGAACAATGAAAATCAAGTACATGGCATCGTTCATAGCGTAACCACTTGGACCTGCTCCCCAGGAAAGGATTGTTCCGATGGTGTTACCGAGCACAGCCCCCAAGTTGAAGATAACCCAGAAGGTAGCGAAGAAAGTTCCCTTCTGGGATTCAGTTGGGTAGGTCAAGCAAATCTGTCCTTGGGCGGCCCAGAGCATACCGGCACAGAGACCGATGTAGGCACCAGAGAAAATGGAGAAAGTGTTGGCACCATCGGTGATAGGGTCCGTGCCGTTTGGCCCTTGGACCTTGAAGATGTTGTATTGAGCAGCAGCGTAGATGGCGTAACCAGTTCCACCAATGGCGGCAAGAATACGTGGACCCAAGATGTTGTTAAGACCACCAGCAAGAAGACCCATGATGGCAAAGCAGAAGTAGAGGGAAGCGTTCTGCTTGTCCTTGACTTCTTGGGCAGCTGGACCGGCGGTTGGGAGGGCGTTCAAGGCGTTGAACATTCCTGGGCACAAGAAGCACACGAAGGAGATGACATAAACTTGAGTACGAGCTTGGTTGAGAGTATCGAAGAAACCCATATTGTTTTTGTGATTGTTGGAATGAGCAGATAAGTTGGCAAATGTTGAGGTATTTATCCTTTGAACGGATTTAATCACGAAGCACTCAAGAAATGCACTTACCAAAAAACACTCACCGCAAGCACCGTTACGGCAAGCCAGAGAGGCTGGATGAGCCGCAAGTTTTTCAATTACTGAGAGAGTATCTTTGTATCTTTGTACGCTCAACATAATATCCTCATATGATGTCTGAAAGGCGTTTATCAAACTGCACTCTCTGTCTGGCAAGAAGAATCGCTGTTTTGATTTAAGTTCATATAGCATCACTTGTGGCAGTATTGTCAATGAGTGTGATGCAATAAAGGTGCGATTTCTTGAAATTGAACACATCAGACCACCAAACAAAAGTCAATATCAAGACGATTCACTACATCATCCATGGCGCCATCAAAACAAAAACTTGAAGCGCACTCGGACGCGATGCAACGATGGCAGGAGATGATGGTAGGTTTCAGTCTGATGCTCCTGCGCATGTTTTAACACCTGTGATTTAGGTGACCCCTGGAACCGACAACACTGATAATCGCCTTCTATCGCCAAGTCTTGATTCTTTTGCTCTTACTGGCGATCTTGATGTCAGCTTCCTTGCAACCAAGGTCCTTGATACTTCTGCTTTCGTAACGCAGACCCCATCCGCCGCCAAAGGTGTGTAGTTACTGCCAGTACTTTCGTAGATGCGTTAGTTTAACATCTTCGTCAAAACCAATCACTGTTCTTTCCAGCTGCTGAAGCACCGACGGACCCTTCAAACCCAATTAAACGCAAACGAGGACGACCGCCAATCGATAAAAGCGAGAAAGAACGCAAAAAGAAAGAAAAAGAAGAAAAAGAGAAAGTGCAAAAAGACGGTTCCGATTCGACTGGCGAGAAAAAGGACCCAAAGCGGAGAGTTACCCACAACGTGATTGAACGCAGATACAGAAACAACCTAAACGCTCGAATTGCAGAACTTCGATCCGTTGTTCCATCGCTCAATGTACCTGGATCTGATGGTGGCAAAAAGAAGGCTGGAGAGACCGCAGTGGCGGAAAATGATGAAGATGGGTCAGAGGACGAACAGGGAAATCCGTCGGGTGGTCGCCTCAATAAGGGTACAATCTTGATGAAAGCAACAGAGTACATTCAGGAGTTAGAAAGTCGTCTCCGAACCATGGATGCTTTCAAAGCTCGAGTCGTGGAACGTTTTGGAGCCGACGGGGATATCTTGGTCAAAGAGTTTTTCGCAAACGTGCCAGAATCACCCCAAACTACCACCCCTCTACCGCCTGCCCAAAAACGTCAGAAAGTAGCCGATACTCAAAAAGCCAATGAAGTGGCTGATCTTGCTGGAAATCTAGGGGCGGGCATTGCGCTCATGCAACAGCAACAGCAACAGATTCAGCAATGGCTCGCTATTCAGCAACAGTATCAAGTGGCTGCAGCAGTTGCCGCATCTGCATCGGTTGAAGCGGCTTTCAAATCTCTTTCTCATTCTTCAGTCTCACCACCGCCCACAACTCCTTCAGCTACTCTGTCACCCACTCGATCTGCAACCGAAAAAATCTCGCCCCCGATTTTATCTCCAGACAATGCGTTTGAGGGGCTTGGGTTTCCTATGGGCTTGACGGCCATGGACCTTGCAAATGCGCAACACCCTGGCTTGATTGGAAGCGGAAGTGATATGCTGCTCGACACAGCCGACTTTCAATCCACTGAATCAGCAAATAATGCTTCAATGTTCAACTATTTGTTTGACTTTGGAAATGACGATATCTCAGCAGATTTTTCGTCTTCTGGTTCCAGCAGCAATTCCGGAATCCGTCTATTGGCTATGATGTTCATGAGTGCATCTGTTTTATATGCCCCGTCTCCTTTTGATGTCAATGGTGGTGCATCCTCGTTGCATGATCATGTCACTGGAAGAATGCTAGGACGCAGAAGTCCTTCTGGTACCAATGAAGACTCCAAGCTGATTTTGAGTGGAATTGAGCTATCTGGTATGATTGGCGTTCTTGCGGCTGCAAGTTGGTGGACAGTTAAATTCGTTGTGCTGCTTATTGCTCTCTCTCAAGTTGCTTTGGCCCTACGTCGCATAAGCTACACAAAGAAACGCTCGGCGCAAACTGTTACCAAACAACAAGAATCGAACTTATCGAGTCACGTGGATGCTTTGATCCAGCTACAACAGCTGACAGCGTCATCCATGATTTCTTATGGTGCTTCGATGGATGCTTCAGTCGCAGGGTGTTCGATTGAAGTCCTTCGTTTTGTAGCTTGCTATTTGTTGGGCCTTGGTTATGCTGTGGATATGGTGTTGACAATTGGTCGTCGGGACAAGGTACTCCAATGGCACGCTTTGGTAGCCAAGAAAGGGGTGCAGACATTGGATTCTTTGGCAGATGGTAAGTAGTTCTCGTTATCGCTACCGATTAAGCTAATTTTTCTGAGCATAGGTTCGTCGGTCGAAATGCTGCAAATATTCCGCATCACCCTGTTGACTTTGTCTCATGCGTCTATGGCTGGAAGCGCACTTTCACCCTTGGAAATTTGTAAAATCAAGCTCTCTGCTGCCTTAGCACTTCGGCTCTCCATCCACAAGGAGCAAGTCTCTACCACTTACACTCGAATCATTACATCTCTTAGTGGCTGGCTTTGGTCTGACGCCATTACGAGTATACAGGATGTCCTCGCCAACTTTGATCGAGCAACTGTGGATCATCACGTCCAAAACCGACTTCTTCCTCGTTGGTTGGCCGAATCCTTTGTCAGCAACAAATCCAATAGTTTCTGGACTCGTGAAATTATCAACGAAGTTTTTGAGACAGATGATTGGATTGTTCCATCATCAACTACGAAGACATTACTTGAAAAGTTTTTCCAATCTCAATTGGAATCACAATTACTGGATATTTTCCATTCATCAAGCAGTAGCATCGTATCTTGTCCAAACAAGTCACCGGTTTCTGCACAGTCTTTCGAAACGACGCAGAAATTGATTCACATCTTTCAGGACGCACAGAGTTTAGAGTTTTCTGCGGCTTTTGTCTCCAGCTCACTTGCCATTATGTCATGTTGGCGACAACAAATCGCAACTCCAGCAAGCCTTAATTCTCAGTGGTTGCAATTATTAGAATTGGGCAATGGCTTGCAATCTTCCAGCTCGCTTAGTAAAAAGATTGCAAGCGTGTCTATGTTCATCACAGCAATGGTGAAGGCTCAGCGGTACGAATTGGCGATGGAGTCCGTCTATCGCCTCGAAGATTTACTGCTTTGCAAGGATTCGGTAACTTGTGAAGAGAGGAGTATATTCTGTGTCGAATTCACTGCATTGAGTTGGGTGTTGAGTACTTTGGAAGGTGTAGATGGGGTTGATGTTCTCAAATTGAAAGCTGTGGCGAGAATGAGGAAAATTCTACCACAGCTGGTTTCAAAGATTTATGGCGGAGGTTCAAAGCATCGGGCAAATGATCATTTGCAATGTGTGGTTGGTTGGATGAACGCTGTATGAAACCTTTTTTCTTTTCCAATTTTGTAATATGTTTTCTCCTGGTTGGTATCGTTGTTATCATAAATGAAGTCAAAAGCAATATTCTGTTTATTCATGTGAGGTTTTACAATTTTAGTTTCCATCCCAGTCGTTGATAGATGCTCTGGCGAGCTTTGGGCTCAATGCATTCAAAAGATTCTGCATCCGATTCATTCTCAGTGTCAAAGTCGTCGGTACTTTGTGTAACGTTTAATTCCGATTGTCGTTTGACATCCTGACGTTTTGATTTCATGACACCCTCCAATTCGAATCTCTTTCTCCACCAATCCACTATTCCGTTAGGCATTAGGAATGCGTGATTTTCTAATCGCGCTCGAGACATGGTATTTGTGGCACTTGACGTAGAGGTTTGAAAGTCCGGAGTGTCTTCTTGGCTGTTTGTTTCAGGGTATTCACCACTGCTGGCCTCACATAGGGTTATATGGCTTGTTCCGGGCACAGACTGGGGTTGTTTTTCGACTGGATCTGAATTGGACTCTTCTACAAACGCAGGAATTGTTGACTGATTGTTTTTGTACAAGTACAAAGTTAGCTACAGTCTTCAAGGGGGTTAAATCCGACTCACCCATTTGCGGAAAAGACGCTTTACATTCGCGTTCTTGGTAGATTTTTCAGTTGGTGGTTCCATTTCCTGACCCTCTTTCTCTTCCGACCGTATATTCCAACGACTTGCAAAAGAAAGTGGTAGGACATGACTATTGTTTCCCCAAACCCCAGATTTTGACGACTCTGATTCCGCGATACCAGTTTTTGCTGTCAACGGAGAGTTCATGGGTCTCCTAAAGACGCGGTCAATCAGCTTTTTTGTTCGAACAGGTGTTGGCGTTCCCATCACCGCAACATCTCCTCCACCACTACCAGTGCCTTCGGCAACGGGCTTATTCCTTGCCATCAGCGACTCGGTTAGTTTGACAAAGGTCTTTATCCCGCTTCTTCGTTTTTGCTTCATTTGTTCCGCTTTTTTGGTGGTAGACACGACAATGTCACCACTCTCGAATTGTGGTGGGATATGACCCTCTGCTCTCCATTGCCGCTCCAAACTCCATTTTCTCTGCACAGCGCGTCTCTCCAACTCCCTCAATAAAAATTCTGCTCTCGTGTGCCGCTCCATACGCAACACATCTTCCACCCATTCAGTCGCAAACACATTTCCGGCCAACGAAGCGCTGGTGCTTGTTGGTTTCAAAAGCGCTGCGACCCCCGACGCCGTAGCAACGCCGCGTCCTCGTTCCAAAGCAGACCCCCCCGCTGGACGTTTCCTAAACAGTGTTCCCAAGGCGACATCTGCACTAGACCGATAGATTGCTTTTATTCTTTGCACAGGTGTTGGGAGTTGTGGCTGTAAAATGCCTTGAGGTGTTTTCAAGCAATTCGTGTCGTTCAGGATCCATGGTGAGTTTGAGATATCCACGATTGATATTCTGTGGATCGGGTCTACTTGAAGCATATGAGTGAGAAGTGATTGTAACCCTGAATGTTAAAATTTAGTGATGAGAGTCCCAACTCATAGAAAAATTAGAAGTTAAAAAACACAAGACTAAACGAACCTCGTGACGCGTATTCTGGCATATAAAACTCTCCAGATACTACGCATTCATGCAAGTCGTCAAAAGAGTCTTTTTCAAATGGAAGCTTTGATGCAATCATGCCATATAAACAGACTCCAAGACTCCAAACATCAACTTCAGGGCCTCGATAGGGTTTGTGAAGATATATCTCGGGAGACGCATAGCAAGGAGATCCACAAGATGAATGTTGTTTGAATTTGGGAGCTTTCAGGTACAAAGAGATTGTGTTAGGACCAAAAAAAAACGAGTTTTAAACCGAGTGTATGTGTTTGGAAAATGTAATTTGGAAAATAGAAAACATACAATAAAAAGTCCCAAATCCGTAATCCAACAGATGGGCTTTCAAAGTGACGGGATGAATTCGAATATTCTCAAGTTTGAGATCACGATGGATTACGTTGCATTTATGTGTATACTCTGGTGTATATGTTTTTTTTTTCAGAGTTGAACAATGATTTTCTTTTTTCCGCACTCACCAACAGCACTCAGAATCTGCTTAAACACAAAGCGCGCATCCGGTTCATTCATTCTTCCACGTTCAGTTATAAAGTCTCCCAAGTCCTGTTGAAAGTCACATGAGAGTAGTATTCCAAGTCAAAGTCGGTCACATTACCATTCCTTCCAAATGCTCAAAGAAAAAGTAAAAATGATTCTTTCCAATAACATATGAATGCATTTTCAAGATATTTGGATGATCCAATGATACGCAGACGAGGGCCTCGCGAATCATAAAGTGTTCTCGTAACGCGATTCCATCCTTGTTTCGGACAACTGGATGTGGAGAAGACGAGTCTTCAGCCTGCCTTCGGATGGATTTCACTACGCACTACATAAAGCGATCGGATTAAATAAATAAAAATTCGGTTGATGCACGCTTTGCAGAAAAGTCCCGCTGCTGTCGGATCAAAAAATCTTAAAATATCAACCTTCTTCCCAATGTCTTTATGTGTCACAACCTTGACTGTGCACGAGCTTCCAGTTCCGACAGTTTTCCCCAATATCCATGTCCCAAATATAACTTTGATTCTTTTAGGTTTGGTGGCATTGTTGGTGGTTTCCAGCTGCTCCTGTCGAATTGGGATGATGACTTCTTCCGTTTCATCGTCGCTTTCAGTGCCAGTTATTGTCTGGACAGACTCGAGTTCAATTAATCTTCTTGGTTTTTCTGGTTTTTCTGTTTCTATGGCCACAGGAAGATCTGAATTCAAAGGAGGTGGTGATTCAACAGCAGTCGTCATTTTTTTTGTTTTGACCCTATTTTCTGACAATTTTTCCCCACAACACAGAACGTGCGATAAAATAATGAAAGAGAGAGAGAAAAATTACACATCGCGACGTCAGTTTTTGTTGCAAATGCCGAACTTTTTATTCACATGAACCATGGTGTTTCCTTTTTTTTTTTTTTTTTTTTTTGGCGCAATCGCGAATTTTAATCCAAGACAGATTCCTTCCCAAAAGATGTGGGTTTTTTTTTTTCAAGTCGCGATTTTTGCTTTGGATTTAATGATTATTATCTCCCCGTCCTTATGTGTTGAATAAATGAAGTGGGTTTGGTTGTGCATACATGAAAGAAATATTCCTCAGTCTCGATTTGCTGGATAGATGTATCAGAGAATTGGGCATACAAAATGAATAGGCCTGTGAAAAAGGCGTCGCCTAGAATGACAACGTATTGGGCCTTCATGCCTCGGATTTGGCGGGATGCGTGTCTATCATGCTGTAATCGGAATTCAATCGGACTTTAAAGACGACGGCAATGCTGTTTTCTCGCATTGATTGTAACATTGCATGAGTCCCTTTTTGAGGTTTAGATTTAACCAGAAAGAGAGAGAGAGAGAGAGAGAGAGAGAGAGAGAGAGAGAGAGAGAGAGAGAGAGAGAGAGAGAGAGAGAGCTTTAGATGGCATCATGAGTCAATATTTGTACATACCCCCGCGGCATAATCCCATAGTCTTAACTCCATAATAAATATTGTGCGTTTTATCCCAATTGGATTTCTCCGGTCGAAAAAAAATCTTTATTTCCTCCGCCGGCACAGGAAACATCACAAAGAGACCTTCCCAGCACGGTTCTGCAGTGTCATACTTCTCTAAACAACTCTAACTACAATCTCCACATGCATGGAGGTCGAAAAAGTTCTCAAAGGCAACGTTTCCCGGCACTTTGACACGGCTGAGTCAACCATCGCTAATTGGATCAACCAGTACGCAGATAGCAATAAATAAACACTATAATTTACATTTCAGGCGTGAAAACCGTTCATTTCCTTGTTGACGCTGTCGTAGCTGCTAACCCTGCTGAGATAGTTCCAAATACTGGTTAGTATATCTCAATTTGCGAAGGGAAGGGTTGTTTTGTTTCAGATATGGTCGACAGAACATGAAGAGCATCATTCTGGAGATCGACCTGTGATCTAACTGAGTAGATAACAGCCTGGGAACGTCCTCTACCTCCATGCCTACGTCTGCAAGTACGATTTTTCGATTGCCGTTGGTTTTGAGGCGATCCGATGATTGGCTCTGTAGTTATCGTGGCCCGGCGGACGAACGTGTGTTTTCAATTTTCGATCGAATTTGACCGGAGAAATTAGTCTCAAACCAGACTCTTTTTCTCCTTCCTCGAAGAGAGTCTGGAGTCGTGCAATTTTTTTCTTAGGACGCCCACTCATTTGCTTCCCCGACCACACAACTTGCCAGCACCGCGCGCATATATTCTGATATTTTGCGAGCATGATCCCGAAGGTATATAGTATGATTCCCGAAAGTTTCAGCCCGATCGGGTATAATCTTCTCTCTTGACTGACTGTCCTCAGACTCCTTCTAGCTCAGTCATGAGAAGGCCATACAGCGCACTTCCATCCAGTGACGCAGAATCTCCCATTGCTACCGTTCCGTCAGCAAGAAAGCGTGGCCGTCCGTCTGGGGCTGTAAACGTGCCTTACATTGTGCCAGAGAACGTACAACTGAGTAAACGAGAACACAATGTATCTGTCGTCGACCGCCAAGATCCTGTAGCTATCTGGAGTGATCTTCGAAATTTCGCAACAGACGTTGAAGTTATTCTTCCGCGAAATTTGATTCTATCAAGATCGGAGCTTGAGAAGGAAGAGGATGCACGACAAGAAGCCACGGAAAGGAGAAGAGATGGCTTCTTTAAGCACTGCGCTGCAAGACAGAAGGCAAAAGAGGAGATTGAAAAGCAGCATACTGAGCAACGCCAACGGCAACGTTCTATAAAAAATGTCATTGAAGCGTTGAAGGACTATGTCAAGAACGGGAGCCCTGATTTGGAGGAATCTCAGCTGTCGGCTGTATTTACATTGATGGGTACTACTAAAAACTCCAACAGCAAACCGCTGTTGTGGACGTTAGCTGGTCGTTTAATGCTTCAAGAACTCGATTGCTTGTCCAAGAAAGAATCTTGTTTCTTAGAGTTTTCTATACCTAGGATCTCCCGTCACTTTTTAGAGCAAGCCCCATTTTGGTTCTATTTCTTTCTGGATGTTGTTGACTTGCCGTTGCCAAAGTGCTGCACTATTCTAGGAATACTCCTGCAAGACCGTTGGAAGCATAACAATGTCTTGCAGCAGTATTTTGGCCTTGTTCTTGATGGTTGTCAGTTGACTCGGAAGGGGGTGACGCTAATGAACCAAATCGGTGTCTTGGTTTCACATCCCAAAATCAGCCGGTTAAAAGACGAGATCAGTCAGAAAGCTCTTGCATGGAAGCCTTCTGCATACCTTCCGTTCAAGTACGGCCTTTGTTGGGACAACTACAATCAGTTTGAGCGCAAGGCGACAGTTACCAGCAGCAACCAATCAACTATGATAAATGCAACTGTTATTAAAGCAATCTTGCTTCAATACGACGATGAAGCTTTGAGTTCATCTTCCCCAATTAAACCGATCCAAGACATTACTGTAGCCGACATTCTTCCTTCCACAACAGACTTGCTCCTCAGAAATCGTTGCTTTAAGTTTGAAACCTTCCAATGTGTCAAGCTGATTTTTAGGGATAACATTGATCAAGAAGCTGTGGGACAATGTCTCTTCCCATTCGAAGGAGAGGCGTTCCCAGAAGAAGTACAACCCTTTCTTCCAATATCTGTCCTCAACGTCAATGAAATTGAGACAGAAGGCGCCATCAAGGTGAATTTTCGATAATATATGGCTAGTGCTGACTGGATTACAGGTCATGGAGCATGCAATGGAAGCACTCAAAGTCGTGAGCAAATTGGGAGAGCAACTAGTGGATGATACAGCTCCAATCGTTCTTCCTTTTGCAGGGGATTTGGGGTCTATTTTGGCATGTAGGAGGGCGGAAATGTGTCGTAAGCTTGAGGAGATTCCCAGTAAGGCCGCAAAGCTTCAGGGGTTTGCCTATATCATTGGAGGCTTTCATGTCCTAATGAATGGTATGAACGCTGTGGGAGGGATTTACTGGGGAGATCCAAAGGAGGCGGGAACACTATCACATTATCTGCACAACGTTAAGGAGAACAAAACGCTTCATGTTGGAAAACCTGGCAACTATTATAGTCTTAGAAACGGAATGGGGGAATATGCACAGTGTCTTCTTCAATTTTTGGTGAAGGAGAAGGTCAGCGACTTAAATGATGCAACAACCGCATCAATTCAACAGGCTATTGATGAAGTGGTGGATGCAATTCTTGGTGCTGAGTTTGATGTCAAGTTTGTATTTAAAGAATCGATTACAGCAAAAACGAAACGGTCATCAGTAGCTCTGGAGTTTTCAAAACCGCCGGAATCAGCATCTTTTCGCTTTTACGTGTACAACTACCTCAAACACTACTGTTTATTTAAGAGCCTGGATCATGCATATAGAATCAACGATTCTTATGCTATTCAAGCGCTTCTTCGGACCATTATGCCACTTTTTGCGGAAACATCCCCGAATTATATGCGAGAGCTAGTCATGAACAATATTGAGCTACTTGGTGTTCATTCCGAAAGAACCAGAAATCTGTGCGTGAAAAATACAGTTGTAGCAACTAACTTGGAGAGGCGTACTTTTGCCGAAGTTGATTTGACATGTGAATGGGACATTGGATATACAAAGTCAATCGCTAAAAGCTTGGGACCAAACAAGGACATTCACCAAATTGAAAAGATTTACACGAATGCTGGAGTTCTTGGTGATCTCCTTCGAAATCTCGAAGTTGACGTAAACGCACCATTGTCCAATCAGTGCCATCAGCCCGTTTCAGCTTGCAAAGACATGGAACAGTTGTCGGGTATCATCGTAGATGTTTTCAACAATGATTCAATCAATTCTGGGCGGTTTCAGTTTGAGGCTGCCGAGGAACCTGGCGGTTCCAAACTGATGATGTACGCCTCTCAAAAACTAAGACATTACCAAACCAGATCTATCAATAATTTGGATTCTGATGATTCCGATTTTGAAAGGAATGACTCTGCTTTGAAAGCATATAAGCTGTCCAACCCAACACACTGGTCCGCTCTTCTGGCTGTTGCAAAATCTGTTGTTGCCCCATTTCTTGAGAAAGAAAGAAAAGAAAAGTTGAGCAAGAAACTGAAGATGGATGAGAATGCTTCTGAGCGAAATCGGAAAAAGAAGAAACTATGTTTCTGCTTAAGTGTTGATGCTGAAGATGGAGAATACATCAGATGGGTGCAATGCGAGACATGTGAGATTGACTATCACTTTGTTTGTGTTGCAGGGGACTCAGATGTTGAGGCTGACGAGTTATGGTCACATTTGGTGAACAACACATTTTCATTTATTTGTCGGACATGCTGATTCGAAAAAAGCTTATTTCAAAGTATTATCAAACTCCCCGCTTTCAAGGCCATACATATCCTGCATCATTGCTTGAATCACAGCCAAGGGAACATCAAACCCCTGCTCGGCAAAGGCCAAAATTAGAGCATTTCCAAATTCAGCTCGTTCTTGAACTGATTTCACTGTTTTCCGCCGTAGTGTCATTCCTCCCAGAGCCTTCTGGGCAGCTACTTCAGGCTCGCACACGTCACAACAGCCCTCACCACCAACCAATTCATCTACAGAGGGGCCTTCACGCATGTACCAAGACAAAAGAAGCTTTCTACGACAACTTCGGCCAGCAATGTACGCTACAATGTTGGCGAATCCCGCTTGCAAGACGTCATCTGGCTTGTCAAATACAGGTGGATGGTTTGCTTCCCTTTTGCTGATCCACAATATGTGCTTTGTATGACGAAATGTAGAGCGTCCAAGTCGAAATGCTTCTTGGATGAATGTCGAAAGCGCAGTTGGGAAATAGTAGTGGTGGCACTCAAGAACCATTTTGAAGTTGCAGCCAGTACCCAACGCAGAGGTACACAATATAATCCCATAAAAGTGCGGATTTGAATCGAGATTGGCCTGCACTTGTTGCTGCTGGGCATCGGAACTGCTTGACGTGTACATTACAACAAGATTTCCGCCGTTTTTGAGCTTTGGAGAAGTTGTCAAGCCATCAGAAAAAAACAAGAACAGATCGTTGATGGCTTTCTTGCTGTCAAGATAAATCATAACAGGTTGACTAGTAGTCAACTCTTCCAGTGTCCCCTCGCCTCCAACTCTAAACCGTTGCACCTGTTTCTTTAAGGGTGCAAAGTCTCGTGCATATGTGCTTCGAGATTTGTTGACAATAAACTTGATATTTGGTCTATTGAACTCGCCGACAAGTTCAAGCGTGTCTTGCTTCAAAGAAATCGACCTCTTTATCTCCGGCTCTGCAACAACCAACACAGTACCAGACATTCCACAGATTGGAACTTTTGGGAACTTGACTCGAAGTTCATCAAGATGGCGGTAATGCAGTCTGTATGTTCGTCCTTCTTCTGTAGTCATATGCATTTCATCAACGAAAAAGCATCCAAACGACGGCCCATACGATAACTGGACAATCTTCTTCAAATAATGGTCTTGAAGAAAAAACTCGGGAGCAACCCAGATAAGATCTAATTTCCCAGATTCGAACGCGAATTGTGTTTCCTTTGTTTGGTCGGTTGTCCCAAGCACGCCGGCCTTCAAAGTCAAACCCGCAGCTTCACAATGCTTCCCAAATACAGAGAATTGTTCTCGCATCACGAAAGTCAACGGACTGATGACAACAACGGTTCCCGGCAACTTTAGAACGCTTCGAATGATGACAAACAGTTCCACACAAAGGGTCTTCCCAACACCTGTTGGTTGCATCAGAAACACATCCCCGCTATTCAATAAACGATGCACACAGTCAATTTGAAACTGGTGAGGAGTAGCTGTTGAATCCTTGAATATCCGTTTGATCCACTTAAAACATTCAACTGCCACAAACTGTTTCGATATTGCAGTCTCGGTCTCCTACACAGCAGTTTTGAGAGCTTAATATACGTATCAATCAGATTGGAGCTTACAGATACTATCAGCCTGTCGAACTTAGAAAGATTGTTGGTGTTGTTTGTTGTCATCTTGAGGCTCTGGACGTCATAGCTTTAACAGGCACACGCAGATACTTCAAGGGATCCTATAAGTTACCTATTACTACCGATATGCCGAATTTTAGAATATTTGCTCTTGGTTCTGGCCAGTTGAGTGGTGGGGAAGCAAATGAGTGGGCGTCCTAGGAAAAAAATTGCACGACATCTAACTACGGAGAAATCCAATTTTGGACTGAACTCGCAATAACTACATCCCCAAAAATGAACCCCCCTCAACATCCAACGCAGCAACCACGAGTGTTTCGAACAACCGGATTCCAAGGATATGCAGTTAAATACAGTCGAAATTAACTGTAACTCAGAAGACATCACTGATTTTGGCTCAAAAAGGTTGAATGGAGTCCTTTCTTTGAAACCCGCCTCGCTGTTGCTTCTGCTGCAAACTTTGGCATCGCCGGAAACGGCAGATTGTGGGCTCTGAATTTAAGCGTTGCTGGAGACGGCATTGTGGCAGAGAGTGTGTGGGTATGAACACACATCATTGTGAAAAGCCTAAATTGGTTCTTTATTAGATTCGATACCCAGGATGGTCTCTTCGATTGTGCCTGGAGCGAATTAAATGAGAATCAAATCGTGGTTGGAAGTGGCGATGGCTCTCTAAAACTGTTTGACTTGACTTTGAAGGTGTGGATAGATTTGAGGCCGTCATTTTAGCAACTAAGGGAATCTATTGTGCGCTAGAACTTTCCAATTCTCAATCTACACGAACATACAAGAGAAGTTTTCAGCGTCAACTGGAATCTAGTAAAGAAAGACACATTCGTTTCGGGATCTTGGGATCACACAATCAAGCTCGTACGTTGTAATTCCCGTGGCATTGTATTTGGAGCCTAATAATGGAATAGTGGTCTCCTGAGTCGAATACGTCACTTGCAACCTGGAAGGAACATGCGAACTGCGTTTATTCCACAGTTTGGAGTCCTCATGTGGCAGAAAGATTCGCTTCTGCCTCTGGCGACACAACTATTAAAATCTGGGATGTTCGCAATCCTCGATCAGCTGCAACTTTTAGGGCCCATACAAACGAAATCCTAGCATTAGATTGGAATAAGTACGACCCCAACATTCTTGTTTCTGCAGGTTGGTCCCATCTCCAATCACGTTTTTACATATTGATTTAGCAATGAATACTAGGAGTGGATCACTGCGTCAAAGTATGGGACATCAGAAATACGTCAAAAGATCTAACGACTTTACGAGGTCACGAATATGCAATACGACGCGTCAAATGCTCACCCCATTCTGGAAATGTCATTGCTTCAGCAAGTTATGATATGACCATGCGCGTATGGGATATCAGTCGCAGCTACAACAATCTAGTGCATATGCACGACTTGCATACAGAGTTTGTCTTGGGCCTTGATTTCAACATGTTCATTCCCGGATTAATTGCCACTTGTGCTTGGGATGAAGGAGTGCATATCTTCACAATTAAGTAATTTACTGGAAAGAAATTAAAACATAGATTTTTTTGTACGTTATAGAAGTATTATTTATTTAGTGTATGCCCAAATCTTTCAATAATTCAACAGTGCATTGAACAACACATTTGTTGGCATGCTTGATAAATCTGAAACAAGAATAGATACTCAATTGATTCCATATTTCTTGACCATTGTCTCCACAGCTAAGTATTTGTCAATTACTTTATTTGAATAAATACAGTATTACAGCTCTATTAGTTGTGTTGTAGTTTAGAGGGGTGTTTCAGATGTGAGGCAAGGCCCTATAAATACAGGACATTGCTGTGTTAACAATGAATACCATTCTTGTTACAAAATGAGTGCTATACGCACCTGTGACACAATAAATTGGTATATCAACACTTGTAACTATGTGCCACCACTTATCAAAAGATCCTTTTTCTCTAATTTCCCTATTTTTTCTTTACAATTTCTCTGGGAGCAGATATCACCCCGTTTTTTCTCCTTCAATTCAACCAAAAAAGCAACTGCATCCATCTCTGTCGCAAACTCCACAACCCCAAACCTTTCCAAGTGAATCAAACTGCCTTGAATAAATAAATCCCTCTCGTTTAAAACAAATGTATCCACAGTCTCGGCAGAAGTGAAGGAGAGCCACATTCGAGATTCTAGTTTGTTTAGCTCGCAAACAGCTTCAATCCACTTTGGAGAAAGTAGTAGTATCGGGCTTTTTGAGAATGTCTTGTATACAATAGTTGAAGGCCCCTTAATTTTTTTTTTTTTTTTTTTGGGGGGGGGGGAGGGGTGGGCGGTGTGAGCAAAATCACCAAGAAATAAAAAAAAAAAAAATGAGTTATTTGAAAGAATAATAACCATCTTGGAAGCCCACACTGTTCTTTTGGCAAGCAACAACCCCACCTCAGACTTGCTTTTTGACTCTTGTTTTGATGAATCCCCAACAACAACATCAACACTGACGGTATTTGTTTTCACCTGTGAACTCAACACTTGCCGTGAGACTTGGCTGTACAACATAACTGCAGCAGCAGCCACAACGCTTTTCCCCACAGCCACGCAAAACGCGAGCGTTACTCCAATGTGCACACACAGAGATATTTTGTATTCTGAATACGGGTCTCCAGGAACTGAAAGAGATGCAGAGAGCAAATAGGTCAAGGCGATGATGATGGATGTAAGTGTGAGGCTTCCGGATTCGTTCAGTTCGGTGCAGGTGAGCAGCCAAGTGTGCATGAATGCGGTAACCAATAAAGCAGTGAATAGTATAATGTTGTATGCTGTGAGAATATGTTGAATGTTGGAAGCATGGTCAGTTGTGCAAGCTTGGAAATAGTATGCTTCGGTTTCGATTTGGTGCACAGATATATCAGAGACACGGGCGTAAGAAATGAATAAAACCTTTGCGCGCGGGGGCGGTTGAAAAAATTCATGTTAAAATGACAAGGCTTCTCTTTCTTTTTGTCGGATTCTTTTAAAAAAATATACCATTTCAAAGAACACTGCGAGCCCGCAAACAACACGATACAACAAGACAATCTTTTGCGGGTTCTTGATTCTAGCCCGCTTTGACGCAATATTCGCTACAAGAGCATGTTTGCAAACTAAATTCGCGAGAAACGTGGAATAACCGAGCAACAAGATCCCTGTTCTTGCCACACACGTTTCGAATGACGGTGGAATCGCGTAGGTTGCAGTAAACACGTATCCTTGCATGCACCCGAGAACAATGTATATTGTTAGCCATGTTGAACCTCTGCTGGACTTGGAAGATCTTGTGAGCGTCCAAATGGAACCAATGCATAGGATTGCGCCGAAAACGGAAATGATAACAATAGTGAGACGCATTTGTTCATAGACTTTTAGCTCATGTAGGACTGTCATTCCGTCCCATGGCGGAATTGTGGAACCTGTTTTTTTGTTTTAGCTTCTGTAGGGTGATTGCGAAAAAATAAAGTAACCTCCATAAAACACAGCTGTAGCATTAGCCAGAAGTTTGAATTCTGTAGCATCGGCATTGGTTGCTCCAAATTGTGTGCAATTCAGATAGTTTCCGGTGAAATACCAGGCGCTGTAAGCACTAACACAAAAAAAGATTTCGGTCAACTTTTGAATTCGTTTTTTAAGTAAAACCTTTTTTAAGGATTTCTTACAGTTTCAAGTCTCCAGTGTCAGTCAGGACCATGGGGTCATTGTAAAAGCCAGAATATCCTGTGTTTCTCTTGCATTAAAATACTAAAAAAAAAAAGAAAAAAAAGAAACGACTTACTAGCCTAAATTTTGAAACAGCGTAAAGTTCATTTGATTCTGAAGCTTCCTCTCAGCAAGCATTTCAGCCCCCGCCTTCAACAACAACCGATGGAACCCCAACAACATCATCATAACACAATCCAGTGAACCACTCATATTATAGTCGTCCACGACCACCGGATACTTTTCTCGAAACGGAGCCGTGATTTCACTCTCCTCGAAATACCCAAGCCGATTCCCAAACGGTTCAACAAGCACAACACCCTCCAAGAACCCACAATCTTCCGGAAGACTGTTGAAATACTTTGGCCATGTCGAAACTATCCATACTCTTTCTGAACTCATCATTCCGGCTTCACTGAAACTTTGGAGACTCATGCCTGTGAAGAAGGCGTCGCCTAGAATGACAACGTATTGGGCCTTCATGCCTCGGATTTGGCGGGATGCGTATTCAATGTCTGTCATGCTGTAATCAGAACTCAATTGCACTTTTACCACGACGGCAATGTTGTTTTCTCGCATTGACTGTAGCAGTGCATGAGTGCCTTTTACAATTTTTTTTTAACCAGAAAAAGAGAGAAAGAGCTTTAGATTTGAATCATGAGTCAATAAGTGTACATACCCCCGCGGCCTAATTCAGTGTTTGCATACACAATCCCAATCTGCCTGACGTTCCATTCCTTTAGGAGGAGGTAGAATTGATTCCCAAAGTCTGATCAAAAAGAGAAATAGCAAATCAAAAAAACAAAATGATTCATGTATTTAGAATTAGAACTATAATGCAAAGAAGGATCTTACTATGTATAGACAGAGTCCTCCAAAAGTATGGGTACTTGTTTTTATCAGAATACCGCATAGCGGCTGTTGCTGAAGTGCAGTATGGAATCTGATTGTTTGAAAGTATCTCGGCAGGTCCTCTGTATAGATTGTTAAATCAGTTGTTCTTCTCTCTCGTTTTCAAAAGTTTCACTCACTTTGCAGTTGTGGAATACTCTGTTCCAATAACCCCAATAACATCCAAATGATTTTCGACAATATCCAGAGCCATAATTGAAGAGGCGAAACCGCCAGAGTTTCCATAATACTCGGAATCTGCTTCTGGATAAAAAGGGCCACAATCTGAATGTTGCGTTTTCGTTATTGCAGCAGATAAAATCACAGCCGGATATACCTGTGAATCTTTTCACGTTGACTGTTATTCCTGGAAGTATCTGGCTGCTGTTGTTTACAACGTTGATAGCGAAGCTCATGATCGCGTCGCTGTAGAAAGCATCTGCCGCGTTTCCGTGCAGGCCGATCGCGACTGGATCATACTCCAGACTTGTGTTTGCCAGTAGAGCACCGCTGACTAACGCAATGTTTGGGATTGTGCAATAGTTGTTGATGAAGCCCAAGGTGATTTGCATTGACATTGAATTGATTTACAAGTATTTTTCGATACGAATGGGCCAAGCCGCCCTTCCTGCATTCGAGGAGACACTCAACCTGCGGCCGCTCGTGCCCGGATCGTCCCGGATATTCCGCAGCGCCAACCCGTCGGGCAGCGCAGCGTCGTGCCGCGTGCTGCTAAGCGAGCTCGGCATCCGGACGGTGATCGACCTGCGCTCTGACGGCGAGGTGCGGCGCGACACGCAGGGACGGGCGTTCCGCGGCGTGTTCGGCGGCAACGGGGTGCGCGTGGACCTTGCGGCGCGCGTGGCGCTGGCTGCGCTGGGCAGCGTGGGGCTGGCGCAGCTTGCGTGGGCGGCGGCGCTGCTGCTGCTGCTCTGGCGGCCGGCGGCGGCGCGGCGCCACTTGCTGCGCCACTCGTTCCTGGGGCGCGCGCACGCGCTGGCGGCCTTCTACCGCGCGCTGCTGCAGAGCAGTTCGGGCGCCGGCGTCGCGCGCGTGTGCGCCGTGCTCGCGCGCGCGGACGCGTTCCCGGTGCTCGTGCACTGCTCCGCGGGCAAAGACCGCACGGGCGTCGTCGCTGCGCTGCTGCTGCGCCTCGTCGGCGCGCCCGACCCCGCCATCGTCGACGACTATCTGCGCTCGAACGCGGCGCTGGCCGCTGTCAGGCCGTTCATGGCGGACGAAGTTGCGCGGATGGGGCTGCGCGTCGACGAGTTTGTTGACTGCCGCGAAGACGCAATCGTCGAGCTGCTGGCGTGGATCGACGCAACCTACGGGGGCGTCGAGGGCTACTTGGACTCGATTGGCGTCTCAAGAAGCACGCAAGCTGCCATGCGCGCTAATATCCTGGGCGAGGAACTGCAACAGTGACTCCTGTATTTATAACCAGCGTATTCTTGAAGTTCTTTTGAAGCAAATATAAAGTAACATTGGATATCCGCACTTGGTCTTGAAATCTGAATATGTACAAGAGATATGTATGCTTTATGCGAAATGTGATGATTGCTTTGTTGATGCCATTCGGGAACATTGAAGATTGAGTCAATGGAACAAGGACAACGAGTGCCTGCTTCTTTTGCTTCCCAGTCCTTCCACAAGAAAGTCTTCTTCGAGTGCTGGTTCCTCTTTTTCATTGTTGTCGTTGTTGCTGGAAAGTTTTTTTTTTGCTAAATGCAGTCATGTCCTTTGTAGACGAGGAGAGTGCGCGGCTTTAACGGCTTTTCGAAAGTCGGCGATATCAGCACAA
This sequence comes from Obelidium mucronatum, assembly GCA_025765595.1. Taxonomy (NCBI): domain Eukaryota; kingdom Fungi; phylum Chytridiomycota; class Chytridiomycetes; order Chytridiales; family Chytriomycetaceae; genus Obelidium; species Obelidium mucronatum. Next base: position 182,439 of record JAIVFH010000005.1, on the reverse strand, counting down.
AGAGGAGACGGCGACTTTATCTGCACTGGTTCCCTTGTACGGCTCTCCAGTGTCCACGAGCAGAAACCAAAGGAGAGGTGGATTCATAAAAATTTGTTGTCTCGCGTTAAAAGCGTCGTTATACTGAACTACCACCCGCCAGAGAGTTTTGATTCTCAGTAATAGTAAGACAAAAAATGACATGAAGTACTCTGCCGGAATTCCGGGTATCCCAAAGCGTTATTCCCCGTCTTTTTGTTGCTGTGTCTACTGCAACCAGTGCACTCCTTTGTTTCTCAGCTCCAGACTATGATACACTGCTCGGTATGGCATAGACTTGATGATCATACTCCTAAAACAGCTTCCTCGGCTATTCGCGCAAACGGATCGTTGCTTTTTATATTGTTATTCTTTTTTTTTTTTTCTTTCGAATCTTAACAAACAAGAGAAATGAGCACAACTGCAAAATGCGTTCGCCACTCGTCGCTTCTTTCAGCCAAAACTATACCGCCTCAGTTTACAGTCGAAGCAGCAATCTTTGAGCGGTTTTGCTACAAAAACAAGAACCAGCACAAATCAGCCAAATACTACCAAATGGCCATGAGGACACGGAAACTTGTCAAACGACTGGAGTCTAGTCAAGTAGTTGCAAAGGCGAAAGCTCTTCTGGATCAAATGGGCGTGAGGTTCGCGGTCCAAAAAAAAAAAAAAAAAAAAAAAAAAAAAAAAAAAAAAAAAAAGATGTCTCTGACAGCCACCAACCAACCAATAGAAACCCAAAGAGCTACAAACCGTCAAAAGATGATAAGCTTCCCGAAGCGAGTTTAATAGCTGATTTACTCATTGCTGTGGCCAATCATCATACCCTCCTCAAACACGTAGTTTGTTCGACACGTGCTGGTTATAGGTCAGTTTGACTTTTTTTGCTGCTCCAAAGAGTTATGCCTTATTAATACATTTTTCTCTCTCTCTCCCGGATTTATAGTTCTTGTAAAGTAGTTGCCGCCCAAACTTATTTTATTCCCTTGATGCTTTCATTTATGGCGGTCTTTGCTCGTTTACATCAAATATCGCTTTCAGTGATGAAGGATCTCGAAGATAGCTATCAGTCTCTCTATTCTATCGCAACCAAAGAGCTGAACGCGAAATCTGTGAAAACTGCAACATCAGCAGCTGCTGCATCATCAATTGATTTCCGAGATTTGGAGCCAATGTTGAACACGGACTTGCACGATTTGTAAGCTCTCGCAATTATCTCACAACACCACCCAACCCACCGAAAAGAAAATAACCAGCGGAATTTTTTTGGTCTAGATTTCGTGAGACTGGTTCTACAGACTTATTTGATTACAACACGTCTTCAACAACGGATATGCTTGAATCAATTGCCAAAGACGCCACGAAGGAGCAAGTTCTAGAACAGTTGCCTGTAGAGACTCTCGCACCAGAGTTGGACATGTTTTTCAGCAGCGCCGCCATCCCAACAGCAATCCCTTTGAAGTCTGAAAGCAAGAAGCGGCTCGCCGGAGATTTATTAGCAGAAAAGAGTGATTCCAAGTTGGAGGTCGAAAAGCAGGCAGCAAAGAAGCAGAAGAAAACTCCTCAGTTAGAATCGCCTGCTGGAAAGGCTGATTTGAAGGTTTCAAAGAAAGTAGAAGCGATAGTAAAGATGAAGAAGAAGGCGACAGTTAAAGGAAAAACAAACAAACTCAGCGCGGATGAAATCGATGCCATCTTTGGGCTGTAATAAAACTGTTTTTTTTCCCACTTTGACAAATCAACGACAAATTAGGTCGATGACAAAAACAAGCAAAATTGATTTTTAAACGATAGAAACCAAAAAGTTTAAGATTAAATAGGACAAGGCCATAAAAAGAACACTGGAATGAGCAGCACCAGCAGCAATCCCCTCACCGCACGAATGAAAGCAATTGTCTGGACGCAGTACGGCCCGCCCTCTGTCCTCCAAGCGCAGCAAGTCCCCTTGCCAGCCCTCGCGCCCTCCTCGGTCCTCGTCCGAGTCCGCGCCGCCGGCGTCGCGCAGGGCGACTGCGAGATGCGCGGCCTCAACATGCCGTTCTACATCCGCGCGCCGATCCTTGCGATCACTGGGCTGCTCAAGCCCTCGCGCGTCACAATCCTCGGCCAGGAGTTTGCGGGCGTCGTGGCACAGGTCGGCGCAAACGTTACCGCCTTCAGAGTCGGCGACGCCGTGTACGGCAGCACGGGCATCAAGTTCGGCTGCTACGCCGAGTACGTGGCGGTGCCCGAGGCGCCGGCGAACGGCGCGTTTTTGCTGAGGAAGCCGGCGCGGCTGTCGTTCGAGGAGGCCAGCGTGGCGGCGCTGAGTGCGATGGAGGCCATTTCGTTCCTGAAGCAGGCGCGGGTGAAGGAGGGCGAGAGCGTGCTTGTGCTGGGCGCTGGTGGGAATATTGGCTCGTTTGCAGTGCAGCTGGCGAAACTGCATTTCAAAGCAAGTCGCGTTGTTGCGATTGATAGTACAAACAAGATGGATATGTTGGAGTCTCTTGGCGTGGATAAGGTGGTTGATTTCACAAAGGAGGATTTTGTCAAGAAGACGACTGAGCGGTTCGACGTGATCCTGGACACACCTGGGAAAAGCTCGTTCGAAGAATGCGGACGGATTCTAAACGAGCATGGGAGATATGCGAAGGGAATGTACGAGTTTTCTGAACTTGCCTCGAAAGTTCTTCCAAGGAAAGGAACGAAAGAGATGGTGTTGGGAATGGCGTCGTATGAACCAGAAGACTTTAAAACTCTCACAAGGATGTTTGAAGATGGGTCAATCAAGTCTGTTATGGATAGGTGTTTTACACTGGATGAAGCGGTTGCTGCTCATACATATTCTGAGAGCGGAAAGAAAGTGGGATGTATTGCAATGACAGTCAGTACTGAATAAAAAATATGAAATAAGATATCGAATCTTTTGTCAGAGTTTTGCTGAAGTTGTTGTGGTATTTATTAACTGTAAGAAAACGATACTGAAAGCAGAAAAAGAAAGTTCCAAGATAGATTAGAGGGATGATGATGATCAAGGAGCTGGCGTAATATTCAGGGGGATTTGTTCATCTGGTTTTCGCGACTTATCCTCCACGGTAGTTTTTCGTGATAAAGTCATACTTCTCACAGTATTTGATCTTGAATGACATGAGAGTTTCTCGATTGAGCCTTTAGCGCCATGGGCAATCAAAGATCTCGAAGTAATAGCAGTTCCAGTTGCACTTGCAGCAACAGATTGTGTAGACACTTCAAGGCTCTTGACTCCACTAAAGCTGCTGCTTCCCCCACTGCGGCTTCCATTTCGACTCCGCTTGCTAACAACCTCATGAATAACCTCCTTGTGTTTATGATAGTTCCCTTGCGTCCATCGGATGATATGCAAGAACGGCGGCAAGAAAATCACGAGTCCAATTTCCAAAAGAGTCAACGTGGAAACTCCGTATTGGTCAGTATATTGTCGAAGTCCAATCATTGCCAAGATCCCAAGAGCGATTTCGCGATTCAAGTAGGCTTCCAAATGATTGGAGAATGGTTGGATGTATATTCTTGTGGCACAGAGGAGTGACAGTACCATGACGTAAACGTTCATTTGAACACGACCTTTATATTAAATTATTATATATGCATAAAGTATTGCATCTTCCAAAAATAAAAACAAAGCAGGCCTAACCTGTATATCGCGACATTAAAGTGAATAGCACCGAAACCAGACCCTTCTCAAGAATCGTGACAGGCATCATAAAAAAGAGTTCCGGTTTAAATATAATATAGAGACATTGAAACAATTTCTGCAATGGCGACAGCCCCGAATGCTCAAACTTGATCATGTCTCCCTTCCAAAGTCTGTACAAGAGATACGCCAGTCCAAGTGGAAGTCCCACCATCATGATGGATATGATGATAATAGCAAATGCTGCTGCTCCAACATGCTGTGCACTGAAACATTCAATTTGGGGGGCTTGCGTAAGGACATTTTTTCCCTCGATGGTTTGACATTGTAACCTGCCAAAAAAACAAAAACAAAAGTTTAGGGTAACGCAATCAAAAATACAACCAAAATAAAAAAAACATACAATAACAAGCTACTATCGACTAATGGCATAATGATAAAAGTCATGGTGATGATAACGGCGCGAAAGCAAATCAAACTAACAGAATCACCCTTCAACCAATACGGTGTCCACCGAACAATCGCCTGACCCACACTAGAAAAACGGGCCTGCAGTATTCTCAAGAAATAATACAAGGACACAATGTAAAACAGCATCAACAGCGGCAAGAAGAACCGAAACAAGAGTTTGTTTACTCCTGTAACAGGTAACGGACAATCCGTCACAAAACCATCCACATTAAGAGCAGCGATTGACAAAAATGTACTGATTCCAGGAACACTGAGAATCCCATTCACTTGCGTTTCGAAAATATATCTGGCAACCTGGAAATAAAAGAAGAGGAGCTCCACAGTCGGCGCTTCCTCGTACGGAAGAAGGAGCACCAGGAAGGAACAGAAAAACGCAACCAGAATCAGAACGTAGAAACTTGCGCCTCCGTAACTGGAGCACTTGTGGCACTCATTTCCCCAAATATACTCGTTTTCGGCTTTGCATTCTGTACACAAGAGTCCTGTGAACTTGTGCTGGCACGTTAGCGGGGGACAACTCTCTTCGATGCAGCAAGCTTCGTGCGATGGACATATGTAACTGGTTGGTACAAGGGAGTCATTTGGCATCCATTGGCCTTGGAGCACATTCACTTGAGATCCCCCGAGGCAATCAAACCCATTCGGACAAGGCTGGATTTCAAAAAACAGAATAATTTAAAACAAAATAATCGGAATGGCAATCACTCACCAGACATTCCGCAGTATTGTTGACTTTCCAATTATAACTCCCTGTTGGACACGTAATGCAAGAATACGTTATTCCTGTTAGGTATCGACCCTTTCCGATTGGACATACAGCTTTTCAGGGTAATAAAAAAAATAGTCAGAGGTCCATCATTAACCCCCCCAAGAAGTGCATTTTTTAAAAGTCACCTGCAGATTTTGGAACTTTTGGCATCCAATCTTACAAAAAAAAAGGCAAACAATAAATAAATAAAATTAAACGTCTTTTTCTTTCATTTTCTGTACCTTTCCATTCGGACATTGTATTATTAATCCAGTCGCACGCAGCTTCAGCGTTACCCCACTTATTTACCACTTTACTTTTAAGCATTGCGTTCATGTTTTCATCTGAAATACGAATCTGCGATACAAATGAATTCAACTCTGGGAAATCTGCCATAAACTGCGCAGAAGCCAGTTTCCTGATTTGTGTGGCGGCTGGGTCTGAAGTTAAAGGAATCGTCTTGTCTTGCAACAAGAAAAAAAAAATACAAATACGCGGAAATTAGAGAAACAGCAAAAAGAAACAAAGAAAAAACAGAAACGCCTTGAACTAACTCTTTCGAAACGTATTATACTGTTTAGAATTCGTCAACGGGAACATGACCCGCGATAAATCATTGCTCGCCACAAAAGAGCTTGGAGTCCAGTTGAAAAACAGAACCGGTTTCCTTTTGTCGATTGCGGATTGAATGATTTTTGGCGCTTGTTCGGCACCCAGAAAGTTGATTACAAGAGACAAGTTGAGCCCATCCACGATTCTTTGGTACATTGAAGGTGCAAATGTCGTGTCGTAGTGCCATAGCTCAAAGCACTGGCTTCCCTTTGTTTTGCATTGTGCTGGCACGTAACTCTAAAAAAAAAATTAAATCTTTAAAAAAAAAAAAAAAAAGAAGTCTCTCAAACCCCATTCTTGCAAACTCCCGCCATTTTATCACACACTGGAACACCATTAACCAAGCTATAAGGACCAGACCCAGCCTTTGGAAGCCCTGTTTCCTCCATCTCACTCGCTTTGGACAAGAATCGCCAAAAGTCAAGAGATATGTCGGGATTATCGTCCAACATATAGCTGGGTACATAGAGTCCAAAGTTTCCATTGTATCTATAAAAATAGGATTGTTTTATGTTAACTTCACCCAAAAAATATAGATGGTTTAAAAAAAAAAAAAGTAGCACAAAAAAAAAGGCTTCACCCCGTATTTCCGATATTCACTATACTACCGTCTCTTGTTATTTGATTCATGTCTTGAAAGTCGTTTTGCCCTATCCCAAAAAGAAAAAAGAAATTTAGTCTCATGAGTGAAAATGCCCCTAAAAAAATATGCATGCGAATTTACAAATTTCCAATTCTAAATCAACAAGGGAGAACTCTGGGCCCAGAATATACTTTAGTCTCTAATTTTTTTTTCGTTGTTGTTGTTGTTGTTGTTGTTGTTGTTGTTGTTGTTGTAAACAGTCGTGATTAGTGGGAGAAAAAAAAAACTGTGACAAATCTCAAACCGTGACCACTTGCACACTAAAAAACCAACCAAAGTAATCACAATCAGAAAAAACGCGCGTAATCGCCGCAACAACAAACCCAAAAAACACCCCCATTAAACACTAAGAATAAAAGAAAAAAAAGGTCCGAGAACTCAACTTGTATCCCATCGACTGCAACAAATATTGAACTACATGGGTAGCCAAAATAGACGAATCCTTTTGATCAAACAGTAACACGATAGGTCTCTTTGATCCTGTGTACGATGAACCGTCTGGATACTTGAGTTTCGTCCAGTTCGAAGCGGGGAGCTGACATCCTGCTGGAGCATTGTAAAACCAGCCGTTGTTTGTGTCCACATTGGCGGCGGTCCAGTTGATGGCCTCGCCTAGTGATAGTGGGTGGACTGAGGCGTTGGATGTAGGGATCAAGTACAGAAGTGCCAGGTGGAGGAATATATAGAAGTTCAGTTGATGCATTGATAGTTCAGGATAAACGGGAAATCGCTGTTTTTTTTTCTTTTTTCGCGTGGCTGCCCGAAGTGACAATTTCCAAAAAAATCAGAAGTTAATGAAAATGCTTGCAGGTGATGGATGGGCTGTTTGTAGAAGCCTACAAGACACAGGCATTCGAGAGTAAAAGGTAAAACGCGTTTCGAATGCAAGGAAAGCCGTGATCTTTTGGCGTTTTGTCATGGATCACGTTGACTTCCGACTTAAACTATCCACGTTTCGAATAATAAAACAAGAACATGAACACATTTGTCAAACGTTGACTTTTCCAAAATCATAACGGATGATTGTGATACTTTTTTTTTTAAACCAAAAAAAAACACAGTTCTCATGCAACAACAATCTTCCACTCATCTCCCACAACAACCTTGGGATCCTTAACAATAACAACATTCCCTTCACTTCTAAACTCCAACCTTCTCTTCTCTTCCCCTTCCTTCTCAACAGTCACGCTCTTGACTTTCCCACCCACCAACACCAATCGTTCCACTCTCGACCCCAAACTCTCAACCACTCGTCTCGTCAAACCAACCTCCTTACTTTCCTCAATTCTTCGCTTCGAAGATGCCTTCAAAACACCCTTTTCATACACAAAGTCAACGATAATATACTTTCCATCGGTTTCATGTTCATATGAATGTCCATCGTCCACATACAGCGTTCCTTTCGCGCTTCCTTGATCATCCAACGCGATAATCAGAGTATATGGATCCCGCAGACTCAGGTTTGCAGCACGCCGGATACGGTCGCGGCGGGGAAGGATTGTACCCGCTCGTAGGTACGTGGGCACTTTTTCAAGCGGAGTGGGGACATTGATGAGGCCGGTTTTCATTACCGCAAATGTGTCGTAGTCGTACCATTTCTGTTTTCGGGGAAGGTAAAAATAAAAAAAAGAGGATGTCATTAGAATCGGTGTACTTCCAAAGAAAAAAAAATTAGAATAGAGCAACTTACTGCAGATGGCGGCAAATACACGTCAACAGAAGATGTGTCCTTCTTGACAACAGGGTGCACCAACAAAGCACTTCCAAGCATGAACGCATTTTCAATGTCAAACGTCTTTTCATCTGTTGGGAACTCATGCATCAGAGATCTTAAAAAATTTTTGTGGGGTTCCGCAACATCAACAAACAACCCCTGCCAAAAACTCCAACATGACCGAAAAATAAATTTTACCTCATGATTGGAGATCCATTCTGATTCGCCTCCCAAAACAATGTATACAAGTACGGCAAGATCCTGTACCGTCTTCTCACACTTTCCCGAATCAGACTCGTGTATGGCTCTCCAAACAACCACGGTTCACGTCTTTTGGTGTCAATATGCGCGTGAGCACGGAAAAAGGGCTGGTAAGCGGCTGCTTGATACCACCGAATCAACAACTCGGTATCTGGGTTTCCGAAAAATCCTCCCACATCTGCACCACAGAATGTAATTCCAGATACTCCAATGGTGAGAAGCATTGGGATAGAGGCTTCCAAGTGTTCCCATTGGGCTGTGTTGTCACCGGTCCAGATTGCTCCGTACCGTTGCGTGCCGATAAAGAAGGCACGGGACAAGACAAAGGGGCGATCCGTGTTGTCGCTTCGAAGTTTGTGGCCTTCAGCGGTGGCTCTGTGTTGAAGGGCTCCATAAATGTTGTGAACATCACGGTGTTCAACACCTCCGTAATGCAAGTTGTCTTTTGGCATTGTGATTTCGGGACCACTAAATACAGAAGGCTCATTCATGTCATTCCAAGTGTAGAGGAACTTTGTCGATCCCTGACAAAATAAAAAAAAGAAATTAAGAGGACCGTCCAACAAATCCAATTGTTTTGTAAAAAAAACCTCATAGTTGGAGTATTTGAATTGCTCAGCCCAGAATTTGCGCCCATCCGGGTTTAGGTAATCAATCCAGTATGAGGTTCCTGGCCAACACCATCCATCAAAATCTCCGTTATCCTTGTTTTTGACCAAGAGACCCAAATCTTTGGCCTGCTTGGAAACAGAATAACCATCGTCTTGCTTCAAGTGTGGATCAATAATTGTAACCATCTATGGAAGATCAAGAAACTAAAGGTTTAAACACAAATAAACCAAAGAAAAACAAACTTCCAACCTTGCGACCCTTCACTCCCAAAGCTTCCTGCATTTCGGTGGGATTAGGGAACTTTACTTTATCCCAAGTAAAGTATCTCTTTCCATTCGTGTGTTCGATATCCAACCACAAAACATCGTACGGGATATCATTTTGATCAAACTTGTTGTCGACATCGTCCACATCTTGTTCATCCAAGTAGTTCCATCGAGACTGATGGTATCCGATCGCGAAATGTTGAGGAAGAGCGCTGCGTCCAGTATATAGCGTGAGTTGGTCTGCAATTGAGGCAGGGTCTGGACCGAAAAACAGAAAGAGGTCAATGATTCCGGATTCAGCCATCCAGTGTGTCGATGTACTAGGTTTTGTAGTGGAGTCTCTGGATTCTTGCTTGTTCAGGTTGGCCTAATAAGTTTTGTTAGTCTTGGATTCTTGTTTTATGGAACAAGTGAATAGCGAAAGAATGCATTCAGCGTTTGTTCGACAGTAGACTACTACCAGTAGTCAACAAACCTCATTATTCTTCTTGGAAAAACCACCAGAAGCACGCTTTTCGACATCGACCCACATTTCAGCAGAATTCACCCAAAGTGCACCAACGGAACCTTGTTGAGCCGAATGAGCCAACAAAAAGGGAACAGAGCCATAAAGCGCCATCGGGTTATCCAATTCGTATTCAAAGACATCAAAATTATAAAGTCTGTATGGGTCCGAGTACGGAGCGTTTGGACCGCGAGTAGTTTTGAGAGAGTAAGAAGAAGCGTGTTGAGGAAGACCGTATACATGACTGAAACCCGGAAACGACAAATCAAAACCCATCGAAGTGGGACCTGTATGATTCAAAATCAATTATGATTGAGAATGAGATGACCATCAGTACATCAACCTACCTTTTGGCTTTGAGTCCGTCTTTCCGCCAAACGACTCTTCCCACTTGTCCTTGTTGAGATCTTCCTTCCACTGCTTCAGCCGCTTTTCGTCCTCGGACAGATCGGCGTCCGCCGCCGCTTCGCCCGTGCTGGCCGCTGACTCATCCACTTTCGCGCGCCGGTGCTCGCAGTTGAGGAAGCCGCGCTCGTTGAAGACGGCCAGCACGGCGCCGCTGCGGGCGACGACGCGCAGCGCAAACGGCGCCGCGTCGATGTGCAGCGTGTTCTGATTGGCCAATTCGAGCACGCGGCCGCCGGCGCCGACGCGCGCGAAGGCCGCCGCCGTCGCGTTTGCCTCCGCGGCCAGCGCAAGCCCGGCGACGCCGCCGAGGTCGAACGCGTCGCCGCCCGCCTCGCGCAGCCGCACGCGCAGCCCGCCGCCCGCCGCCGCGTCGATGCGCAGCGCAAACAGCGCCAGCGACGCGTCCGCGCGCACCGTCGCTTCGACGCTGCGCTGGTCGCCGGCGACGGCGAGCGTCGACGCCAGCAGCGAGTACGTCTCGGGCGGCGTCTCTTGGTGTTCGGACACGTGTCCGAACGCCCGCTGCCGGGTGCAGAACCCGCTCTGCGCACACGTCTTGAAGTCGTGGCGCTTGACGGCCGCAGTCCCCAGCGCAACGAGCAGGAGGGCGAGGAGCGTTTTCATTTCTTTTATTTATTTAATTAAATCTATTTTTAGACATCAATCAACATGAGCAGAGTCGACAGGCTGGTCTATGCCGCCTTGCTGCTGGCCGCCACGCTGCTGGTCTTTCTCAACTCCGCAAGCGTTGCCAGCAATCAGAAACAGCCAATCACAACGGTTCCAGAGCCCCACCACGATTTGGTCGTTGAACAGAAACCTCATCAACCCTCACCACCACCTCCACCTGCCAAGGAAGTTCCGCTGAAACCATCACCAAAGTTTCAATCTCCGTCAAACAGTCTCGCTTCTCGATCAACCGCGGCCGACAATCACGGAAAACACTCACTGCTCTTCCCAACTTCTTCAAGCTGTCCAAAACCAAAAACCGCCCTCATTGGCGTCATCACTGTCACAGACCCGAACAACTCAATGCGACGACAATACTTGCGGCCGACGTATTCCCAATCCAACTCTTCCAGCGAGATTGATTTCGTCTTTGTCTTTGGCGGTCCCAAAAATAACCAAGACAACAACATCCAGAAAGAATCACTATACCTTGAACAATTACTGTACCCAAACGATACGGTCATATTACCAAACCCAGAAAACATGAACGACGGGAAAACATTTGATTGGTTCGCCGAAGCACGAAACAGAGCTTACACTCCTCACCCAACTGAAAAAGACGCGTGGTGCCCACGATACAAGTATATCGGTAAAACAGACGACGATACATTGGTGCACGTGGATCGATTAAACGCGTTTCTAAAATCCCTTCAAGAGAAGGACCCCAACTACATTGGCACAATGTACACTGGCCCCCCAAACTGGTTGCACTACATGACAGGCTCGCTCTACATCTTGAGTACATCGCTCGTAGAGTACATTACAATGACGGACCGGGAATGGGTCTTTGAGAACCGAATTGGGCATGAGGATTTGACAACAGGGCGGTGGGTGAACCATACAGGTGTATACGTGAACTGGGTGTCGGATCGCGCCAAATTCCACGATCAAGTCGATAGTCCGTTTTATTACAGCGCGTTCACAACAGGAGAGACTGTGAGTGTTCATTGGAATAAGGACATTCACCATTTTTACACGGCTGTACGGGAACTGTATTTTGAGTCGGAAGGAGTAACGGCGCGAGAAGCTGTTCGTCACTATGCAAAAACAAAAGGATGGGTGTTGACAGAATCAGATTGGGAGGGAGTCCTCAAGCAAGTGGATACGTTTCTTGTTGCAAACGGAGGTCCCGGCATTGCACAAAATGAGTTACGTGCAATCGAACAGTTATTACAAGAGAAATCAATAAATTAATTGTTTTGAAAACCTTGAGGCTTGTATTCTTGAGTATAAAAAAAGGCCATCAACCTGCTCTGCCCCATTTAAGCACCAAAGCACTTACAACACCCACCCCAGAATTCACCCATTTCATTTCCTTATTCAAAACCTCCCATTCCTGCTTCCCAGTCACCAAAGCCACAAACGGAATCAAACTCGTCTGATCCAAATACTCGCGTGTATACTTCCCACTCCTCTCAAACCTCCGATCCTGGTGCGCCCCGCCAATCAATGCAAAAAGAATCGGGAACCCACAAAGGATCCTACACGTCAAGAACGGAGACGCAAGTGCCGTTCCCAGCGCCAGAAACCCAAGCGAGAATAATTGCGGGTGCCGTGTGACTCTGTTGAGACCGAGTTCGTTTGGGTTGGATGATTTGGCGTGGGCGATATCGATTGGGCAGAGAATCTTGAATTTCGGGGTTGCTGCTGGAGGAGGAGGACTCGAGGAGAGACCCGACTCAGACGCAGGTATAATCGCAGCCGTTGTCGCTGTAGAAGTCAAACCGATTGGAATCTGCAGCTTCGGCAACGATTGCGAGAGCCCAATCAGTCCAAGAGCTTGCAATCCAAGAATCAGACCCCGTCCTCCCCGCGTGCTTGAGAACGAATGCACCAGTGGCCCTTTCCGATGGCCGTGAACCAAGTATCCGTAAGCAATCGACCCACATGCGATCGAGCTCAGGCCAGCATATGTTCTGATAAAGTTGTCTTCTCCAAATGCTGAAACCAAGGCTTCTCTGTTTTCCGAAAGAACCAAGTTTTCAGCAATGAATGCTGTCCAGCCGAGTGTGATCCACTTTGTGCCGCGATGACTGAGGATGAGTTTGATCATTATTGATGAATTTGATTTTTTGACTCTTTTTTTTTTTTTTTTCTTTATTTGCATTAATAATAACTGGAGGAATCATTTCTCCAGGTTAATCGACTTTCCAAATCGAGCATAGAGAACCTTTTTCAAGGCTTCCATTTCAACACTCAAGTCGTCCATTTCTGTTTTCAGAGTTTCGATTTCAGAAATGACTTGGTCTTTGTCTCCTACAACGCGTCCTTGAGCAGCTTCCTGTTGAAGTGGAGTAAATCGAGTTTAGGAACAAAGAGAGCCCTTGCGAAAAAAAAGGAGGGTTTAAAAAGCGACTCACCAACGACATGTGAATAAATGCGTCTCCAATTTTGTATCGTACAGGCTCTTCGTCATCTGCCAGTTCCAACTCTTGCTCCAGATCTTCCAAGTATTCTCGATCTTTCTGTAAATGTTCAATACATGGTATTAACACAACATGCAGGCCTTCCACAGATGAAAAAAAGTAGAGTTTTTCAGCGCTGCCTTCATTGGATGCAGATTTGTATTGGTATCGTTTCCGTTCCAGACAAGGGGGGTGGAAGGTCCGCTCAGCAAAAACAAGTCGATAACCACAACCAAGGATACTCCACAGAAACATCAACCATCACATTTATTTACCTTCTTGTCCTCATACTCTTCTTCCAAATCAGACATTTTCGAGTTCATTTTGGCAAAGGAGTTGATGTTTCTTTGGTCCTCCCAAGTGACTTCGATATCTTCCTGTGCATTCTCTTCCTGCAACTGAAGGATTGTTTTTTTTGGCAACGGATTTAGTATTGACTCTGCGATAGATTCAGAGGATATCGAATCTCTGCAAGTACCATGTTTTGCATCATTCAAATTGCTTTTATTTTATTTTATTTTAGGCCCCGTTTGGCAGGAAAATTTCCCTAGGGAAAAATGAAAATAAGAAATAAATATTTGAAAAAAAATATTTGTAAATACCAATTTGCCAAAAATGACGATTTCAAAAAAATATTTCAGATTTTGGTCAAATTCAGTATTTGTAAATATCCAAAAAAACCCAAATGCAAAAAACAAATATTTTGGTCAAATATCGCGTAAATATCAGATGCAGCTTGAACCTGCATTTCAATGGCATATTTCACAAAATCGGAAGAAAAAAATCTGATAAAGTAAAAATATGAATTCTATTCAAAACCAACAATAATGATAAACAGTAATGAAGTAAAACAAGAAAGAACAGAGAAAATAAAGAGACAACATGCTTAGATCACTTAAAACTCATCCTGCAGATCTTTCAACAACTCAACCAGCGCCTCGTCCGAATCAGTCCCCAAGAACATGGCCGCATTGTGTGGATCAGCCAAAACTTTTCCAAACTTGTATGTCATTCGTGGATGCAGCCAAGAACAGTACTCGCCCTCATATTCTCCATTGTACCGCATCAAGAGGTCGTTCAGTTTTTTGGCAACTACCATTGTCAGTTGAACTGACTCAGGAAGTTTGAACGATGTTGCAGAACAACGATCAATTGGAGGAGGTTTCATCATCTCCAGGGCTTGGCCAAGGGTATTCGTCAGAGCATCAAGTTGAGTTGGGTTCTTGTGGACACGCTTTTCACGTTCTCCGAGTCCTGAAGTTGCGGATCGCTTCGCCCCCTTTGAAGCTGTGCCGGCGGAGCCACCTGCTGAGATGGAGCTGCAATAGTTGGAAGCGTTGGAAGCGTTGGAAGCGTTGGAAGCGTTGGAAGCGTTGGAAGCGTTGGAGTTGGACCTGGAGCCATTACTAGAAGAATTGAGGCTGAAGCTGGAAGCTGCTGGTAGTAATGATTCAAGAGAGTCGTTCTCTTTTTCAGATTCCTCTCCATCGTCGTTGTCGCCAGCAGCTTGTCCAGATGCACACTCGGTGCCAGCCGCTACAGAACTCAGTGCTAGCGCCCCAGTGGCCATGTTTTTTTCGTAGAGTTCCGAGAGTAGCAGAAAGTCACGGCAGCCCTGCGTAGTAATTTCGCGAGCAGTCGCTTGATGCTCCTTTCTCAGGGTCTGAAAGAAAAAGGTAATACAAGGTTAAAGGTATTCATGGCAGGGAGCAGGTTTGAATAAAGTCCAAGTCACCTCTATGTATGCCTTGATCACGCCCGGGTCATTTGTAGGAGTATGAGTTTCTTCAACCCAACCCCACCCACTACGGCTTTTCATCTTGAGGGTCATTTGGAGACGGGTTCTCAGGGTATTGTTCTTGGACTTGAGTTGCTTCCCGGTGAGGTTTAGTTTGAACTTGGTGTTTATACGCTCCAGCACCAAGTTCCAGGCATCATCCTTGAACGATTGGCCAGCACGCTTTCCTGCTTCAGCTTGGGAACGGAGCTGCTCCAGTAGATACGTCTCTTGCTCATTCGTCCAGTTGTGTCTTGACGACATTATTTTTCTCATTTGCATAATAGTGAAAGACACTGTTACAACCAACGGCACGTGACAGGTCTTGTGATCAGAAGATGCCGATTGGTCAATTGTGTTCCGGAACCAATTGCGTCATGCAAGGCTTGTGATTTTTTTGACTTTGTTTTTTTTTCAATGAATCGACTCACCAGAAAGACGCCGTCGTCTTGCTATCCTGGTCATTGCGTTAACAGCAGCCAAAGCTATACAGCTGGTGCAGAACCGTCTGCATCGGACTCCTTGCCGTACTTCGGCACTTACTGGTGCCGACTGGGTGCAAGAGTTGCGAACTGGCAGCAAAGTACGCATCCATGAGAACTTGCGAATGGATGTTGAAACGTTTGAGTAAGTTACTTTTGTTGCTATGAGTCTCCTTGATGTAACTCGGAGTTGTAGTGGTCTTACTTTCTTGATGGCACAAACAGGATGTTTGCCACCTCGTAGGTCCATGACACCCAGCGAGCAAGTTGCTATATTCCTTCACATTGTGGGAGGCAATAACTCGAACCGAGACACACAGGAACGCTTCCAAAGATCTGGAGAGACCGTTAGCAAGTGCTTCCACGGGTGCTTGGCTGCATTGTTGGAGTTGGCACCACGCTTTATGAAGGTACCACAAGAAGGATGCCCTATTCCGGAAGAGATCTCAAGTGATAGTAAGTTTTCCCCTTATTTTGATGGATGTGTTGGGGCATTTGATGGAACCCACATCCACGCCGTTGTTGGTGAAACCGAGAGTGCCCCTTATAGAGATCGAAAAGGTGGAGGACTGTCTCAAAATGTGTTTGGAGCCTGCGGATTCGATATGATGTATCAGCATATTCATGCGGGATGGGAGGGCTCTGCTCATGATGGACGGGTTCTTCAAGATGCCTTGGAAAAGGGATTCACAATACCACCATCACGGTACTATGTCGCTGACGCTGGATATGGGTTGACAAGACAAGTTCTGGTTCCATATCAAGGAGTGCGTTATCATCTGAAGGAATGGGGACAAGTGCATCTTAGGTAACTTTGTTTGTCTCTATGATTGATGATTGTTTGACCATTTTATGACATTAGACCTGCAAATCGCGAAGAATTGTTCAATTTGCGGCATGCAAAACTCCGGAACGTTGTCGAACGGATTTTTGGTTGCACCTGTAAACGTTTCCCTATCCTGAAAGCAATGAGAGGTTACACACTCGAAACTCAGCGGGATCTTGTAATTGCCCTTTGCGCCTTGTTTAACATCATACGA
This sequence comes from Obelidium mucronatum, assembly GCA_025765595.1. Classification (NCBI taxonomy): domain Eukaryota; kingdom Fungi; phylum Chytridiomycota; class Chytridiomycetes; order Chytridiales; family Chytriomycetaceae; genus Obelidium; species Obelidium mucronatum. The sequence continues at coordinate 166,096 of JAIVFH010000005.1, read as the reverse complement.
AAGCTGTACCGGAATGACGGAATGGGCTTTGATTACCAGCCTGAGACAGTGGAGGGGGTTGGTGGTCGAGAAGAAATGGTGGCCGTGGGTGGTTCAAGAGGTGGGGATAGAGATGCCAAGGCTTGGAGGGACTCAATTGCAGAGGCAATGTGGCAGGACTATCAGCGTCGCGTGGGAAATAGATGACGTTTTTAGAAATTTTATAGAATATATCAATATTTTGCTTTTGTAATCAAATATTTGACTTTATTTCATTTTTTTTTTGGAAATATCACTGAACTGAGCCAAATTGGCAATTTACAAATATCGGGACCTCCATATTTTGAAATATTCGAGTTGACCCAATATTTGGGATTTGGAATAACTCAAATTTTATTTTCCCTGCCAAACGGGGCCTTATTTTATTGAGAATCTCTATCCACCCATTAACCACCACCCAACCCAAAAAAATGACATCTCACCTCGCCTCGTCCCTAGCTTCATCTCGTTCAAACAACTCAAACCCAAACAACCAAACGAGCTCGTCAAAGCCAACAACGGATGAGGCGATTGTGCAGAACCTGTTTTCGAAAGTCGCGCAGATAATCGTTGACGCGAGAGTAATAAGCAATAGCAGCAGTAACAGTAATAACAGTAACAACAGTAGTAGTAATAAGGAAAAGGAGAATAGTGGCGTCAAGAGCAATAAATGGGTTCGTAGGAGGCAGGGGGGGTTTTATTTTTCTTTGGGAAGAGGGTTTCTTGTTAACAATCACGCGCGCGCGCATCAACGAAAAAATACAGTTCAATCTCGATACAGTTGATATTGATCCTTTGCGAGGCGAACTCAAATTCTGGAAGACCATGATTGCCCAGATTTCGTCTCAAAGCCAGCAGCAGCAGCAACAGCAGCAACACACGCAAATGCAACCATTGATTCTAGACATTTATCTTGACATTAGTGACCTGTATTCCACATCACAGCATTTGGTACTGAAGGATGAAGTTTCGTTGAGGAGGCATAAAGTTCCACATGAATATCTGGTTGGGTCTTCAATGGATCCCATCACGGGAACTTCTTTTGATGTGAAAAAGAAGCGGATACTGTTGGAGTCTTGGCAATTGACTTTATTGTAAGTTTTGGGCCAAAAATCCTTTTGGGCAGTTACTCGACTGTCGCCATTGAGAAAAATGTAACAATAGACAACCACCGCCACGTTCTCCGCCGGAAACTCCAGTAATGTACAAGAAATGTGTCATGTTCTTTCGATCTTTATATACCCATATCCGCCTCCTCCCTTCCTACCGCCTCCATCGCCGCCTCGCCAAAACCGACCGCGACCAACAACAACAGCCTCCCTTCCGAATAGGATATCGCCTCTCCTCGAGTCGAGTATTACCTGTCGACGAAGCCGGACTCGGCGACACCCTCCTTCCAGCCCCTACAACCACCACTCAATCCTCATCATTCACCATGAAACAACAACACCTACAACACCGCCAACAACCAACAACAACAGCAGCAACACCGTCAACTGACTTCAGAATACAATTTCGGAAGCCTGGAAACCTCAATCGGAACTGTCTGTTTACACGTCATGTACCGCGTGGATTGCGATTTCACTGTATCCGATCCAATGCGTCCGATTGTTGGAGGCGGTTCTTTTCATCACGGTGACGAGTATGCTTATTCAAGCGCCTCGAGTTCTGTTACAGGTGGTGGGAATGTGAATCGAAGGATATCGGCGCCGGTTGCTGGTGGGTATTATTCTGGGTCTCCTCGATCGAACACTGTGGGACCTTTTGCGAGTAGTGGTGGTGGTGGTGGCGGCGGTGGTGGTATGGCGTCGGGGAGACCTAGTATTCTGTCGAGTTCACCAAGGAGTTTCGGGGCAGCTGGGACCAGAACTAGTTTACCGAATGCATTAGCGTATCAGCAGTATAATGTAAATGGCGGTGGTGGTGGTGGTGGTGGTGGTTCTATGGGGCCACCTCCACCACCTCCAGTGGTTATTCCGAAGGCAGCGGGGTCTATGGCGGGAGGTGTGAGTCCCGCCTTCACACTCAGTGGCTCGTTTCCAAGGAGTTTTACGAATACTTCGATAAGGAGTAATAACAATGGAGGTGGTGGGAGAGGAGGTGGAGAAGGGAAAAGCGGGCTTGCGGATGCAATCGCTATGGGTTTGTTTGATGGCGCGCAGCGTGGGTTACCGTTCAGTGTCAAGCAAAGTGGTGATGAGAACGGAACGGCAACAGCAGCAACGGCGGAGGCGGCGGCGAGGCAGGATGCTATGGACAGTGATCGCAAGAGTTTGGAGGATATTTTCTCAGGGATGGAGGAAAGTCCGCCGTTTAACGTGTTTCTTAGTAAAGATGTTGGGAAGGTGAGTTCAAACCCCACTCTGTTTTTGCTAGTCACTTAAGCAAGTGACTAAGATGTTGTTTTTATTTTCGTTGAAGTTTCCAAAGTATGGGACATCAGGTATCATCGAATCATTCCAATACATTCAACGGCAAGTCTGACACAACGTCCAATCGATTACGTTTCCCTAGATCTCATGGCACAAACGCTGGCGGCGCCTTCTCACAACCGACAACAATACCATTCACAAATACAATCCTGCATCGATGGAAACCACCCGAAACAACCATCTTTACACCATTCAAACTCATCTGCAACTTCCACAGCTATTGTATCTCGTAATGGTGGTGGTGGTGGCAGCGGAATCCCAATTATACCTGGATCGACACCTCCACGCCACAATTTCAGTACATCTCTCTCCAAAACACAACCTCTGAATCCGTATCAGCTTATTTCAGCCGCCAGCGCGAACAACTGGATTCGGTGCGCAAACACCACCGCCGTTTGTCACAATGACGAATTTAGGTGGCACTGTAGGTCGTCGTGTCAGTTCAGAGCTTCTCGGAGGTCTAACAGGGGCTTCGTATGGGAGCAGTGCGGGTGGAGCATCCCTCGTTCATCATCATAATCTCAATGTTGGTTCTGCTGGGTCTGTGGCGAGTGACATTGGTGATTTTTTGAAAAGTGTGGAAGGGAGGAGGAAGAGTTTGTTGGTGAATCAGCGGAGAGGGATAACATTCCGGTTCTGCCTGCTGCTCCGCTGGATGCAAGCGATTCTAGTAGTAATCCTGGTCAGACTGCGCTCGTTGTTGCTTCTGCACAGAAAAAGAAGGCAGCTACATCCACAAACAAGGTGAGTCTTTGATTTATTATCGAAAACAAAAGAAGTTGATGTGAATTACCTATTTAAAAACAGACCGCGAGTCTTTTAAAGTTCTCAAAACTGAAAGACTCGTATCACGAGTTTTCGGATTCACTCACTGTAGCTACGGGTGGAAGTGCAGATATCATGAAACCGCGACGGAAAGTGGCGAAGTATCTCTGGAAGCGGTACGCCCCCTCCTGTCACGTTCAGTAGTTCTCCGCCTGTGGCTTCTCTTGGGAGGCTCCATGTCCCACAATATACCTTCCATTTCGAGCGGAACAAGCCCAAAGTCAGACGCCATGGGGATCAGGGCACATTCTCCTTTAATTGGAGAACCATTCACGAATCCGCTGGTGTCAACAGCCACGCCCGGAAGTGCATCATTGGAAAAGCAGCAAAAACAATATGGGGTGCGTAGAGCGCCAAGCTCGTTGCAACAGGTAACGGTCCTGAGCACGGTTATGAGTGAAAGCGGTAGCGGAGATTCTGTGTTGGTTGGGGTAAACAGTGGACCAGTTGCGTCAAACGCCGTCATTTCGGCGGGGTCCCCTATTACAGAAGAATCACCACTCGCCAGCGATTTGGGTACAGGGCCCTCTGGAACTTCTCTGGACACTCGCGATCGAAATCCTCAGAAACCGCCGCCACTTGTATTAGCTGATGTGCCTTCTGTTGTTGCCAATGATGTTTCCAGAAACAGCAGGCGCCAGTGGCAGCAGCAACGCCATGAGACGTCATGGGAAGCCGCAACGCGGAAATGTGTTTACAGGAGAAAATCCGGCACGAGTTAGTAGTGGATTTTTCCCTGTAGGTGGTGAACGCAGTGTCAGTGATCGAACAAGTTGGAGTGGGGGACCAGGGATGGGGCGCAGCGATGCACACAGTGAGTCTCATCAACGCAACCAAACCCCATTTTTGGCAATCGAGGCGCTTGGTATCGGTGGGACGAGCGGGGGTAGTGTTGGTGCTGGAGGTATCGTTGCTGGGCCCATCGTTGCGACTGCGTCTTCATTAAGCACGTCGCTTCGATCGACTGCGGTAAATCAGCGTCCTGCAGCTCACTGGACCGGCTGATGGTGGCGTTGGAAGCACTCCATCACGGGCAGCTGAGTGCGGAAAGGCCTCTGCAGGCTACAAGGAAACTTGTCTCGACGAAATAGCAGCGGAGGGAATCTAGTTATTCCGCCGAACCAAGTCGCTTCCGGTGGTACTGTTGCTGCAAATAGTGAAGGTGGTGGCAGTAGTGGAACTGGAAGGGTCGGAAAGATGGGTGCGAGGTTTGGGTCCGCACCTGTAGAAGTCCCTTTCGCGAAAGCGCGTTGGTTCAGAACACCAAAGGACGCGTTCGATCACGCATGGGATCATGAGGAAGATGAAGATGACGAATGAATCAAATATTTGTTGTTTCTTTTGTTTTGATGCCAAATAACTCATAAACCGAATGATGGGGTGTCAATGCTGCGATGGTTTTCTTTCCTGCTCTTCTGAATGACCAAATAAGGCATCGAACTCCATCTCTAACACCACCCGTCATAACTTGCTTCATGAATGCCCCATGTTGATGGATGCTTGACCTCCTGTCTTTTTCAGAGCTGCGTGAGTTTGTGAAGGAGGGTCATTATAATCAGCATCCTTATCCCCAAATAGTAGGCTCATTCCCTCCTTTCCATTGCCAGAAACAACTTGGTTGATCAATCTTTTGTCTTTTGGGGGGGCATCCTTCTTTTTTGTTTCATTACGATTTGGTTTATGCCCATCATCTTCTTCTTCTTCTTCATCGTGATTTCCCCATAAGATTCCCATTCCATCTTTAGCATCGCCATGCACCAAGTCTTTCACACCAACTTTGCCTCCACCCTGTCCAATTGATGGCTTCTTTTTTGCCTGCTGTTTGAGGAGATTTGTTGCTGATTCCTCCCCTTGCTTTTGCGAAGATGGTTGCTGTTGCGGAGCTGGAGGAATAGGGCCAACGCGAGTTTTCGAGCCAGAGTGAGAGCTTGCTTTTGAGTGCACTGGAGCCACTTGATGTTGGTCTTGGTGGCGCTGCCGAAGATGTACGCGTTGATCTATAGTAAAGCGGAGTTTTTTCTATTTCATAAGTTTACAGTGTCGGCAGCGCATCAGAGAGGGATTCTTTCAACTCACGCAGACATTGTTGGCAAGAGTGGGTTTTTTCACCAACTAAAAATTTGGGAAGCACAATGGACTGGATGGATTTACATGAGCACCTGATTCATGTCGATTATGGTCGATGAGGCTGTTGTCAGACTCATTCGGGTCTGGGTGCCAATCAACTTTCATTTTGAATGTCATTTTCCTTCCCAAAATGGCTTCAAAAGATGCCTTTGTCAAAAAGTCTCTCAGCGTCATCTTCACGGCTCTTTTGATCGACATTCTCGCATTCACTATTATATTGCCTCTGTTTCCACGTATCCTCAATTATTATCATGTGCAGGATGGGGCGAATAAGGTTGATATGAAAACGAGATGTGTTGGTTGGTGTAAACAACTACCTAACTGTGAGAGCACAGGACTCTTTTTATTACTCTATATTGATTCTCGTGCGGAAGTTCAGGGAGACTATTGGGGGAACAGGATCGCGGTTGGATATTGTGTTGTTTGGCGGAATGATTGGTAGTCTGTTTTCCTTCCTGCAATTTGTCAGCAGCCCTGTTATTGGCAGCTTGAGTGACAGATACGGAAGAAAAAATGTCCTGCTTCTGAGTATGGTGAGATAGGGTGTGGAGGTGCGAGTTTGAAGGCAGATACCATAGTAACCCTTTTAAATCTCGCAGATCGGAAACGCTATCTCGATGCTTCTGTGGATCTTTTCAAATTCTTTCTTTATTTTCGTAATGTCTCGGGTTGTTGGTGGTTTGACAGAAGGAAATGTTCAAATGTCAATTGCAATGATCAGTGATATCACGACACCTGAAACGAGATCGCGTGGATTGGTGGGTTTTATTTAATTATAATGAAATGAACTTTCATCTGAACCTGCTACCAGGCTCTTGTTGGAATCGCATTTTCGCTTGGTTTTACAGTTGGGCCTCCTATTGGTGCCTACTTTGCATCCATCGATCTCTTGGAACGATTCCCTTTTTTGAAAGCATATGGAATCAATTCATATTCATCGCCTGCCATTTTTGCGCTTGCATTAATTGTCATTGAAACGACGTATATGGCATTCTACCTACCGGAAACTCTTGGGTTTAAGAAAGATGCAGCCGTGCGCGAGGAGCAACATACTTCTAAAAAAGAAAAAGTCAAGCGCTGCTAAAACCGTTGCATCGCCTGTCGATGAAAAGGCGGCTGAAAGAACGCTCACGACACTCTCCTTATTCCACTTTCTGTTCCTATTTTTCTTTTCCGGAATGGAATTTACTTTGACGTTTTTGACGTATGATCGCTTTAGCTTTTCTCATGCTGAGCAAGGAAAATATTTGGCTCTGCTAGGAGTGGTGTCTGCATTAGTTCAAGGAGGCTATGTGCGTAGGTTTGCACATAAAGTTGTCACGGAAAAATCTATTGTTATTCAAGGGATGTTGAGTTGCTCTATCGGGCTTTATTTAATTGGCGTCTTTGCTGTTGGTGTGGACGGAGTTATCTGGTTATATGTTGGTGCAGTCTTTCTGGCTTTCACAAGCGGGTGAGTGTTTTGAATTCCCTATTAATTTTGACTGACACTTGAACAATCTTTTTCTTTTTCAGGACGGTGGTTACAACATTGACTTCATTGGCAAGTCTGACAATTAGTGGGACAAAAATCAACCAACATGACGAGGCACCAAAAGGAATCTCAAAAAATCAAGGAATGATTTTAGGAAAATTCAGATCGGCAGGACAACTGTAAGTATGTATATTTTAAGTTTCAGGTGTTGATGACAAACTCTGCAGTGGCCGGTCTATGGGTCCATTGGCGGCCTGCTCTGCTTACTGGATCTTGGGAAGTCCCGTTTCGTACAGTATCGGATCCTTTGCAATTGGTGGTTTAGCTTTACTGATGCATGTGGCTGTACCAAATGGCGTCATAAAAGGGAAAGCCAAAGCAGAATAAAACGCTTAAACAAATCAATTAGTTAACGAACCAGCCGCTTTTATTAATTGGTATTAGAGAAAACCAAAAATGAAATGCAGAATGCCATGCAACAAATGAAAGGGAATATCCTTGAAAGGCCTAAAAAATATCTCAACGTCTTTCACCAGTTGGACCCTTTGGAGTAGACTCTTTGACGCCACCATTCAAATAGATTGCTGGTGGTGCATTAATCCCCTTCGCTACAACACTGTTGGCGTCAGTATTTACGCCCGATGCTGGCTTTTCAGCTGCCGACTTCTCGTCGGTTTCAGCTTTTGCAGGCTTAACTGCCTTCGTAACTTTTCCTGTAGTTCTTGTAATACCTTCGCTTTCAGTGGTGACAGAACCGTTTACAATTCCTGCCCCATTTTCAAGACCCTTTTCAATCCCAACCCCATTTTGAACACCCTTTTCAATCCCAGCCCCGCTTTCAACACCCTTTTCAATGCTCTTTTCTTTCGCAGGAGAAGCTGCAGCTTCCTTCAAAACAGTGCCCGCATTATCTCCGTTTGCTGGAATTGGCTTGGGCTTGGTGACAATTGGCTGTGGGAGTGGTGGTGGTAGCTCCTTTGAACTCGTCGACGTCTCGGCTGAAGTATCTGGCTTAGTGATTGGTTCCGGCAAGGGTGGCAACGAAGAGTTCTTTTCTGTAGTGTTGCTGTCCTTTGGCTTTTCCTCGAGAACTCTGGTTTCAGCGGAACCAGGCTCCTTCCCTTCCGTAGTTCCTGTGGATGGTTTCTCCACGGTTGCTTTCACTTCGGTACTTGGATTTCCTTCAACAGTACCACTTTCCATGGATCCCGTCTCTTTGCTAGCAATAACTGGCTTTTCTCTGGGAGGTTCTTTGCTTCCAGTACTTGTTTTCTCTTCCTTGACACCAGTGTTGGCATTTTCAGCCGCAGAACTTTTTCCAACTCCTTTGGACGTTTCGGTGTTTTCACTTGTTGTTGCGGCACCCTTTCCAGACTCTTGCTTGGCATCCTTCCCTCGCCAGCACTCACGGTGCTAGTTTTTTTTGCACCAGTGGTTTCTTCCGCAATTTTGGTTGCAGCGGTTTCGCTGGCTTTTTCTTCGCCGCTAGCTATGGTTTTGGTAGGCTTGGGGACCCCTTCACCACCGGCTCCCTCCACTTGAGTTCCCATGGTCTTTTCACCGACACTGCTTTCGCTAGAAATGACAGCTTTCTTCGAGGCACCCTTCTCCACAGATTCGTCTGATTTGGTAGATCCTTCGATACCAGTGGCCTTGGTCTCGGCGTTTCCAGCAGGCTTACCCTCAGTGGTTCCAGCTTTACTTTCGGTAGTCCCGGCTGCCTTAATCTCAGTAGTTCCAGTGGTCTTGGTCTCAATGGATCCTGTCTTCTCGTTGGCCGCGCCCTTCGCTGCCCCGTTTAAGGTTCCCTTCTCCACGGCAGCCTTGATTCCCGGCTCTGCAATTGCTTTTGTAGATTCCGGCGTTGGAAGTGATTTTGGAGGAGCGTTCGGGTTCACTTGCTCTGATTTGATCGGCTCGACGGGTTTAGCGGGAAGATTCTTGGCAGGAGGCTGGTTTGATTTGGTTGCCTCGCCACCTTGCTTGACACCAGTCGCTCTTTCAGGCGCTAGAACAATTTTGGGCTATAGTGATGCGTTAAGTACAGATATAATGGCAAGGAAACAAGGCACTGGTAGTCTAGTACCTTGTTAATGGAAGCACTTGGTTTGGTGCCCACAGCAATTGGTCGCGGTGGTTGCGGCCTTTGCTGCACGATAACTTGGCCAGTTTGCTGAAGTACTCGAATTTCTTCCTGCCTTTGCTGCTGTTGAATGATCTGAATTTGGCGCTGAATGTCAATGGGAATTCCTTGTTCTTGGAGAATTTGAATTTGCTGACGAATGGGAAGGGACTCAAGTTGAACAACTTGTTGAATTTGAGGGACTTGCTGAATAACTTGTACAGGGAGCTCGACGATTTCCACAATCTGCGAGGCTGATACATCTTGTGCACTCAGTGCAGCCAGAGTTACTAGAAGCGTGATGGAAAGTCGTCTGACAGACATTTGTTTGCTTTGCTGGAAGTTTTTGATTAGCCTTTTCATAATGATGTGAGACGACAAGTTGTTGTTAAAATTCATCACCAAAATCATTCCCACTTTAATTATTAAGTTTAAGTCCATGCAGATTTTGGCTGATTAGTCCAAAAGTTGTGAAGGAGAAACTCTCAAAACACCTGGAGGGGTTTCTTTCAGGGTTTCTTAGTGAAAGAAGACCAACATCTAGCAGCTTACAGCTACCTAGTACTGCCGTAAAAGCTGGAAGAGCTCTCGCCAATCCACCGTCAATCGTCTTTTCTATAAATCGTGGAGTTACGTTAAAGCAAGTTGAAGCCTTTGCCAGTATTTGGCTGGATGGCCGCATTTTCAATCGAGGATTGAAACCAGGACTTTTTAGTTAAGAAGTTGATTGTAGAATTGAAGTGGGTGAAGGATGGAGGCATGATGAGTAAATAGAACACATCCAATTCTTTTTTCTTCGTTTAAAGTGGTTCGATTGGCATGAGCAACTTAACTGCAGATTATGATGCGGTAGTTTCGATCATCGCCATCTCTGGAGACGTAACCGTAGCTGGAGTCCTCGTCTCCTTTGCTCTGCAAACCTTTGTGGCCCTTGGTCTGCCCTACGCTTGTTATGGAAATTGGCTAACTGTCAACCATCCACAGTCTGCATTTTGGCATTCTCGCTTCTTCGTCCACACGGCTCGAATCGATATATATTTCAGCCTCGTTTGGAATTCGCTGAAAAGGAAGTAGACACGGCGCCTGATCCGTTGGACAAGAGACCACTGGCATGGACGAAACCCATCTTTAAACGAGCGAAAGGGCACCATAAAGTAACTCGCTTAGGGCTGTAAGTACTTTGCATGCCTATCACTAGGCGTTCTAACTATTTATCGGCTAGCGATGCGACTATGTTTCTTGAGCTCAACAAATATCTCTTTCTCACTTTCGTGGTTCTTACATGCATCGGAGTTCCTTACTCTATTTTTAATTTGTATTTTACTGACATCACTGGATCTTCGGCCAATAACGGGATCGACCAAACCGTCTACGATTCAGTCACCAATAACGGATCTGCAGTTGTTACACCAGCCCCCACTGCCACAACTACTTCAATCATTCGACCATCTCCGACCTTACCGTCTATTTCTCTTCAAGTTCGCTGCGGGTCAAGTTGGGCGAATGCAAATTCAACGTGTGGGGGCATTTGCTTGATTGACGCCGACTGTCCAAATGGCTTGCTCTGCTACCGGGATGTGATCGCTTGCTCGAACACAAGTAAATCCATTTCCTTCGCACTGCGCCTCGAGTCAGAGGCATCCACTGATCCGCCAGTAAACGCCTCGTTGATTGTCACCTCGGGGCTGAGCTCTCTCACTCTCTTGCAAATCGACACTAAAAGCAGCTGGTTTTGGCTGCCAACTGCGTTGACTTGGATTTTCAGTATCGTGGCCTATGGGATGTTGTTTAAACTCTGCCAACTCTATGTCAAACATCGCCGCTTCTATTTCACAACAGCTGAATTTTTGGAACAAGTTTCCCATCGAACCTTACTCATCACCTATATTCCCAACATTAAGACGAGTCAGGAGCTCGTTGAATTTGTTCACCTCAGAGACCCATCTCTAGAAATTGATGAAGCCACCATCAACAGGAACTCAACGAGATTGGGAAAACTACTACAAGAGCACAAAGAAAAAACAAAGGAGCTTGAGGTGCTCTTGACCAATATTTTTGAAACCGAAGACTCCGAGAAATTGGGATCAAGTGTTCGAGAGGAAACGGATAGCACCGCTCTTGTGGAAAACCAACCCCACACTTTGTCTGACGATTTATACAATGCAAGTCATCAACATTCTGGATCTAGTGTCAGCGCTTTGGAGGCTGGTCACGAACCCCAGGACAACTACAAGTTCCAGAGCAAAACTTCGCGAATTAAGGACGACATTTTGAAGCAACTCAGAACAAAATCAAAGACGCAGCAAGAGCGAGCAGACGAGGTCAAGGTGCTGGAAAGCGAGATTAATAAACTCGAGGAGGCTATTGAGGCTATTCGCAGCATTCCTGAAGACCAAAATCCATCTAATGGATCGGGATTCTTGTCTCTTCGAACTCCCCAACAAGCACATCGCCTCATCAAGACTCTCAAGTCACATCCAAAGTATATCAAAAAATTTGGGGGGCTTCACATCAAGTTTGCGCCTGAATTTCCAGATATTTATTGGTCGAACATTGGTCGCTCTCCCGCCGAAATATATACGAGGAGATTTTTTGCTGTGGTGATAACGGTTGCAGTCACTGTCGGGTTTATCATGTTGCTTGGAATTTTGTCGACTCTGCAGAACCTGACGGTCCTTTTCCAAAACAATGCTTCTGCTTTACTTTGGCTTCAAAGTAATCCTGGATGGCAAAACTTTTTTCAAACATTTCTTTGCCCCATTCCTGTCGCGATTTGCAATGTTCTACTGCCATATATCCTCGAATTTATCACCTTTCTGCAAGGAGTCAAGTCTGGCGCAGGGTGCGACAGGAGCATCATTTACAAGAACTATGTTTTTAACATGATCCAAATTTTTCTGTTTGCTCTGATCTCCGGAATGATCCAGAATAACGCGGCTACAACCAGCCAACTTCCGACATATGTATACACGGATCCAGTACTGAACCAGGTCGTTACTGCCATTGAAAGTCTCGCTCAGGTACAATTTCCGCTTGTTCGCTATGATGATTAACAAATGTTTTGTGATTCGCTTACAGAACTCGTATTTTTACATTACGATGCTGGCCTCATTCTATGCCGGCTTCGGTTTCGAAATTCTTCAAGGTCTGAAGCTCATTATCAGTTTCATACGACGTCAGTTTTTCAAATTGACACCACGCGACGAATACGAGTTGAATGGGATGGCAAAAATGGATTTTGTTCAGGTTAGACGGGATTTGGTCAGAGAATTTTTTTTTTCTGATTCTTTTTCTACCAGTTCTATGTTACTTTGGTGATGGCATTCACTATCTCGTTGACTTTCTCCATCATTGCACCCTTTATTCTTCCATTCAGCATGCTTTTTTTTGGAATCACGTTTGTGGTGATGAAGTACCAACTGATGGTAATGGTTGCTGCTTTTACTTTTTTCACTAATAGGTTTTTCAGTATGTTTATGAGGTCGAACGGGAAACACACGGCTCTTTCTTTCCGAAGCTTTTCAATGTTCTTTCAGTATCAGTCTTCTTTTTTCAACTGATTACACTTCTTGTCGTGTTTGCTCAAAATGCGTCGACATCTTATTCCCCCGCAGACAGTATCCCAGCTTTCAAGCAATGGATGATTTTGGCACCTCTTCCTATTATCACTGCTTTATTGTGGCTATGGATGCGGATGTTTCGAATTCCACAAGGGCTTTACTGCGTCGATGACCTTTTGGAGCTATCTGACCCAGAATCTAAGGCATCAAAAGCATCTCCTGCAACTTTTGCGGCTGAAGCGGGCAAAGATGTGAGACTTTCTCTGAAGTATCAAGTTTTCAATCATGAATTCGTCACTCCTCTCCCTCGAGTTTTACTGGATCCCAAATACACTTCCCAACGAATTCAAGAATGCTATACCCCACGCGTGAGAGCCCCCCAAGATCCAAACGATCCCCGTGTCCGTGCATGGGCTCTATCGTTGCCTTCCTTACAAGCGCGGAAGCAGGATATTGCAAAAAGATTGTTGAGAGGTGGGAAAGCCAGCGAACTGTCTTATCAAGAGATTCAAGATCTGAGTATGGGCCAGTTGGAAGCAATGGGTGGCGTACCTCCGGAAAGTCTCGAAGAGCTTTCGATTCAAGATAAGGTTGCGGTAGAAATTGAAAGAGAATTGGCGGGAAATATTGGAAGTGCGGCGGAAAGTAGCCATGATGACGAAGATCCGCCTGCTGATGCAAGCAACTCACGCGAAGAAACTCCATCAGTTGTGGTACCCGAAATCGTTGTGGAAGAGCCTAGAGATGAAGCAACTGATGAAGAAGTGGTCGAAGCTCTTTTTGAGGACCCTGTAGAGCAGACGAAAACCTCAATGTCCGAGACCGAAAGGTCATCGGAAGAACCCACCGACCTTGTAGAAAAAACTGTTTCGGTTGAGGAAATAGTTATTGTCGAAGAAGGCCCATTGATTTATGACGAAGTTGCATTAGTCGACTTGCGATCTTCCAACGAAGTGGAAGCTGTTCCTGCGGAAGCGAGTATGGATGTCGAAATGGTTATCATTCGAGCTTCAATCCCTCGTCTTGCTCCTGACCAAGAACTCAAGAATGAGGAAAGCTTGCTTATTGTGGATGAAAATGCAGAGGACTTCGATGAAGGGCCCAAGAATTTGCCAGGAACGGAAATTCCAGAACCGGTAGATAAAACTCAAAGTCACAATCCATTTGTCACCGAATCCGAATTGTTCTTGGATGCCATTGAAGGCCCGGAGGTTGCGGGACAGGTTGAGGACGGTTCTAAATCTCTGGAGCCAAATATCTCAGCTGCAGAACCTCCTCTCTTCGAACAGGTTGATCGCTCGGATTTTGGTGTAAAAGTTCCCGAAACCCATTCTACAGATGTAGAACCAGCTGTCATTGAGCACATAGAGGAACCCGAAGTTAACGTTTCCGAGCCTTACGTTATAGAGGAGGAGCCACCCATAGAACAGGGTGGTGATTTATCCGTTTTCGAAACGAAGGAAATCGCACCTGCCAGCGATGAGCCTGAAATATACTATGTTCGTAAGGCTGATCCTGTTATCGTGACTTCTCTGGAAGTCGATGTTTTGAATCCAAGAGAGCATATTGTAGGAAAAGATCACTATGTAGAGTATGAAGTCGTATCAAAGGTAACACCATTGGTTTTGAACGCCGAGAGGTTAAACAAAAAACACAGATGAGCATCCCAAATTATCCTCAAACAGGAAATGCGAGACGTAGATATAGAGATTTTGATGCGTTTAGGAAGGATTTAGTCTATGAATTTCCCACGTGAGTCTTTTTGGCTGTGTTGACTACGACTTCTTATACCTTTCAACAGCCGAAACTTTGCGCCGATTCCTCCGAAGGTATCTGTTTTGTTCAACAAATCTCAGGATGTTGTTGAGGCGCGCCGTCTAGCATTTGCATCATTCTTGAAGTCGTGAGTAGCTATGGATAGTCAAGAAGTTTCCCTAACAGTTGTTTGATCCTCCCTAATAGAGTTGCTGCAGATTCCTACATACACACCAGATCAATGGTTTGAATTTTCTCAGTTTTTTGTATTCCACCTGTCTAACCCACACTTCGACAGGCATTGCGAAGGTTTCTTCTGGACGAAAGTTATAGCCCCATAGAAAGAATTATATCAGGATCCACAGGGTGGGGGTCGTCGTTATTGAGCCCCCTTTCGAGTTACTTTGAAACACCGTCGAAGGAATAAGTGATTTATTTGATGAATTCAATTGAACCTCCTCTTTAGAGAGATAGAAATAGAATATAAATAAAAATGAACCTTATTATTTTTGATTCGTCCTGGTTTGGTAGTGAACCAGAAACGTGGCTGGTTCTCCTGGGCATTGGTGTGGCTGGTTGCGAAGACAAAACGAAACAATGATATTGATGCATTGAAAGAAAAGAAATAATTATGAACCGCATTCATCAATACCGCAGGCTCTCGAAATCTAGCAGTACCGAGCGGTTAACGGCTGGCTCCGAGTCTCAAACGTACCAATATCCCTCTTTATCGTCTTCGATGCTCAGTCGAGACTCCAAATGCCGGACACAACAAAAGCAACAAAAGGTTCTATCAAAGGCCGGAAAGTTTCGATCTAGAATCAACGCACTTGTCAGTCTGAAGATGGACTTTGAACTTGACCCTCTTTCAATTTGATGTATGCATATTGTCGCCTCATAAACACCTAATAAATAAAAAATTGCCACTGATAACTTTATTTCTTCAGTTTCCGTACGAGTTTCTTGGGGTTACGTGAGTTCATGAGATCGACATAATCAACCATTCCTGCAGTTACATATGGAGCCTTCTCTTTCTTGTCCGTCCTTGGTACCGGCAGGTCAATATCCATACTACCCGCTTCTTTAGAGATGCTTTTCTTGATTGATAAGTTCACAAGTGCGAATATGTCCTTCTTATTGGGAGCTGTTGGTACATTGGTTGGATCCGAGCCCAAGTTCCCCTGAAGTCCACCGGCTGGACCTAGAGTAGTCTTGACGCCGCCCGACTTAAGCCCTTCTTTTGCACCAAGAGCCTTAGCTGCTTTCTTCAAGGTAGACTTGGTGTCGTGGTCATAACCCAAGGCATTCTTTGACACAGAGTTGGCAGTGATACGAACACTGTCTTTTTCTTTCTTAGTCAACCTTTTCGTGAACTTGGCGTTGCGACCCTGTGTTGTTGAGGTCGTTAGATTCCCATAGTGTTGACGTTTGACTGACCATGCTGATTGAAAAAAAAAAAAGAAATAAAACCGATACAAATTCCAGCATCTTCAGTCAGCAATGGACATCCGAAGTCGAAGATAACGAACGAACCCTACATTATAATCCGAGTGGACATTTGTTTTCGATGTGTCATTACGATTGCAAATCACCTCATTGATTTCAATCGATTTCCAATCAACTTCTCCAAAAAAATCCTGTTTGAAACATGGAAACCCACAACGAAAAAACCACTGCATCTGGGCTTCTAGTTTCAGCTGCCGCCTCAAGCGATTCGCCGGTCGCTATTCAAACACTAGAGAATGTTGCTCTCCAGATTGACCATTCTGGTGCTGCAAGCAAAAGCGACTCTGGCATCAAGGTTCCGCTCACACGAAGTCAATTCATTCTCGTTTTTATTGGTTTGATGCTTGGTATTATGATGGCCGCATTGGATCAGACCATAGTTTCAACAGCGTTGAAAGGTTTGTTTCTCTTCTTTGCCTCGGCTGCTTTGCAATCTCTAATACAAACGTACAATCCCAAATAATTAGCAATCGTGCAAGATTTGGGTCACCAAGACTTGGTTCCCTGGATCGGTGAGTTGGGCTTACTCATCTACCACCACTGATGATAACTGAATTCTATCAGGGTCCGCTTACCTATTGACTGCTGCACCATTCGGCGCTCTATATGGAAAGTTTGCCGATTTATTCGGCAGAAAGTGGGTTTTTGTATTTGCCCTGATTGTATTTGAGATTGGTTCCTTTTTGTGTGGAATTGCCCCAACAATGGAAACCTTGATTCTCGGAAGAGCAATTGCCGGTGTTGGCGGTGGTGGGATTTTCAGTTGTGTTCTTATCATTATCAGTGATATTGTAAGCATCCAAGACCGTGGAAAGTTTCAAGGAATGATCGGAGCTTGCTTTGGACTTTCATCAGTTATTGGGCCACTTATTGGTGGAGCCTTCTCTGACCATGTCTCTTGGCGCTGGTGCTTCTATATCAACTTACCACTGGGTGTTGTGACTGTCGGGACTGTTATTGTCTTCTTGAACTTCCCAATTCCTGAAGGAGCTTTGGCTGCTAAAGTCCGACGAATCGATGGTTATGGAATTGTTACCTTGTTTGCAGCTATTATTGCCATTATTACACCTCTTCAGCTTGGTGGATCTATTTGGGAATGGAATTCAGGCCCAACTGTCGCTTTGTTTGTTTTGGCTCCGATTTTGTTTGCCATGTTTGCGTATGTGGAACTCAAGATCGCGAAAGAACCTATCATTCCAGCCAGTATGTTTCTTAATTCTTCTATTCCCGCTTTACTGGTTGTTGCCTTCTGTATGGGGGCTGGATTCTTCAGTGCTGTGTACTACATTTCCCTCTTTTTCCAAGTGGTCAACGGCGACTCCGCAACATCTGCTGGAATCAAGACTATTCCCTTAGTCTTTGGAGTTGTTATTCTTTCAAGTAAGTGTTAGGAAGGTTTTAGTCGGGTTTCTTACAAGGTCTACAGTAACTTCTGGAGTCTACATTTCGAAAACTGGAAACTACAAGCGTTTCCTCTACATTGGACCTGTATTTATGATTGTTGGGTCTGTTTTAGTTTCATTTCTGGATATCAATTCGTTGCTTGTCGAAAAGATTTTCTACCTCTTGATCTTTGGTATTGGTTGTGGAGCCATGATTCAAACCAGAGTTCTTGCTATCCAAGCGTCCGTTCCTATTGAGTTTATTGCCATAGTGTGAGTGAGTTATACTGAGAAAGCTTGCTTGCTGAATCTTCTGTTTACAGTACGGCTGTCTCTCAAACTTGCATGACACTAGGTGGCGCTTTCGGTGTCTCCATATCTGGAACAATCTTCAACAACATCATCTCATCCGACGTTGGAAACTACCCTGCCCTTCCGGTGTCTCCATATCTGGAACAATCTTCAACAACATCATCTCATCCGACGTTGGAAACTACCCTGCCCTTCTTGCTGCCGTTAAAGAACTCCAATCTCACGGAATTCCAGCCCATCCCACCGAGGTGTTGGCTTTATCAGGAATGCTCAAGTCGATACCATTTTTGGCGAATGGAAGCGCTGCCAACAGTGACTTGATTGCAGTATTCAATCACGGGTACAAGATTGCTTATTTGACTTTGTTAGTATACCCAATCACCATCTTGGGTATGACTTTCTTCATTAAGCAGTTCAGTATGAGAGCCCCGCCTGTCGAGAACAAATGATCACGATATTCTGCATCTTTTTTATTTACTGGGTTTTGCTTTCGAAATATAAAAGTATTGATTAACGGATGTTTGCGACAAATGTTTCGCGGTGCTTTTCCGAATGATCCTGAGTATAATGTCTCCGACGCTGTCAAAAGTGGGCGGCACATTATTTTGGTAGGAGAAAACGGTGGGCAAACTTAATACCAACCTGTGGGCCGCTTGAGAACGATTATTAATCATCACACGCAGCAGCGCTGGGGAAGGTGTAAAGAGCCGGCCAGTGGCACTTGGCGGCATACGAAACAAGTGGGAACTGTTGACGAATTCAGAACACTGAAGAGATGATTATTCTGTTGACAAATTCAAAAGACATAAAACCCAGGATCAGAAAATTCTCCAGATCCAATTTGTAGATGTCTGAGAACACTATGCCACCCGACCTCCTCATCTCTGAGGCTGCAGCTGGCGGAACGGCTTTGGCAAATCGTCTCGATCCTGTCGCAAGCACTGCTACTGACGCTAAAAAGGGACCCGCTGTCTCCTTAAGCGGCAGAGAGTTTACCTCTGTTCTGCTTGGTCTTGCTATGGCTGTGCTTATGGCTTCCTTGGATGCTACTATTCTTGCAACTGCGTAAGTTTTCCAGAAAGATAATGCACCTACCATAACTATACCATTGGCTAGACTCAAAGCCGTTGTGGGGGACTTTGGGAGGCAAGATTTGATTCCTTGGGTTGGATCGTCATACTTGCTTACCAGTGCGCCTTTCGGAATTATGTATGGGAAACTAGCCGACTTGTTCGGTCGTAAATACGTGTTTGTTTTTACAATGGTGGTCTTTGAGATCGGAAGTTTGATTTGTGGTGTAGCGGGAAATATGTCGGTGCTTATTTTGGGGAGAGCCATTGCCGGTAATGCCTAGCATATCTGAACTCATTTAAATGTTAACTAACGAACGTTTTTGGTTTGGACAGGCATTGGCGGAGGTGGAATCTTCACGATTGCCTTCATCATCATCGCTGATATTGCAGAATACAAAGACCGTGCAAAGTATCAAGGAATTGTTGGAGGTGTTTATGGTCTTGCCACCATTATTGGACCATTGGTGGGAGGCTATTTTTCTGATCACGTCACTTGGAGATGGTACCTTGCACCCAAACAGTGAAATTTTGGATATAACTAAGTACTGTTGCAGGTGTTTTTATATCAACTTGCCTATAGGAGCTATAGCCGTTCCAGCTGTTATTTGGTCTCTCCGGCTTCCCACGCCAACTGGAAGTTTCACCGAGAAATGCAAACGAATTGACATCATTGGTGTACTTCTTACATTTTGCATTATCGCGGCCTTAATTACACCTACTCAATTTGGCGGCAGTGTCTGGGCGTGGAGTTCTCCGCAAGTTATTCTGCTTTATGTCCTGA
Organism: Obelidium mucronatum; assembly: GCA_025765595.1. NCBI lineage: Eukaryota > Fungi > Chytridiomycota > Chytridiomycetes > Chytridiales > Chytriomycetaceae > Obelidium > Obelidium mucronatum. The sequence goes on along the minus strand of JAIVFH010000005.1, from coordinate 146,729 downwards.
CAGCCATTCTTTTGAGTCTGTTTGCTTATGTTGAAAGCAGAGTGGCAAAGGAGCCCATTGTGCCGCCTGGTCTTTTTTCGAACACTAGTATAACAGCTATCCTTATTTCTGGATTAGCTATCGGTGCTGCCTTTATTGGTGCAATTTACTACAGTAAGAATGAGCTGGAAAGCTGCTTTTCCCTTAACTCAGTTCCTTTCTTTTTCCAGTTTCTTTGTTCTTTCAGATCGTGAACAGGGATTCTGCGACAGTCGGAGGTGTGAAAGCAGTCCCACTTGTGTTTGGCCACATTGTTCTATGTATCGTAACTGGCGTCATTATGTCCGCAAATGGAAGCTACAGATACACATACTTTATGGCTCCCATATTCATGATAACTGGAATCTCATTGATTAGCACCTTGGATGGCACCTCATACCTTGTCCAACAAATCTTTTACCTGTTCATTTTTGGTGTCGGTACCGGTCTTGTTACTCAAACCTGCATTGCGGCAGCACAAATTTCATGCTCTGAAGAATATCTTGCAATCGCAACTGGTTTGGCTCAAACTGCGGTTCCACTTGGAGGGTAAGGGGTCAATCGCATGGATATAGACAATCACTAATAATACATGGTTACATGGTTCAAACTATAGGGCAGTCGGAATTGCAATCACAGGCGCCTTGTTCAACAATTTAATTGCTAATGACATTGTCAATTATCCAACTTTGATGAATGCCTTGTCGCAACTACACGATAAAGGCATTGATATTCAAGCCACAGATGTTCTTGCGCTCTCACAATTGCTCACATCCGTTACATTTCTTTCTAATGGAGCTGAAGCGAATGCTGACTTGATTCGGGTGTTTAACGGTGCATTCAAAGTGTCTTACTTGTCGCTTTTAGCCTACCCTGTGATTATTTTTGTCATGGCATTTCTGATCAAAGAGTACCGCATCGAGGAAGGAAAGGAGGTTGCATTGGCAGTTTAACAATAAAAAAATCTTGATCCACTTTTTTCACCCACTTAACCTAAATTAAAACTGTCATAAAAATGCCTACCACTGACACAGAGGCCATTCCCCTTGAGCCACACACAGAAGACTTCCTAGCTGCATCTGCAACAAACGAATCAAAGGGTTTAAATGAAGCAGAATCGCAGGATTCCTTGTTGGAGATCTTCGAAGTCTCTGAGGCTGTGGACCCAACAACTGAAGTGCGGGTTCCTCTCAGTTGAAGTGCATTTATCTTGGTAATGATTGGATTGATGCTTGCGATCATGCTTGCCTTGATTGATCCAACAATTGTTGCAACAGCGTTGCAAGCTGTTGTGGAGGAATTTGGGTGCCAAGAACTCATTGCTTGGATTGGTGAGACTGAGGCCGGACAGAATAAGATCTTCACTGAAATAAATATTACTAACTATCAAGGAAGCGCCTACTTACTCACTGCTGCGCCGATGGGTCTTGTCTACGGAAAGTTTGCCGGTGAGTCACCTGTTGAAACCTCCAATTGTATTCATCGCCATGGCGGTGCCACCTCTCCTTAGATATCTTTGGACGTAAAATTACATTTTTGTTTGCCGTGTTGGTTTTCAAAGTGGGATCTCTTCTTTCTGGTGGGTATTGTTGTGTGCAGGTGCGGCCCTTGGCTTAATAACCATAGGCTTACTACTGTCTGTCTCGGCTGCGCAAACTGCAGCCCTACCCACTAACCCAAAACCAAAGACGCCAACTAATGAAGCGATGTAGCGATAGCGGCGTCGGTAACTCCCGGGTTGGAAGAATTGACTCGATTGCGGTCGGGACACTAGAAGCGTTCTGTTGGATGTGAGCAACGGTGGTGGAAGTGTCGACGGCAGCGATTCAATTACAAACTGAAAAGATACCGAGCAAAATTGGGTGGCTCCCGATATTTAAAGAAGATGGAGATTGTAGATAGCCGATAAGGGATTGAGAACCTTTCACACACCCCCCAAGACATTACAGGGTATCTACGTTAAATTCCCCAAACGCGTCGCGACAGAACTCAAATTTGATCCATCCAAGACCTTTGGTAAGGGCGTCAGCTATCATCTGCGTGTCCGGTAGATGGGCAATTGAGACCAATTTCTGACGTACTAAGTCCCGGAGGAACATGTACTTCACATCCATGTGTTTGGTTTTGTGGCGATGGGCACCTTCCTCAACATTGAACACTGTTCCCTGATTGTCGCACCAGATACGAGACGGTCCTTCTTGCGGATAACCAAACCAGATTAGGAGATTTCGAGTCCAGATTACTTCCTTTGCAAGTGAGCAGGCAGCGATGACTTCGGCGGATACTGTTGAGTCCGCTACGATTGGCTGCCGTTTGCTGAAACTGAGGATTGCAGATTTTCCGATTCGTACTACTGCTCCTGTTGTAGATCTTCTGGTTTCAGTGTCCCCGGCCCAGTCGGCGTCTCCAAAGCCTTCAAGAGCAAATTCTTCTGGGCTTGATGATTTTCGGAAAACAAGGCCGAAGTTACGCGTTCCATTCAGATATTCGAGGAGTTCTTGTGCACGGAGCCAGTGGACTTTTCGGGTTTTCAGTGTGTGTCGAGCTAGTTTGCTGACGGCGTGCTGTATGGTTGGTCGAGTTATGGTGAGGTATTGGAGCAAACCAACCAGGCGAAAGAAGTTTCGGTGCGTAAGGAATTCCTTGTCTGTTGGTGAAGGGTCCTGCACTGCGTCAAAGTCGGTGTCGTCAGCCTTTCGCCAGGCTACGCGTCTCTCAGCAGTCGGGTTTTCAAGGAATTCCTGGAGAATGGCCTCTTGCTATGCGTTTTGGTTGATGGACGTCGCACCTTTCTTGAAATCAAATACTAAGCTGATGAATTGATCCACTTGTGGCTTGACAGTTAGTTCGAAGTGCTTTCCGAGGTCCTGGATCATGTGGTCCAGTTTGCACTCTACTTGGGGGTCCGCCGAGAAGAAGAAATCGTCGGCCCAGACAAGGCAGAATACGTAGTGCTTTGTGCCATTCTTGACAATTTTGCGCTTGAATAGAAGAGGCTCATGCGGGCAGCGCTGCATTCCTATTGCTTCCAAGGCAGAGTCGCGGCTTTGTTCCCACATTAGAGGAGCTTGTTTCTGACCGTACATGGTTCGGAGTAGTTCCAGGACTTTTCCTCGGTCCTCGGCGGCTACCTCCATACCAACCGGAATTTTCACATACATTACGCGGTCTCGCTCAGTAGTTAGGTGGGCCGCCTTGGCATCACATTGGCGAGTGACTTGTTCCCGCTCAGTTAGGACTGCTACCAGTGCCTTCAGAGAGTTCATATGTGGTGTGGATGCAAAGGTTTGCACGAAATCCTTTCCATAGATTTGTTTGCGACCATCCATGCAGAGGCGAGCTTTGTATTGTTCTTCTCCAGTCACATCGTTTTTTTTTATCTTGAGCACCCAGATTGTTCCCAAGGTTCGTTCCCCGGCAGGCAGCCAGACCAGCTTCCATACTTTTAGACCCCAGAATTTCGATAGCTCTTTGTTGATTGCAACACGCCACTTCTCGTCTTTGAGGCCCTCCGATATTGTTGGACCATTGAGGGATGATAGCGCTAGGCCGTATCGCTGGCCGATGGCAGTAATGAACTTCTCCTCATCCATGTAGACATTGTCAAAGTCTTCGTCTTGCACTAGTAGAGCTTGGGCGCAGGAGGCAAAGCCGGCAAAATGGTCAGTCATTGTCTCCGGGGTGCACAATGCTGCCAGACCCTCGTGCGGGTGGAAAGCCAGAGATTTGGGTTGATGGTTTAGCTTGATTCGAGATCTAGAGGCGTAATGAATAGCTCCACGGTCTGCTTTTGTTCGTCTTGGGGTTGAGGGAGCGTAGGATGCTGCAAGCTCGGCAATATTTGTATCTTCAAAGCCGTCGTTTCCAAGTGTCCTGCTGAAAGGTGGAAGAGTTGTATTTGATCGAGTTGATCGAATTTGTCGTGGCGCCGGTGTTGGTGTTGATGGAGCATCGTCGAAATCGGACTCGTTATCGGAGTCGCTCAGCAGATCTGGTAAGGGTATGTCTTGATTTAGTCCACGACCGGAGCTTACGCGTCCAGGTAGTGAGATTGCAGTGGATGGCGGTAGCTCTGGAGACAATGACGGAGATTGTGGGTCTTCCTCTACTGAGAGATACTCACTATCGAGAGATGGAGTCGGAGTCATTAATCTTCGGAACTCAAGAGTTGATGTTTCAGGACAGTTGGTAAGTTCGTCCCAATCATCTCTGCGGCGGAGGTGTGTGGCTATTTCTTGAGGGTCATGAGATAGACCCGTTTTGTTGCGGAGATCTGACCAAGATATTGTCGGGATTGGCTTGTTCAGTGGTTGGATGTTGTTAACATCAAATTGGTCCTCGATGAAAGCTACGTCGCGACCGATGCGTATGGATCCTGGGTCGCCATCTTTGGTGAGAATTCTGTATCCAGGAGATTCACGAACTGGTTGCCAAGGATAGTTGGAGTGACCGATGTATCTTCCTGCAATTGAGCGGGGGCTGGACTTTCCTTGGGCTTGATTCTTAGGTAGCACTTTGATATAAGCCAGACAGAACAATGTTTGTAGGTCCCTGACAGTTGGTTTCTTGTTGTGAAGGGCTTGGTGTGGAGTGATAGTGTCATTTTTGTGCAGGAAAGAGTTGTATATTTCGCATTGGTTGTTGAGTCCGTCTACCCACAGATTTGTTGGGGCGTTGGCTGCAATTTGTAGTGCGCGGTGGCAGTCAATGGCGATTCGATGCCATCCTTCTTCAAGTCCCATGGATTGGTGTTCTTCAGTACCAGAGTTGATGAAGGAGATTTCTTCCTCCTCACAGACATCGAGAAACCATCGGGGATGGTTTTCACCACCTTTGTCAAGGAACCACGCTTTCAATTTCTGCCCAGTGGTTCTTTCCAGCCGTTGTTGTGCCCATTGAAGATGTCGCGCCGTCTTGTGTTTTCCATCAACGCCAAAACCAAATCTGTATCCAAGGGCATTGGGGACTGAGAAAGAGATCCAGTATTGACTTCCTCCGAGGGATTTGTTGTTCTTCGAGAAGACTATGAGATCCACATAGACTACAGCTAGAAGGTCGTCGGGGACGTAGCGAGATCCATGTGACCTTGGATGGGGTATACGATGCATCTTGGCTGAGTAGCATGCTGAGCATGGACAGGGACCATCGGTGAATGAGAGGGGGTCAAGGTCAAGTCCATCAACTGCCTTGAGACGATAGCTGCGCTCCAGTTGTGTGTCTCCAATGTGGGTTCTGCCATGCCAGGTCCTATTCCTGGTAGTGTAGGTCGGTTGACGAGCGGACAGAGCAGAGCCTTGTGTGGTACTACCTCCAACGGGCTCGACTACTGCGCAATTGATCACAATTGGAAAGAGACCCTTATCCTTTATTCCCTTCGCGAGAATGGTGTGAGGCTGGTTTGGTGGAAAGTGGCCAATGTTCACACTCATATCTGATTGGTCAAATAGGACACTGTGGCCATTCTTGGATAGGATGTCGCTTACACTCATCAGATTGTGACTTGCCGTTGGAATGTGTTCAAACGGTGGCGTGGAGTAGATGTGGTCGACCTGAGTCGATCCACAGATGGATCCCTCGAAACCAGAGCCAATGATTGCTTCCCCTCCTATTCCGCCGTACACTGTCGCGGCTCACGGGGCTTGTTTGAATATGGGATGGTTTCCGAGGCTTCCGGTGGCGGCTGAGTCTACATTTACAATGATGTGATCATTGCTGAGGAAAGAGTACTGTTGATCATCGTTTATTGGAAGAAACTGAACACCGTAATTAGGAATCTCTCTGGCAGCGAAGGCTTGACCTCTTGGTGTCTTGGAGGACAAGGCTATAATGATAGCAATTGGCTTTCCGTCAGGTCCAAGCTTTCCAAGCGACATGTTCTTGCATGCAACAGCATTGCTAGCATGATCAGGTGAGTCGAACGTAGCCCATCCGAGACCTGCAACCTTCCCAGTTCCAGCATTGACACGTGAGGTTGGTCCAAAACGATCCATGGCGGCCTTGAGGACTTCGTTGGATACAGGATTGTCCATTGGTAAGTGTTTAATGAAGACTTCTGTTCCGGACGTTGGAGGAGATCCTCCAGACCTTCCAGCAGAGAGGCGTGGGCCTTCGGACGCCTGGAATGCAGAAGCAGGGACACGGGGGGCGGGAGCAGTGGTAGCCGCAGCGGCAGCAGCGGGAGTAGATTGGTTAGTCTTCGGCTTCTTTTGACTGCTGTTGTGGTTGCTTGCTTGAAGAGCGGCACCTGCACCTGAAGGACCTTCACCACAATGGACAGACGCAAGGCGGTCGAAAGCAGCTTCGTTTTGAAGAAATTCTGTCATTCCGGCTATGGTGTTGATTGGGGCAGCTACTCCGTTATCCAGATTACGAGCAAAAGCATCTTTGTAGTATCTAACGACATCCGAGTTAAGACCGAGGAGAAACTTTCTGGCCCAGTCAGCATGAACTGTAGCAAAGTTTCCCGCTGTGGGATAGCCTTCGAGACTGAGATGGTAGATGATCCTCTCGACGCGCAGGGCATAATCGAGAGTTGCTTCCGAAGATCCCTGACGCATGCGGTCAAGCTCCCCTTTCATAGTGTCAATAGCCGTGATGGTGTTATGGTTGATTTCTCGATTGATAGCCGCCCACATCTGAACAAGTGTTTGAGGGTTTCCGGCAGTTGGTACAAGATACTTTCCAAGGTTGTCGTCAAGGTATTTGGCAACCTCTTCGGTGATTCTTGCTTTTAGGTAATTCCAGTGGTCCGTCTGTTGAAGTAGTTCCCGCATGTCCAGGTAGGCAGGAGTTGCAGGAAGACCAGGAACGAAATCATCTGCTCCAGGGACTCCCACGTCAGCGACGGCAGGTTGCGCTGGAACGCGGGTGCCGCGGAATTTGGTGGCGTCTGGGGCAGGATGATCCACAGTTAGGAGGTCAATGTTTTGAAAACCAGCTGCAATGGCTGGGCGATACATTCGGCTTGGTCCCTCAATGGCGTTGATTGCTAGAGTCATTGATTTCATAATGGATTGCCGATGGGTTGAAGCATTCTGGCGGGTGAGTTTGGTGACCTCAGTTCTGGCCATTGTCGTTGCAGATAAGAGAGTGGAGATGGACAAATTGGGTTACACGAAGACGGATACAGGATAGACGTTGGACAGACGACAGACAGACAGACAAATACGAGAGGCAAATAAGACTTCTTAATCAATGAAGCGATGTAGCGATAGCGGCGTCGGTAACTCCCGGGTTGGAAGAATTGACTCGATTGCGGTCGGGACACTAGAAGCGTTGCGTTGGATGTGAGCAACGGTGGTGGAAGTGTCGACGGCAGCGATTCAATTACAAACTGAAAAATCCTTTATTTAATACCACAGAATAATATAATAAATAGAGACCCGGAGCTAACCCTAGAAGCGTTGCGTTGGATGTGAGCAACGGTGGTGGAAGTGTCGACGGCAGCGATTCAATTACAAACTGAAAAGATACCGAGCAAAATTGGGTGGCTCCCGATATTTAAAGAAGATGGAGATTGTAGATAGCCGATAAGGGATTGAGAACCTTTCACACAACTAGGGGATGCATAACATGAGCAACCACACCTTCCAAAAAATCAAAACCACATCAACACACATCTACCTAAACAATTCTACTTCACTCGTTTATTCTTTATTTTATTCTCTCCTTCATTTTCTGCTTTCTGTTTTCTTTTTTTTCTTTTTTTTTCTTTTTATTTTATGACGGGGACCCCTCCACAAACACCACAAACACAGCCACCAAGACAAAACTACAGAAAGATGATGAACATTGAAGGCACTGCCGCAGACGACCCACGCCTCTTAGGCGCAAGAGCTCTCAAAGCCAGTGACGCCAAAAGGATTGAAGAAGTGACCCGCAAAAAAGCCGCCCTATCAGCCAAGGACGCAACCAAAGAATTCACAGAGAAGCTTAACAACTTCAAGGACCAACTTTAATAAAGCGGGGAGAACGCATCCGCCAGTGCATTGCGAATGCAGAAATGAGCCAATTGGACAAAGATAACAAAAACTTAGAAGCAATTGTTTCAGATATCAAAGAACTGACCAAAACCACAGTCAGCCCAACCAGCACAACAGCCAGACCAGCAGCTGCAAAGAAAGTGAGACCAGTCCCACGACAGATAGCTGATGCCGCCAGAAGCCGAACTTTCACCATGGAGAGGACCCACCCACTCATCCCCTACATCATCAGCATGAGAGAAATCCTGGACAAAGTGAGACCAAACAAACTGGAAACCTGGACAAGAGCCTGCGCCGGACCGTACTGGGCTGCAATCAACAAGCCAGAACTCACAAACAACCTCAGCCCAGACCGCTTCTGCAAAGCCATGATCGACCTCTACTTTCTCCAGGGCAGCACATTGCAGTGTACAACACCTGCTACAAATGGTTCCTCAAGTGGACACAGACGATGCCATCTCCCCGGACCCCTTAAGTCAGCCCTCAGCTACTGCATTGCAAAGAGTGGACCTGAAGTACCAGCCAAAGCAGAACGTGCTACAGCCATCCACTACATCCCAGAAACCGCCCCATGCAGGAGCAACAATCGCGAGCGCAGAGGCATGGGACAAGAAGAAGCGGAACCGCAGCAAGAACGCATCCCAACCCGCATCCCACAAAAATCAGGGAGAAGACCAACCTGTACCAAATGCAGAACACTTGCGGAAAGCCACCCTAGCTTGAACATCAACTTCACCCTTGAAGAATCGGCCTACAACGGACCAACCAAAAGAGAATCCAGTCCCTGGTCATGAAAGCCATGAGAGCAGCACCTGCTAAAAAACGCCAAAAAATCACCCAAAAGAAGCTCGACGCCAACAAAGAAGAAGGCGCAGAAGAAGCAATCACCATCTGTTGAGACGTGGACTTTCATGCCTAGTTCTTGGTCATTGCAACTGTTAATTCAGAGGTAAATCTTATCTTTATTAATACAGAAACTGTTCACTAACTCTCAACACATTTTATAACACTCTCGCGATCCTCCGATAACTTTGCTGTTGCGATAACACTTGTGACATTAAGATCCCAACCTGGTAAGAATGTCCCCAGAGTTGCAAGGGTTATGACTCTTGTTTCTGTACTAACAAACACTTTAGTACTTGCAGTTTATACCAGCGAAAACACGCGTTTCAACACCATCAAGACCACGGAAGTCACCCTAGAAGACGTGGATGAGGACAAACTTGACTACAATGACAACACTGAATTCGAATACTGAGGAAATTAGAAAATAGAATTTTCACTTTGCTCACCTTTTTTCTTTTTTTTCGGCTTCCGGCCCTCAACTTTTTCTCCCCAAACAGCCATGCCCATCTTGACCCTCCTGATCCAACGTGCACCAAACAGCGACTCCCACCAAGCAAAAAAAGCTAGCGCTAGGAGAACTCATCCACTCCTGTGTAGAACTGTACAAAAAGTATGATCTACATGAGCTGGTAGACACTGCAGCAATAGTATCAATCCTAGACGACCCCAGTCGAATCCTGCAAACCTTTGAATCGGAAGTTCCTGGAATCCAGACTCCCACCTCCAGAAAACCCAGATCCGCTCCCTATCTCAGCAATCCATTTGTTTCACTTTGATACAACAGAGGAACCAATACACCTGAAGAAGAAAACACTGCATGCTATCCGACAAAGAACCAGAAACAAAAGAAGAGAAGCAAAGGCTATTGGTGCAGGAAAAATAGCAGCAAAACTGTGGTGAGATGGATGGTTCTGGGAATCTTTGAAGCAAGGCGTGGTGGACGCAGTCGGTTCATGCATTGCTTGCCAAAGATGGAACGGGATTCCATCCCATGCAACCAATTTTAGCAGCCCTTCCATTTGACCACATAGCAATGGAACTCGCACAAGTCAAGGCGTCGAACGCAGGATGCGTCTACTCTAGTAATTATTGATGTAGCAACAAAATTTGTCATCCTCAGGCCTCTGCAATCAAAAACCCAAACGGAAATGGCCAGAGCACTAATTCAAATCTTCTGCAACTTTGGGAATCCAAAGATTATCCAATCAGACAACGGCAAGGAATTTGTTAACTGTCTCGTCAAAGGGCTCCTAGCCACCTCAAAAATGGCACACCACTTGACAACCCCCTATAACCCCCAAGCAAATGGATTAGCAGAAAGCCTGGTGGAGAACGCAGAAAACACCATATTCAAACACCTGGAAGACAACTTCGACCACTGGGAATCGCTCCTCCCATGGATCCAGATGTTCATTAATGCCAGCAACTCCTGCACCCACAAGTCCAGCCCATTCTCTCTCATGTTTGGACGCATCCTCAATATATTTTCCGACTATGCTAACAACAAAGCTGCCCTACTCACGATCGAAGAACTCCAAGAACGCGCAGACCGGATGCACAACATGGTATTCCTGACAGTTACAGGAAATCTAGAATGATACCAACAAGCCATGGCCACAAGCTACAATGAGAAGAAGAAGTAAAAGCAGAGCTCTTCCCCATCAACTCCTACGTGATGGCAGGACCGGATTTCCGAAATTCAAAAGACAACCCTCGCTTCAAAGGTCCCTACCGCGTCGTGAAGCGTACCACCAACGGGATGTACCAGCTCCTCGACCCAGACGGCCACCTGCTCGCGTGCAACTACGCACCTCACCAGCTCAAAGACATCTCGCCCAACACATCCTTCCTACCAACAACAGAAGTCAAAAAGATCCAGACCCATAGCGTCTAGGGCGAGTGATGTTGTGTCTGAACGTGGCGCCGAACCTGCGGCATCACTGCGGCCCTTGTCTGTCTCCGCAAACTGCAGCCCTACCTGCTATGCATTTTGCACCTTATTTATATATCATATGATTATTATCATCCAATAAACTGTCAAGGTTCCAAAGGATTCATTTGCACCCTCGACGCCGCCCCCGCGTGAGCGGGGACACATCAGGTATTTTGATCTTGTCTCAGTAATATTACTAATTGCATATCAAAAAAAGTGCTGCGGTGCTGTTGCCGGAATTGGAGGAGGCAGCATCTTTGCGTTAGTCATGAAAGTTCTCGGTGACATTGTCGCAATTCGTGATAGGGGTATGGAAGACAACTGATGACTGTCTTGGGGCCTAATTCAACAAAATGTTATTGGGAAATTCCAGGGTATGATTGGGGTTACTTATGGTCTGTCATTGGACCATTGGTTGGTGGAGCGTTCTTGGATCATATTTCTTGGCACTGGTGTTTATTATTACCAGGCTTCTCCACTGTTCTTAATAATATGTTGCATTAATATTTATGTGCTTCTGCTATGTGGTGGCATTTCTAAACTTCCCCTCTGTTGATGGTACAATTAAAGAAAAGCTTCACCGAATTGATATATTTGCATACATTGAAATCAAGGTTGCCAAAGATCCTCTTATTCTGTCTCAAATGCTTTCAAATGCGTCAGTTACAGCTCTGCTGTTGTTAACCCTATGCTTGGGATCTTCTTTTTTAGCGGTGTTTATTACATTTCGAGTTCTGGATAGAATTTCCAATGTTGCATGCTGAATTTGAGTGATTTCATCGTCAAGTCATTAATGGCGACTCTGCTACTGCTGCTGGACTGGAGAGCATTACTTTAGTATTTGGCGTAGTCTGTGCATCACTATCGGGTTTATGGTTTATAAATATGGTCAGTCTAATTCTTTGCAGTTCTAAGTTCTCACGCATGCTTCAGGAAAATATGTTCACTAAGAGGTGAGTTGTAATACATTTCTGGGAACTATTGATTGTTTATTCTTAGAACGTACACCTCCTTTTAAACCCCGTTTCAGGTTGTTTCACTTTTATATTCCATTTTGTCCCCTTTCCCCACCTCGCGTCTTGATTACTAATTCGCTTGTCTCCAGTGGTTTACGGTTACAAAGATGGAACTGAAGCTGGGGTAGACTTGGAGTTTTCTTGTGTTTCTTAACTTACGTGTCTCGAATTCTAAGATTGTATATCAATAAAGGTTAACTACCTTCAACAGGGTTTGATTCGAATACTTCACTAGTTTGTGGCGTATTTTCTCTGCTCTTGTTTGGTATCGGGCTGGGCACCATGGTTCAGATGAGAGTGATTGCCATTCAAGGTTTTTGTTGCAGTCATACATCATTTTGCCAGCTAATTGGGAAACTCTTAGCAACGGTTGCTCGAGAATATATTGCCGTCGCCGCTCAGGTCGCCACTGCTGCAATAACGACGGGTATGACCCTTGGTGGAGCCTTGGGTGTGACAATCACAGGAACAATTTTCAATAATGTTATCGAATCATGCATTGCAATTTTCCGTTTCTCGATTTCAATCAGAAGGAAAACCTGTCAAAAGGAGTGAAGTTCTATAATTGCTTGAGTGGCTTGATGCCTCTGATGTCGAGTATTCCAGCAACGCCATAATCGTAGATGCTCGCGCGCAACTTATTTCCGGTTTTAACGTATCTGTGGCTATTGCCGTACCCTTGCCTTGTCTTTGCTGCAGCCTTTTTTATCAAACACGTCGCTCAAACGTCCTGCAGTGTCGTCAAAAACATAATTAAGTCTTGTTATGTGTTGACAAATTTGATTTGACGATTGCAAATGATTGGCTATCATTTCAAATCGTTTTTGAAGAACCCACTTGTATCCAACTTCCAATTAACTCCCCAAAATGACCTCGTCAGTAGTAATAATCGAGCGCAAGGAGGATATTGATCTTTCTGCTGTCACTCCAGCCGCTTTTGACGGAGAGAGTCAGCCTGAGCTTGAAGTAGATGATAACGCCGATGTTGTGAAAGTACCACTGTCCCGCAGCGCATTCATTCTAGTCTACATTGGATTGCTGTTGGCAATTTTATTGGCTGCTTTGGATCAGACCATTGTTGCGTAAGTTCGCTCTCATTCAATAATGGTGACTGAGTCTTTCTTATTCCAATAGCACTGCCCTGAAATGTTCGTCTACATCCATTGGAATCCAATCATAGTGTGAATTAATTCTTCTTGAACACAGCTATCGTCGATGATTTTGGAAAACAGAACCTTATCCCCTGGATTGGTATGCCAGTCAGACTCCTTGACTATTTGATCGGCTAACTAGAATCTTCAAACACCCACAGGTTCAGCGTATTTATTGACTGCCGCACCACTAGGAACTCTCTATGGAAAGTTCGCTGGTGAGTGCAGCCATGAAATAAACATTGAGGCACCGGTAATGAATATTATTACAGATATCTTTGGTCGCAAATGGGTCTTCGTTTTTGCGATTGTCGTATTCGAACTCGGATCCCTTTTGTGTGGTATGCGCTTGATTCCTTTGTACACGTAACACATGTATTGAAATAGCCTAATGCACCTGATAGGTGCATCCACTTCTATGGAAATGCTTATTGCCTCCAGAGCTATTGCTGGTATTGGAGGTGGCGGAATTTTTTCCCTTGTCCTTATCATCATCAGCGACATTGTGAGTATGCGGGACAGAGGAAAGTTCCAAGGCGGAATCGGTGCTTGCTTTGGCCTCGCATCTGTTATTGCGCCACTTTTGGGAGGCGCTTTCAGTGATCATGTTACTTGGAGATGGTAGAGTTTGAACTGTCTGAAGTAACCTTTGTCTAAAAAATCGGGTTCCAGGTGCTTTTATATCAACTTGCCATTGGGTGCCATTACTCTTGCCACTGTAATTGCGTTCCTGAACTTTCCTCCCGAAGAGGGTACTATCCGTGAAAAGATTGGAAGAATCGATGGCCTCGGTGCCGTTGTCCTTTTTGCTGCAGTTGTCGCCTTAGTCACTCCTCTGCAATTGGGTGGATCAATCTGGGACTGGAACTCGACTCCAACGATTGTTATGTTTGTCTTGTCCGCTATCCTCTTTGCCGTATTCGTCCTATGTTGAACTCAAGGTTGCAAAAGAACCGATTGTCCCGGTTACAATTTTTGTCAATTCATCCGTGACTGCTTTCTTGTTCATTTCGTTGGCATTGGGGGCAGGGTTTATTTCTGCTATCTATTACATTAGTTTGTACTTGTAAGTTCTTGTGTTTATTTTTCGGTTTAAATTAACTTTTAGTCCAGTCAAGTCGTTTTCGATGCATCTGCCACGTCTGCCGGTCTTCAAATTATCCCAATTGTTTTTGGGCTGGTTATTATGTCAATCACCAGTGGAATCCTTGTGTCAAAAACTGGCAAGTACCGCCACTTCCTGTTCATTGGTCCAGTTGTCATGGCTGTTGGTGTGGTCCTGGTGTCTTTCTTGGACCGAAACTCTTCCACAATCCAGCAAATATTCTACCTCTTCATTTTGGGGCTTGGTGTCGGGAGCATGATTCAAGTACGTGTCCTCGGCCTCCAAGCGTCAGTTCCAAGAAAACTCATAGCCATCGCCACCGCGGTTGCGCAAACATGTAATTCTCTTGGTGCTGCTATTGGAATTGCCATCACTGGAACCATTTTCAACAACGTTGTTGTCTCCAACACTGCCAACGATGCGGAACTGCAAGGGTTTATTAAAAAGTTGGCGACAAGAGGCATTTCGATCGAGACTTCTGAAGTCCTCCCGTTGTTGGGTATTTTGGATGCTTCCAAGGCATTCTACCCACAAGGAAGTCCGGCTGCGGCCGCTCAGTACAATGCCACGCTTGCTCTGGCTCGTGATGAATTAGTCACTGGATTTAATGGGGCTTTCAAAATCGCCTATTTATGTATTGTTCCATATGCGGTGGCGATTTTTGTTGCGGCCTTCTTTGTGAAGCAGTTCTCGCTTGGCGGTGGGGAAAAAAAGGAAGTGGGAGTGAGTGAACCTGTTGTTTCAGAGTAACCTTTATGTTAGTATCAGTCAGCCTTGTATCTTCATTAGATTCAAACAGAAAATAAATAGAGTGGTTAATATAGAAGATTTGTATCAGTAAGAATAATGTATTGTGCATTGTACGTAAGTTTAAAACCAAGAGGCTGAATATGGTAAATGGAGGGCTTAAGCTTCTTCGACTGGAAGTGGAGGCAATGGTTTCGATACTTCTGGTCGGTCTGGAGTCATTTGCCTCACAAAGAAAGCCAGACACAACATAATAATCGGATAAGGAAGCAAGCTCAAATAAGCTATTTTGTAAGCACTGTTGAATGAGGCGATCAATTGAGATGTTGCTTCCGTTGCAGATGCAGACAATGTTGGAAACTTTTCGGCAGCCTTGTGTATCATGGAAAGAAGTCCCAGAACTTCTGTCGTGCTGGCAGGGTAGCCTTGCTTTTGAAGACCATCGACAAACTTTGTGAGAGTTGGATACTGTTCTGCAGACGAATCTACGAGATTGTTGAAGACAGACCCAGTAACAGCAATACCGATTGCCCTGTGTTATAGATTCAAATTAAATTTGTATGTCACGAAGAAGATCGAATATTAATAACGACATACCCGCCGAGTAACAAACATGTGGTAGCCAAAGCAGTCACAACAGCAATATACTTTGTTGGAACACTGGATTGAAGTGCCACTACACGTGTTTGGTAAATGAAACCAGCCCCAAATCCAAATATCAAGAGGTAAAAAACACGCTCTACTACGTAGGATTCGCTGTTTAGAAGCGACATCAATGCGGTCCCGACAATCAAAAAGACGGGGCCTAAGTAAAAGTAGAGGGTGTATTTCCCGGTTTTCGTAACCAAAATTCCAGAGGCCATTGTCGTAGTGACCATTCCCAAGACGAGAGGGATTGTAGCCACACCAGCTGCAGATGCGCTCAGTACCATTGACCTACTTGG
This sequence comes from Obelidium mucronatum, assembly GCA_025765595.1. Taxonomy (NCBI): domain Eukaryota; kingdom Fungi; phylum Chytridiomycota; class Chytridiomycetes; order Chytridiales; family Chytriomycetaceae; genus Obelidium; species Obelidium mucronatum. The sequence continues at coordinate 130,987 of JAIVFH010000005.1, read as the reverse complement.
AAAAAGAGGGAAATGAAGTAGACAGCAGAGAAGAAGGAAGCTCCGACGTTCAATGTGATGGCAAGGAGAACTGGAATAGTTGAGGTTGACGAACATTTTTGGAGGCACGATTGGGTCTTGCGCCACCTTCAGTTCAATGTAAGTGAAGGCAGTGGCGAGGAAGAACCGATAGCGGCAAGAGGATCAAGACTGGCGCTGAATTCCACTCCCAAATAGTACCCCCAAGAAGCAAAGGAGTGACAAAGCAGACAATGGCACCAAAGAGAGTGGCGATTCCGAACCAGTCTACACGTTTAATTTTCTCCAGCGCATTTCCTTCGACAATATTGAATTTCATTGAGAAGAAACAAAGAATGATCAAGATCCCAAAAGGAATATTGATGTAGAAGCACCTGTTCAGAAGCCGTTAGCAGTAATTGATGGCATCATTTCAAACTTACCATCGCCAACTGAGATTGTCTGAAAAGATACCGCCTACAACGGGCCCGAGGATAGATGCAACCCCAACTCCAGCACCCATAACACTTTGCCACTTGGCACGCTCCCGCAAGGGAACAATATCAGAGATGATGATAAGCACAAGGACACCAATACCACCACCTCCAACGCCAGCTAAGGCACGACCAACAATGAGAGTCTCAACTGTCCCAGCCATACCACAGATTAAACTACCAAGCTCGAAAGCAATCATGGCGAAAATAAACATAATCTTGCGGCCAAATATGTCTAAAACAGTTGATTTGAGAATTTAAGAGTAAAGCCATAATACTGTCACTTACCAGCAAACTTTCCATAAAGAGTAGCGAGACCAGCACTCGTAATCATATACGCCGAACCTTCGATGCAAGATGCATTAGCGTTGGCATAGAAGGGCAGGAAAGCGTTTGTCTCACCAATCCAAGGAGCAAGATCTTGTCGCCCCAAGTCAAGAATAATGGACCGCAAAGCTGTAGATACGATTGTGTTGTCCAGCGCTCCCATCACCATTGCAGCAAACAAGGAAGAAATAACCATGACTGAACTGAAGACGAGTCAGAGGCAGAGCCACATCTTCGTCTGATGGAATGGGCGACTCGATCTCGAAGACGTCAATCCCTTTCTCTGTCTTTGAAGCGAGAGAGTCGATAGGGGAAGAGCTTGGCTGCCTTGCATTGAGTGCCGGAATCATAGCTGTATTGTTTCAATTGTGGTCTCGCCAATTATATATAATTCCAGGCAGAGGCGTTTGATGACCAGCCACAAATTCACAATTTTTAAATTTTTCTGAAGATGTGGCTGTGTTAACCAACCACGGCCATAACGCGCAATCACCAAATTAAGCTTAAAAATACATATTTATTGGGGTAGGGAGTATCGCCATAACTTGTTCAAGGAAAGCGTCCAAGGGAAAAGATGAACAGCCTGGCAAACTGCAAAAAAACGCTTAAATTAAAGTTCGAGTTCGGCCAGGAGTGCTGGTGACGGTCTGTCGCAAGCTCCACAGGCCGTCGCAGATATATCATTGACAAGAGAACAAGATTCACAAGTCCACGCTGAATCCCCAAATTTGTCATTACTGGTGGGGCTGGTCGAGGTCGCACTTACGAAACACGCCTCACAAAAAACAGAGTTCGACATATTCAATGGCCAGGTACAGCTCGAACATATCCAATTCGATGGAGAAGAAGTCTTTTTTGATGCATCGATATGTCCGCCGAGTTCTGGTTTCTTTGAACTTATTTCGGCGGATGGACTTCGAGAACGTCTTTTCTTTGTTGATGGGAGTAACTCATCCCTGTCTATATTGCCTTCTTCCGAATCAGAAGAGTCAATATAATATACACGAGTAGACGCTGATGTAGGTCTTGATTTGGCAGTTCCGTTTGAGCCCCCGGCACTCGCTCCCTTTCCAAGTTCACCACCACAGTCGTTGCTCTCTGCACTTCCACACCAAACTCGATCCCGCATTCGTCTTTCTGCGGCCATTGCAGCCATTTCACGAGGAGTTAGAACTTGTTCAAGCATCTTCAGGTCGCTGTTGCTTCCTGATCCTAGTTTCCGACCACCCGCGGGAATAATATTCTTGTTCAATTTAGCGCGTTGTTCGGCAGCCTTTAGAGCCGTTTCCTTGGCTTTATGGGGATCCAAATCGTGGGAAACGCCTTGTCCTAACCGAATACCAATGCCATCAAATCCAACTCCTTTCCAGCCTTTAGCTACGTTGTCTTCATGTTCTTTTGTGAGCATATCTAGGTTCTTGTAGAATTCGGCATCGTGTGGACCTCTTACTGCAGGATGGAGAACGTCAGCAAAAACCATGACCCAATTTAGAAAACATACTGTTGTGCGTAAGCTCGTGCAACATTGTTCCCAGCACAAAGTCTTCATCGTAGAATGCCCCCTGCGAGTCTGGATAGCGCAACCTGAGTCTGATCTCCCTTCCCCTGTTCACGTTGACGCCCAGCAAACACTTATCCTCCGGCTGAAACTCTCTCAGAAGTGGAAGAATCCAGCCGCGTTTTTCCATCAGTGGTGAAACGAGGCATGCAATCTTTCGAAGAAGCTTCATTGCTTCGTCAGTCTCGTTCGAGGCCAAGCGTTTTGAACACAGACACCGTTGCTGTCCCTGTGCCAACTGTGAGCTTCTTTCGAGGCGGCATTTGTCTTCTGCGGGCTTTTGGTTGGTACTTGATTTGATGTGGGAAAAACATCAACAGTGATACGGAAAAGACTGAACTTGTTTGGTGTAACTTATATTACCTGCTGTCCTGCTCTTTTTCCGTTGCTGTTGGATGGAGAGACGCCTCGCTTTCACCTTGCTTACGGTTTTTGGCGAAAGCGTGTTAAAAAAATATTTGGAGCGCTGAAAACGCAATGTACCAGCGGGACTCTTGCTCCGATTCCAATATTGAATTGCAAGTGCTGAGATGCACCTGAAGACGGCTGCTGAGTGTGTCGAAAGCTGTTTATTGAGTTTGTCAAACAAACACCAAAAAACAAAAAACAAAAAACAAAAAATGCTTTCGTCGACGCCGACAGTTTCGCGCCGCCGGCGGCCGACGGTTCTTTCGCTGCTCGGAATCGCAAAGGCCGACGGCGGAGACGACGGCGACGCGGCGACGGACGGCGGCGGCGGCGGCAGCGCGGCTGCGGCGAACTGGGCGGCGCAGTGTATTTATTCTTTATTTGTTACTTGTTATTCTTCTATCCTAAATCTTCTATCGCCCGTGGCCGCAGTCGACTTGGCGCGCTTTTCGGACATCGACGTGTTGTTTGGCGGCAGGACGCTCAAGCTGCACCGCATTGTGCTGCTCCAAAGCCCCCTGTTTGATGCGCTGTTCAGCGGAAAGACCAGCGTCGCTTCGTGTTCCTACGAGCTGGACGTGGCGGGCTCTACTGCCACTCTGGATTTGGACGAAGCAGGCGTGAATCCAGAATCCTTGCAAATAGCCCTCCGTGATTTATATGCTACAACACGAAGAGCTGAATTAATCAACAGCAATAATATCTTCTCCGTGATGTTGGCCGCCTGTTTTTTGCAAACACAGGAGCTGATATCTTTTTGCACAAACACGATTCTGACAACACTCTCAAAATCAACCATCGCGACATACTGCCTTCATATTGACACCATTTTTGGTGGGAACTCGAGACTCATAAACGTGTCTACAAATAGAGACTACATCCGGCTGAAGAACCTTGCGCGTGATACCCTTCTTCCCCATATTGAATCGTTCCTTTGTCACACTATTAATTTCGGAGTCGTTACCTGCCTCGCGTCGGCTCAATCTACGGCTTCCGAGTCGGCATCTACTCGAGGCATAACCGAAGACTTATTCTCTCTGCTTTCCGATCTTCCTCAGGCGTGGTTTAAATGCATTATTGAAAGTCCAATGCTCGCCGTGCCAGACGAATTCTCTCGCTATCAGCTCTTGAAAAAGGCTGCTGCCTACCGATGGAGAAAGGCAACCACGGGTTCAGCAACAGACGATGGAATCAAACGTGTATCCACCATTGGAAACAAAAAAATGACAGCCTTCTTTGGATCATTATTTTCCGCATCATCTTCATCTCTACCAAGCAGTCCATCTGCTTCCAATATCAAACAAAACTTGGACACTGCGAGTATCCATAGCACCAGAATACCCAGCTCACTCCGAGGCAGTGTGGCCTCCTTTGAAAGTAGCGTCTTTGGCAGCATTTGTGGTGGCGGCCAATCACACAATCACAGCGGACCCCCAGCCCCCACCAGCTACCTTTCAAGACTGGTCAACCTCTACGGCCAAGAATACCTGAAAACAAATGAACTGTCCGCATTTCGGGATGAAGAAACTCTTGTTCTCCAAATGTTTGAAACGGGCATCATTTACACATACATGAGTTTCGCCCAGCTTGAAAAAGTCAAGGCGGATCGGATTGTCAGCGACACTGCTGTATTAAACTCTTTTTGGATGCAGGCCGAGCTCATCAATCGGTTCACCACTCCTTTTCAACAAATCGGCAGTGGTGGCCTGTCGAATGGATTTCCTGGAGTTGTGGGACCCTTCAGGTTCAGTGTTTGTTTGAAGGGTCTATATGGGTTTGTAATGGATAATTTGGAAGCTGTTGGAAAGGGGGAAAAGTGCGTTGTAGCGAGTGAGGGCGTGAAATGCGCTGGGATTGATTATCGGGTCTTGGTTGCTGTCGAGGTGAATGAAAAGTATGAAAAAAAGGAAATGGATGATGTCCCACCGCGATCTGGCATTTCGAAGCCTCCCAGTCTGTTTCAAATGAATCGGTCAAAATCGTTGGATGACTTGAAGGCGGGGAAGGGTGTGCATGGGGGTGGTGAATATGGGATCTTTCAGGGGGTTGAAGATGATTTGGTGAGCCGAAAGTTTGTTTTGAAGGCAACGCTTCAACGCAATCGCGCTCATGGAATGAGTGGAAATAGTGGCTCGCAACAGCAACGGTCTGCCAATCCAACGCCTCCCATTTCGTACAGTATTTATTTGCTTGATCCAAGCACCTTTGTAAATGGTGTCACTCTTGTTCAACAGCCCGTTACGAACGTGCGATTTTGAAGGAGCCGGATATGTTAAGGGTTTCGCGGTTCCAAAGAGTAAAAGCAGCAACATTGGGGACTGTCAACAGAAGAACTAGGTGGAAAAGCGAGTGGTAGCAACAGTAGCCCTGTTAGTCATCCCAAAGGCTTGATTGGAAACTCTGCACCAATGAATCGAACTGGTTCACAGACATCAATAATCCACGAAAAAATGAAGAAGATGAGAGACAGTTTCAAAATTCGTTCAAGTGGTTCATGTTCAGCTCGGAGACATAATACTCGCTCCTCTGGTAGCGCCAGTGATGGGCAAGAAATTTGGCTGACTGTCAATATTAATCTCTTTTCAAACGAATAAATAAATATAAATAAAAAATGAGCCTTGGAATTATGGAGTTGTAAATGTTTAACGTTTAGCGCCTCCTTTTCATACGATAATTTTCCGACTCTACCCGTTTCACAAGCGATTCGCATTGACCGCTACAAGCAAAGCTGGTCAGTTCATTAGGCCTTCAGACAGAAGATAAGTTTCAATTGTTCCAAACATTAAGTTTTATTAGAATTTCAACAGCAGCTGAGTCTGATCAAGGAGTTCCCATTAAAAGCCAATACCCCCAGCACCGACTCCCTGTGGAGGTGGGATAGCTGGCTGGACTGGAGCTGGTTGGGGGAGTTCTTCCCCCAACACAATGGACCCTTGTCCACCCTTATAGACCCAAGATCCAGCGGTTTGGCTTTGGCCCTGTGGATTAATGTACATCGCCCAGAGATTCGTCCACCAAGCAGGTGGAGAAGATTGAGGAACTGGTGCAGCAAGGAGGAGGTAGCAGCGAGAGCAACTGCAACGAGAACGTTCTTGATTTGCATTTCGAATGTTTTTTGTTTTCTATTTGTGGAGAGGAGTGGCGTTTATATAGTTTTTTTTGAGGCTCACACTGAAACCCTAGGTTCAAGTTTGTTTTGGTTTCAGGTTGAACATTCGAAAAAAAATTTTAGTCAAATTCTGCGTAGTTTCAAAAACGTTTTCTCAAAGACCTGCACTGACAGGGGATACGGGGAGGTTCCATTATTTTGGTAAAGCATCATCTAGCACTTGTTTTGTATTTTCTAGATTGAAGTCGACAGGATGCTGAAACGCCTCATTTTTTTGGGAGCGTGCTGAAAATCTTTTATGAAAGCAAGGAGGGGGAAAAAATTCACATCGTCTCTGAAGCGCCCTCTAAATTGTAAACTAGTATTCCCGCTAACGTTCCACTGACTGTCAATATTAATCGCTTTTCAAACGAATGATGCTAATAAAAATAAATAAAAAACGAGCTTTGGAATTTAATTTGTATCGTTTGACGCCTCCTTTTCATACGATAATTTTTCCGACTCTGCCAGTTTCACAAGCGATCGCATTGACCGCTACCACAACCAGCAAGGTTGGTCACATTGGCCTTTAGAAAGTAGATAAGTTTCAATTGTTCCAAACATTAAGTTTTATTAGAATTTCAACAGCAGCTGAGTCTGATCAAGGAGTTCCCATTAAAAGCCAATACCCCCAGCACCGACTCCCTGTGGAGGTGGGATAACTGGCTGGACTGGAGCTGGTTGGGGGAGTTCTTCCCCCAACACAATGGCACCCTTGTCCACCCTGATAGACCCAATCCAGTGTTTTGGCTTTGGCCCTGTGGATTAATGTACATCGCCCAGAGATTCGTCCACCAAGCAGGTGGAGAAGATTGAGGAACTGGTGCAGCATAGGAGGAGGTAGCAGCGAGAGCAACTGCAACGAGAACGTTCTTGATTTGCATTTCGAATTGTTTTTTTTTCCTAGTTGTGGAGGAGTGGCGCGCTTATATAGTTTTTTTTGAGGCTCACTGAAACCCTAGGTTCAAGTTTGTTTTGGTTTCAGGTTGAACATTCGAAAAAAAAATTTTAGTCAAATTCTGCTTAGTTTCAAAACGTTTTCTCAAAGACCTGCACTGACAGGGGATACGGGGATGTTCCATTATTTTGGTAAAGCATCATCTAGCACTTGTTTGTATTTTCTAGATTGAAGTCGACAGGATGCTGAAACGCCTCCATTTTTTTTGGGAGCGTGCTGACAATTTTTTTTGAAAGCGCTAAAGGGGAAAAATCGGGAAAAATTCAAATTGTCTCTGCAAGAGTCCTGTAATTGGGACGGAATTTTGGAATGAGACGGAACCGTAGCGGCAACGGTATCCGGAAAGTTTGAATATCCGATTACCGATCGCTGGCACCACTCTCCGATTATTGACCGTTGAAACATCCGGAATCGAACTGGAAACTGCCGTGTTACGCATTGATATCTCTCAGCAAGCGGGATGGTATCATAGATGGTAATTGCCGAGTTGATTATGTCTCCGTTAGAGAGCAGGCAGATTAGCAAGGAAAGACCATTGAATTGCTCCAATCATCAAGTTTTTATTAAGCAGACGGATAAGCAGACGAACTCCAATGATTGATATTTGAGTAAGATTACGCTCCATTTGACTCGTATTATTTATGTTAAGAAAAAGTGTAAAGTCTGCAAAAGAAAAAACGCCAACTACTTGATTCCCATGCAAAAAATAATTTTGAAATTATATCTGGCACTTATTAATAGTTTCAGCCACTTGCTGTCATCCGTAAATCTAGGAAGAATGGGGTCGAATAAGTACGCAGTCCCGAAGATTCATTATTACTATTTATTGTTGTTACTCAAAACTAAAGTTGGATTGGTGGTACGTCTCCACCAATAATCCCCTTTGGAGGAGGGAGAACTGGCCACACTGGAGGAGGAAGAGCTGGATCCGCCGGATCCACTGGTTTCCCAGCAAACACGTACACATGATTGCTCTTGATCTTCTGGGGCAATGGAGTAGCCAAGGCGAATGAAGCCGTGAGTGCGAAAGCAGCGATAAGATTCTTGAATTGCATTGAGGATTTTTCTTTCAAATCTCCCTGCTTTATATATTTACTTTTTGCGCCTCGTTATAAATTCAAACTTTGGACGCCACAAAAAATTTAGGACCTTTTGGTTCCCCTCTGCAAGCATCGCAATTTTAAGAACCGTTTACCGGAATACTTGGAGCCTGCTTCATTGTTCTCAATATTATGAGATGAAGGTGGATTATAGGTTTAAAATGGATTGAAGGCGGTTTAAGGTTTAAAATAGAACAAGGCAGGTTTTATTCAAACTTAAACCATGCATTGAAAACAAAGCAAGTAATGGTAGAATTCAAGTTAAATTTAGAAGCGTTGATTTGCTTTAAACTTGTTTACAAGGTCTTGGCCAGAGTTGGTGGCAGTATTTTGGTTCCGGACAGGGATGCCCACCTCGCCAATCGCACCAGGAGGAAGCTCAATTTGCACTGGTGTAAGGCCCTGGGGAGTCGGGGCAGCGAAAGCGGACAACGCAGTGAGAGCGAGCACAAGAAGAACAGCTTTGGATTGCATTGATGTTTCCAGAAATAACTTCAAATTATTTTTAAACAAATATAGATTCACATTTCACTGTTAGCAGGTTTCAGGCTGTAAACGCCTCAATATTTAGTTTGGCAAGTGGTTGTTATTTCGGAACACACAACACACTTCAATCAATTTTTTTGATGAGGCTTCCGACTTCCACAAATCATTTTTTTGGAGTCAGTTTTTTATTCTTCGAAATTCGAATAAATCAGCGACGCTGCCCACCGGAACTTAGTTCATTATTGCTAGCCCGAATCGAAACAGAGGGCTTTGTGATGCTATTTTTGGGACCCCGAGTAGTGGTTGTAGCAGCCCCACTCCTAATACTCAACCCAGGCTTCACAGCTTCAAGAATAGTATCTCGATGCTTTGAATAATTCCCCTTTATCCATCTCAAAACGTGAAACAAGGGCGGCAAGAAAATCACAACACCAATTTCCGCCAAAGTGAAGGCTGAAACTCCGTATTGATCTGTATATTGTCGAAGGGCAATCATGGCCAAGATTCCAAGCGCGATTTCTCGATTCAAGTATGCTTCCAAGTGGTTTCCAAAAGGCTGCCAGTAAATTCGGGTTGCGCAAAGAGCGCTGAGGACCATGATGTAGGCATTGGTTTGAATGTGCTCTGTTTTTCGAGGTTTTTTTTTTTTGGGTCAAACATGAATTAACAAAAACCGCTCAACAACTCAACTCTCGGTATGCGCCAGCATTGTAAATAATATAGCAATAAATCCCTTTTCGATAATGGTCACTGGCATTGTATAGAACATTTCCGGTTTATAAATTATATAGAGACACTGGAAGAGTGTTTGAATTGGGGATAGCCCCTCAGTCTCGTATTTAATCATATCACTTCGCCACAGTTTGTACAGCAGATATGAAATGACGGATGGAAGCACCAAAAGCATCAGCACAATGACCACAATCGCGAAAGCAGCAGCCCCAATATGATCTGGTCCAAAACATTGAACTTGCGGCATTTTACTCAAGACATTTGCGCCCTCTACTTTCGCACATTGGAGCCTATTTTTATGTAATGTTAGTAGTGAGTCAATTGACATGAACGAGAGAAATAAATCTTACAAGAGCAGACTACTATCCACAAGCGGCATAATCACAAACGTCAACGTTACAATAATCGCGCGTAAGCAAATCAAACTAATGGATTCCCCCTTCATATGATACGGCATACACTTCATGATAAAATCATGTGCACCAGGCACACTACTCTGCGCCGTCTTCAAGACAAAATAAATGGCGACAATATAAACTAATATCAGCAACGGCAAGAAAAACGAAAACATGAGTTTCGGAACCCCCGAGATTGGCAGCGTGCAATCCGAAACAAACCCATCCACATTCAAGGACGTGATTGATAAGAAAGTGCTGATCCCTGGAACAGACAAGATCCCGTGGACTTGAGTTTCGAAAATGTACCGCGTTACTTGAAAGTAAAAGAACAAGAGTTCGACGGTGGGTGCTTCTTCGTATGGGAGAACCAATAATAACAAGGCACAAATGAAGGCTCCGAGGAGGACCATGTAGAAGCTGAAGCCGCCTTTCGAATCGCATTTATGGCAGCTCCCGCCCCATAGATACGAATCGGGGTCTTTACATTCGTTACAAAGCAACCCAGAAAACTCGTCGTTGCAGGTCTGTGGAAGACAGGTATCATGAGTACAACAGGCTTCTTCGTTAGGACAGACATATGCGGTTGGGATATCAGTGCGGTTTGACATCCACATTCCAGTTTGGACTTTAACAACGCTTCCACCTGGACAGTCGAATCCTTTCGGACAGCTTTGGCATTGATTTGTGTTTTCAGGGGGACCAGTTGAAGGTCCCGCTTGGACACATTAGACAAGTGTATGAAGCATCTAGAAAGAATCGACCGAATCCAACAGGACAAGAAACTGTTTTTGGTGGTTGAATTAGTTATTTTTTAAGCAAAAGACAAACTGCGTCTCCATCGAGTTTTGTTGTTACGTACCAACAGACTGTGGAACTTTAGCAATCCAACGAGACCAAATCTGTTGATTCGTCTGAACCCAATTACAAGCCGTCTGTGCGGCCGTCCACTGATTCTTGCTCATTCTCTGCAACATTGCGTTGACTTGTGTTTCAGTAATCTGATAGGCAGTTATAGTTTGAAGCAGCTCAGGAAAATCCGTTACAAAAGGTTTTGAAACAATCTTGTGGAGAATGATGGATTGAGGCTCATGTTGTGAGTAGCGTTGATTGATCTGACAAGCGTTGTAAAATCAACAAAAATTCGTGTGTTTAGCAAAAAAAAAGGGTTGACTAAAATATTGATCAAGGGGGTACCTTTCGTCAACGCCGAATATTGCGACGCATTGTTACTCGGAAGCAACAGCTTTACAACATCATTATTCGCAATGAAATGAGTCGGCGTCCATCCATAAAACAATACAGCCTCCTTCTTGTTGATTGCTTCTTGAATCAAGCGTTGCGCGTTCGCCATTCCCTAAAAAGTTTATGGTGACTGGCAACTTGAGGCCATCTATAATTCGTTGGAACATGCTTGCTGATAAGCTTGGATGGTAATGCCAGAGTTCGATGCATGAATTAGAGGTTTTGTTGCACGCTTGTGGGGTGTAAGTCTGAAAATATAGTAACTTGGATTAAAATCGCTGTAGTATTAAAAAGATATATCTTCTCACAAACCCCATTCATGCAAAGCCCCGGCATGTTATCGCAAACCAAGCTTCCATTCACTTTCATATTAGGGCCGGTCCCTGAAGCTGGGAAGATAGATCTGTATTCCGAACGCAACAGGAACCTCCAAAAGTCCAACGACCAATCAGGATACTGTTGTAACAAATAACTTGGAATGTAGATTCCGACATTTCCATTGTATCTAAATATATTATATGTTTGTGAGATATAAATAATTATGGCAACCCGAAGGGAAAAAGAAGGGTCTGATGTGTTTCTTTTTACCCTGTCGTTCCCAAGTCTATACCAGCGCGCTCCACTTGCGTCACTTGTACATAGGTTGAAAAATCTTGCGGCCCTGTAAGAGAAAACCTCGTAAACCATACATATTCTCCATGTACCAGAAAAAGCAAATTTGTTTTACAAAAAAAGATACTTACAAACTTCAAGCTCCACATCCACAGCTTTGGCATAAAACTCGGGCCCAAGCGTATACTTTGACCGCTTCACAACTTTGACGCGATACCCCATGATTTGTAACAAATACTGAGCAATAAACGTCTGGATTATCGACGATTCCCAGTCATCATAGAGAAGAACGATGGTTCGCTTTGAAGCCGTGTATGGACCGCCAAGTTGGTTTGTCACAGTGTTCCATGTGATTGAGTGGTTTACCGTGCATGGTGGCGCGTTGTAAAAGTTTGTGTTGTTGGTGTCAATGTTGGGAGCGCTGATGTTTAGAGGGCTTTGTCGAGCGGAGATGATGAAGGGTTTGTCAGACGCTGTTGCTGCTGGGTTTATTGCGAAACCCAAGCAGAGAAGGAGCGCTGAGGTGATCATGCACCGGATTCCAGCCACCATTCGCGCGTTTGACTTTTCAAACTTTGTAGACTGAATTATGCGGGCCTAGATCTAGCTTTTCTAAGGAAATTGTCGAAAAATTTGTGGGGGAGGAACTTGTCTTATGTTGAAGTTTGTCAGTGAAACTCGGAAAATTACTGATGCAAATTCAACTATCGACATAGAAGCTGTTCCAGACAGTTTGAGAATGAAGGCACAAAATGTTAAAATTAAACCAAAACTAGCTCACACTACATTAGCAATACAAAACAAAACATAAAGAAGTGGAAGAGAAAGAAAACAAAAAAAAACATCGCAAATAAAACATGAAGAAAAAATAAAACATGGGAAAGCAACAAGAATTACATCGAACCAAAGTCGGGTTCGGCCGCCGCCTGAAGAAGCTCGCTATGAGCATGCTGAATATGATACTGCAAGAAACTCAGAATGTTAAAACCCAAATATACGAAAAAAAAAACCCAAATAAACTGAAACAAACCTTCAATCCATTCAGATTCTTGTACCGTTTCCCACAATCTCCCACTACACATCCATATGGTCTTTGAATCATATTGTTCACTTCTGGATCGCCCGTGTCTTCAGCATGACCGTTGCGCATATGATACTTTAAACCATTTGGGTTCTTGTATTCCTTTCCACAGCCTTCAACCTTACATTTAAATGGACGATCTTCTGCCGCAGCGGCTGCACCAGATGCTGCAGCCCCAGCTGGACTGGTTGCGTTTGCTGCGGTCGGTGTAGTTGTCGCTTCTGAAACAGGAGAGCTGCTTGACCCATTAAGCTCTCCATACTGCCCCACTTCATCTCCCATCGATCCACTGATCAGCTCCAAGTCATCATAATCAATATCCGATATTTCAGATTCGTCGTCGTCGTCATTGTAAGCAACAAACCGCGTTGGTGTCGATTCGCAGAATGGCAAGAGCTCTGGCGCATCAAAGTTACTGCTTTCAGTTTTTTTGCGTCGTTGCTGTTGTTGCTTTTGCTGGGAAGCCACAGGGGTAGCGTCTTTACCAATATTTAAACCAGAGGCTCCGGTCGTGGGAATAGAGGTTCCCGGAAAAGTTGAGCTTCTGGTGGGAGTTGACGCGCCAGATGCACTCCCTCCAACGATATTGGAACCGTGGCGTTTGCCGCGAATGATTGTATCATTAAAGGCACTGAATCCAGAGGTTGGTACTGCAGCAGCGGCAGTAACGGGTGGATTCTGCTCTGATTGAGATCGGAGTATCCGAAAATCATCGACTTGGTTGTCGTGCTTCTGAATCTGCGAGAACGAGGAGGTATTTGTGGGAGGGTGTTGTCCAGGCGTTCCCAACATGGACGAAATGGTTGCACGTATAACGGGCTGCTGTGGTTGAAATTGAGGGTTCGCGAATCCAAAGAGCGAGTTGTTGACGGCAGTAGGGGTGTTGGTGGACATGGCGGCAATTTGGGCTCTCAAGAAGGCAGTGTTTGCTTCCTGCTGTTGTTGAGCAGAGAGAACGTCGAATTCATCCATATCCATGATATCATCTTCTTCCATACTGTCAAGGCCAAACGGAAAGTGCTCATCATCGTCAGACTCATGTTGGTCCACGTCATCATCGTCATCATATTCAATATCATCGCCATAATCTGATTCCACGCGAACATGGTACTCTTCATAATGTTGAAGCAGGTCATGCATACTATCCAATGGAATTCCACAGCATGTAAAGTCTTTACAGAACTTGTCCTCAAGCATAGCAAACTGCTGCAAATCGCGTTGCGGAGATGGCGCCATAAACGGAGACTTTGGATCCAAATGCATAGCCAAAGTGCTATTGTTTGGAAGGAAGAGAAAAAAAAAGTTTGGTTGGAAAAATTGGGAAAAATTGCGTCAAAGAGATGGACCATTTGACGAGAAGGAACCAGGCCTGACTGGATCAAGGCAAGGGATGCAGTTTGATCAAGCCATGTGTACCAAATGCAACAGACCAGGATTGTCTGCCAAGCATAATAAACAAAGATTGACGATTGCGCCATGGCAGTACTCATAGCGCACACCGCCGCTTTGTATGCCAAGATTGGCGATCGCGCAGCGGCTGGATGGGAGAGAAGGGACTGAGGGGGGAGCAGGAGTGTACGGGAGAGGGAGAACTATTGGGGGCACAAAAACAAAGCCAACACGTACTCGAGGAAGGCGTCCCTGGTCCACGACTTGCCCAGCGAGCGGCTCAGACTCATTGCCAGCTGGGTGGTCGAGCCGCCGGGCCCGAAGATGGGCGACTGGGCGAAGGAGCCGCTGTGCTGCGACGACAGCGATCGCGCCATGTTGTCGAGCAGCGCCTTTGCGCGGCGGAACGAGTGGCCGCTGCTCGGGCCGAGCGCCGGCGACGGCGCCGCCAGCGCCAGCGAGCGTTTGTTTGCGCCGGCGTTGTTGGCGCTGGAGTTGTTTGCGGTGTTCGAGTTGCCCGGGTTGCCTGCGCTGTTGAAGCTGCCAAAGTGGCCAAAGTTGCCCGGCGCCGCCGCCGCGTCTTCGCGCTCGCGCTTCAACGCCGACCCGAGCGACGACGCCGCCGACGCCGCCGCAAGCGGAACGTGGCCGTGGCGCTCGTTGCCCAGCGGCGGTTTGCCAGTCAGCGCTGAACTCATTCAATCTGTCCAACCGTCGCTTAAACTCTGCTCTGCAACACCCGCTCTCTGCTCTCAGGCGGCGCTTACCAGTTGGTGCGTGGTGGGTAAGCTGAAGCTGGACCAAACGGTGGTAAACTGAGTGTGGTTCTTTTTTTGTTTTTTTTTTGAAAAAGATTCGGTGCTTTGCTCGTTCCATATCACATGCACTCATTTACGATCAGCTTTCTCAAAGGGCTTTTTTTTTAAAGTACAAGTTTCTCCTCCCACTTTCTCTCATCTCTCTGTCTTGGTTTACATTTTAACGCAACACTGGTGATAATAAGAATTTCCTCCAAATCCAACGAAAATCTACCTCTCTCTTGGATTTCTATTTTGGGACTCATATAAAGAGGAAAAAACAGACCAATAATTACTCAAGACGTTCTACTGACTCTATATGTAGTTTAATGTCATTCAATTTGAAACTTTTCTCACGTTCGCTGCACGTAATTATTTGGTATCCACCCTTCCCGTCCATCCACACTACTCCTGGCATGCCACCAGTCCTGGTTTTCCACATCTCCATTCCTTCCTGACGTGGCATACACCCACACAACTTCTCCAGCCTGCATTTCAAGCTCATCGTCCATCTCAGGTTCAAAAGCGTACAATGCAACCACTTCAAATGCGTCTAATGGTTGCTGATAATTGAAGGGTCGAATCATGGAGGATGGTCGAGAGCTTGGACGCCCTGTAACACTGATTCCACTGACTTCATCGTCATCGATGCCTCCACCGCCAGTTCTGGTGGTTCGGATGCTTTCGGTTCCGCGACGGGAAGCCACTGAATGCGAACCTGCGCGTGTGAACCCGAATCCGCCAATACTATTTGATGCCTTGGGATTCCTGCCCAACGTGCTTCCTGCTCCACCAGTTCTTGTGCTGACGTTATCATCTGCAACTGTTGCATCGTAATCATCATTCCTCCAGACTTGCTCCCTCCAGTTTTCCAGAATCTGAAGAAAAATTAAAAAGTGAGAAAGTTAATACATCAAAAAAAAACAAGGGTTATTATAGAAGAAAAAAAAAGGACAAGAAAACAACTCACCCCAATCTCCCACACTTTCTTCAAAATCTCACGATCATTCAACACTGCAATCTTGAAATCCTCCACAATATTCCCACCACCACCACCACCACCACCGCCGCCAGCACCCATCATTCTTCCACCACCACCTCCATACGCAACCTCAAACGAATTCACAACAACCTTCAAATCATTCATGACAGTCTCATAAACTTTCCTCTGAATCCTCACAAACTCACCAACAACAATCTCCATATACTCAGTCATCAACCCCGTCAACTTTGGCAACTCTGCAATCAACTCTGCGTTAATCGAGACATAGGCGTCACTCGAATCCTGTAACACTTTATCCACAGGTTGTTCCCCTTTCGCTTTAATCCGTTTCGCGCGGTCGTGATCCAACAGTTTTGAATCGCGTTTCTTGATTAGCAGAAGTGGCGGCCCGAGGCGAGTCATGAGAGTTGTAATCGCAGGGACAATCTGATCCTTGACTTGTGCTTCCGCGTCTTTCCAGGGCTCGTAGGCTAGTTTAGCGCATATTCGGCGGTATTCGGCGACAGTGAGGAGGTGCCCGCCGCCAGAGAGAGAGGAAGCGGTGGATGTTCGAGAGCCTAGGTCGTTGGGTTTGCGTTTGAGCGAGGGCCAGGCGGATATACTGCGTGATCCAAGGCTCGACAAGATTCCGCCGCTGCCCACCACTACCAGTTGTTGAGTTTGCAGTGTTGTTGTTTATACTGCTTGTGGATGTGTTGTTGCTGGAGAATTGGGGCATTGTGTTTCCAAGCATGTATACTTCTTCTAAACCTGTAGCGAGCATTTCTTGTGCTTCCAGGGACTCTGTGGTGGCAGGGACGGAAATGTTTTTTTTGAGCAAAGGCTAAGGCAGGGCCAAGAATAATTAAGTGTGCACCTTTCACTGCTTTCAGCCAGGAAGTCAAGTCTTTGGAGAACTGCAAAATTCTATTGTGCTGAAGATTGAATTTTTCATAGATTTCATGGTATAAGTCATCTTTGGTTCCATCGACAACTTTGGTGGCATGCTTCAGCTAGAAACGGAAGGGTAAGGTAATCTCCAAAAAAAAAAAAAAAAAAAAAAAAAAAAAAAAAAAAAAAAAAAAAACTTGAATGAAAGAGCAGTCCTCACCTCTTCGATTCCACGGTTAAACTTCTTACTCAACCCATGCATCACATTAACACCACCCTTCCCTTCAACATACTTGTCCACAGTATCCTTCCGCCGTTTAACGAAATTGATTTCTTCGGCTATTCGACTCATTTCGTTGAAGGCTTTCAGGAGCTGGCCATGGTCTGAGTGTGTTTCTGGCGTTTCCTTGAGGAGTTGGCCGAGCAAGAGTGGGTATTTGAGGACTCGTTGGACGGGCTTGATGAGTAGTGAAGAGAGGTCCCATGCGTTTGTGCGACCAGTCAAGTTTGATTGGCATTCCTAGATGACCAAACAACAAAAAAAAAGGAGTGGTTTTACTTTCACGATTATTTTTTTCCGATACAGCAGGGAAGAGACGGTGCTTACCTTCCAAAACTGTTTCACTGTATCTGATGTTTCTGGTGAAGAATAATCAAACAGTTTGGTCATGGCGGATTCGTTGTTTTTGCAATATTCCGTGTACGATTCCTCAATTGCAGGAGCCTGAAAAAAAAATAGACTTTTAATGAAACCACAAGGAACAAAACAAACGGAAAAAAACTCACCAATTCCAAAAAGCCATCTCCAATCCGATCCTCCCCAACAACAACCCCCAAACACTCCAAAACACTACTCGAAGTCTCAATCAACACATCCACATTCCCAAACAACAGCTTAATATCCTGTACCGGGAAAATGCTTTTCTCAGTCGCCGGGATAATGTAGACTTCCCGCAACAACACCATATCATCGAAATATTTGCGTTCCGTTTCAAGGAATTTCTTGAATCACTCGTTCCCGTTTTGTTGTAGTGTTGAGAGAGCTGGAGCTGCTGAATACAGAGCCGGCATGTGGATCCACCACGGTCATCGTGTTGTTGTTGTAAGTCATGTGAGTTTTCATCATTGTATACACCCAACCCAACAGGGTTCCTCAACGATGAAGATGTATTCAAATGATCTCCTCCTGCTGCTGCTGACGGTCGAAGACGGGTCTTGGCGGATCGATGCGCTCCGGCGGGCATGCAAGGGGATTCCGGAGTCGAGCTGCTGGAACTGGGTTGCTGTTGTTGATTGCATTCACCTCGGACGATGCGAGGACTCGAGATTGTTGATTGGGAATCGTGACTGGCTCTTCTGCGGAGGTTTGGGCTCGGTGGGGCGGGCCTGCCAAGTGTGTGTGAGGGTGAAGGTGATGTTGGGACGGTCGTGGTGGGAACGTGGGTTGGTCAGGTGTATTTGTTGTTGCGGCATTTGTATGTGTTTTTGTGGGCGATGAAGAAGCCGACGTCACTGAAGCTCTTGTGGATCTGGAAGGGGGTGGAGGCGGGGCTTGTTTCTTTGGAGTTGTTGCAATTGGAGTGATTGAGACGGGTGATACCGGCTGAGTCCAGCTTCGACGATCCAAGTTGGTTCCTCCGATTGAAGGTTGCTGGGTTTTGCTTTCTCGCGATGGAGAATCGTTTAGTCCTAGAGCTGCAATCCTCGCTTTGATGCCTCCACTGGCTCTTGCTGCTTGAGCAGCATCATCGGCACTCATTGACTGTGATGAAACATCATGGTTTTGATTCGCTGCTGACGACGTAAGGTGTGATGGTTTCGTTGGCGGTGGTGGAGGTGGTCCTTTTGCAGACATAAGTTTGTAAAAGGCAATTTGAGTAATAATTTGGATTTATAAATCTAAGTCCAAACGACTGCTCCGCAAACACCCAAATATCTCCCACTCGATTTACTCTTTCCAATACAAAAGAAGGGACTGTCACCGTCCGATCCCTTATTCGGATGCACGCTCAAGAACTCCTCCACCATGCCTCTAAAGACAGAATCCGTACTTGACACTCCATACTCGGCACCTTCATTTTTCATCAACTTCCTGTCTTTGTTCATTGGAAACGGGAATTCTTCAAAGCGCCCCCACACGTTTGGGTGGATTCCGATCGTCTTCATGAGAAGGCCTGGCCGGTCTGTCTCCAGATGAGGAAACACTAGGCAACAAAACTGGAAACATTTCTCCATCTCCTTCACTGTATTTGCAGTTCTCCTCAAAACCAGCGGGAACAGCGGTGGTCAAGAAAAGTAGGTCCTGAAGACATATCAAAGTAAGGATCAATGAACAGTATACCCGAGTGGCCGTGACATGAATTCACATCAATGAGGAGAAAATTACCTTGAAGAGTGTGAACGGATCCTCTGTAGCCAGCCACCTTGTCGAATTGGCCACTCTCCTGGAATCTCACTCAAAAATCCAAACTGGCTCGCGCGGAATGCAATTCCCACGATCACTGACATTCTTCCAAGTGGAAAATACGCTCAATTAGATAAGGTGGCTCGACGTCTCTGTCCACTTTGGATTCATCAAAATCATCTCCCGAACATCTCGATTGCACGTTCAATATCTTCATCTTCAATGTCGATATAAATTTCAAGGTCATTCACTGTAGCAGAGGGGGTGGCAGTAAAGTCATAGGCCGCGAGAACTATATGTCTCCATAAGGCAGAGTCAGAATGTGCGAGGATACTGCCGAAACGGGAGCAAGTAGCTGCGAGGCGAAGAAACGGACACTGGATCAGCTCGAGCAGTTGCCTTAGCAATGACAAGCAGGCACTCGGTTGGGAGTGATGTCAGAACTAAACCTGCCATCCCTTCAACACAGATTTTATTTCAAGTCCAAACAACTTCTCCACAAACACCCAAATATCTCCCGCTCGATTTGCTCTTTCCAATGCAAAAGAAGGGACTGGCACCATCGATATCCCTTATTCGGATGCACGCTCAAGAACTCCTCCACCATGCCTCTAAACACAGGATCAGTACTTGACACTCCATACTCGGCACCTTCGTTTTGCATCAACTTCCTGTCTTTGTTCATTGGAAACGGGAATTCTTCAAAACGCCCCCATGCGTTTGGGTGGATTCCGATTGTCTTCATTAGAAGTCCTGGCCGGTCTGTCTTGCCAGGCGAGGAAACACTAGAGAGCAAAACTGGAAACATTTCTCCATCGGCTTCACTATGTCCGCCGCGTTCCTCAAAACCAGAAGGGACCTTGGTACTCAAAAAAATCAAGTCCTGCAATTGCACACAACAAGTAAGGATGTACACAAAGGCAATAAAAAAACGCCAAGAAAAAACATACTTTTAATAGAGTGAACGGATCCTCTGTAGCCAGCCACCTGTCGAATTGGCCACTCTCCTGAATCTCACTCAAAAATCCAAACTGACTCGCGCGGAATGCAATTCCACGATCACTGATATTCTTCCAAGTGGAAAAACGCTCAATTAGATAAGGTGGCTGGAAGTCTCGGTCCACTTTGGATTCATCAAAATCATCTCCAAACATCTCGATGGCACGTTCAATATCTTCATCTTCAATGTCGATATAAATTTCAAGGCCTATTCACTGTAGCAGAGGGGGTGGCAGTAAAGTCATAGGCCGCTGAGAACTATATGTCTCCATAAGGCAGAGTCAGGAAGGTGCGAGGATACTGCGGAACTGGGAGCAAGTAGCTGCGAGGCGAAACACCGACACTGGATCGGCGCGAGCGGTTGCCTTGGCGATGAGATGCAAGCACTCTGATGGGAGCGAAGTCAAAACCCTTGCTTCCATCACAGATTTTTCAGCGATTTTTCAGCTATTTGTGGCAGTGCCATTCAAGTGCCAGCCGACAGGCTTCTGTACTGTTGCTTGTTACATGGTTACATTAACATCTTCGCTTGCAACATGCTGATATAGTAACACAGGTGACAGATTTTTAATCAAGTCCAAACAACTTCTCCGCAAACACCCAAATATCTACCACTCGATTTGCTCTTTCCAAGACAAAAGAAGGGACTGCCACCATCAGATCCCTTGTTCGGATGCACACACAGAAACTCCTCCACCATGCCTTTGAAGGACAGGATCCGTGCTTGACACGCCATACTCAGCATCATCGCTTTTCAACATCTCACGGTCTCTGTTGGTTGGAAACGGCACCTTTTCAACGCGGCCCCATACGTTTGGGTGGATTCCAATTGTCTTCATGATAAGGCCGGGCCGGTCTGTCTCAGCCAGATGAGGAAACCCTGGGGCAGCAAAACTGGAAACATTTCTCCATCGCCTTCACTAGTTCTGCAGTTCTCTTCAAAACCAGCGGGTACATTGGTACTCAAGAAAATCAGGTCCTTCAAGTTTTTCCATCAACTAAGGATCTGCAAAACGCACCCTGCCAAAAAAACATATCAAAATTAAGCGTACCTTAAAGAGAGTAAACGGATCCTCATTCTCTGGCCACTTGTCGACTTGGCTGCCAGTCGCTTGGATCTGACTCAAAAATCCAAACTGGCTCGCGCGGAATGCAATTCCACGATCACCAATTCTCTTCCAGGTAGAAAGAGGCTCTAGGAGGTAGGGAGGCTCTTCAGCGTCTCTGATCCACTTTGGATTCGTCAAAATCATCCCCGAACATCTCGACTGCCTGCTCAATGTCTTCATCCTTCAATTTCGATATACACTTGAAGTTCATTCACTGTAGCAGACGGCGTGGCAGTGAAATCAAAGGACGTGAGGACCAATTGTTTCCACAAGGCAACATCAGAAGGTTCAAGGATTCTGCGGAACTGGGAGCAGCTGGCAGCGAGGCGAAACACCGACACTGGATCAGCGCGAGCGGTTGCCTTGGCGATGAGACGCAAGCACTCGGTAGGAAGCGAAGTCAGAACTGGCATCGTTTTTCAGTTACTTTTTTTGAAGTATTTTTGGAACGGTGGCTATTTTTCGATTACAAACTTGTAGACGGCCATTGCACTCAATTTAATGTTGAATTTGTTTATTTCGACAGCTTGCTACTTTGCTGCCCGTTCTTTGACTTTGTTCCAGAAATCATCCGGCTTCTGTTGCAGCTCTCGCTCTTTGGCTTCCTGGTGATCAACTAGATGTTTTCTTTGAAGCTCCTTTACTCGCAGCATACTGAAATGAAATACCTGAAACGAAAGAAATCCTTCAGCTGTCACAACTTTTGTTTTGGGCATAGACAAATATTTCACTCACCCAAGAAGCCAAACACTCTTTGCCAAACTCTTCCAGATCTTTAGTGCAAACAAACAGCTTCTCTCGTTCTTCTGTCGTTAATGTCTTATCGCTCTGTTGGCGAATGGGGGGCTTCGTCAAATCAAGAGCAACGATGGCATCGTGGCCAGACACTTGCAGCCCGTTTAACCAGAGTCCGTTCTTGTCCAAACATGCAAAATAGGCGTCCCGGGCAGCCCAACATTTGGCCCGTTGAGTTTTAAGTGGTGGGGTCAGTGACATTGCAAAAAAAGAAGAGATGAATATTATTAATACAAGTATAGAAAGGGAAAGAGTATTGTCCATAGGTTCGGAATTTTTCAGCTTTACGTTTCTTTCATGTCTCTTTCGTTAACTTGACTTGCCATTGGATTCGACTCCAAAAGCGAGAGGAAAGAGCCTGATCCCAGGGAGATAAAATGAAAAGGAGCTTTCTCTCAAATTGAAAAACTTGCGGCTCATCCAGCCTCTCTGGCTTGCCGTAATGGTGTTTGCGGTGAGTGTTTTTTTGTAAGTGTATTTCTTGAGTGCTTCGTGATTAAATCGTTTAAAGGATAAATACCTCAACATTTGCCAACTTATCTGCTCATTCCAACAATCACAAAAACAACTATGGGTTTCTTCGATACTCTCAACCAAGCTCGTACTCAAGTTTATGTCATCTCCTTCGTGTGCTTCTTGTGCCCAGGAATGTTCAACGCCTTGAACGCCCTCCCAACTACCGGTCCAGCTGCCCAAGAAGTCAAGGACAAGCAGAACGCTTCTCTCTACTTCTGCTTCGCCATCATGGGTCTCCTTGCTGGTGGTCTTAACAATATCTTGGGTCCACGTATTCTTGCCGCCATTGGTGGAACTGGTTACGCCTATTTACGCTGCTGCTCAATACAACATCTTCAAGGTCCAAGGGCCAGACGGCACGGACCCTATTACCGATGGTGCCAACACTTTCTCCATTTTCTCTGGTGCCTACATCGGTCTCTGTGCCGGTATGCTCTGGGCCGCCCAAGGACAGATTTGCTTGACCTACCCAACTGAATCCCAGAAGGGAACCTTCTTCGCTACTTTCTGGGTTATCTTCAACTTGGGAGCTGTGCTCGGTAACACCATCGGCACAATCCTTTCCTGGGGAGCAGGTCCAAGTGGTTACGCTATGAACGATGCCATGTACTTGATTTTCATTGTTCCTCATGGCCTGTGGATCCGTTGTCGCTTTCCTTATCCAGCCACCAGGTACCATCATCCGTGAAGACCAAACTCAAGTCGAAACGCCACCAACCAACGTCCTCCGTGAATTCGTCGAAGTCCTCAAGCTTTTTGCCAACCCAGCCATGTTGACCATTTTGATTCCATGCATGGCCTCCAACTGGTTCTACACTTACCAATTCAACCCCTTCGGTGACTACTTCACTGGTCGTACCAACGGACTCAAGGCTATCTTCTACTGGCTCGGACAGGCTGTTGGTGCCTGGGTTCTCGGTACAATGTTCTTGGACAACACCAAGTACACTCGTACAGCCCGTGCCTGGACTGGAGTCTACTTGATGGCCGGTACCACTGTTGTCTTCTTTGCCGGAGGTGCCGCTTTCGAATACACTGCCTCTGCCAAGGACTTTGTCAAGATTGATGCTGGGACTGACTTTGGCCGTTTCATCGGACCATTCATTCTGTACGTGTGCTACGGACTCTACGACGCGTTCTTCCAGGTTTTCACCAACTACCTCATTGGTGCCATCTCCAACGACTCTGAAACTCTCTCCCGTTACTGCTGGTTTCTACAAGGGTACCCAATCTGCCGCCTGGTGGTCTCTCCTGGGCTTTGAACGGTTTCGTCTTTACCAAGGCCAATGGAAACAAGTTGACTTCTACTGCTCAGTTCTGGGTCATGGTCGTTCCTTGTTTTGTTTCCTTAATCTTCTTTGCCATCTTCACCAAGACTTTTGTCAAGGACACTACTGACGAGAACTGCCGAAAGCGGATCTTCCATGAAGGCTCATTAAATAGATATAAGTTTTCGGTTTTCGTTTGCTTTTGTTTGCTGTTGACTCCTGAAATAAAAGAGGATCTATGCTTTACTCACCACTTGAAGTCAGTTCAGTTGTAATCTATATTTTATCGTACACTTACCACTCGCAGGTATATGTTTGAATGGTTGTAGGCGTATTAATATTCCTGTGAATCTGCTCAATACTATATTCAATAATCTCTTTATTAAATCCAATTGTGTGTTTTGAATCACTAAACTTCAACATTTTGCTACACTCGCACTTGTTTCAGTCTTTGAACATGTCAAATTCCGGATCATCAATTTGAGCATATGACGGGGGAACTTCTGCTGCGCCAACCAAATCAGTACTTGAAATTGCTTCATCTATATCCATATCGTCATCAAATTTGATGTCATGGACTGGCGAAGAAGGGCCAGCCGCGGCAACAGAACTACTTCCAGAGCTACCACCGTCCGCATTCGTCTTATATGAACCAAACTCGTAACCAGTCGTACTTTGAAGAGTTGCGTGAGTTGGCGGTATTTTGGGTCCAATAAATCCCAAACTTCCCCCTTCGTCGTCTGAAACAGCAGTGGAGACACTGGATGGAGAAGGCGGTTGAACGTTAAGCCCCATAGCAAAGCTTTTACCGCCACTTCCAAGACTTGGACCTGAATACGTGTGTTTGCCGTAGAATGAGGACGACGACGAACCAAGGTGGGCTCTGGTGCCGCCGTTTTGCGAGATTCCACCATTTCTTGCAATTTGTGAGCATTTTTGGTTTTGCGCCGTTGGTAGAAGAGCATGTAGGCCGCAGGCGTAACGACACTGTCTGAATTGGATAGCTTCGAAACACGCGAGTCATCAAAGTCATACCAAGATTCGTCAATACCATTTTTAGCATACGCCGTATCTTTTTGATATAATTAACAACAAGAAGTCACGAGGGGAAAGTGAAACTTACAATGGCCCCCTCCCATTCCTCCAAAATGATTCGAAACCCCAAACAAATCGTATAATAATCGATCGTCTTGGCTATTGTCTTCTACCATTCCATCGGCAGCCGCTTTCTTTTCCTGCTGTCGCATCCAGTCTTTCCCAATCACATAATCAGTTAAATCTAAACCTGACACTGGAAAGTCTACCAATGCATCAATTTTGTTGGATGACATGCTTCTAAAACCGCGACCAGTCTGAGAAAATCTCTTCAAATGCAAGACAAGAACCTAAGGAAGATTGTTTCAGTTGTTTCGTCCGATGAATTTCAGGAAGCTGTTTACTCACATCTGGAACACTCCAAACATCAAGCTTCTTTTTAATTTTCTTGTGCTCTTTGCAATTCGGGCAATACCATGTGTCATCGTCCCCCATTATCTCTTCCTTCATAAATTCTTTCAAACAATCGTCCAATGCAATTGGCCCAGCTTTAGGGACATCGGCAGCAGCTCTCGACGTTCCATAAGAAGGAGATGTCAAGTCATCCACAGGCTACAGCGAGAAAAAAAGTCGGTCAAGGAAATATTTAAGATTGTCTATAAATAACCGAACCATGAAAGCGGCAGCGGTAGAATAACCTTTCTCCAACGCATCATCTCCAAATATCATCACAGCCGCTTGTGATGTAAACTCTGCAAAAAACAGTAGTTCTCCATCCATCCTGATTGTCTCTGAATAAGGTTCATCAGACCCTCCTTTCCCTTTTCCTCCGTCAGACATGGGGACATGGCGAACTTGAAACCCGCTGACATTGGTATCCGGGACGTACCCCTTGTACTCCAATGCTCGGGCGCTTTCTGAAACGGAGGCAACTAGATATTCGTCTACAGCAGCAGGAACTTCTGGAACAGTGCTCGATTCCAAATTTCTATCGCTTTCTTCATCCATTGCATCTGATCCAGCCGCTGCTTCAAATGTTTTTGGTGGTACTTCCTTCTTTTTACGGTATAGATTGCAATTGAGTCCATCGGCACTAAGGTCAAAGTACTTTTTGATCACTTTGTATCCACTGGGGTTGTTGTAGAAGTAGTCCTTGCTGTTCATCCCCACATCCGCGTCCCCTTGGCAATACTTTAACTTAAATAGGTTCTTGATACTGTTTTCGGAAGTCACAGCGGCTGGGTCTGCGGCGGAGAGCAAACTCGAAAACAGACCCACTGCACGTGGATCCACTTTAACCGGCTTTTCGGAGGCTATCGAGGGAGAAGCGACGATTCCATCATCGTTGGTGGGGTTGTCGTCGGACCAAGGTGATGGAGGATGGGGGATGGCAGGTGGCTGGCCTGGGGTCCAGAGCGGATTTCGTTGGTTCTCATGGAATGCATCAATCAGATCTTGTCCCGCGAGTGGTGCCGAATCCATCGCGCTCAAGGGTTCAGTTGGCTTCGCTTGGTATAGACCAATCTTTGAGTACCGACCCAAAGATCTAAGAACCAATTCGTAAACCACAGCTCCCGCTTTACTTGCAACCAAATCCTTCCACATTTCGTCAGTTAAGTTGCCTGCCAATTCTGGTTCGACGGAGACAGATGCCTTCATTTCTACAGGAACAGGAATCATAAGAGGCACGCCAAACAATTTTGATGAGTCACTATAACGACTGTATGTATCCGTTGAAGTTGAACTTTTCTCATCATTGATTGAAAGATACACTGGAACGTAGGTGGTTTTCACAGAAGTAGCCGCGCCAGGTTCAAGGCCGTACTCTTCAAAGAAAGGATCGGCCAGTTCATGTACATATATAGTATCGGTTGATTTGATTTCCGTAACTCGGTCCCAGTCTTGAAATGTCTTGTAGACTTTGTTGCTGAATATTTCGCTCACAATCAATCGACGATTCGATCCATTTGACTTTCCAGTTTTCCAATTCATTTTCTCAGTCACTTTTGCTTTCAACGCCATGATTGTGGCATCGCGAGGAAGAGTAAACGATAGTTTCTTGGGCTGTTCGTAATTCAAAACAGAGGCTGTATCCGTGGGAAGGGCAATAGATATTCCAGACGAAGATCGCGACAATGGAACATCATCCACAGCCAAACGCTCTGCAGCAGTCAACAATGAGTCTCCCTTTTTCAACGAAGTTACGCTTCCCCGTTTGGAAAAGCAGCTCCCAACCACAATCACATTGACAACAACTTCTCTCCGCTCCGGAACAGGTAAACTCAAAAACATGTATGGATCAAACTTGACGCTCCACTTCCCACAATCCAAACACTCCACCCGCGATTTATACTCTCCCTGAAACAAATCAACAATCTGAGAATCATTCCTCATTCGATAAATCTCCCAATTCTTTGTTGCAATTTCATGATCCGGGAATCCATCCATTTCAGGCTGCTCCACGTACGGCTTCTTTTTGATTCTGTTCAAGTCCTCGTGCAATCCATCAAGCAAGAACTGAAGCAGTTCTTGTGAGTCCTGTTGACTGTATCCAACAAACGTTGGATTGAATCTCCCAATCGTGGATTTGAATACTCGCGGTGCAACGCTGGGTCCGCCACGGTATGAATCGGATCCGGAAGAGTTTCCAGTCGGGTCCCAAAGTTGTCGAACAAGGCCTGCATAGGCGAGGGCTACTTCTCCATTCATTCCCAAAGGGTTATCAGGGTTGAGTTCTTCTTTCCATTGGTCTGAAAGAAAGAATGAAGTAAGATGGGCACTGTTGCTGAGACATTGTAGTGCAGAGTTCATGAAGCAAGTGTTGCCGAGGTTGTTGAGACCCACAGCTCCAGGAGTCCCTGCCGGTTTAGGAGTAGGGGCGTACAATGGATTGGTAGCTGCTGGATGGGGTGCTCCCGAGAGACTTTCCTGCACCAGGGAACTTGGTGTCTGAAGCTGGGATTCTGACGATGCTCGAATCTGAAGCATCCGCGGCTCCAAGTAAAAGTGGCGGCTTCGCTTTTCAAGTCATTAGAAGCTCAGGTCGATTCCCTTTTGCTGTTTCATGATCCGAGCGCGTTTTTGCTCTGGAGTTTCTTTTGTTGGGTTGTTGATCTTGAATGAAACTTTTGAAGTGCCCAATGCAATCGATGAGGAGTCTGGGAACCTGTAAATATAGCATTAGTAAAAAATTAGATGGATGAAAAAGACAACAAGAAACTCGGTAGAGAAAAAAAAAAACTGAAACTTACTCAGCCTCATCCTCATCCTCATCAAGCAATTCAACACCAATAGCAAACTCGCGATCTTTTCCTTCAACATTTCCATTAATTGGCTCCAAGTGGCCCAACGCTTCATGCCCATTATCAATATGTGCGACAGTTCCAAACCCAGCACCCCCAGAATTCAAATCCCACAACAAGACCTTCTTTCTCTTGGAGTCGCCGTTTATGGTTGACGTTATCAGGGATCTCGACGCTGATTTTGTCAATGTCGCAATATCCCACTTTGTTGATGCGTGGATAAGGGTGAATGGGTCAGATGCAGAGGTCGCTGGAAGTGGATACAATTTCACAGTAACGGGTTCGATGTCGATATATGCAGTTGCGTAATCAGGGTATGGTACGTCATCCGGATTGATATCAACGATTGGGAAAGCGGTTGAAGATAAATAGGATGGCACAATATGAAAACTAGCAAGGCAAAAGCAACCAATGTGAGAAAGAAACCGAAAAAAGGAGAGGTGAATAATAATAATAAAAGAAGCCCCGCTCGCATACCAGTCTTTGATATTTCTAAACACAGCCGCGGTGACAACAATAAATCCGCTGGGGTTCTCATAAGTCGCTCCTGCAACCCCATCTACAACATTTCCATCCTTCAAGTATCGGTCCACTGCGTCGTACGAAATGATCGCAGGGATAGCATCTCCGCGCTCCACCGCTTTTCGGAGTTGAGTGAAAAAGGCTAATGGGAGCACATGAACAAGCTGGCCTATTTTTTTAAATTGAATTACATTGATTCAGTATTCATACAGCCGCATTTCAAAAATAAGTATACCTTTATGCAGTTTCTGGGATGTGAGTGAGTTCCAAACGACTTGTAGTTGGGTGGGAGAGAAGCGAGAGGATGCGGTGGAGTTTGTGTCCGCCAATGCCACTGTCGCCACATGGCCCACCACTGAGCCAAGCGAATCAGTCGAAGTCTTCACCGTTGCTTCGTCGATTTTTGGGTCCATCAGGGTTGCTTGTGGTTGTGATGGTGGTGGCGGTGGTTCGATGGGTGTTTTGGTTCTGCTCAAAGTATTTGTGGGCGATAGTTCTGCTGATGAAAACGAACGCTTGTTTGCTTGATTCGGATTTTGGTTGTGACTTTGCTGCTGATTACTGTCTGACAAACTTGAAGGTGTTGGTGTTGGCATCCAACTGTAATCCAAGTGCTGAATAGCTTTTTTAAAAGTATCAAGTTAAATACCATAAAATATGGAAGGGAAAAAGAAAGAACTTGTTGAAATCTCCCCATATTTCATGAAATAAATATAAACTATTCCAAAAAAGATTTACAAATGGAGAAACTGCTCCTCGGCATGTTCCTGTCCCCACTCTGGTGTGTTCTTGGGAACAAGGTCTCCAATCCAGAAAACGCGTCTATTATCACCTTTGCGTTTGTGGGCCCCTATTCCTGGTATATATACTAAAACACGGTGATCCAAAAGCACGTATTTTATTATTTTTTTTACCGACGGCGCTCTACAACTTCAAGGCTAGACGGCCTCACCTACGAAAAATCAATGATCATCGACGGATACGACGCCTTAAACATCACGGTTCTCGGGGACATTGAATTATGGGGATATCCCGCCTGGTTCTTTTGGAATCAGTTCGCCGCCACTCTTGCGATAGACGATATCAACAAGGATTTGTCGGTATTACCAAATACAATCATTCGAATCAAGAGATTTGATTCGCAAGGGCATCTGTGGAAGTATAGTGCCGCGGGCAAGGCGATTGCAACTGCTATTGAAATTGGGCAAGATCATCCTGGTATTAAACCAACCCCCCTCCATGGTTTCATTTTTTTTTAAAAGATGATTTCATTTATATTTTTTTTCTTTATTCGTGTACGCGGTGCCTGCAAAGATGTAATCGCTGCGTTTGGGGAGTTCTTTTCGGAAACCACAATGTATTCAGCACAAGTCTATGGACAATACAAAATACCTCTTTGCGGGGGGACCCAATACATAACTCGACTTCTCGATAAAACCATGTACCCGTATTTCATTGAAACCGTGGGAATATCGGGATATTGTGACTCAATTGCATCACTCCTGACAGCCTGGAACGTACGACGCGTTGTCTTGATTTCGAGAGGCAATATTAATAACCCAGATACAAGTTAAGAGCGGGGGGGAATGGGGAGGGCTGTTTTTTATAGGGGGGAGGGGTGTTCCCAAAACTTTTGGCCTGATTTTTTTTTTTTTTTTTTTTAATTCATTCAGCTTCTGCGTGTTTTTTACGCGCTTTCGTAAAGCAAGGTCTTCATGTCACCGCGCGACTAAGCTTCATTTCAAAGAAAAACATTGACTTTTTGGTTAATGAATTAACAAAAGTGGATGCTCGATACATTGTAGCATGTGGAGGACCCAGCGACATTGCCGAAATTTACTATTCGTTGGCGAACATGAATCGCTTTGTGGGACCTGATTATGTATGGATAACGGAAAACATGCCGTTTCCGGGAGGCGATGGCACGGCAATTTATGGAAAGGATTACTATCTGAAGGCAAGAGGTGTTATTTCGTCGTATGGAGCCAACATGAGGTCTGGCAAACACGATTCGTTTGTTGAAGGAGTTTGAGGAAAAGTTGCATGCTTTCCAGAATCCTTGGGGGTTGGTTGTATTTTATTGATAATTATTCTTAATTTTTTTTGATCTTCGAAGGCTTAAAAAAAAAAACGACACAAAATATAGGGTAAATTTTAGCACTGAAATAATTGAACAGTACTTCAACATGCATGCCACGCATGATTGTGTAAAAGTGCTTGCCACAGGAATTCACAATGTGAGTACTTGAAAAAGGAAGAACGACGTCAACAGTTCTCCTCTATATGTATGATGCAGTTGATGTCAGAAAATTCGCTTACTGCAGAAGATTTACGCCGTGATTCTAATCGAAGATTAATGAGTAGCTTCCTTGTTTGAAAGGACATGGTTTGTCATTTTGACTTGCTGAATGCTTTTGTCAACTACCTGATATTTCTAGGTTACCGAGGCCTGGTAGGCGATCCGGTTGAGTTAACAAAAGATGGAGACTTGATTTCTTCGTACTTTCTCGGGTCCCTCACCGGTGATGATACGTTTCATTTGGGAGGTATCAGATAGTTTTTGTCTATCAGTCTCATAATCGTTAATGAAACAAAAAACCTAAAAAGCCTTTGGGGAAATCAAGCCCAACTCTACAAGATTTGAGTATATAGACGCTCCGATATTTTTTGACGGTATTAGACTGTTTGAAGGATCAAATATAATAACTGAGCCAGAAGTAAATAATCAGGAAACAGCACAATTCCTCCGGATGGTCCAGCCTACACCATCAATATCATTGACTTGAAGTCCACTGTAGGCGTATTCATTGCGTCCATAAGCTTGATTGGGTACATCGACTTCATTGTTACTCATATGGCTTTCCAGTCCTTCAAAGAAGCCACAGCGTCAAGGCAAGCGCACCGCCGTTCCTCTTCCTTCTCGGATTCGGAGCAATACCATCATTTGCGTCGCTATTTTTGCAATTTGGAACACCCACGGTACTCAATTGCCAGTTTCGAGTGTCCTTGCAAGGTCATTACGTTTTCGTGGATGGTTGGGTGCACAAGTCTGCGAAATCTACGTCTTTATTACATTTTGGTTGCGGGATCTAAACTGCAAAAGTCAAGATTATCGTATCGGCCGTGGGTCTCGGTTCTAGCGATGATGGTAATGCTGGAGGCAACCGCGCTCTACTATTTTTTCAAGTTTACAAAAACAAGCGTCAATTTGGTTCAATTAAGAGATGCAACGGTGCAGCCGACTTGTACATATTCAACAACGTTGCGCGATACCAAAAGTAGAGTTGCTGTGGTGGCGATAGTTGGATACAATGCAATCTTGTTTGGATTGCTTGTGTTTGTCACATTCAAGACGCGAAATCTCCCGTCATCTCATTCTGAATTCACAATGCTCTTGTCTATAGTTGTGTCATTGGTGTTTGCGCTTATTGTGATTGGATTCAATCAGTCCAATGAAAGCGGATATCATGAGCGCAAGTATATTGTTTGGATCTTGGCGATGATGCCTCTGTTAATGCAACTAATTCCTCGAGGGATCGATGTATATCGGGAAACGTATTGCAACAATCTTGCGAGATTGGTTGTCGATGACAATGACTATGCGGATGATCCAGTTTCAAAGGAAAATATTAGCTCTGTGAATACACACCGTTGTTCAGAGGGGAAGGCAAGCCACAAAGCGAAATACCTTCATCACATTGCTGTTGCCAGTGAGTTGAAAGCGGCAGTCAAGAATAGAACTGTAACTGGGGTAAAAAAAATATACAAAATCATGAGAGCTTATGCTAAACGCTGTGTATTCTGCAGTTTCTCGTCTCATTGGCACGTAACAAAGTTTTTCTTTCGGTCTGGATGGATCGCGGGGCGAGTTCTCGTCAACACACTCAGAAAGCAAAAGTACATTTTATTTGTTCCAATGAAGGATTCTGGTGATGAAGCCATGGCCTTTCTGATCCTTGAAAATTCCAATTGCCAAACAATACAGCGACTGGAGCAGACGCGCGTAGTGGTCGAGACAGTGAAGGGCAGAGTCATGATGGACTTTTCCAATTCGAACTTGGCGCATCAGTTTGTCGAGTTGTTGATGAGCAAATAAATATTTTTTGTACGTTTTTTTGTTGAGACAAATGTCATCATCCAAACACCCACTGCCGCCTCCGCCAGCAGTCACGCCACGCAGCAGCGCACCGCCGCCGCCCCGCGGGTCTAGCAGCAGCAGCAGCAGCAGCACGAGCAGCAGCAACAGCCCGCGGCTCTCTGAGCGGCCCAAGGCGAGTGCGTCGTTCCATCCGTTTGCCGGTATTTATTTTATTTATTTTAATTTTATTTTTATTTTATAGATATTTATATGTTCTGTATATTTTATTTTATTTTATTTTAATTAATTGCATTCGATCGAAGCGTCGCTGCGCGTCGCCACTGCAACGGCGCACGCGCAGGCGCAGGCGGCCAAGCAGCTCGAGCTCGAGCGCGAGCGCGACGCACGCGAGCGCGAGGCGCGTGCGCGGGCGGCGCTTCTGCGCGAGCGCGAGCAGCTGATGGGCGTTGCGGCGCTGACAAATTCGGCGGCTTCGGAGAAAGCAAGCCAAGGAAGCCAAGGAAGCGACGCGAAGCCGCCGCCGCCGCGCCCCACGTCGTCGGCGGACGTCGACGCCGAACTCAGACGCCGCCGCGCGCCGCCGCCGCGCTTCGCCGACCGCCACAGAGACCATCCGTACGAGCCGCGTGCGTCGCTGTCGCTGCGCGGCTCGTCGTACCAGCCGCGGGACTATCCGCAGAGCCACTTGCACTACGAGCCGCGGTACAGGGAACGGGAACGGGAACGGGACGGGGGCGAGCGGGAACGGGACGAGCGGTTGGGCAGGAGGGATGCTGATGTTCGAGATGTTCGTGGCGATGTTCGTGGCGATGTTCGAGACGTTCGAGATAGGCATGAGAGGGGTGGCAGTGAAAGAGACGAGCGAGACGCGCGTGATAGGTATGAGAGACCTGCTGGTAGAGAACGAGAACGAGACGAGCGAGACATTCGAGATATGCGAGATATGCGAGACATGCGAGATATGAGAGAAATGCGAGATATTCGAGATATACGAGAAAGACATGATGTTATTCGAGGAGAACGGGATGGCTACTATAACTCGGGACGAGGCAGCGAACTTGTTGCTCCAAGGGGATTGGACCGTACACTAGCAGACTCAAGCCACAGGCTATCGAATCCCATCAGCTCTTCCGATGATTCAGATAGAAATTTGCAATCAGATCGAAATCTGCCGTTGCCGTCGCGTCGAAGTCTTTTGTCCCCGTCTCGCTCTGCACCAATCCCTCCACCAACACGGAACCTTTCCCATCGAAGTGATTATTCGCCATTCCAACAACCATTGTCTCAACACCCTGATAACCCTGCTCCTTCATCTCAACCGCCGCCGCGATACCCAAGTCAACAACCTCTGCATGACCAACAACAACCTACCCGCACTTACTTCCATCAACCGCCGCCCGCACCGATGCAGCATCAAGCATCCCATTCGCAATTCAATGATCATTATTCTCTGGATTCTTCTTTGCCGCCTCCGCATAACCGCCATCATCAACCTCCGAATCCACCGCCGAGTGCCATACCACCGCCTCCAACGAAAATTGACTATAATCAGCTTCAGGATGTTCTAAAGTATGCTTGGAATGAGAAGGAGCAACTTGAGGTGGGTCAAAAGTTGTGCACAGCTCCTATCAGCCGAAGGCGGGGGATGTATGGCGTTGCAAACCTACCACTATTTTCTTTGCTTCCTTATTTATTACTTGTCTTTTTCATCATTTAACTAACCAAGAAAAAAAAACCACAAACAGTTTGAAAAGTCCAATGCAGACCGCAAGAAATTAATGCAAGATGAACATGCCCAGCGTGCGGAAATGAGAAAAATACGGTTCGAAAATGAGATTGCGGACTGGGAAGTTTATAAATGGGAGAGGCAGGTTGAGCTTGTCAGAAATCAGATTGAAGGGATGGTAGATGGTGTGTAATTAAAATTTAAGACGAAAGTGTTCTTTCTTTTGTTGGAACTTGAGTTCTGCTTCATAATAAAGATGCTCTGCACCTTGTACGAACTTCTCTTTTAGCCAACGTTGCATTAGCTAATTTCGTCAATATCTTGGGGTCACAAATCACAATCGTGTGCCACCTGCTTGCTGGCAAAAATTTCATTTTCTACCATCAATAATTTATGCACAATTTACGTCTTTCGTACCTTTTGCATGTCAAATCTAGCAAAAATTCAGTCGAGAGCCTCCCAAAATTCTATGCCACATGATTCAACACATGATTCATCACGAGGGGTTTTCCGGAAAGCAGATATAAGAAGCCTGCCAACCAGCTTGGTCGTACAAAGTACAACTAACCAACTATGCTCCTCTCTATTATCTCCGTTGTCGCTTCACTGGCGACCACTGTCACTGCGCTAGCAACTCCACCAGCTGGAGAGAACTTTGTTGGTGCCTACGTCCTTTTTGTAAGTTGAAACTATGCGTTATGAGACAAGCATTCCTAACCTCAACCTACAGGGCGATCCCGCTAAGCTCAAGCTTCTGGCTGACAATGCCGCGACCATTCCAGTCAACAGAATCTTTCTCTCGTTTGTTCGCCCAGACATGTACTACATTC
The DNA here is from genome assembly GCA_025765595.1 of Obelidium mucronatum. Lineage (NCBI taxonomy): Eukaryota > Fungi > Chytridiomycota > Chytridiomycetes > Chytridiales > Chytriomycetaceae > Obelidium > Obelidium mucronatum. The sequence goes on along the minus strand of JAIVFH010000005.1, from coordinate 95,782 downwards.
CAGGATCCAACACCCTTATTGGCGCTGGCTTAAACTACAACAACACCCAAGCCGACTACGGATTCGCTGAAGTCAAGAAATACACTGAAACCCTTCAAAAGAACGGAGTCGAAGTATTCCTCTCCATGGGTGGTTGGGACTACAACTGTTGGCCATACGCTTACGCAAAGTACTCCATCAACGACTACGGATCCACCACTCCAACCTACCAATCCACAATCCAGAAATACGCAGGTGGTGATATTAACAAGTGTGACGAATCGAACCAGTACTGTTGGGCTTGTGAGCCACCCACCAACGGTAACAAACTCGAAGACTTTACAATCTTCCCCGAGCCAGGACACTCTGAGACCTGGCAGCAAGCCATCGCGTACGTTGAAGCCAACAACAAGATGGGAACCAAGCCAATCTGGCACCCGGAGCTCGTTGGTGGAAGCAAGTACCTGGCCAACGGTAAAGCCATTACTGTCCCAGGAAACGACGCGTGGTTCAAGCTGAAGCGTGATCCATACCAGGACTTTGTCTTGCTTGCCAAGGACCTTGGGTTGGATGGTGTTGATATTGATTACGAAGAGTTTTGGCATGCTGACATGTTCAAGGTGGATGGAAGCGCCAAGAACGATTGTGGAAGTGGATGCACTGGTTTCCAAACTGTGTACAAGTTCAGTGCTATCATGCAGAACATGAGAATCAACGTTGAAAAGTACTACCCTGCTTTGAGAGTTGGTACTGCTGCCTCTGCTGCTGGAGCCTGGGCTGGAACTTGGTGGGGTGGAAACTTGAAGGGACTTACCTTGAACATGGTTCCTTCTTTCCCAGACTTGGTGCAATGGATCGGAACTGGACCAAATGCTGGTGGTTGGAACGTCATGTCTTACGACTTGTCCAAGTCCACCGTTAACTGCCCACCTAGCCCAGCCGAGTGTGACTTGGCTGGACAGGTTGACTTCTACATGGCTCAATACATTGCTGCTGGAGTTTCTGCCAACGTTGGTTACGAAATCGGTATCCCTGCTGTAAGTGTGCACTTCTTGTCACCTGAAGTTAAATCTAACATTTCTATTTAGTACCCACCACCATCCACTGACTTCGCCAACTCCTTGCCCCTTCTCAACGCTGATGCTGGAAAGATTCTCTCCAACGTTCAACCATACTACAAGGCCGGTTTCTTCTGGGAACTCTTCAAGGCTCAAGGAGACGAAAAGGCTTTCCCTAATGTCAAGAACGCGGAAAAACACATTGCCGTCAACGCCCTCGCCCAAAACCTCTGCAAGTCCATCTTGGGAGCCAAAACTCCACGTTGCTCCGGATCAGTGCCCATCTTGGCAAACGCGGAATTCCCAGGAACTTCCAACGTGGTTGTCATTACTCCACCAAACAAGCCAAAGCCATCCGGACCATTGCCATGCGCTACTCCATTTGACATTGCGACTCAATACAAGACTGGAATGACTTTGAGTTACAAGGGGTACAACTACGATGTTGCGTACTGGGTGATTCTGGGAACTCTTCCAACTACTCCATCTGCTGGATTTGTTCAAAAGGGATTGTGTGTTGCTTCTAGCGGTTCTGCCACCACCACCACCACTACAACTACCACCACCAAGGTTGCTCCAACCACCACCACGGTTGCTCCAACTACCACCACGGTTGCTCCAACTACCACCACCAAGGTTGCTCCAACCACTACCACGGCTGCTCCAACTACCACCACTACAACTACCACAACCACGGCTGTTCCAACTACCACCACCACCACCACCACCACCACCGCTGTTCCAAGCCCAACCAGCAATGTCGTTCCATGTGCCGCTGCCTGGGACGCGAGCGCCACCTACAACGAACCTCGATCCACTGTGAGCTACCAGAACGTAAACTACGTCAACAAGTGGTGGACAAAGGGAGAAATTCCAAGCTCCTCTAGCGTCTGGGAATCCAAGGGAGCTTGTGGTTCTGTTGCCGGTACAACCACCGCCGCCCACCAGCCAGCAAGACAACTACAACCACTACTACCACTACCGTTGCTGCTACCACTACAACTACCACTACCTACCACCGTTGCTGCTGCGACTACAACCACCACCGCCGCCACTACTACTGGTGGATCTTCCAGCATTGTCAAGGGTGCTGCCTGTTCCACATTTGGTGCTTGGGAGTGTGGATACGCTTGTATCTGTAACTACGCTGCTGGTAACGTTCTTGTCTGGGAATGTACTGGAGTCTCTGGATGTTGAAGAAGTGAATGATGAGGTTTAATTATTTTAAATGGAAGTAAATCAGTCTATGGATACAAAACAATAATAATAGTTGCGCTATATTAATAAAACTTTATTATTTGTTTAAATATCTGTGTCTCTGATTTTTAAAGCATAGTCAACTCAAATCTCATCAACAGCGTTGTCAAAACTCCGGCAAGAACAGGCCCCTTGAAACGTGTGAACAACGCTCCATGATTGAGCAGATTATTCGGAATTGAATAAATGTTTGGGAAAGGCAAAGAGCCTCTTTGATTTATTTTTTTAAACTTAAAAATTAAACCACAATTCCAGAGATGAAGAGAGTGTGAGTGTGAAGGGCGAAAAGTGTGCCCAAAAGTCAAAGCAGCCACGAAAAAGATGTTTCGTTTCGCAAAAAGACAAAAAGGGGGGGAAAATGGAAAGCGATCCACTCTCTTGACAGTTGATGTTGCCTGCTTTTACGACCTAGTCCGTGGAGAAGTCGAAGATGTTGGTGAAAAGAACAGGCGTTAAGGGGGATATGTGGACGAAGGGAGAGCCACATGTGAAGAGGGGTGGTTTCGATGCAGCTTTCGATGCAGCTGAGAAGCATTATTGAAGCAACGCTCAGTGATTGTTGTGACAATCAACAACCAGTGAAGTCATTCTCTTGGGGTTGGTTTTGGGAAGAAAAAGGTGTGCCCAAAATATTAAAAAAAGGAAAAAGAAAAGGTGAAAAAATCAACCGTGGAAATAATGCTCCGACACCTGACCCGCTCCTTCCACTCTTCTAGATTCAATATGGGTGTTACCAAGGAAGTCCTTCAAGCTGGAGATGGAAAGAACTTTCCAAAGCCAGTGAGTATTATGGCTTGAGGTTTGGGAGTTTGCGAAGCCTTGGTTTTAACGTGCTTCGCTTCTTAGGGAGACACTGTCACCATGCACTGTACGTCATTCATTTCTTCTTCATATTTTTTGCTTGCGACCTCGGTTGTTGTGATCGGGGCATTTTAATGGGAAGACACCAGGATTCAGCCTGGCTGCAAGCATTCACGAAAACCCTTTGAATCTTAAACTGTTTTTTCGGTAAATAGACACTGGTACCTTGAACAACGGAAGCAAGTTTGACAGCTCCCGTGACCGTGGACAACCATTCGTTACTGCTATTGGAGTCGGGCGTGTTATCAAGGGTAAATTTCAGAAACTCGTCTTTCATGTTTACTTTTGAATTAGAACATCTTATTGACTTGGTATGTTTTTTTTTCCAGGTTGGGATGAAGGTGTCCCACAAATGTCCCTTGGAGAAAAGGCCATCCTCCGAATCTCCTACGACTACGCTTACGGTGAACGCGGCTACCCACCTGTTATCGTATGTATTCAGTGTTTTTTTTGTACCTTGATTGCATAGGAGTAGATTGCATTGAGAGTATTGACGATCCTCTATTTTCACAGCCACCAAAGTCTGACCTTAACTTTGAAGTCGAGCTTCTCAAGATCAACTAAATTGAAATAAAAAGATTGTTTCTGGGGTTGATTGTTCTTGATAATCGCAATAATTATTTCATTAGAATGGCACGTTTGTCTTCCACAACTCTTGGATTAATTGCCGCTTCGTTCCTTGTCGCTGTTTGGGTTTACGTGTCCTCTTGGACTCTGTCGGATGTACCTTCGAAGGAACCTTTGCGTGCTGCTTTGGTTTCACAAACTGTTGCCAAAAGCAGTTATGACCCACCTGCAGCAGTGCGAATCAGCGAAGGAGTCACAAAGCAGATTCTTAAAAAAGGGGACGGAATTCATTTTCCAGTCACGGTACGTTTCTTTTTCGTAGAACTCTTTTTCAGGTCATGTAATTTTAACGCACTCTGGCAGGGAAACACCGTGTTGATGCATTGTTCGTGCTTTTACACTTGAAACAGCGTATCATATCTTCGTTAACTTTACTCATCGATGATTTCAATTGCCTTTTGAATAGACACTGGAACAGTAAGTACTTTACAACCCAGTTGACAACCAAAGAAATAACCAAATCATCAAAAGCTTGCTGATAGAACCAAGTTTGACTCCTCAGTTGATCGGAATCAACCTTTTGAAACTCGGATTGGCGTTGGCCAAGTTATCAAAGGTATTCCGATCTAACGTTTTTTTATGTCAGTTAATCGTTACAAAGGATGGGATGAGGGCGTTCCAACGATGTCACTCGGCGAAAAGGCAGTTCTTGTAATCGAAGCGTGAGTCTTTGATTATTTCTTTTGTTTCGGTTGTAGGTTGAGGAAATCATTATAGTGATTGGGCATACGGCGATCGTGGATATCCGCCAATTATTCCTCCCAAAAGCCAACTCATTTTTGAAGTTGAATTACTCAAAATAAAGCAATGATTCCTTTGTTGGACAAAGTGGCGAAGTAAAAACAGGAACAACGGAAGGAATAATCCCAAAAACTATAGAAGGAAAAAAAAAAAGAAATCTACAACGTTTTGCATGGACCCTTCTTTCCGCTTTTTCCTCCTCCAGCCTTAGGTGGATCAAGAGCTGCTATAATTGCTTCGTCAAAAACATTCTTGAGTCCTCGTTGTGTCAGCGCAGAACACTCCAAGTACTTTACTGCCCCCAACTCTTTTGCAAGACGTTCACCGGCATCTGTTGTAATGGGTCGCTGTCGGTTCTTTGCAATCTTATCCACTGTTGCTTGGTCATCCCTGAGATCCATTTGAGTTCCAACAATGATGCAAGGGACTCCCGGGCAGTGGTGGCGAACCTGGACCCCAAATAAAATCATTTAACTAGGAACGATACAATACACGCAGAAGGGTAATATTATTAGTACCTCAGGGAACCACTTTTCCTTGACGTTTTCAAATGACGCTGGGGCAATAACAGAGAAACAGACCAAAAAAACGTCTGTTTGAGGATATGAAAGAGGACGTAGACGATCGTAATCTTCCTGTCCAGCTGTGTCAAAAAGTCCCAAAGTGTATGGCTCGTTTCCCTAATCCCACGAAATACAAAGTTGGTCTGGGCAAAAAGCAGAAAAATAATAGAGAGATCACGTACAATCATGACAGTCACAGCATAGTTATCGAACACAGTCGGCACATATTCTGAAGGGAATTTGTTCGTTGTATACGAGATCAATAGGCAGGTCTTTCCGACAGCACCGTCTCCAACGACGACACACTTGATTGTTTGCATCTGAGGGGATCTAATGACAGAGGGGATGTTGTTAAGTTTATGTTTTCTTTGGAAGTGTCAATTTCGGGTTCGTGAACAGCCCCCAGTCTAGAAACCCCCTTAAGTGGACGACATCGCCCAAATCTCATCCGTGCTACCTTAAACGCTCAAGCAGCAGGACTCAGCTGTTACACCGCACTGTGCGCGGTACAATATGAACGAAACTAGTCGCTGCGTTCCAAAAATACAACAAACAGCAGCCCACCAGCGCCAACGAGCGTCTAATCCACCAGGCTCTCGGCGGCAATCAATAGCACACGCAAACGACTCTGTTTGACGTCCACGGCCCCGTCTCTCCCAGTTGATGAATAGACACTGAAAAACAGAACTCACGATTTTTCTGCTTGTTTTTCAACTTGACTGAAGTGGAACAAATAGGCTCCAATAATAATGCCAACTAGTAATTTTTACTGATTATTATTGCATATAAAGAGAATACTCATTCACGCGACCATCCGTGCCGCCGACGCAGACGCGAAACTCACAGCAGTCATCATGATCGTCAACGGACCCTTCAATCACGTCCAAACAGGTTGGCGTACTGTTTCCACCGTCCAATAACCCACAAACTGCAACTTTTTTAAGCGCTCTGTCTGTTTTCCATACCGCCAACACCCCATCGGCCGACACACTCACAAACTCCACGTCAGAGATCCACTTCAGACCCACCAGCGCACTAGAGAAATGGGCTGCATGGATTCTCAGTCCCGCAATTATACCGTTTTCGCTACGATTCCCATTGTCATTCGTCTTTGCTTCTGATGTGCTTGCAGAGCGACTGCTGTCTCCTGGATTGGCAGGAGATGGCTCTGAACCTGTAGTTTCGGAAGCAGTTGGTCCCAGCGCTAAAATTCTGATGCCCCCGCAAGAATCTCCGAGAGCCAGAAGTTGGTTATTTTTAGAGTATCCTGCACAAGTGACTTGAGGGTCCTTGATTCCAGGAACTCCCAGTACACAGCCAGATTCTGAAAAAACATTTTCTGTGATGATTCGCGACAATGTGACTGGGGGTGGTGCAGCTGGAGAAGGCGCCGCTTTTGAAGATTTTGAAGACGGTGGTGGTGGTTGTGGTGGTTGCTGTTGCTTCTTATCGAGTGAATGATTCGAGATTCTTCCTTGTTTTGTGATGGTTGTGATTTCTGAAACTGTGTCGTCGATTACTTTGGGCAGTAGAATAAAGATTGGGTCGGAGGCGTTATTAGCTATCTGCATTGTAGAAGATACTGTTGGTGGACCTTCGCCATTTGTTTTGGGAATAGAGAGAGTGGTGATTGTGTTTGTCGAGTCAAACAAGAACAAGAGTGTCGAAAATACAGAGGACACTGTAACTGGTACTGCAACGCAATTTAGAATTTTTGCGGGATGTGTGTATGTTTTGGGCGTATTAGAAAGAGCCGATTCCTTGAACAGTTGGCTTCCATTTCCGTAAGAAGCAAATGAAAACACGTTTCTCGTTGTGACGACTGTAATCCCACTGTTTATGATGGACCCGTAAAGTACTGCATCTCCAGCTGTCGCAATGCGAATTTGCTGTGCTGTGGAAGTATGAAGAACACTAGTCGCGTCTACTGCAAGAACTAGTCCTGTCGTAATATCGCAACTTGTCCCAACAATGCGGTTTATCACGGGAGTTAGATCTGGAACAGGTGGCTCTCCTCTTATTCCATTTCCATGGTCATCATCAAGACTGGTCTTACTTCCGAGCAAAGCAAACTTCAATCCGAGCCCCAACTGATGCAACCCAATAACAAACAATCCACCTCGCTTCGTAGAATAAGCAATATGATGACCTATCGCAAACTGATTCCTAGCTGCACTCCATTTATGAATTGACAAATGCCCATCCATTGCCGCCGCTGAAACTATTGAATCTCCTTCACGTAAACCCAAATACAATCTCCAACGCACATATCCATCCGTTACATCCACCGCCCATCCATCAGCAGTAATTCCTACCAGCGCATCGTTTAATTCAAAATCTTTGAATAGGCAGATATTGGTCCAATCTCCGGTCAATCCTGCATTCGATGTTGTGATTGACCACGCAAGGTCCCCAGATTTAGTATCTACGCAATAAAGGCTATCGTTTTCAACGACAATGAGTTGAGTTCCTTTAGAGTTAAATTGAATTGGCGCCGTTAGGGCAGGAAGATCAAGATGGACGCGATGGGTCAAAGCATTTGACGGAGTATCAAGACTTGAATCAAAAATCGATAGTTTCGCGGTAGATTGAGGTTTAGAGGCTGTGCTGGTGTTCACGGGGTCCTGGTCTCTTTTTTGGGTATCGTCATCGGATTTAATGGTCTCCCACCAGGCGCACGTGTATTCGTCTTTCGCCATGGCAAAAAATGATGTCTCGCGGGCAGGTTCCTTTGCCAATGGGGTTTCACGACATTTGAAGAGTTGTGGAACTTCCCCAGGTATGATTTGTTTTCCATGAGTACAAATGTCCGATTTGGGTGGATATCAAAAGAGTTGTGTCGTTTGAGAAAACCATATGCCTGATTATCACGTCCACTGTTGGTGGTGGCTGTTCGATTGATTCAGGAATTAAATCGGCATCATTTTGTACGACTGGTGTGTGTATTTCGGTAGGTATAGAAGATATAGAAGCTTGCTTTGCGCCTGTTGAGGTTTTGTAGATACGAATGTCATCAGGCATAAGCGACTGCTAATGCCTTTCCTGTAGGAGACAGGGCCAGAGCTGTAACTCGCTCTTCCGTTATAACCGTCCAAATCTCTGCGTTCAAAGGTTGAAACGTTATTGGCAGAATGAAATTCCTATCCCGATGAACAAACCTCGAAACGGGCCAGCTTCAAAGGCCCGGATTTGACTTCCTCCAATGACCGCAATAATAAACCGCCCATCAGATGATGTAACAAATTGGGTAACGTGATGATCGACCTTGGCCGATGGGCTGACCAATACACATGGCTCCCTTCCAATCGCATCAACCAAATAATCTCTCCGGGGTTCAAACATCCATGGCTTGTCATCCAATGAAAACGATACTCGTTGTGTCACACTTGTAGCCGCTGTCTTTGCTCTCCCACCTGCAGGTGCAGTCGATAAATTCTCTCTTGAAGGTTCCTCCTTCTTTTTCAACTTTTGGAGAAACCCTTCCAAAACCCCTGCTGCAGCTGGACAGTCCAAAACCTTTTCCAACAAAATTTGTTTGAAGACAACCTCCAATTTTCTTTCTCGAATACCAAACTCAATCACCCGTCTATATCTCTCAAACAAGAGAATAATAGCATCAAATTCGTCCATTTTATCACGACGCAGGAATATCCCACGTTCCACAAGCGCGTAACGACGGTAGGTGGTTAGCCTGGATGTAAGACCGCGAACTCCACCCCACGCATGACACATTGCCACAAGGACTTTGATATCCAATAACTGACTGAGCAGTTCATTCTTTTTTTGTGCAACGCAGAGAAGGCGGAGGTGGTCTTTGATGCAGGAGTTCAGCTTAGTCTGGGCTTTTGAGTTGAGCAGACGACGTTGGGTGGATGCGTGGTCAGCATAAGATGATGAAAGAATACGAGTTGGTTCATCGGGAGTATTGCTACCAACAGTATCGCTCGGTTTCGAGAGAGCATGGTATCTATATTCTGCGACTTGACGAGCGACACTGTGGCGCCAAGACCAGCGTCCTTGAGAATCCGGGGCAAGATGTGACTTGAGATCCGGGCAGGCACGATTTAATTCTTCTAAGATCTGAGTGACTGAGGGAAGTGGCGGTTTTGAAGGGGGTAATGAATGCGGAGATGGAGGAATCAATTGTTGAATCTCGTTGCTAGTCAATCCGTCTTCGAATCGGGACAGCGTAATTGTTGCAAGTATTTGTATCGTCATTAATTTTCGAGCATCTCTTTCGATTTTGATGGGAGAAGTGTTCAGCGGTGGGTTGGCATGCTTTTGATGTTGAGAGCCCATAGCTTCGGAGGGAAAAAATTGCTCCAAAAATATAAGCAACCTTTCAAAAGCTTCTTGCGGAGTTGCTGGAATCGGGTCCGGTAGTATTTCATGACCAAATTGTTGACTAAGAAATGGATGAAGAACACCAGAGACCAACAGTTTAATAAGGCACGGAGACAGGCAGCCTTCCTCTTGTGCAGCCTCTAATGCTGTGCTTAGTTTGGCTGTTGTAACTTCGTTCAGTGTTGGTAGTTTGTGAGCCGTGTGGTAAGTGATGAGCATAGATTTCGCTTCTGCCACAGACAGGGACGGCAGTGAAAGAATTGTGCACGTCAAAAGAGATCGGCACAGCGCTAGTTCGTTTGGAGATATTGGATAGGGAGATGTAGATAGCAGAACTCTGGCGAATGGGTTGGAAATCTGAACTAAGCTAGGGACCAACCATTCCAATGCGGCATCACTACAATCGTCAGTCATGTGATTTAAACCGTCAATTATCAGCACCAGAGGAGAGTCTTCGGTTCCATATGCCATTATTTCTTCAATCGCAATAGTCATTTCGTCTGTACAAGTAGGGTACATTCACGTGCAATTGAAGGCAAATGGACGATACTAAAAGCCAAGAAGTCGAAGTCTTTGAATCAATCTGTCGATAGACTACGGTCGTGTTCGAGTCATCAAGCTTATGTGCCGCGACTAATAACGACCTGGCAATGGTGGTTGAAACTCCACTTCCGCTCAATCCAGTCAACAGCAGCGTCTCTATCTCCAAAGAGTCTTTACTTCCACGTGCTGTGAGGAAAGAAGACAGCTTCTCAACTATTTCGTCAGTATCCGGCGGATTTAGAAGTGAGTTCTTTCGCCAATGCGATCTGAGGTTGTTGGTTGGAAACAATGGAACACAACCACCACTTATTCAACTTAACTTGCTCCAAGACTCCTTCTGGGTAATTATTTGCTGCACCAATTTCCGGATTCTGTTCGCCAGTTAATACGCCCAACACGTCGAGCTTCAGTTGGTCTACGTCAAACTCCTTCATCCCCGGAATAACATAACGATCCGCAATAGAAAACTTGGCGGTACCTACTTTGGCCTTTGAACTCATGTTTTTTGGTTCGTGGTGATTTTGTAGTTTTCAGTATTTGGTTGGGGTTGACAGTTGTCGGTTTGGCTTCTGTTGAAGCAGCTCCTCCCATTGTCTGTACTTTTAAGTTCCTATCATTATTACCTTTCCTGTCTGGCTTTTGTTCAACAAAAAAGGAGCGTAAGTTGTCGCAACCAACCACATGGGAAACCCTATTTTGTAATTCCGATAAGGCATCAGGTCTTGGCTGTGGGGGAAACCAGGGGCAACACTGCGATTGGTGAACAGATTCGTTCAAATCCACTAAGAGTTTCTTCCCAATTTTGTTGGTAGTTTCAGTTTGGCTTCCAAAAGTTGATCGAAATTGCTTGGCCGCTTTTTCAGATTCTTCATATCGAATTGTCTTCTAAACCAGCACCAACCGAATGCTTAGCGCCACCATCGAGAGCGGGTCTCTCGAGGTGAATAACAATAGCAACAATGGAAACAGTATCAATAGCAGCAGTAACAGCACTAGCATCAACACACACGCAGCTAGACTTGCCCCAGTAGGCCGATTAAACCCACTTGCAGAAGAGTGGACTCCAGAAGCAGATAGTGGAGTCTACAGAGAGAATGTTTATTTTAAAGCAGATGTCGTTGAAGGTGTGTGAGAACTCTGAATATTCCGTTAACCAAACAGTTGTCTTGCAGCATTCACACAACTTCCTCCGCAAATACCGCCTTCTTCTGTAAAAAGAAGTTCATTTATAGTCGATGGATACCCGTCCGTGTCTCTATCGTCTACTACAAATTCCACAGCCCATAATTCACCACGCCATCTCCCGCTCCAGCTGCAAATCCAAGCTCAGCAGCCGCAAAATTCGAATTCACCTCCCAAAGCCTCTTCAAAGGCCATGCAAACCGAACCACGGAATTAAAGGCACTCCTATTCACGTTCTCACCAATTTTTATCAAGTTGACATCCCTGAAAACCTCACCGTCTTTCAGTATGACGTCCACGTAGTTCCTGAAACAGTTACCAAAGTAAATAGACGAGTTGTAGATGCATTCAGAGATCTTTTGATGCGAAACAGTGTGGCTCTCGAGCTTGGGAACTGGGAATGGAGGGGTATATATGACGGGTCTAAGAATTGTGAGTGCACCTCTATTCACACGAACGCACGCATACACCACTTGCTCCTATTATTGAATTGAAGAATGGTTTCAATTCTCTCCAACTTGCGTAACAGCAGTGATAATTTGGGTAATTCTAACCAAGCACTTTCATGTTGTTAGTATATTCTCCGTCGCGGCTACCGTTTGCTAACGATGCCATCAAATGCCCTGTTGACTTGATTGATGAAGATGTCGGAAGGAGAAGGTATGGCGTTTTGGGTTTTGCGCCAGACATTTCGATCCCAACTTTTTCAAAAATCGCATCAGAGTTCAGAAATTTATGGTCTACATCCGAAAAACTTCAGAAATACGAATGTCAAAATCATTATCTCCTGGTGTCGATCGACATGCGGATTCCTCGACGTACGTTTTGGATCGTCAAATGGATCTTCCAAAGGAAGCTATTCATGTGCTTGAAGTTCTTTTGAGGCAGCGACCGGGCGCTATCTTCACAACTATTGGCCGTGGTGGCGGGAGCTTCTACAGTGAAGATCATAATACGCCTATTGCAAACGCGCTGACGGTACATCAAGGCTTGGTATCAAAGTGTCAAGCGAAGCCTTGGTGGCATAATGCTTAACCTGGATGTCAGTGCAACAAGCTTTTATGTGGCTGGTGAGGATTGTTTTCGAGGAATATGATGCATTTCCTTAGCTTAAGCATTGCCCCTGTTCTTGAAGGTCCTCTGATTGAAACGATCGCGAAATACTTCAACAAACCACACATCGAACTCACTCGGTCCCATCTCGCGGACCCTCATGAACGAAAACGATTAGAGCGCTTTCTTCGAGACGTGACAATCGAAATTGCATACCGAGCTACTGGACGGAAACGATATAAGATCAAGGCGCTTTTTGATAAACCCAGCGCCCAAACACTGATTGTCACTGGAACAGGGGAAGGAAGAATCAAGCAAATTGTGCCTATAGCAGCTTATTTTCAGGAGGTGTATGGAGTGGTGTTGCAGTTCCCATGGTTGCCGTGTATCGTTTGCGGAACAAAAAGCGATGTAGTTTTGCCAATGGAAGTTTGCTTTGTGCGACGGAACCAAAGGCATATTGGAAAATTGAATGATCAGCAATTGGCTGACATTGTAAAGCTGACTGCTGTTCTTCCAGAACACCGAAAAGAGCGCGTTGTGGATGGAATGAGGTATATAACCTTGCCTCATTTTCAGGGTTTAAAAATGATGTTTAAATTCTCAACTCAGACAACTGCACGGCACAGGCACCACATCTGTGGACCCGATAGTTACGTCCTGGGGCGTTCAAATCCACCCGCAAATGTCTGTCATTGAGGGACGTATCCTGACGCCACCCCCTCTTTCATTTGGACCAAGCAACAATCCGTCTACTTCCTACCGCCAAGTCATAACACCCGCAGAGGGAACATGGCGAATTGGGCGAAACATTCGCTTTGCACAACCTGCAACTCTCACCACCTGGGCCATCGCTGTTTTCGGCGACCCACAGCAGTTTCCTATTCATGTCGTGTCAGTTTTTGTGAAAAATATTCTTGGAGCATGCTGCAGTTTAGGTATGGAGATATCGGAGAGAAATTTGGCAGACGTTGTTGTGTATGCACCCATGCCGCAGGGTGGCGGAAGGATGAGCAGTGATACTATCGAAGCGACGCTTCGGATCGCAAATGATCGCGCTTTGAAGAGTGCTAGTTCCCCTATGGCTTCTGCAAGTGGGGCCATGTGGGAATTTGACGATTTGACGGGGGCTGGGCAAAGCATCGGAGTTGGGTACGGTGGTGGCATTGGTGGAGGCAATCATTTTGGCGGAGGTTTTGGCGGCATGATTGGTCAGCCACCTGCATCTGCGTCTTCTGGTCCAAGTGTCGTGGCTCAAATGGTGATCTGCATTCTTGCTCAGAAAAATACGGTGGGTATATTCCTACTTATGATGACCCAGTTGCTCAGCTTGACACTTATCTTGCTTGCTTTTACAGGTGTACGAGCAAGTGAAAAAGATTGCTGAAACGGATATTGGTCTCATGACTCAATGTGTCATTGGAAAGCATGTGCATACGACAAAGCCATCGTATTCCCAGAATTTAGCCTTGAAAATCAATGCAAAGCTAGGCGGAATTAACTCTTTTATCGACCCTTTACTTGAGTTGGGCGGACTTGCTGACATGCAAACAATGATTATGGGTGCCGATGTAACTCACCCTCAGTATAGCAGTTCTGATCCAAGCTCGATTGCGGCTCTTGTAGGAACTATTGATGCAGGGTATTTTATTTTAATTCTTATTAAATAGAAGCTGATAGCTTTTTAGTAGATTCTGCGAGTACCGATCGTCGGTTCGAATGCAGAATACTCGCCGAGAAATTATAAGTGACTTGGAAGGAATGAGTCTAGAGCTGTTTGAGCAATTTCGACAGAGAAACGGGTGTTACCCATTACGAATTTTGTTTTACCGCGACGGGATTAGCGAAATGCAGCTGCAAGATGTAATGACAGAAGAAGTCAGTGCTATTAAGCGCGCTTGCGCGAGTTTGGGTATTGTGGATGTCAAGTTGACATTCACTGTTGTGAACAAAAGGCACCATGCGAGATTCTTCCCGGTTCGAGTAGAAGCCGGTGAATCAGATTTAAAGGGAAATATTCTAGCCGGAACTGTTGTTGATAGCGGTAATGAGTTCTTCTTTCTTTTCCCTGTTGGCTCATGTTTTAGCTCAGGTGTGACACATCCGCAAGAGTTTGACTTTTTCTTGACGAGTCATCCGGGCATGCAAGGGACAAGCAAGGCGGCTCATTATCATGTTTTGTATGATAATAATGGATTTGACGCCGACAGCTTGCAGGAGATAACTTATCGACTTTGCTATAATTTTGCAAGAAGGTATGGGTGTGAATGAGTACTTAGGTGGTCGTTTAGGCTCACATACTTTGTTTCAGTACCCGCGGCTGTCAGCATTGTTCCACCAGCATACTATGCGCACCTAGTCGCAGCTCGCGCACGCTGCTACTCCTCTGCGCAAAATATACCACACAATCACTGGCATAATAATAATCCTGCTGCCGCGAGTCCCTGCGCTGGACACATTTCCAATGTCATGGGGCGGTATTCAGAACAACCAATCGTCTGGATTGGGATTGGGTGTGAGAAGTTTTAGTAATGGCATGGCTGGGTCTCCAAATTTGGGCCCAGCAAGTCCTGCAATGTCGAATTCAGGAATTTATGGATCGCATCATCATCAGCAGCCAAATAGATTTGGTTCTTCGGTGAATTCAAATCCATCATCATCGTTCATGACCAATTTTGGTAAGAGTCTTAGTTTTGCTGGTGTTAGCCAAACCTGAACTTCAATGCACCCCTATAGCATCTTCGCGTAATCATTCCAGAATCGCTCGTGAGCTGCCACAGGTTTCTCCACACCTCCAAGGAACAATGTTTTTTACGTGATCGCGAATCGCGGTAACAATATGTATTTAACTGTTTGGGGGCCTGGTGTTGTACTTTCTTCCCCTGCAGGATTGTTTTATTTTTTTTCGTATTTTTTGTAAGATTGTTTAGGAAGTACCAAGGACGGTTCAGTTTCAAAGATGTGTAAAATAAAAATATTATGTATTTCGCAATTATTAATAATACATGTATCACAAATTAAACCCCAATAAACAAAACAATCACTGCAGTAAGGAACACCCCTGGCATTCCGAGTTTATGTGCACGCGAATAATGTTTTGGTAATTCCAGTAAAACAGTGGTAGTCTCTGCCCCCACTCCTCCCGGTAAAGGATTCGCCATGACAGCATTTCCAGTGGGATTTGGTGTGAAATTCAGGAACCAACACGCAATACTGAGATTGAAGGTTCCGCAGCTGTGGAACAAGGGGATCTTGCGGACAAAACACATTGTAGCAGTAAGTTTGGACAAAGTATTGTTTGCAAAGACATTGGTTCAACGGTTCAGAAGCTTTTGGTAAGCCATTGCAAGACGCGATGCCGCCATCAGCTTGATAATTTCCCATACACTGAAAAAAAAACATTTTAAGTTTGTCGTGCATTGGAAAAAAAAACAGACGAGAAACTTGCCAACCTGTGTGAAAGTGGGTTGGTTGGCGCATTCAACACCGATTGTTGGTTGGAACAGTTGGCGGCTGCTGAGGAGCAGCAAGCGGAAGGATCATTTTGAAATAATTGAGGAGGTTGTGCTGTTGGTTGCATGAAGCTCATGATTTGGTTGATGTATGTTCTCCTTTTTTTTCTTGTTTTTATTTATTATTTATTGATAAATTTTATTTTTTCCCACAAGCCCGCCCATATTTCAGAACGGGACGATCGACAGACACAAAGCTAACACAAGGAAAAGAAAGAAAGGAAGAAAAAAAAACACACGAGAAAATAAGGCGCGAAACTTCAAAAGGGTTTTTAGTAACCATAACCTCCTTGTGGAGCCTCAGGTCCCACTGTTGAAAGCGCAGTATCCGAATTGAATTCAGAAGAAACAGTCCTTTGGAGGTAAAGTATTCACGACAATTTGAGATTCACTTGTTGGGATGAGCATGCGGTGAGGTTGTACTGCCAACCTTGGGAACATTTGTTTTGGTTGTTTTTTTTGGGACTTTGTATGTTGTGGACTTGATTGTTGCAAGTTCAGTGACAAAAGTGGTCGCAATTGTCGGGGAGTTCTTGTACTTGAAGGGGTGTGAAGTTGGTTTACCAGTTGTCACTGCAGCAGTGGCGGTGGATAGAGTATGAGACGTAGTAGACGCTGTGACGGTATGCAGAAGAAAAGGAGTCGATGATGACATCTTTTTTGGTTGTTGTAGGTCGTAGAGAGGACTGACGTACTTTCTTGAGTGTAGAGAAACTGTTTTGGATTTCAATGAAGGGGAAGTCAACACAGGGCTTCGCCAATGAGTCTTTCTTTGTGACTACATCCTCATAAAATGGTCTCAAGTAGATGCAGTAGTAGCAGCAGTAGTAGCAGACTTGGAAGCAGAGCTGGTTGTTCCAAAAAACGCTTGTCGGACTGTTGTTTTTCAACAACAAGGTCAAGAACAACAGATTTCAAGGCCGCGTTGGAGCTCGATTCGAGGTATGGGCGAAGTGAGCTGGCCACGAGGCCCTGGAATAATTGAGTTGAACAGCTTTGTGGGAGGCCGGGTTGGTGGAGTTTCGTAGGAAGCTTCGGAACTTGATACTAAGGCCGGTGACTTGGAATCAGATACAGCCGATAACGGTATGTGTTGGTCCATCTTGACCTTCATTTCGGTAGCTACTGTATATTCAAGGGCGTGTCCGTTTTGTCCACATGTAGCGACTGGTGGAAGTTCTACCAATGAAGGGGCCGATGCCTTGCTGTGAATGGGTTCAATATCGCGCGACTGGCATTGGAAAAGTGAGCAAGGCGCTTACTAATAATCACTGATTGGAAACCCATAAGTTCCCCAGGTAGTAACTTGAAGCAATGCAAGGAAGAAGCAAGGTTTTGACAACATTTTTTTTTATTTTATTATGAAAAACTACAAGGCGATGATGAAAGGGACAACTTAATTTTCAGCTTAATCTACAAACTCTGCGCTTTAAGCCAATCACGAACAGTTCTTCGATTCAGTTTGACCCATTCTGCCCTCCGTTTGGCAATTTCAAGGCCCTTTTTGATGGCGACATCTGCTAAAGGCGGGACAAACCAGCCACCACCGCCGACTAAAAACAACTGCTCTGCTTCCAAGATTGCACTTTGTTCTACAAACATGGCGACTAGCTGTTCCAAAAATTGGTTCACTTTCGTCCATGTCGTTCCGCTATTGTTGTTGCTGTTGGAATCGCTCCATCGACTTATAATATCGCTCCATCGTTCTTTAACAAACATCCATACGTGCGTGTGCGCACTCGGCGATGAAGTAGCAATGAGTCTGAAAAAGCTATACAAAAAAAAAAAAAAAAAAAAAAAAAAAAAAAAAAAAAAAAAAAAAAACAGTTAGTAAACATAATTGTGGGATAACAATTGTTGTTTCTTTTTGGCATTGCAAAAAAAATCTTTTTTTTTGTTGTATACTCAACTCAATCATATCCTCTCGAGACCGACTCTCACTCACATCAATCGCATACTCCAACAACCCCAAAATTTGATGAGTTTGACGCGCGCACGATAAAGCACGCATCAGTTTTCCTCTTTTCCGTCGCCAAGAACGAATTCGACTCATACGCAGTCAATACAAACTCAAAGTCTTGGTCCGTTCCATACATTACACCCGTGTTCCAAATCAGTCCTGTCAAATGGATCGGGAAGGATGATGGTTCATTGTTGCTATTGCTGTTTGAAGAGTTTTTGAGTTGTTGAAAGTATGCGAGTGCTCGTGATACGGTTTCTGCGTGGTTGACGGCGACAGCTTGGTCCAAGACTTCTGCGCGTAATAATGCCCGTGTATGATGAGTTGTTTTGTCGGTTGTTGTTTCTGTCCATCCCAGGTTGGTCACAATTGGATCCAAGACTCTTTTTTTAATTTTATGATCCGATTAAAAAAAAATACATTATGCATTCATTTGAATTTTACCTTCTTAGATACGACTCCAGTAATCCAAAAGAAGAATCGAGGACCAACGCATTTTTGAGGTCCGAAAAAAGCGCGAAACGCAGTTTTCCATATGACGCGATCCGTTTCATCAAACAAGGAATTAAAAACGACAACGGGAATGGACGCGTCTTCCAAATGCCCAGAAAAGCTCAAAGCAAATGAGTCGCTTGAAAAAAAAAATTAAAAATTAAAAAGTCAATCGGACCAAGAAAGTCTTTTTTGGAGACACTCAAGCATTACCTCATCAACCCAGCAACATCAACAGGTGCAAGAGAATGAGACAATGCCCATTCAGAGAATAAAGCCCAAACCCAGTCTGGATATTGAACTCGAAAGAACCCCTTTCGTCCGGGATTCAACAAAAAGACATGATCTTCTTCTGAAATCGTGATGGTTTGATTGCCCGTCATCATTTGTGTCCAGATTCCGCCGATTCGTACTCCACTTCTCGTGTATGTGTAAACCCGCAACGGAATAGACCAAGACTGATCAGTGGATGTTGAACGCCGTCCATTGGAAAAGTATCGAGACTGTTGGATTTCAAATCCTGCGCTGAGAGGGTCGCCTGACACGTTCAGAAGAGGATATCCAGGCTGCCTTGTCCAATCATTCATTACACTGGCGACATTCAATCCAGGCTTATCAAGCGCCCGCCAAAGGTCTGCAGTTTCTGCATTGGAGTACGCATAGGTCTGCAAATACTCTCCAATCTTGGTCATAAAGTAGTTTCGGCCAGCCACATCTTCCAACCACTGTTCAAGCATCCGTAGCAGTGAAGAACCTTTATCATACGCGATTGCATCAAACACTTCATTGATTTGAGAAGCGTGATCCACATTCGCAGCAATAGCGTGCGTGAATTCCGACGCATCCAAAAAGAGGGCGTTTGCAGCTTCCCCGAAAAAAAAGGTATCTTGGTGCCGCCAAGTCGGTTCCACCGCGTGAACAGCTTTCGCCGTCATAAAAGTCGCGAATCCTTCGTTCAAGTAAACGTCGTTCCACCATTTCATTGTTACTAGGTTACCAAACCATTGATGGGCAAGCTCGTGGGCCACGATGGACGCGATTCCTTGCTCCGACTGCTCTTTAGACACTTGCTTGTCTTCCAAGAGGGTTTCTTCCTTGTATATGACGAGTCCAAAGTTTTCCATGGCTCCAACGGAGAGGGTAGGGACAGCAGCCAGGTCCATCTTTTCCATTGGATAATCAATTTTATATGCTGACTCGTAGTATTCCATCATCTTTACTGCATAATGTAATGCAGTGTGGGCACGGTCGATGCGATCTGGGGCGGCAAGAACTGAGATTGAGATATTTCTGTGGGTTGTCCCTGAGAGTCTCTCAAAGTCGCTTACGAGGAAGGAAACGAGATATGTAGACATGCGAGGCGTTGCATTGAAAACATAAGTCTTGAGGTCTTCATTTTCCAGAGTTAATTCACTGACGGGTGGAGTGTTTGTGAATGCATTCAAGCCTCGAGGCACAGTGAGATTCAACTGAAAAGTAGCCTTCATGGAAGGCTCATCAAGACATGGGAAAGCTCTCCGGGCATCTGTTGGGAAAAAGTGGGTGTTTGCCAAGAACCTGGTTTCGTTTGTGGCAGTTTTGTATGAGCTCCGGTAGAAGCCGGCGGGCAGCGAGGTTGACAAGTTTCCCGTGAAGGACAGATGGAGTGACCAGAGTCCGGCTCTGAGCGGTCTGTCGAACTTGAGCACCAAGTACTCGTTGGCAGCATCGACTCTGATTGCAGACACTGGGACAGTGACTGTGGACCACGCGACTTCGCCGTTTCCGCGAGTTGAAGCGACCAGCGTCGAGATTGCGGCGGAGTCTGCGGCGACGGCGAGGCCCGCGGCTGCGTGCACAACGACGACGCGCGTGGGCAGTGCGAGCGCGAGCGCAATGTCGACGGATCCGTTGAAGCTCAAGTTGGAGCTCAAGTTGGAGTTGGAGTTGAAGTCCGCGTCTGAATCAAAGCCCGAATCAAAGTCCGAAGGCGACACTGCGACGCGCAGCGCGTAGCCCAGCGGCGCCACGTGCGGCGGCAAGCGCGGCGCCGCCCAGTCCGCAGGCGCGTCGCGGGCGCCGTCGTCAAAGACGCCGCCTTCGCTGTCGACGGCGCCGAGAAGCAGCAGCCGCCACGCGCCGAGCACAACAACTGTCGCAAAGAGGACGCCAAACACATGCCGCTGCCGCTGTCGTCGGACAACAAACTCGTCCCAAAGAAGGCGCAGCTTCTGCAGCACCGACAAGTCACTCGTAAACACATCAACATACTCATCATCGTCTGCTTCGCTTTCCTGGAGGAAAAAGTAAATAAAGAAAGAAGCAGAGTGAGGACTCAAATGCCCAAACTTGTTGTCCCAGCAACAAACTCCTGTCAGCCATCAGATCTTGAATTTTAAATCTTTTTTTCAATAATACAGCCTATTGAAGGTTAAAATCATAATCAGATTAATATCTGTGGAAATGAGTCCAGATCCAGGTCTAAAACTGACTAAACCCCGATTTTCACTCCATTTTTTTCACCCATTGTTCTTTTCCACCAGTCGTGAAAAAGTGATATGAAAAATGGGCAACTGCCTGTGCCAGTCGTCAGAAGAGAATCGGGCAAAGGAAAGAACCAGCAGACAGATTGATCGAACATTGGCCGCTGAGCAAAGAATCGAAAAGGCTGCTTCGAAAGCCGAGGTCAAGTTGCTTTTATTAGGTTGGTTTTTGAAATTTTGTGTGAGGGTGGTTGGTTGTGGGGTTGTGTGACTCACAAGTTCACAACTGTCCTTTCGTTCTACTATATAAAACATAAAAAAAAGGCGCTGCTGAGACTGGGAAATCAACTATTCTGAAACAAATCAGGCTCTATTACGATCAACAATACTCTCGCGAAGAGGTACTTGCGTTTCGATCTCAAATCCTGGAAAACGCCACCAAATGCATCAAAGATTTGATCAACGCGATGGATGACCTAAAGATACCTTACGACTGGGACCCTTTATTTCCTCTCTCAGTTCAGACGCTCGTTGAAGACGACTGGCCAACCGACACCGCCGCGAGTCTGCCTCACGAAACACGTACCACCACCACCAAACCCGCCGAAGAACCCTTCAAAATAATATATGAGCAGCAATCGATTGATAGCTGGAACCGTTCAGATATAGATTCCCCGTCGCTTTTCCCAAGGACCTTGAAACAGCCGCGGTATTCTCCGAACCCGTCTCTTCAAAACCATACCCTCAAACGGAGTCTGGAAGATCCTTTGGCTGAATTTGCGTCGCTTCAATACTATAGAGTTGGTGGCTTGGATGGACAACAAGGAAACGCTCCGTATGCTGCAAAGTTCTTGTCCCTCATTAATTTTAAATTGGATTACGGGTATGGGGAAAAGGTTCCACAAATAGTCTTGGACGCTGTCAAGACGATATGGGAGGATAAAGGAGTTCAATATTGTCATTCACGCGGCAGCGAGTTTCATTTGATGGACTGTTGTGCATAGTATGTTTCTCACCCACACTTAAAAAAACACAACCAAATCGGACAGAACTTTCAGACTAAAGAAATCAAAACCCTTTCTTTTCTTTGCAGTATTCTCGACAGCTTGGATCGGATATGCGATCCGGAATATTTACCTTCAAAACAAGACATTCTATTTGCTCGCGAAGAAACTCAGAAAATAACTGAAAGCTCATTTCAACTGGCAAAACATGTTCTTCGGGTCTATGATATGGGTGGAATCCGTGGGCAACGCAGGAAATGGGCCAGCTTTTTCGAAAATGTGCATTTAATCGTGAACGTGGTTGCTGTCAGCGCGTTTGATCAATTTACAGTTGAAGATGGAGTAACAAACAGAGGTAGGGGGGTGTTACTTTTTCCGTCCTTTTTTTGTTCTAAAAACCCCGGGTTTTTCAGTTGTGGATTCTCTGAACATTTTTGGATCAATCTGTAATCACCCCTTGTTCAAACGTACAATATTCATTCTCTTCATCAACAAGATTGATTTGTTTAAAATCAAACTAAAGTCAAAGCGAATAGCAGTCTACTTTCGCGATTTCCAAGGTTTTTTTTTTTTTTTTTTTTTTTTTTTTTTTTTTATGCAACAATGACTGAACCAAAACTTCCCAATCACTACCATTGGTAAACAACCCAAACAAAAAAAAAGGAGAAAACTCATACGAAAACGGCTGCGAATACTTTATCAAACTATTCCTCAGCGTCAACAAATACAAGAGCAAAAAGATCCACGTTCACCTCACGCAAGCCACAGATTCTCAAGAAATGGCCAAAATCTTGAAATCAGTTACAATGGTTATTCTGAAAGCCAATATCAAGACGTCTCGTCTCTTTTGACACTTTTTTTTTTTATTGTTTTTTAGAGTTTTTTTTTTTATTATTGAAATATAATATGTATGCACCAAAAGTATTTATATAGTTGCCTTTTTTTTATTATCCCCGAATTTACAAAAAGAAAGAAAAAATACAGACGACAACAGCCGAAAAAAAGGGACTTGCCAACATTGAACCGAAACCCCACCCTACCCAGCTGTTGCAAACATCCAAAGATAATAATAGAAAAGAAATGGAACAACCCCCCAAAGAATAAGCATGGACGAAGAAGAAGAAGAAGAAGAAATTAATATAGTAAAAAGGGACATCAACCCATGAAAAAGAATATAGAACAAAAAACAAATTTCCCCCCCCGAAACCCGCCATCTACCTTTCCTCCAAATCAAAAAACTGTTTTCCTCCCAAAAATCAAAATCTACCCGCACTTTTATCACTAGTCCCACACGCCACACAACTAGTCCGTCTCGCAAAGTTATGGAACCGGCATGACGAATTGGGACATATCCAGTCCCCTGGTTTCACAGGATCTTTACACTTGATTCCTTTCATCACGACTGCTGGAATGATCCCAGACGCCGCCGCCGCCGTTGTCGTTGTTGTCGGTGCAGGATTATGGTTTGATGAGCCGCCAGACGACGACGAAGATGAAGTACTGATACTGCTGTTGCTTCGAGCATAGACTGGCCGTACTGAAAGAGGCTTCCCGGATTGGTGTAGTCGAGGTGGATGGTGTGGAGCTGGCCTAGCAGGAAGATGTTGCTGGGCAACCGACGGCTGGAGTGTGTTATTCGGAGATACTGGCGACAACATTGACGGCCTCACTGCTGCCGCGTTCCACGGCGTATTGGTTTGAACAGACCCAGTGCCGGAATGGGGTTGTCGGTTTGTCAGTGGCACTGCTTGGGCGGCAGCCACGACGCCGGAATAATCCAAGGTTGGCGGAATTGAGAGGGAGGTATTGGGTTTTGGAATGAGAGGAATCACTGGAGTTTGAAATGCAGGCGACGAGTGGTTGGAGGATAATGGGGGCGAGCTTTTTGGCGCTGGATATGTTGGAGGAGTGGTCATGAGGGAATCAGTGCCGAGTAACGAGTTTGAAAATCCGAATTGATTCGAGTCTGTGAGCGGGTAAGAGGGCGTTGTAGTAGCCGCTGGATCTAATAAAACATCGACTCTCGAGACTGGAACCCAGTTTAACCCCACGGCAGTACCAGCAACAAGTTGTTGGGAGTCCAAATTTGCAATTCTTCCATTACTTGAGGGTGATAGGGTGCTAGTCAATGATGAATTACTTCCATTTGGTCGCAGACCCCCACCATTATGTAAAATAGAAGAAGCAGATGGAGAATCCACGCCCAAGAAACTTTGCTTTCGGGATAAATTCGACTCAGTTAAACAATTTGCGTCTGCCAAATATCCGTTTCGTTGAGGTGTTGGTGAAAAATCCGTAAAACGAGGCAAAGGCGCGACATCCTCTTCTCCGTAATAACAGCTGTACGAATCAAATCCATTCGAAACACCAGTTGCGGCTACAGCTGCAGGAGACGTGTGTGAAGACAAGGATGCCCGATTGTCTGGATTCGTTTCCAGGCAATCCACCCAGTCTGCAAATGATGTGAACCACTCCGGACATGCTGGTTCCTCTTCTTTTGACTTTGTCAAATGTACTGATGATCCGGGGGCACTCACAAAGGGTGGCTTGGTTTTCAAAGACGGCTAAAAAAGGAATACATCAAGCGATAAGAATCAGGAAAAGTTCCGTTATAAAAAAAAGGGCCAGATGGAGTCTTAAAAAAATACCGTTTGCGCCCAATGAGACGTCCCCATGTTAAAATTTTCAGCACCTACTCGCAAGGGGTGACTCAGTGGCGATAGCGGGCTGGCGTACGAGTTATCCAAAGGAGTAGGCAAGAAAGGAGATCTATTGTGATTATTCGCCTGAGGATATCCTCTGAGGTCCTGACTGGCGGTGATTGAATCGAATAGTGTCTGTTTGAGGGGGGATTTGACAGATTCGTCCAGACGAGAGTCAAAGGGATCAGATCGAATTCGATATGAAGGAGAAGCCATATTTCATGGAGATCAGCTGAAGATTTGAGGTGGGGGTCTATAGGGAAGGAAGTTAGTGTTCACTTGTGGTTAAGCAAATCGACTGCAGGGGGGCCTAACGCACCTTTCCAGCTTATTCGGGTTCTCGTTTGAAGGAAGGTATCCGCTCTCGCTTATGTTGTTTGGCCGTGGTGGAGACTTACTTGGACTTTGCCCGCCCAAGGTTTTTGTTGGAATTTATTCGAAGAAGATCGAACTTTGGCAACATGAAACAAACGCGACACTCTAATATAAAAATCTTTGACATTATAGCGTTTCTCTATTACACTAGCAAGATTAATATACACGAAGCAGTTTTCTCGTTCTATCCTTCACAGCGAGTTGCCCTTCTCCTCGCCAGACTGCGCCACCCAAGAATTCTGATTCAAACCACGAAGCACCAGTGCTTCCTCCACCAATTTTGAAACCAATGATTTGATTTCTTCGGTATGTGTGGCGTTTGGCTGAGATCTTGGAACGAGGAGCCACACCAGTACAATCTGAAGGACCAAGTACAGGCTTACAAATCCCAGAATCGACCACGGAGAAGCTACCAGACTTTTCCCTACAACTTTCACAGCTTTCCAAAACTCGATAGATCCTATCGGAACAGCCGCCTCAGCATCATTGGCCATCAACGAACTCCCACGAGGCGGTGGCAACGAATGGTCTCTTGACCTCCTGCGCTCACTTCCTGGAGGATACTTGACGCTATTCAAAGTAATCAAGGATACCATGGCGGGTTGTCGTCGACCTTGAATTTGTAGATTCATGAGCTCCATTTCATCTTCAAGTGGATGTGTCAGAGGCTGATTCAACCGTCCAGCTAACGAACTGCCAAAGTAGCTCGGTGGTGTGGATTGAATCTTTTGAGTCGATTTCACAGAGCTTTTCAGTTTGTTTTGAGATTCAATCTGCGCTGCTTCTTTCAATCCATCACGCAGAAACAGATCGAAATCCTTGTAGTAGGTTTTCATTCCGTCGATCACAGCTCCCTGAATTATACCTTTCAATACCAAAAAAAAAGAGGGACATATAAGAGAATCATTCAAACACCTCAGAAAACAGCAATAAAAAGAAAATACCTTGAATCCAGGAGCTTTTCACAAATTCAGCTTCACAAGATATCTCTACTCGAGCGTCTCCACCCTCAACACCACTTCTAGTCCAGCATATCCTTACTCTAGGTCAAAAAGCAGTTCCCACTGGGAACATCTGGAGTAACACTGCTTTGGAAAATACAAAAACATTCCCCTTGTTGTTGAGGTTCACCCGGACGAGATCGACCGCCTACAACTGTGATAACTTCGCTCACAAAGCACCTGGTTGACTTTGGTCCCATTGGATTTGTGAGGGGTGTCACGTATTCACCGCGTCGCTCAAATCCTTCCTTTATTGAGGTATATTCGGAAGGAGACGATGGCGTCACGTACAAGGAAGCGTCAGGAACGGCGTCAGACGTGAATACAGGAAATGGCTTTTCCTGATTTGGATTCCAGTCCGTGCTTTTATAGCCTGACGTGACATTCTTGTACTGGGACAGAAACTGTGAAATTTTCGAAGGTGTGCTGTAAAATGTGTTCCAGACAGTTTCCAGCGATGTGTTTGGATAAATTGATATCAGGACTGGTGTTAGCTTGGCGTGAAATTCCCGGCAAGGACAGGTTGTAGGTGTGTTTTTGGGTGGTTCAGGTACGATAACCGGTGGCTGCAGAGGCTGAGACGTTAACTGTGGGGATAATTGCGGAGATGGTGGCGATAATTCGAGGGATTCCAGTGAAGGCGAACCAGGAGCATCTCCTCGACTTGCTGGGGATGGTATTTCCTTTAAAGGCGACCCCGATCGTGGAAGACCGGGTTGAATTGATACTGAAGTATTCGGTGATGAAGGTTTGGACTTTCCAGTGTTTTGTTGGGAAGGGGTTGGAGTAGAAGGAAGTGGAGGCAAGTGACTTGTTCCATCTGGCGAAAATTCGATGGGAAGTATTTTTCTTACTTCCTTTGGAGCATGATTGGAGGGCGATCCATCGGCAGACAGATCGGATGCTGGGACAGTATTCTCACTTGACACATCATGTGAATCAGCTTCCGTGGTTTGCAGCTCCGATGAAGAAGTTTCTCGACTTAAAGACCTCGCAATTCTCTTGGAGCTCTTCTTGGGCTTTACAGCCCCAGTCCAAACAACCGAATCCTCTTCAAGTGCAGGCAAGCACAGGATCAGACGCTATCTGGGCACTTTTTGGCACTAGAACACTTTCTTCTGCTACCAGAAATCAAACTTTCGGGGGCAGCAAGCTGGATGGGAAGCACGCTGTTCTCGAGCGACAGCGTCATTCCTTCCGGCACAGAATGGCTCGAGGATAGTGAATTTTCAGGGGTCAAGTTGGATTTTAGATTGGATGGTGTTGGAGTTGAGGGCTTAGTTGCTTGCATTACTGCGCCTTTGCGCCGCTCTATACTTTCCAAATGAGGTGTCAAATCAATAATCGAAGCGTTGGGAGAGTCTGGAGGACTAGAGAATGAAGGGCTTGCGGCGATAAACGCAGATATAGCCGATGGCGGAGAGACCAGCGGATTTTGCTGCTCGAGGATTGCTTGAACAGGAAGAACCACAGGATGCTTCTGATGTACCACATGAGTATTTTTAGTACTTTCTGTCGAACCACTCCCCGAACTATTCAATATCCCGGAATTCAAGGGGTCATGAGAGCTAGTCACAGGAACTGATGTGGGGCTTGTTGGCTCGCTTTTTGAAGCGAGTTCTGCAAGTCCTTTGATTTGAGCAATAGTATGTGCCGAGAGCCGCCGGTCCATGACGTTTAGTCGCGCGGCATACTCATCCACTGGAGTACTGGGCCTGGATGACGTGCTACTGTCGTTTACTTTCGGTGTCGCAGGCGTCCCATTGTTGTTCCCGCGAATCATTGATAGTGACCACATTCCAATGGCATCTATAGACGGAGCGCGCTCGCATTGTATTCGATGAGGCTACTGTAGTATCTTCGTTCAGTTTCACAGGACTTGTTTTTGCGCTGACTTTTGCTGATGAAGATAAATATTCTAATGAGGTTTCCGACGACGCATCGTCCAGTTGGTCTTCTACGGTCGGGGTATCTACAAGCGCGTGTTTTTCTTTGTTGAATGTTTTCATGCGGATAGCACGGGATGAGTTTCCCCATTGTCGAGTGATGGCTTCATATGTACTGTCACGAGCAATGAAGCTGGCAAAGTAGTGCTAGCGAGAGGATCAAAATGTCAAAATCCTCTCTTTCATGGGGTAAAAGCCGCGAAAATGCTCACCTTTTGTCCCAACATTGTGGCGATTTCAATCGAGTTTGGAATGAACCCTCCAATACTTTTTTTCTCCACTGACACCATGTCGTCCAAATCCAAAGTTAACGAATGAGACCATCCGAAAATATTTGCGTTGAAGCAGATGTGTCTTTCAGAGAGATACATTCGCCCTTGAAGCAATACCTCCCGCTGCCACGCACAGACCCAGTCTATAAGAAAAAAAAATCAAAAAAAGAATAATCAGCCTAGGGAAAAAGATTCATTCGCTCTTTACTCCCTACCATCCAACAGCAGTTCATCTGGATCGATATTTGGAAATAGGTCATGCCAATCCTTATTTCTCTTTTGGCTCACTGGAGACGGATTTGCAAGCCCCGATGACAAGTCTCCCACGCTTCCACCGTTTCCAATCCCATTCGATCTCATTTTGCTGAGTTGCTGTTGTGTTGTGCGACGCGTTTGACCCTCCTTTGAGGACAGCAACGGCATCGATTGACCTTAATTCTCCTCCTTCAGCGTCAATCAAAGAGTGATATCCAGAGAGGGTTGGTGTCGGTGAAGTAGTGCGTTGATCGCCAGCAGCTGTGGCGTCCGTCAAACCACTCTTACGTGGAACACTGATGGGCAGAGACGAGCCCCGCAACAAAGCATCTTTGCTTAACTCTGTGAAATCTGCAGTGTTTCCAACCTCAAAAGCAGGGTCTTCGTCGACAACGGTCACAGTGGTCTTTCCCTGATATGGTTTGATAACGTCTTTCGGCGAAGACGAAAACACGTGGAGTTGTGTGGACGAAACGATGGGTGGCGACTTGAACGGGCTTGGAGATGGTGACTTTGTAGGTGAAGGTGGTTGCACTGGTTGGGGTGTCGCAGCGTGAAGGTCCAAGAGTGGTGTCAGGAGTGGATTTGGTTCCAGCTGAGTTAGAACGAGATCGGAAGCGTCAGACAGAGAATCGGTTTCGTTGGTCAAGGTTTCTGGTTTCGTTGATGGTTGCTGTTCTGACATCACGCCACAATATTAATATTATTTCGTGAATATCAGGTTTATTATTCCACGACCTGGAAATCCCGTCTTCTTTCTTGTCCATTAATTCTATAACGTCGGCGCCGTCGGCGCTACATTTTCCTGTCGACCGGAGGCTGTTATTTCATGGCTTTGCTATCGTGGCCCAGCAGAAAGAAACAGTCATTTCTATTCTTTGCGTTGCTTCTAGATCCACGAAGTTCATATCGCTTAATATTATTACATCGTATGTGATGGTGGCGTCGCCTTCCATGAGTTTGGACAAGCTGGAGTGAAGCCATTGCATGGTGGAGAGGAAACGCTTCTTCAATCAATTGCAGCGTCAAACACGACCCTTGTCAAGGCGATGGCTCCAATGACTGTAAACCCCAAAACAATATTTGGGATTATTGTTTGACATGGGGGTACGTTGTTGAAGTTGTCAACGGAGGAAATGGAAGGATTATTTCAAATACAATGGGCTCCGACGCGCTACAATACGCTTCTGGCAAGTAAAGCTGATATTCAAGCTTTTTTTTTGAAAGTAGCTAGATACTGATTGGTTTAAAATGTAAAATTATTGGAGCCGAGTTGGAACAGGCCAATCAAATAACAGAGAACAACCAGCTATTTCTTTTCTACTTGTTTAAATAGTCTGTTTTTTGTTTCAAGTTCTGTCAAGACCTCTGAGGTATTCTATTGTTACGATCACCGTCAGTAACAAAGCCACTTTATTGAAGCAACAATACCTCTATAATCTATACAACAGTAAATATCGTCAACAGCATGGGTTTAGGCACTTTCTCCAGAAAGATAATTCTGTTTGTTGCGCTTGTGCTCGCGTGCGCAATGTACATTCACCTGAATACACTGAGTTCATTTGCGGACGAGAGGCTTTCAAAAACGCTCGACCAGCAGCTCGAGTTTAAAGCCACCAATGCATGGTGGAAAGAAAACACATCATCAATCAACTGTCACGCCAAGAAATCTGTCAGTCTTAGAGTGCAGCCACCAATGACCATGTTCACGTATGAACAAGAAGAAGATACCATTGTCTCAGGATCAATCATTAATAACGCTGACGATCCAAGTGCTGGTGGTTTCTTTGAAGCTAATATGAGGGAATCAATGCTTCAAGTTTTGAAGGACCATCCTGGCGCGATTGTATTTGACATTGGTGCAAATATTGGTCTGCATACTGTGTTTTTCGCAAATGCTGGGTACGAAGTCCATGCGTTTGAGCCTTATCGTGCGACTTTTGAAATTCTGGCTTGTTCTGTGGTGTGTTTTGCTTGTGTCTTCTTTCTGGCAAACACGTTTGGACTAAACCCTTTCAAACTAGGCTGCGAATAACTTTACCAAAGTACACTTGAACAATTTCGGGCTTGGCACAAACTCCAACACAACGTGTATCACTGAATCCTACGGAAACCGAGGCCACGCCACAGTGCAAGAAAACACTACTTGTCCACCAGCCCAGACAATCCAAGTCCACAGACTTGACAAGTACATGGAAGCATACAATGTCCACCCGTTTCTCGTCAAGATTGATATCGAAGGATTCGAGTATTTTGCTTTGAAAACAGTCAAAGAACGATTCAAGGCGAACCCACCTGCCCACATCTTTTCAGAGTTTTACCCAGACAATATGCAAAATGTGAATGTGGATCCTAAAGAATATTTGGACTTATTGCTCGATATGGGGTATGTTGTTGAGGTTCTCCAAGGCGGTAATGCAGGGACGGTCGTTGATACAGCGGGCTCTGACGCGTATAACAAGGTTATATCAAGCAATTCTGACATTCATGCATACTTGAAATAACTTCAAGTTTCAAAAACTCTATGTGCATCTTTTTGTTTTATTTAAATCATGCATGTGCAAGAAATTAATATTATTGACGCTTTTGTTTGTGCTTTGGTGTTATTTTTGCTGTTGTTTCCAAAGCTTGGCTGATTGTTTCCAATCGCTTGACTTGGAAAGTGTTCAAAAAATCTCTCACGCAAACCAACTCCTTAACGTAACCATGGCAAGGTAACAGTCAGTTTCATAAATCTTCAACTTATATAAACTTGAACCTCTCTATAGATACAACAGCAGACATCGAAACGCGGTCCGATTTTCATTCCAAACCTTGCCGTCCGAACTTGTCCAAGAAATACTCAAGCACCTCCCCATAAACCCATCCATCCTCCGCAAAGCCGCCTACGCCTCTAAATCCGACTTTGCCCCATACATTCTCCACGACCACGTCTTTGCGAAACAACACTTTTTATTCCAGCTACAATCATCCTCCTCCACATCATGCTTGTCCGAAACATCATCAACATCCTCATCAACAACAACAACAACCACAACAACAAACATTTGGGAATTCCTAGACTCCCACGAAATCCACCACTCCACCTGGCTCTCCCTCCCCCACACCTACAAAATCGCAATCTACGCCGAAATCCTCTCCCGCGAACGATGGCACCGCTCCGACGAACCAATGGACCTCTCCAAAAACCTCTTCTACTGCCTCCGTTGGAACTTGCCACCCCAAACAGCACTCCACGTAATCACCCAAATCCGCGCGCGGTACCCACGTTTCGATTTCACAGTCCATAAAAACAGGCCGTTGCGTTGGAGTTGCAGGATGGGCCATACGGATGTAGTCGAGTATCTGTTGAAAGACCCGGCAGTGAATCCGGCGGATGAAGAGTGTTTGGGGTTGCATTGGGCGTGTGAGAATCGGAATATAGAGGTGGTCAAGGTTTTGTTGAGGGATTCGAGGGTGGATCCGACGTATCGGGATAACTTTCCTATAAAGATTTCGGCGCAGGAAGGGTTGTTGGAGATTGTGGAGATTCTGTTGGGGGAGGAGTTTGGTGGTGGTGGTGGTGGTGGTGCTGGTGCTGGTGCTGATGGGGGTGGGCGGCGGGGTGGTATTGTGGATCCAAGTGCGCAGGATAACTTTGCTTGTCGTTTGGCGAGTCAAAATGGACATACGGAGGTTGTAAGGAGGCTGTTGTTGGATCCAAGAGTTGATCCGTCGGCTAGTAATAACTATGCCATTATTCTGGCGTCCAGGAATGGTCATTATGAGACTGTGGAGTTGCTTCTCAAGGACCCAAGAGTTGATCCTGCTGGGAATGCAAATGAACCTATTGTGGATGCATCGAGAGGAGGTCATGTTTCGGTTGTGAAGGCTCTTTTGGCTGATTCACGCGTAGACCCGTCGGCGAGGGGGAATGACGCGTTAAAGTTTGCAGGTGCACGTAAGCACTTTGAAGTTATTCTTTTGTTGTTGAAAGATCCGCGTGTCAACCCGGCGACTGGCAACCAAGTCGCATTGACGTCGGCAGTGGAAGCGGGGAGGGTTGACGTGGTGAAAGCATTGTTGGAACACCCAAGAAATCGTGCCATTAGAATCAACTGGAACCACTATGAACCAGTCAAGAAAGCCGTGGAAGGAGAACAGTGGGAAATGGCACGAATGTTTCTGATGAGATCGAAAAAGACGTTTACACGGGATGTAAGTAGTATGAGTGTAGATGACTTGAAGAGGGCTATTGAAGATCTTGTTTGATATTTGCTGTATTTATCTGTATTTATGCTCTTTTTTTTGTATTGCTTTTTTTTATGCTATTTATTGCTGTTGAAATATGAAGTGCAACTTGTAAATATCGTCTGCTGAGACTATTTTGGTTTCAACTGAATTGCATTCGACTTCAAGTGGCGGCCCTTCAACTTTGCCAAAGTGTAAAGTGACTGTGGTATAGATTGATAATCCAGGTTATTCCCATCCAAACACAAGTATAACCAAACTCTCCAAGGCGCCAAGCTCTTTTGGAATTCCACCAGACAACTTATTATGACTCAATGCAAGTACCGAAAGATGCTTCAAGGTGCCAAGTTCTTTGGGTATCTCGCCATCAAGCTGATTTTGGAGCAACCAAAGCTCTTTCAAAAGCAGCAGATTTGCGAATTCTGTGGGTATCCTGCCCTGTAAGCGATTCCATCGAAGATCCAAATATTTGAGTGTTTGTAGTTTGGTCAGCGCAGTTGGAATCTCGCCCGTTAGTTGGCAATGACTCAAACAAAGTGTTTCGATATTCTCAAGATTATCAATTGCATTTGGAATCTGCCGATTGGCTGCGAGGTTGAGCCATTGTATCCTTTTGAAAGGTTTCAAATACTGTTGGCAGTAAACGGTCTGATAGGATTCCGATGTGATTTGAAAGAAGGCTTGGTCATAAAATCGCGGTGTCGTAGTAAAGCTTTGTTGCTGGTGTTGTTGGTTTTGGGTTTGTAAAACACGGCTCATGTTTTTGGTGGCAAAGTCGATTGATTCTAGCATGAGTGTGTTGAATGGTTTCGATAGCTGCCGAAATCGTTGAACCTTTTCTGGGGGGATCCAACTCAGGATTTCAGATATAATTTGGAAAGAAAGCGGCGTGAGAGGCTCTTTTGATTCTTGAGGCGGTGTCATCTTGGAATCATCTTCGGACTGTAGGTGGTCTCTTGAGTGGAAGTCATCAAAAAGAAAAAACATGCACCAATCAAAACTTTTCATAGGAATACAAGACCAGGTGGCAGCAACAACTTAAGAGCGAATAGAGAAAGTGATACTATCTTGTCAAACAAAAACGGGTGTGTCATGGACTCATCATTGATTAATAATGCCTGATTCCTTCAACAGCAAGCATCCGATTCGAGACACATGTCTCTATAGTATTGATGATAAATGTCTTCATGAATTACTGCCACTGTAAGTATCGGAGTGAGGGCTAATTAAGGCAGGGGACTTTGGGGGACTTCTGGGACAGGTTCTGTGTCATAAGAAAAATTTTCAAATTTTTTTTTTGGCAAGCCAGCCCCACCACTGCGAAATCAATTTCATCCAGAAAAACAAGAAAAAATCATCATGGCACAACCACAGCCATACATTATTGAACTATCACCTGGACAGCGCTCAGCAGTCATCTTGAACCATGTTGGATTCGACAGCAACGGACCCAAGCACTTTGTTGTTCCGGGGCCCAAAGACGCAGGATTCACCAAGTTCGAAGTGCTCGATCCGGCGGGAGTGCCCGTGCACACGTAAGGGGGTGATTGAAGGGCTTTGTTGCGGAGTACGACTGACAGTGCACTTTATAAAACGGCAAAAGCGGGACGCTCGAGTACGCAGGCGCCACGGCCGAGTGGAGCACGGCGCCGTCTGTGTGGACCGGGCGACTTTTCGTCGTTCTCGGGCAGCGGCGTTGGGTTCCGCATCCGACTGACATCAGTCGCTGAAGAGCGCAGCGTGGACAGCGGCGCAACTCGGGACAACAAAGACAACAACGAAGACAATTACAACGACAACCACGCGCGCAGGTCCTTGGCGAGCGCTTCGACATTGGCGCGGCGCTCGTCGCGGACGCGGTGGTCCCGGACATTGTGCACTACCTGCGCTCGCAGCGCACGAGCGGGCGCTTCGCCAAGAAGGACTTCCGCGTGCGCTTCGCCGGCGGGGCGCGCGCGGACGAGGCCGTCGACGTGCACGGCGGCTGGTTCGACGCGAGCGGCGACACGTCAAAGTACCTGTCGCATCTGTCGTACGCAAACTTCATGAACCCGCAGCAGACCCCGCTCGTGGCCTGGGCGCTGCTCGACGCGGCAAGCCACCTCGAAGCAAGGGGGCTCTCCGACAGGCTGAAGTCGTTTGTCGTGCCGCTGCGCGACGAGGCGCTGTATGGCTGCGACTTCCTGGTGCGCATGCAGGACAAGGAGGGCTACTTCTACCAGACCTGTGTTCGACAAGTGGTCCAAGGACGTCGAGCAGCGCGAGATCTGCGAGTACTCGACCCAGAAGGGGCTCAAGCACTCCACGTGGCAGGCCGCCTACAGGCAGGGCGCCGGTCTGACCATCGCCGCCCTGGCGCGCGCGAGTGCACTGCCAAACGACTTTATCGACTCTACTGCGGACTACACGGGGCCAGAATACCTGGCTGCCGCCGAACGGGGCTTCAAGCACCTCGAAGAAGAGGGCCGAAACACTAGCTACCTCAATGACGGAATCGAAAACATTATCGACCATTACGCTGCTCTTCTGGCTGCCTCGGAATTGTATGCTGCCACTCAAAAAGAAGAGTACCTGACTGCTGCCAGATCCCGTTCCGCTTCTCTCATTGCTTGCCAAGTCTCCAACGACCAATTCAAAAACTTTTGGATGTCGAATGGAAAAGCTCCTTCCGATCCAGATGCGAGACCTTTCTTTCATGCTTCTGACGCTGGTCCTTCCTGTCATTGCTTTGGCTCGTTATGCTGAAATTGAAGTTGATTTGCAATTGGTTACTGTTGCCAAAGCTACCTATTCGCAAATCTATTGATTTTGAGGTTTTGATTTCAAAAGAGGTGAATAATCCTTTTGGTTATCCAAGACAGTATACGAAAGCTGTTGGAGGTGTAGCTCAATCTGGTTGGTTTTATATCTTTTATGCCGAAGGCATGTATATCGCCTTTCATGCCGAAGGCATGTATACCGCCGTAGGTGGTGTTTTCTTTTATGCCGAAGGCATGCATACCGCCGTAGGCGGTACAGTCACCGCCACAGGCGGTGATATTTCTTTTGCAGTCTCAATGTCTTGCTGCCAAAGGCAGATATACCGCCGTAGGCGGCACATACACCGCCGCAGGCGGTGATCTTTGTTTCTTTTCTAGTGTTTCATTGATTCATTCATTCATTCACCATTGACATTCTTCTTCATAACCAAATCAGCCTTCTTTTTCCCACACGAGAACGAATCTGGATACTGGTGGCAAGGAGAAAACGCGCGTCTCGGATCCCTCTCGTCTGCAACCGCAAAAGCAATCCAACTCCTCTCCTCCGAAATCGACGCCGACACGATCTCCCAATGGAAGAATTTCCAAGTCAGCGCTATTGACTGGGTCCTTGGCAAGAACCCGTACGACATGTGCATGCTTCAAGGTCGTGGCAGAAGAAACCCAGAGTACTTGCCACAGTTTCCAAACGCTCCCGGTGGTGTATGTAATGGTATTACGGGTGGGTTTGAGAATGAGAATGATATTGCGTTCAAGCCGGATCCTCATGGGGCTGATTGGGCGCAGAATTGGAGATGGGGTGAACAGTGGATTCCTCATGGTGCTTACCTTGCTCTTGCCACTGCCTTGTTGGTTTGAGGTCTTTGGGGACGAAAATTCTTGTTTCTGGATGCAACTGAATGGATGATGGAGAGAGCCAAAAGGGGATGCTCTGAATTATACTGCTCGTTTTTTTTACTTAAAATAAAGCCGGTTGATTTCATTGTCTTGTCAATGTCGTCGTGGTTACTTAATTGAATTTTTTTGTTCCAGATCAGATCGGTATTGCAATCGATAATCAACTTTTCTTGAAGATATTTAGACGATAAGGGGTTATATTCGGATATTTATTATTAATAAATGAACTGGGATATTATAGAATGGTGGGGAGCGATACTTTCACAAAAAAAACTAAAAAGAGAAACCTGGAAGATCCTACTCCTCAATTAACGACGATGATGCGAGATCATCAAACTGTAAAAAGTTCTGCTCAAAGGAGTACATCAAGTGATCCAGCACCGATAGTGTTCCATCACCAAATGTGGGGGTGCTTGTGCTTGTGTCCGGGAAAAATTCGCTACTGCTGTTATCGGCAGCACACGTTTCTGATCCTGTGGGGAAAACCATATCAAGCAAGCTCTGCTCCAGGACATACGAATCCATGGAAGGAGTTGACAGTGAGGGAGAGCAAACGGCACTGTTGCAATGGGTAACTGCGGGCCATGAGTCAACCCGCCATGAGTCAGCTCCCATCGACGGCACGAGTTCATCCGGCTCCATCTTGACTTGATCATCTTGAAACCTCAAGTTCCCTTTTTGACGACTTCCTAGGACTAGCTTTTGTCTGAGGGCTTCAATCGTTTTGCGGATCCAATGGCGGATCCAACCATATCGTGCTGAACCGGCGCACAACTATATTCGCAAGGGAACCCGTTTTTGACGCAGCGGGAGCAGCCGGGTTCGCGGCCTAAGCTGCACTTCTTGCGGGCTCGCTTGCATGCGGTGCATGGGATAGGGCGGAGCCAGAGTTCACGGGATGCTTTCTTGCGGGTCATTTGTTGGCTGTGGGGAGGGGAGAGGGGGTCGGATAAAAGCGAGCGGGTAGGTGATGAGTAGATGCTGGTCTTGCGAATGATGCACAGTTTTCTTTGATCGGTTTGTCGCTTATTGTCGGCGGAGTTGAGCCAGTTTTTTTTTTTTTTTTTTGGCCGTGTGAAACGTTCTCGGCACCAAGGAACGGAAAAAAAGGAGGGGAAAAAAAAGCAATGAATGTAGACACAGTCTGCTTAGTAATTAAAATTCATTCACCTGTTTCACACACACTTGCCAAATTAGTTTCAACGAGCTTTTGAAACAGCATGCTTAAAAGTTATGTTTTTTTCTGGGATAAACAATGACAACAACTCTCAACCATTTGCCGTCTGAAGTCATCCAGTCCATTCTTCTGCTGCTCCCGCTCGAACCACAAGCTCTAATCACCGTCGCTTTAGCTTCCAAACACCTCTTTGCATCAACACTCTTATTGGACCTTTTCTTTGCACGCCGCCACTTCCTATCGATTCTCAACGCCCATTGCCCATCCCTCAAATATCCCTCCATCTGGGAGTTCTTGGATGCTCGAAAAATCAAAAACCAAGGGTTCCTCGCCTTCCCTTTCATTTACAAAGCCGCAATCTACAATGAGATTACACATTCAAAGAAATGGGAACACGCCGACAGCTTTGACCAAAGCGAACACCAACACCACCCAACGCCTCCATCCAAAGAACTCGATTTCTTCGATAACGAGCGCTGGAACGTTGATCCAAGGACTGCTCTCCGGATAATGAAAACCCTCTTCAACACAATACCAAGAAGCAGCATCAACATATTCAACCCACGAATCCACAACTCAAGGCCTTTCCGCTGGGCGTGTCGACTCGGACATGTTGAAGTTGTGGAATGGTTTCTAGAGAAGGAGCTTGTGGATCCATCGGATGATGGGAACCATGCGATTGAATGTGCGTCTGCGCAAGGGACATGTCGAGATTTTGGAGCTGCTTGTTGCGGGATCCGAGGGTGGATGCGTCTACGCATGAGAATCTGTGTATTATTCTGGCGGCTCAGGAAGGGCATGTTGGGGTTGTGGAGAGGCTGCTTTCGTTGCGTAATGTTGATCCAGGGGCTGATGATAGTGCTGCGTTGCTTATGGCAGTTCGAAACAAAAGGATGGGGGTTATACCGTTGTTGTTGAGGGATCCATCGTGTGAATGCGGGAGGGAATGAGCAGGAGGCGATACGAAGTTCTTGCTGTGAAGGAGAAACTGAAATCGTGAGAATGTTGCTTGAGGATCCAAATGTTGATCCCCAGTGTAGAAGAGGACTATTGCCTGGTTGTTGCATGTGAACGCGGGTTTACCGATATTGTGAGGCTGCTTGCTACAAGATCCCAGAGTGAATCCATGGGTCAATGATGGTGAACCATTAGAGATTGCTGTGACAACTGGACAAGTGGAGGTGGTGAATATGTTACTTGCCGACCCACGCGTTATGATGGAAGAACCGGATCACCATTTTGCCATGATTGCACTTGAACTTGAAAACGCCGATGTTGTAGAAGCGTTGCTTAATGGCGGTTGTGTTGATCCGTTACGTGATGGATGTCAAATCATTCAGGAGGCTTTTAACCGTGGCCAATTTGGCTTGGTAAGGCTTTTCCTTCCAGTATCTTGGACATGAAGTGAATGCTCTTGGTGAGAGTGGGCTAGGAAAGGCCCTTAGCGCATTAATCAAAGAAACCTAGTCACGCAATAAATGACCAAATCACAAACTCCAACCTTCAGAAAGTACAGCCCCGCCTCAGCATTTCTAGTAGCACTGTCGCTGACAGGATTGCTCGCGTTCCACACTGGATCTTCATTGGATAGTCCTCCTGTCTCAGGAGAGCCAGTCTGTGTTCAACCACCTCCCTTGGTCCCACCAACGAATCCAACTCTGGATGCTCTCTTTCGCTCTCAATTCTCTATTTCGAATGAATCCTACGCATCCGCAATAGCCCATCGTCTATCCGGCCTGGTTCAAATCGACTCGCAATCCTTTGATGACATGAAGTCAATTCCCAAAGACCCACACCAAGGCAACGATGATCCGCGCCGACAAGGAATATTGAAAATTCACGAATACTTGAAAAAGACTTGGCCGCAAGTGTAAGTCAAAGAATCCAACTTCGCAGATCTAACTGCCCAACAGCCATTCAACGCTCTCATTGGAAGTTGTAAACTACTATGGGCTCGTGTATACTTGGTATGGAAATAACGCTGGCTTAAAGCCGGTCATGTTGACTGCTCATATGGATACTGTTCCAGTTGATGCCAGCAGTTTGGGAAGGTGGACATTCCCACCCTTTGAAGGCCGAGTTTCTGACGGATTTGTATGGGGCCGCGGCTCTGCGGACGTTAAAGCTCAGATTGTCAGCATGTATAGTATTATTTTATGGAATCTTTTGGAGGGACTGATCCAAGGATTCAGATTCGATGCCGTTGAAACCCTTCTTTCGAATAACTATAATCCCAACCGCACAATCATAATTGCATTTGGATTCGACGAAGAAATTTCGGGACGGCAGGGTGCCGGTGAAATTACACGCCATTTACTTGCCAAAGGTTTTGGGAATCATGGAATTGAATTCATCCTGGACGAAGGAAGTTCCATTGAATCACAATTTGGCGCCTCATTCGCTTTACTATCGACTGGAGAAAGAGGATATATGGATGTGGAGTACGCTGTTCATACACCAGGTGGACATTCCTCGATCCCACCACCTCATACACGGCAATCGGATATTTGGCGAAAGTTGTGTCAGGCTTTAGAAGATAACCCATACCTTCCAAGAATTTCTTACAAGGATTTGGGGGCAAGCCCTTTGTTTAATGAGTTGCAATGTGGAGTAGAGCATGGGTTTGTGTTGAAGTTCTTTCAAACGAATAACTCATCCCTTTTTTTTTGTGATAGTCCCGATATGGATACTGCTTTAAGAAACGCAATCGTGAATGCCGGGCTTTCCAACAAAAACAGGAAAACCCAGCAGAAACTGGTTGACTTACTGATACCAAACATCAAAAGGAAGGCACTCATGATGACAAGTCAAGCCATCGATATTATCAACGGTGGGATGAAAGTAAATGCATTGCCAGAAGTTGCAACCGCCATTGGAAATTATCGAATTCACCCTGATGAATCTGTGACAGCCACTGAATCTCGCATTCAAAAAATTGTCGCACCACTGGCGAAAAAGTATAATTTAACCTT
Source organism: Obelidium mucronatum (assembly GCA_025765595.1). NCBI lineage: Eukaryota > Fungi > Chytridiomycota > Chytridiomycetes > Chytridiales > Chytriomycetaceae > Obelidium > Obelidium mucronatum. The sequence continues at coordinate 55,558 of JAIVFH010000005.1, read as the reverse complement.
CTCTCAAACTACACATGATGGGAATGCTGTAATCGTTGGGAGTGATGGGAAGGTTACCACTTCGTTGAATGTAGTTCCACCTTCTTCTGGTCTCGTGAGTGTAACCACGTTGCCGGATTCTCTGGAACCTGCTCCTATTACACCTACTTCTGGGAAGCCTTTCCAACTTGTAGCTGGAACGATTCGTCATAGCATGCCTCGCGGTGATGAGAATCTGTACGTGTCTCCATCGCTGCCCACGGGAAATTCGGGTGAGTCTACATATCGGAACATAATCATCATTGATTTCTTGAATTTCAATGTTTAGATACACGCTACTTCCACGAGTTGAGCAAGCATATCTTCAGATTCACACCTCTGCGTGACCACGACTCCCATAATATCCATACGGTTGACGAAAAATGCCGCGTGATTGACCTTGTGCAATCAGCGGGTTTCTTTTACACTTTGTTGCGCAACGTAGACCAAGACGTGTTTTGATATTATTTTTTTGATAAAAAAACATGCTGCTAGCAAAGACTCGCAAACTACAGCGCGCTTGGGATGTCCTCCCTCCTGAAATCATACAAGAAATCCTTACTTTAGCTCCCCTCGACCCGGTGACTATCTTGAACATTGCTCTCGCTGCAGAACCCTTGGCTCGCCTGCTTCTGCTCTCCACAACAGTTCCGCGACGGCATTTCAAGAAACAGTGGTCTTGCTGTAGTAGTGACTCGATATGGGAGTTCCTGGATTCAACTGGCGTCACCTTTAACAGTTGGAAATCCTTTCCTCTTTCGTACCAAACAGCCATCTATGGGGAAATCCTTGCATCAGATGAATGGCCACAAGTACATACGATTCCACTCGAGCTAGATATGGGAAACAATTTGATGTGGTTTCGCAGATGGCCTCTCACGCAGCCCTTAAAAACCGTCGCGACTCTAGCGTATCACTCTCCATACTTCAACATCACTGTCCAGAAAAATCGTCTGTTTCGATGGTCTTGTCGTGCTGGATATTTGGAGGCTGTCAAGCTGCTAATAAAAGATCCTCGGGTTAATCCTGCGGATGACAACCAATATGCCATTCGGTGTTCAGCAGAAGCAGGGGAAATGGAAGTGGTCCTTTTGTTGCTTCAAGATCCGAGGATTGATCCGAGTGGAAAGGGAAACTACGCGATAAGAGCTGCTAGTACCTTTGGGAAGGATGAAATAGTCAAAGTATTATTGGCTGACCCAAGAGTGGATCCTTCTGATGAAGGAAATGCTGCTGTGATTCTTGCTGCCCGGAATGGACACACGGACGTGGTACGGCTGTTGATGCAAGACGCGAGAGTTGACCTTGCCGCAAACTTTAACGAGGCCATTCGCGATTCCTCTACAAAGGGCCGTGTTGAAGTGGTTCGGCTTTTACTGACTAGTCCTTTAGTGGATCCGTCAGACATGGCTAACTCGGCATTAGCCAGTGCGCTGCGTCACGGACATGATGACATTGTTTATCTTTTGCTCGAGGATGACCGTGTTTTACCCACTGGTCATTTGGGGCGGAGGATATTCCAAATTATTGTTTCGAAAAATCGAGCGGATATTTTGAAATCTCTTTTGAAAAAAGTGAATGTATCGGGGGATTGTGTGACTTTTATGAACCGGTTTCTGGCAGAGGGATTGTATGAATTAGCTAGAATATTGTTGGACACAATCGATACTTTCTACAGGAATAGCGTTTCAGACGAGGTGTTCCATTACTTTTCTACTCAAATTGAAGAGGGGTTGGCGAGAGCAACAGAAGAATAACAGCCAAGAGTATAGCGCCATTATTTGAATTCGTGGTAGCGAAAAAACACTTTGCCGCCACCTTCGAAATTTGGATTAAATAATCTTCAGAATTATCGGAATGAAGGCTTCCGCATCCGGCCACACGACAGGCGGTCGCTCAGGGGAAGAGACTGGGAACGTCTTGAGCAAACTTGTTCTGGAGTGGATGACTTCTTTCATGGTTCTTGCATCCAAGAGACCGTTGATGGCAGAGGTTTGTTTGGCTTGTGGTCGGCTTGAGCCCTCTTCCTATCACTGACTGTCAGGAATGCAGGATCTGTTTGACATGGAACCAGAGTTTGCAGCACAGCGTCTTGGCGAGAAGATGTTTTCTCGGATCGAAGAGGCGAAAGCCGAATGGGCAGTGAATAACCCGGGTGTCCAGTTGAATGGAAACACCATCCCCGAAGGCTTGCCAGTTGCTCTGCGAGGCATAACTTTGGTCACTCTATTCAATATATTCAAGAGTCACTTGATATCTGGGGCACTTTGGGGTCTGGTGGGCACAAGTTTCTCTATCGCCTCTCCAATGATTTTGCAACAAGTCTTGGTCTCAGTAGCAGTTGGCGATAAAGCCAAAGCATTTTGGTTCTGTGGTCTTATGTTCATATGTCAAATCCTCGCAACACTTTGCGTCAACTCGAGAACAAAAGTAGAAACGAAAGTCAGTGTGGGAATGAGGACGATTTTGTATTCGACTGTTTTTCGGAAAGCACTCTTGCTTTCATCGGTGTCCAAGCAAGAATATTCTACTGGAAAGATTATGAATATGTTATCAATCGATGCTGGAAAGATTGAAATGGTGAGGCATTAGTCATTAATTAAAACATGTAGGTTAACTTTCTGCAACCAAGGTTGGATATGGATTCCATTCATTCTGGCTTGTTCCCTTACAAGTGACTGTCATGTGCGCTCTCATCATATACCTCCTTGGAATTGGAGGTCTCGTTGGAATCCTTGTGCTGATCGTTATCTCGGCGAGTCAGACATACGCCATGAAGGCTATCTTCAAGTACGACGACCTCGCAACCCGAGCTTCTGATTTGCGTGTGCGTGCAACCACCGAAATGTTGACTGGAATGAAGATTGTAAAACTGTTCTCTTGGGAAGACACGTTCATCTCCAAAATCCAACATCATCGAGATGAAGAACTCAGAAATATTTTCATTGAAGTTAGTGTCGCCGCTGCATTCTATGGAATGATTTATGTGATTCCTGCGATTGTGTGCATTGTCGCTTTCAGTGTTTATTCCGCACTTGGACACCCACTGACTGCTGATATCATTTTTCCGGCCTTGTCTTTGATTAGTTTGCTTCGCGGCCCTATGATGGAACTACCTGAAAAGGCCCAGAGTTTAATTGAAGCAAACGTAGCTTTGAAACGGTTTGCGAGGTTTATGTCATGCCCCGAGCTTGAAGACTCTTCCAGTGGAGCCTTAGGCTCGGCATCACCTCAAGATTTTGCTATTGTAGCTAAAGATGCCTCTTTTATGTGGGATGACTGGCGTGGGACCACTGATGAGGATGGAAAGGAAAGTGAGAAACCAAAAGAGGCTCCATTTTTGAAAGCCGATTCAGAACAAACTTTGATTGATCTTCCATGTGAAGAAAAGGCGGCTTTCTTGCAGAATATCACGTTCGAAATACCAAAGGGTGCATTGGTGGCTGTTGTTGGCGCAGTTGGTGCAGGGAAATCATCGTTGGTACAGGCTTTGCTTGGTGAGATGAAAAATGTATCAGGAGCCACTTCGATGAATGGGAAGGTGGCATATGCCAGTCAACAAGGGTGGCTTCAAAATTCCACCTTACAAGCAAACGTTCTCTTCGGAGCCGAGATGAACCGCAGCAGATACGACTCCGTTATTCGTGCATGCTCGCTTGATAAAGGATATTCTTAATTTCCCCAATGGAGAATTGACAGAAGTCGGCGAGCGTGGTGTCCAGGTATTATAAACTCGGTCCCCTAAAATTTCAAAGCTTCTATTTGAACCGATACTTGCATCAAGTTATCTGGTGGGCAAGTCGCCCGTGTGAACTTGGCGAGAACTATGTATGCAGACGCAGACATCTTATTCCTTGACGATCCTTTGGCTGCTGTAGATTCTCATGTCGGACGTCATATTTTCGAAATTGGAATCAAGGAAAATTGCGCTGGAAAGACGGTTGTACTTGTTACGCACCAATTGAATCTTCTATCACAAGTGAGGATGCTTAAACGTCAATATAATTCATAGCTTAAACATCATACAAGGTCGATATGATTATCTATATGGAGCATGGGAGAATTTTGGAAGTTGGTTCGTACTCTGACCTGATGCAAAGAAATGGCGGTCTGTCGAAGTTAGTAAATGAGTATGGAATCGCACATTCGAACGATGATACCGATGAAATCCAACCCACTGCCGTTCTTAAATCCGTTCGGAAAAAGCCAGAAGTTATTCTTGAAGACGAATTGGAAAATTCGACAGTGCCGAAAACAGTTATGATGGTGGAAGAAGCGGCTTGAAGGAGCTGTGACGTTTTATCACTACAAGACATACGTGAATTTGTCCGGCGGTATTGTACCGTGGCTTGGAATTTTTGTGGTAGCAGTCGCCATCAATGTTGCTCGTCTGATTGGTGATTATTGGTTAATTTGGTGGTCTGCCAATGAGTTTGGTAGAACCAATGAGTTTTACATCGGAATTTACGCGTTTCTTGGTATTGCCCAAGCCCTTCTGACAAGTAAGTCACCTCAAACTTCTCTGTTTCGCCCGATTTATCTGTTTTTAGTGGTGCTTGCTTTCATTGTTGCACGAACTGGTATCCTCGGTGCGAGAAATCTGCACACCAACGCCCTTCTCAGCATTGGGCGTGCGCCCATGTCTTTCTTTGACACGAACCCTCTTGGACGTATTGTTAATCGCTTTTCGCGAGACATTGCGGAATGTGATCGATGGCTTGTGATGAACTTGCGTGGAATTCTTAATCTTGGTGCCGGTCTTTTGTGTATCCTTGGTTTAATTGCATATGCTGTTCCCACTGTCTTGATTGTTGTCATTCTGGTTGCGCCTGCATATTACTACATCCAGCAATTCTATAGAAATGCTTCGCGCGAGCTAAAGAGGCTGGAAAACTTGTCTCGTTCTCCCTTCTTTTCAAACTGTGCAGAGTCATTCAATGGACTGGCAACAATTCGAGCATTCCGTGCATCCGATCAATTCGTTACTGAAAATGAAAGATTGATCGATTCAGTCAATCGACCAACAATTTTGCGCTATTTTGTGAACGTTTGGGTGTCCATGCGGGTTAGTTCCAAAATCCTTTTAAAAAAATATGTTAAATCTCTTCCAATAGGCTGAAGTTTTTGTGGCCGTTATTTGCTTAGCTGTTTCTACGATGGGTGTTGGTTTCGGAATTTCTCCATTCCTTTTGGGTTTAAGTATTGGATACACTCTCAATCTGGCCTTCTCTATCAATATAATGATGCACTTATTGTCTGAGGGAGAAGGTCGAATGAACAGTGTTGAGCGGTTGGATCACTACCACAAGAATATCCCGTCAGAAGCAGCAATGGATTTGGCACCGCCTCGCCCACAATGGCCTGAAACTGGGTCCATATCTTTCAACAACGCTGAAATGAGATACCGACCAGACTTGCCTCCAGTTCTCAAGAACCTCACATTGGAAGTAAAGGGTGGTGAAAAGATTGGCATTGTTGGTCGAACCGGCGCAGGAAAGAGCTCAATTATCTCTGCATTATATCGATTGGTAGAGTTGAGTGCTGGATCGATCAGCATCGATGGAGTCGATTTGGCAACCGTTGGACTGAGGCAGTTGAGAACGAGTTTGTCCATTATTCCTCAAGCTCCAATTCTTTTTCAGGTAGTGCTCTATTTCAGGTTCTTGAAGTTAAGTTGATATTAATCTTTTGGTGCAGGGAACTATCAGGTCTAATGTAGATCCGCTCAACGCCCATGATGACAATGCGGTTTGGACTGTTCTCGAACACGCAAGTCTCAAGGAATACGTTTCTTCATTGGACGAAAAATTGGATTCCGTCGTTCAAGAAAATGGAGAGAATTTGTCTGTTGGGCAACGGCAGTTGTTGTGTCTTGCTCGTGCCATGCTGATCAAGCCAAAAATTCTTTTGATCGATGAAGCGACTGCCAGTGTTGACATCAAAACCGATGCAGCGATTCAGAAAGCGCTTCGTTCTTCTTTCTCGGAATGCACGATTCTGTGTGTCGCGCACAGGTTATTGACGATTATTGACTACGATCGCGTTTTGGTGCTGAAAGACGGAGAGGCTTCTGAATACGACCATCCAGATGTGTTGCTGAAAAATCCTGAATCGATTTTTACGGATCTCGTCAACGAGACAGGACCGGACATGTCGGCTCTGCTGAAAAGGTTGGCTGGAAAACGATTTGGTGACTTGGATATTGACGAGGCGGTTGGAGCGACTGTGTTGGCGTGATTCGTTATTCTTTAATCTGATTATTGTTTCTGATTTTACGACCCTTTGTAATTGCTATTTCAAATGGCAACTTCGCAATCCGCACGCTCGCTGCCCACCCGTGCGATAGACTGTCAGGCATCCTTGTTATCATTCTGCTGAAATGTCCGATAACAGAAAGAGCGGCGGACGCTCTGGAGAGGAAACCAGCAACGTCTTCAGCAGAACAATCCTCGAATGGATGACGTCATTTATGGTTCTGGCATCAAAGAGAGCCCTGATGGATGAGGTACGAGACGAATCTTCTGTCTGCTTGACGTCTCTGTAACAGTTTTGTCTTCAGGACCTGTTTGAAATAGAACCAGACTTTGTCGCGGAACATCTTGGTGAACACTTCTTTCACAAAATCGAAGCAGCAAAGAAAGCATGGGCCTTAGAACACCCAGCAACCGCTCTCAACGCAAACAGCATTCCGGAAGGTCTTCCTCCAGCTCTTAAGCGGGAAATCCTTGCTGCAGTATTCCAGATTTTCAAGAGAAAGTGGATTGTTGGCGGTCTTTGGGCCTTTGCTGCTTCCACATTCTCTATCGCAACACCAATGGTTCTTCAACAGGTTCTTCTTCGCGTCACTATTGGGGATAAGACTACTGCATTTGCTCTCTGTGCACTCTTGTTTTTATTTCAAGTATCTGCCACTGTCTGCATCAATGCAAGGACAAAGTACGAAGTGAAACTAGCTGTAGCAATGCGAACCATCTTGTATTCGAGCATCTATCGAAAGGCACTCTTGATCTCATCTGTGTCAAAGCAGGAGTTTTCAACCGGAAAGATAATGAATATGTTATCCACAGATGCTGGAAAGATTGAGCTGGTAGATATTTGTTTCTATGGCGCTAAAAAAGCCGTGACTGACCTATCAAGTGCAGGTTGGAACTGGAATCCATTCCACTTGGCTGATTCCTATCCAGATTATTGTCGTATCTTCGTTAATTATCCACCTACTCGGCGTCGGAGGGATCGCTGGAATCCTCACACTCGTGGTCATTTCGGCAAGTCAAAGATATGCCGTCCAAGCCATGTTCAAGTACGACAAACTCGCCACCTTAGCCGCTGACGCCAGAGTCCGTCAAATAACTGAAATGTTTGCGGGCATTAAAATTGTCAAGTTATTCGCCTGGGAAGACATATTCCTTTCGAAAATTCAACAACACCGTGTTTCGGAGTTGCGCAATCTATTTTTGCAAATTTCCATCTCCACTAGCTTTTACGGTTTATCGCACGTGATTCCAGCATTTGTCTGTATTGTCGCCTTTTCTGTCTACAGTGCCATGGGAAATCCCTTAAGTGCTACAGTCGTATTCCCAGCATTGTCTCTGATTGGATTTTTGAAGGGTCCTATGATTGAACTGCCTCAAAAGGTTCAGAATCTTGTTGAGGCGAACGTATCATTGGCTCGATTTGCCGAGTTTTTGGCATGTCCAGAACTTGAACCCGAAGATGCGGACGACTACATCGAAAGAAGCAGTAGTAATATTGCAATCAAATCTAGCAATGCGTCCTTTTTGTGGGATGAGTGGTTGGAGCCTGCTGCACCTGTCAAAATTGGTGAAGAAAAGTTCCTGATTACAGATGAGAAATCTTCAAGCATTCCAGCCGCCAGAGTTCCATTTTTGCAAGGTATCTCGTTTGAAATACCGAAGGGAACGCTTTGCGCTGTCGTTGGATCCGTCGGAGCAGGAAAGTCATCCTTGGTACAGGCTTTGTTGGGGGAAATGAAAAGAACAGAAGGCGCGACTTATATCAATGGTCAAATTGCGTATGCCAGTCAGCAAGGATGGCTTCAAAATTCTACTTTGCTTTCAAATATTCTCTTTGGTGCCGATATGGATCGCGAACGTTATGATGCTGTTATAACAGCCTGCGCCTTGGACAAAGACATCCAGAATTTTCCTAATGGCGAGTTAACTGAAGTCGGAGAACGTGGTGTGCAGGTTCGTCGCTCTTGATAATAATAAAATTACTGATGGATTTGTTTTTCCTTTCACAGCTTTCTGGAGGTCAAATCGCTCGAGTTAACCTAGCAAGAACTATTTATTCAAATGCAGACGTTTTAATCTTGGACGATCCCTTGGCTGCTGTCGACTCACACGTTGGCAGACACATTTTCGAAGTGGCGATCAAGAAGTTATGTGCTGGGAAAACCATTTTACTTGTTACACATCAGCTACATATCTTGGCTCAGGTTGGTCGTTTGGAAATTATCCAATTATCACAAACAAATGGCGATTATCTAATACGTATTGTTATTAGGTGGATTTAATCCTATACATGGATGGTGGTCGAATTGCCGAGTTTGGGGCCTATTCTGAATTGATGCAAAGCAATAAGGGTCTCGCCATCCTCGTAAACGAATATGGTATTTCGCATTCATCTGAAGATGAAGCCCAACCATCCGAAAATGAAAATGACTCCAAGGATGAAACATTGACCCAGAAGCAATCCCAAAAACATGACATTGCACCTAGCAGCAAAGAGAGCACTGTCGCACCGGTTGCTCCAAAAACGGTCATGATGGAGGAAGAAAGGCTTCAAGGAGCTGTGAGATTTTATCACTACAAGACATACGTGAATTTGTGTGGTGGTTTTGGTCCTTGGGGACTGGTGGCATTTACAGCCCTTGCAGTGAACCTTGCGCGACTTTTCGCAGACTACTGGCTTGTTTGGTGGTCGTCAAATCAGTTCGGTTTTACCAACGGGGGGTACATCGGAATGTATGTCTTTCTGGGTCTGTCACAGGGTCTCCTCACTAGTAAGCTGGGCATCTCGCTACTTAAATATCTGTATTCATTGAATTCCTGAATTTTTTAGTTACGCTTGGTGTCTTGGCGGCCAGATACGGAATTGTGGGAGCAAGACGGCTCCATGAAAACGCAATCCAAAGCATTAGTCACACCACGATGACTTTTTTCGACACAAACCCCCTGGGGCGCATTGTTAATCGTTTCTCAAGAGATGTTGCAGAAGTGGACCGTTACCTTGGCGCTGATCTTCGTGGGATATTCTTGAACCTGAACGGGTTTCTCTGCACCCTCGGCTTGCTCTCCTACTCAGTTCCATCGGTTCTCGTTGTAGTTTTATTGGTTGCTCCAGCTTATTATTATGCGCAAACATTTTACCGCAACGCCTCCCGGGAATTGAAAAGATTGGAAAATTTGTCGCGATCTCCTTTTTTCTCCAACTGCGCTGAATCTTTTAATGGATTGGCAACTATAAGAGCGTTTAAAGTCTCCAAGCAGTTTGTATCTGAAAACGAAAAACTTATTGATGCGGTTAATCGTCCGACTATTTTGAGATACTTTGTTAGCATTTGGATTTCAATTCGAGTATGTATTTGATGAACATTTAGTGGGATTTACTCAGTCGAAATTTTCTCAATAGGCTGAAATTTGCCTTGCAATTATTTGCTTGGCCGTTTCAACGATGGGGGTTGGATTTGGAATTTCTCCGCTACTTCTAGGACTCAGTATCACATATACACTGAACCTCGCCTTCGTGGCCAACCTGCTAATGAATCAGCTTTCATCCACCGAGGGCCGTATGAATAGTGTCGAGCGTTTAGATCATTATCACAAGAATATCCCGTCAGAAGCAGCGAGGGATTTACCCCTTCCTCGCCCCCAGTGGCCTGAAACTGGGTCCATATCTTTCAACAATGCTGAAATGAGATACCGGCCAGACCTGCCTCCAGTTCTCAAGAACCTCACATTGGAAGTAAAGGGTGGTGAAAAGATTGGCATTGTTGGTCGAACCGGCGCAGGAAAGAGCTCAATTATCTCTGCATTATATCGATTGGTAGAGTTGAGTGCTGGATCGATCAGCATCGATGGAGTCGATTTGGCAACCGTTGGACTGAGGCAGTTGAGAACGAGTTTGTCCATTATTCCTCAGGCTCCAATTCTTTTTCAGGTAGTGCTCTATTTCAGGTTCTTGAAGTTAAGTTGATATTAATCTTTTGGTGCAGGGAACTATCAGGTCTAATGTAGATCCGCTCAACGCCCATGATGACAATGCGGTTTGGACTGTTCTCGAACACGCAAGTCTCAAGGAATACGTTTCTTCATTGGACGAAAAATTGGATTCCGTCGTTCAAGAAAATGGAGAGAATTTGTCTGTTGGGCAACGGCAGTTGTTGTGTCTTGCTCGTGCCATGCTGATCAAGCCAAAAATTCTTTTGATCGATGAAGCGACTGCCAGTGTTGACATCAAAACCGATGCAGCGATTCAGAAAGCGCTTCGTTCTTCTTTCTCGGAATGCACGATTCTGTGTGTCGCGCACAGGTTATTGACGATTATTGACTACGATCGCGTTTTGGTGCTGAAAGACGGAGAGGCTTCTGAATACGACCATCCAGATGTGTTGCTGAAAAATCCTGAATCGATTTTTACGGATCTTGTGAACGAGACAGGACCGGACATGTCGGCTCTGCTGAAGAGGTTGGCTGGAAAACGATTTGGTGAATTGGAAATGGAAGCGGCGATTGAAGCCTCTGCAGCTATTGAATAGACTGAATACAATGCACAATATATCAATATTCAACTAATTTATTCTTGAAGCTGGTTGGTTCAAGTCATCAAACAAGGCCGCTTTATCACCCCAAAACTTCCTAGCAGTGACTGAGCTTCCGGCATTCGTTATTTCCGAAACTTCTGCAGGTGTCAAAACCACATCCAAGGCACCCACTGCTTCCTTCAATCTTTCAAGCTTGGAACTAGTGGTAACTTGAATGGTACCGACCGCCCAACCCCACGCCAAGAGAACCTGGCTTCCAGTAACCCCAGTGCCTTTGGAAGCTGCAATTCTATTAACCACATCTTGAACGGTCCCCTTATCGGAAAAAATTGATTAACGGCTGCAATGGGCCGTAGGCTGCAGTTACAACGTTTGCATTCACGGAAGTCAAGTGCTGATGCAATTTTGGGTTTTGGTAATACGCGTGGAAATTCAATTTGGTTTACTGTTGGAGGGAGACTTGGGTTGGTGGCTTGAAGAGCCTGAAAGTCTTGAATCCTCCAGTTTCGAGACGCCAATTGCGCGAACCTGCTTCGTTTCATTGACCTAAAGCCTCCATTTCGGACCAGACTTGCTTCATTGTCAAAGTAGACTCAGCAGAGGAGTAATCCCAAAACGGAGAGTGGATGAGGTAGAGATCCACGTAGCCTTCGATAGCTGGTCCCAATCTTTTCAAGGAGTTCGCAATAGATTGTCTTACATTCTTTGGTGGTGCTGAGAGCTGCGTGCAATTAAAATGATTCAAGAATCGCTTACTGGCAGCAATGACAGCAAATCAATACCTTTGTTGTGATAAAGACAGAGCTTCTCGGCTTCCCGGTCTCCTTCAAATACTGAGCCAGAGCAATTCCAACTTCTTCCTTCTGTTCCGTACACTTTCGGCAGTATCAATGTGGGTGAAACCGGAACGCAAAGCGGCTAGGAGAGAGTCAACAAGTTCCTGGTTGATGGCACCAGTTTCTGCTTCCGAGCCATTGGAACGGCGGAACCACTTTGTTCCGGTTCCGTAAGCAAGTTTTGGGACTTGGATGCCGTTGGAAAGAGTGGTCAAGGTGTGGCTCATTTCTTTTTCTCCAGTTGATTTCAAACGCGGCCTCTCCTTTCAACAAGGTCGAATGGCGAATTACCCACGTGCAAACATCAGAACATGATTTCTCACTATTAATTGACGCAACGATGCTCTATTTATTTCATAATTCTATGGTCAATCGAAAAGTGGCAACTTCGTACAAACACGAAAGAGCAGGTTTTATTTTAATGATACTTAAGATTTACTTTCAAGCAGAAGGCAAAAATTCACCCTTGGAAACATTCACAACAGTTGCATTACTGGCATTGTTTACCCCAGTGCCATCCGTGACATTTGTGACTGGTCCTTTAAACCAATGACGCGCCGACAAGATAAATGTAAAAAACGCTCCAAATCCAACAGCCCCAACCAACACACAAGCATAGTTCATATTCCTGGCTGTCACAGGCATCGAAGTTGGAAGGACGAAAAGAACCGTAATGGCACAAATCCAAATTAAAGAAATAACCCCAACAATCTTACTGAACTTTCCGAGGTTAAAAGGTCCCGGTTTCTCAAATAAATGAGGATTCATGAGTTTACAAGCGATTGGTATTCCGTATGAGATGTAGAGACCTATGGTTGCGATTGAGGTGATTGCTGTGAAGGCGGTTGGGTTTCCCAGGTATGGGATTGCGAGGAGAGAGTACAAGACACAGGCGAGCCAGTTTGCGTTGAATGGAATCTGCAACTTTGGATGGATTTGATGCCAGAGATTAGAGAACGGCATGGCGCCGTCTCTGCTAAACGCGTAAATAACACGAGAGTTGGCAAGAAGGCAGGAGTAGCTGCAGAACCAGCAGCAAATGCAGTTTACAATCATCAGCGCGATAGCAGTATTCTTGTCTGTTGCATCGAGAATGATTTGGGCCATGGGTAAACCGGTGGCTGTTGTGATTGTTCCTTCATAATCCTGCATGGCAAATAAGAGACCAACAATAAACAGGAAACCAGTGATTGTGGACATTCCAATTGCAAGAACAATTCCGACTGGGCCAGCGAACATCAGCGCGTTTTGTCTCCTCAGTCATGTGGGCAGAGCTGTCGTAACCAGTAAATGTGAATTGTGCCTGTGGACCATCATTTTCAGGACAGATTCCAAACCAATCAGTTTCAAGAAAAACTGACCGTTAACAAACCGACGAGAACCACCCAAGCGACAGAATCGATTCCAGTTCCATTCTCATAGTCCGTGAACACGAAAGAGGCCGTCTGCTTCGTGGGTGCCTTTGCAAGCACAACAACAACAATCAGAAACGGCGTAAAGACTTGCCAAATTGTTGAGAGAAACATGACATTGGCCATGAACTTAGGGCCTAACGAGTTTGCAATTCCGATCGTAACGGCAATGACAATATGGATCGCAACAATAACTCCAGGAGTTGGTGTATACGTCAACTACAAAAAAATAAGGAGCATTTTAAATTAAGGGCATCCGAGTCGTAAAATTAATCTGCTCACATCTGATGCAATAGATACGGTGGCACCAATCATGAGGGAGAGACCAAACACAACACCCGCCGTCACAGCAACTTGCCCAAGCAGATTGAACCAGCCAGTCATCCTGAAGAATAAGTTTAGCTCAGTACTTAAAACACAATCGGAGCACTTAAAAAAAGTCAAGACAGTCTAATCACACAAACCAGGAAGCAAATGCCTTATGCTCGGGCTTTGAAAGTCGAGCAGCCCAATAGTAAAGACCACCACTTGTAGGAAAAGCTGAACAAATTTCAGCCATTGCTAGCCCCACCAACATGGTAAAGAATGCCACAACGATCCAACCCCATGTCATCAGGGCTGGACCTCCTGTGATCAAGCCAAAGCCGAACAACGAAGTCAGGCCTGAACAGATACAGATGGTTGAGAGAGCAACTCCATAGTTGGTGAACGAGGAAAGTTCGCGCTTGAGCTCCTGCTTGTATCCAAGCTGAGCGAGAATCAGCTCATCTTGGGCTTGTTGCTGAACACTCATTCTGAGACTGATTTTTTTTCGCTTAACATAAAAGCGGGGAAGTGGAGTGTGTTCTATTTATACCATCATAAATATTATTATCTGTCTTTGTCAGACACAGAATTCAGAAACATGTGTCTACGTTTCCTCATGAACACATATCCCACAAAACGTTAGCGTAGAAAAAGTTTGAATATTTGACGTCTGTCATTTCAAGCGTTGTAATATCTTGCTTTGTTGTTGACACTTACGAAAAGGATGGTGTGAGAATGAGTGTTTTGGTATATTAATAGTGGAATTGAAAAAAAAGAGAATACTCACAGACATGACATCTGGCCACCTTTCCGTCCTCATATACTAATTCAAGACCCAAATTTTGGTAGATTGAGAGCTTCAGTCTTTTAAAATACATGTAAGCGAACGAACAAAAAAACCTAAACGGAGAAACATACTCCGATTCATCTGGTGGTCGTGCAGCCTCCGCTTCTTCATTCGCGGTCAGCTCTTCCAATTGTGCGAGCAGTTCTCGTTTTCTGGCGTCCAGATTTGCAACCGACTTTTCATCATCGTGCATCTTTTTGCCGATCGCGTACTTTTCCTGCTCTGTTTCTTGCGCCGTTAAAAATAAACACACATTGAAGAAGAAGGAAAGTGGACAAACCAAGTTGTGCAATTCGCGCATCGTTTTCAATTTTCATGGCGTCGCTTGCCGCGTCGACATCCGCTGCAGCCCGTTTAGCAGCGTCCAATTCGCGACTTAGTTCTTGGTTTTTTCAAAAAAAAAAAAAAAAAAAAAAAAAAAAAAAAAAAAAAAAGAAAAGAAAAAGAAAAAGAAAAAAGGAATTTGATTAGAATGTTGGAATTTGTTGCATGTTGCTCCAATTTTACTTTTGATGGCGTCGTGCGCGTCGGTTTGTTGTTGGGTTCGTAACTTTTCGAGTCTCTTAATTCCTTGCATGGCTTCCTCGAGGCACGCGGTGTCTTCCGCAGGGTCCATTTGCTCAAGCAGCGAGGGTCTATTGGTATGTTAGCGGTCTTTTAGAATTCGAAAAGTCGAAGTGTTGTTGGGTGCTGGGAGAATTCAAACTAAGCGCTTACAGAATAGAGTCAATCTTGATTGCCTCATCATCGTCCTCGTCATACTCTTCTTCGACTGATGTCTTTGGAGGAAGTGGTCGGACTTTGTTGGCAGCAGAGAGCATTTTATTGTGCGTGTAATTTCGGACGAAATTTAATTAAGTTAATTTTAACTTTTTAATTATTTGTTTTATTTCTTGACAACCACTCAGATGTTCGACAGGGCCAGGAACTTTGGTGCGTACCGCTCTCCGACGGCGGGAATCGCGTCCAGCACCTTGCGCACATCTTCGTTTTCAGTCGGAGTCAGCGCGACTTGGCGCGCGCCGAGGTTTTCCACGAGGCGCTGATGAGTAAGCGGTTAGTAAGCGATTAGTAAGCGCTGGCGACTCACGGCGTCCTTCTTCGTGCCGGGAATCGGAATCACGTTGGGCGCCTGGGCAACAACCCAGGCAAGCGTCAGCTGCGCGACAGTCACGCCCTTGCGCGAGGCGATCGCCTGCAGCGCCTCGACAAGCTTCAGGTTCTGCGCGAACGCGTCGCCCTGGAACCGAGGCATGTTTCTGCGTGCATCGGTCGCGTCAAAGTCATCCACTGACTTGTACTGGCCTGTCAGGAACCCGCGACCAAGCGGCGAGAAGGCAACGATCGTGATCCCCAATTCCTGGCACGTGGAAAGGATTCCATTGTGTTCAATGTCCGTGGTCCATGGGGAATACTCGACTTGAACTGCTGCAATAGGATGAATCTTGTGAGCTCGGCGGATAGTCTCTGCGCTACACTCCGAAAGACCCAAGTATCGCACTTTTCCCTCACTGACCAGTTCAGCCATCGCCGAAACAGTCTCTTCAATGGGAGTGCTTGGATCCACTCGATGTTGGTAGTACAAATCAATCGTGTCCACCTGCAGCCGCTTCAGAGACGCTTCACATGCTTGCTTGACGTATTCTTTACTTCCGCAAATAACGATTGGATCAAGAGACTTGAAGCCGAACTTTGTACACAGAAAAACATTCTCTCTTGCTTTGGGGCCAGCTCGCTTCAGCCATTCGCCAATCAACTTCTCGTTGTGTCCGTCGGTTCCATATACATCGGCGGTGTCGATGAAGGCAGCCTTGAGTTCGAGGAGGCGGTCTAGGACTGCGAAGCTCTCTTCTTTATCGGCTGGCCCATACGACTGGGAAAGACCCATAGCGCCGTACCCGATCTGTGCCTGGCGCACCAGAGGCTCCGCAGGGAAGTGATTGATGATTCTTGTCATTCTTGTTCTGAGTGTTGTATGGGAGAAAGTTAGGGCTTTGACGGCTTTTTTTATATCCACTTCATTTGAAATCTTGGTTCGAAATACACAGCACAGCTGACTCATCACCGTCTTGACCACACTTGGTTAACGCGTTTTGGATTACAATACGCTGATTTGTAATATGGTGGGGCAGGACTGTCGTACACCCTCCATTAAGAGATGGCGTTTTACTTCTGTCTTTCGTGCCAAACAAATACAGAGAATATTAATATATTCACACAGGTTGTTATGTAAAGAATTACTTTGAATAAAGAAAATCAAAAAATAGAATCAAAACAAAACCATTTTGGAAAATGCAATCAGCAGATGCCCTTCTCCTCAACAAAACAATACTCATGTGCAACTCCATCAAAACCGTCGGCCACACACTCAAACAGTGCAGCGGACCACTCGTGGCCATCGACGCAGAGTGGAATGTTATAAAGAGACGCGGAGTAAGCCAGCGAAAGACATCCATGCTTCAAGTGTACAATGGTCACACTGTGGGTCTGTTTCGGTTAAACCTGTTGACAGACGGATTCAAGAACCCAGTTCCACCTGAGCTTTGCGAGTTGCTTCATGATGAGAATGTTGTTAAAGTGGGGTTGAATATTCATGGCGATGCTGGAAAGCTGTTCAGGTTTCGTTTTTTTTTTTTTGGACTTGTCCGAAAGTCTGAAAAAAAAGCGGACACATTGAACTAACCGCATCACTTCAATAATACAAAAAACAACATGTTTTAGAGACTATGGACTCTGCATGAACGGATACATTGAACTCATGCGACTTGCGAAAGTGGCGTGTCCAGAGCATCTTGTGCGTCATGCAAAGACAGGAAATCTCCAGAATCCTTCGCTGAACCACCTTTCAAGTGTGCTTTTGGGTCGCGTTCTGGATAAATCGGATAGTTTGCGGATGGGGAATTGGGAAACAAAAGTCCTGAATCCTAAAATGGCACAATATGCGGCGGCTGATGTTGTGGCATCTTGGCAAGTGTATCAGGTGTTGGCTGAGCGGTTAGTTCCTGGTGCTCCGGTTGTAGTGGAGCGTTATATGCCAAAAGCGTTATGAATAACAAATCAATTCAATTTGAGTTCTTCAAAAAGTGTAAACGTTGGAGACAGAATGTCGTCTGTTGTAACAACAGTCACAGGTTTTCCAAAACCAGAAGGAGATGATTGCAAAAACGCGTTCGGATGAACGTCCAAGCCGCCTAAACTTTGTTTCTTGAGGAGTCGCAGCTGCCGCCTAGAAAGAGGAGGTGGAGTTTCTGTTCCGACAGTGGTACTGCTGAAGCTAAGACACGAGCTTGTGGAATCCACTCTTGGATTCGCCATACAAGGAGATGGATTCAGCATTGGACTCTTCCACTCAACATCCATTTCGAAAAACGGACTCGAATCTGACATTTGCCTTTGTGGTTGGTGGGAGCTTGTGGTTGAGAGTGGCACAGTCTTTTGTGTTTTGTCATTGTGATGAAGGGGGTCCTCGTCGGCAGCGTCGAGACTGAAGGGGGGAGCCAGATTCGCGATTTCGCTCATGTTGAAGAAAGACTTGCGCAGAATGGACCGCGGCTGCGGCGAAGATGTCGACAGCAGACACGGCGACGCGCCAAGCACCGGCGACGGCGACAGCAGCAGCGCCGGCGTGGGATGGCTTGCCGACAGCGCGGGGGTTACACAGGGCTGCGTTACACCGGCCTGCGTTACACCGGCCTGCGTTACACCGGCCTGCGTCGCACACGGCTTGGCGCGCCGGCGGCCGTGGCCTCCCGGCGACGGCGACGGCGGCGGCTTGGCGTCGGCGGCGGCGTCCGAGTGCGAGTGGCGGCTGCTTGCGCGGCTTGTTGCACGCCGCCGGCTCTTTGTCTTGCGGGAGGCGCACGCGTCCGCGGCGTCCGAGTCCGAGTCGAATGCTTCAACCACCGGAACAGACACGGATGAAGACGACGAACCCTTCCGCGTTCCGGCTCTGCTGCCCGTTCCGGTTCCAGTGCGAATCGCCTTGGCTTCTTTCCAAGCCGCATTTTCGGCTTTCGTGAAGGGGAACAGCTTTCCATGCATAGCCCACACTTTCGACAGATCGCGTTTGAGTTCTTTGAGCATTCTCAGATATGCCCCTTCCCATTCAGCGTGATCCCTAGAATGGCTGCGGCCTGTTGAATCGATTTCTTTATAGGCGTTTCGAGTGATTAATTGACGGTAAAAGTACCTTTAGCTCCACCCGCTTTTCTTAACCAAGTATCCCTTAGCTCGAAGAGTTCTAGTCCTTGAAGTGTGCTATCATAATGCTCCCATTCAGCAAAGACTATAAAACACAAAGTGTCAAATGCCCAAACCCCATCATCAGAAGAACAAAAAAACCAGATTAAAAAGAATGTACAAATACCATCGGTATACCGTTCTGGCTCTGGTCCCAATCCTCCACGGACAAAAGCATCGACATGTCTATGAATCAACAAGTCATCCGCCTTCGCCTCACTTTGCCAGGCAAACGCTCTCAGTGAGCTGATGGGCTCGCAGGAACGCATGACAGCGAGTAAATCCGCATGAACAGCTTCAAAAGCCGAACACAAGTTTTTGAGAGCAAAACAGTCGTTGAGTCTCAGGTACTTGAGAATCAGCACCCACACTTCATAAGGAAAGATGGTAAATGGGTGCTGCGCGACGGGGACGCTTCTTCTGCTTCCTGAGAAGCTAACGGTCTTTGATGAGTCGGATGTGGGTCTCATTTTGAGTTGGTTTTTCAACACGTGTTTTGACGTGTGGGGTTTGATTGGGTTGAGAATATTCAAAGACGCATTGAAAAAATAATGTTATGTTTTGCAACATTTTACCAGCTCAAATGGCGGCGTTATATAAAGCGTATCATTGTTGATGAATCCAGTATTTCTCGTCAGTATTTGAGAAATTCGAACAATGAGTGGTATTGCGGTTGCATCAACTGCTCCTGGTACGATAATCCAATTCCAACCGGGCCTATAACATCCTTTTACTTAAAGAATGATTCAATATGTATGGTTAGATGAATCATCTGCAGAAGCCAGGACTTCAGCAAGGATTCTACGTGGCTCAATTGACTTGAACAATGGAATGTCACCAACCAACTCGCAATCATCCAACGCGTCGCTCAGTATCGAAAGCAAAACCGCATCGCCCCTCCTCCTGCGCAAGGCAAAAGCGGCTGATATTCTCCGCAAAATGGCGTCCAAAGACTCGATGGATTCCTTCGGTTCCCACGACTCGAAACAATCTCTCAACTCCAACTCCAACAGCAGCAGCGACGACCTCGGCTCCTCCGCGTCCTTCGGCTCGTCGCTCGACTCGAACGCGCGGCCCGGCAGCAGCTCCCGCCGCAAGGTCAATGCAAAGGAATACCTCGCGTTGCACAAGGACATGCTGGCGCCGCAGAGTCCGCGCGTGTTCAAAGAAGCAACGATGGGACTGTCGCCGCGTGGCTCAATCCGCTCATCGCTATCGCATGGCGCAGACAAGCGCGCGGACACCGCAGAGTTACACGAAACAGAGTTACACAAAATCAAGATTCTTGCGGCCCAAATGCAGAAACAGATTGAAGCATTAGCTGAACAGAACAGACATCTTTCCAGTGAGTTGCAAGAGCTGAAGGCGGCAAAGAAGTCGGCATCGCTTTCTTCGAATCCACCGCAGCTGGGGATTATCTCAGCGGCTGGAAGCTCCATAACTGTGCATAGGAAAAGCCTGGATAGTATGTTCGCACTTTTTTTTTAATTGAAGCTGTGTGATAAATACTTTTTAAATAGATTCAGACCTACCATCCAGCCCAAAGAGTCCCAGTAGCCCAAAACACCAACTCTCGAACTTGCAAGCAGAGTATCTTAATGGGCCCAGATCTTCGGAATCCTCGGCCGACGGCTCACATCGGAGACCAAGTGACACACTCAAACCTCGGGGAATCCTCAAATCACGAACAGAATCCATGGCAAGTTCAATAAATGCAATCCAGTCCACAGAATCATTTGATGATGCTACTTCACCATCAACGTTGTCGGGAGTGGCCTTGCCCATTACCGTCAACACGACATCTGAGAAAAAGAAGTTAAAGTGGTACAAATCCATCATTTCGGATGTCAAAATCTTTAAAAAGTCAGAGTGAGCGGAACCAAAATAATAAAAACTTTCCAAGGTGGCACTCCGGCGAAAAAACCACGGCAGATGTTTCTTTTGAAACATCCTGTAACTTGAGTTGATAAAGTGAAAGATGAAAAATAGTTTATTCTTATCAACGAGAAAAGGGGTTACTGCGAGAAGTGATTAAATACCAATTTCTCTGGCTAAACAGTCCCACACAGGTCCAGCCTTCCCACGAGCCCCCCCCCCCGCGCAAGGGTCCTGAGGTTTACCATTACTGAGAGTACACTTTACAGTTTAACTTTTGATTCATCTTTTATGATGGAGGGCTTGGAATTGAAGAATGTGTTGTGCATTTAAGATAATTATAGTTTATTTCAAGCCAACGTCAACGCTTCATTTGACTTTCTTGCTCCACTTCACTCCGCATGCGTTACACAAGGTTCCTTGTCCCAGAGGCCCTCTGCGCCACATTGGCTGTGGGTAATGGATTTTTAGTCTGTGAGAATAGTCAGTAAAAAAGGGCACAAACCGTCTGAGTTGCGCTACATGTGAGACATCTTCTGGGACCGTCTTCTGGTTTCCCAGCAGGAGCACCAGAGTCACCCCCCTCGCTCAAATCAGAGACGGATCCTGCTCCTGCAACCACCGAAGCTACAGCTTGATTCACAGTCTTGTCTCGATTTTTGGCACTTGCTCCACGTTCCTTTTTTTCCCGTTTTGGTTTCATACCCCCACCAGACAGAGTCGGTGCCGGAGCAGCATCTAAAGGTGTATCTGGCATTTCACCCTCTTCCAGTTCTTGTTCTGGATTTACTTGCATTGTATTTCCCGAGCCGACGCTTTCTGAGCGCAGTGGCTCAGTTTCGGACGCTGATAGTGAAGGACGCCGCTCCTCCTGAATCGCAGTAACAATCGGCGACGGTATAGGTGCTGCATTGCTGTTTCTCCGAGATATACGCAAGGAAGTGGGTGACTTTGCGGAACGAGGTTGAGCAGGGACAATAGTTTCAGTTATGCTATTGCTATTCTGCTCAACCCCAACGACAGTGGCATCGCCGGCAGTTGGCAGCTCCACTGATGGCAAATCAACAGGGCCTAATGCCCCCACTACAGAAGCAAGACGTGTCTCGTTTCCAACAACAGTCTCTCGATCGGCTGGAGCACTGAATTCTATCGATCCTTCCTCTGTTATCTGTTCTTCTTCTGTCGCGTTTTTGGCACCACCAGCACTACTGCTGCTGCTGCTTTCGAGGCTGCCCACTAAATCTCCTGCATGAATCGCGTCCTTTTCTGAAACAACGATGATTGTGCCAACCTTCTTCTTGCTCTCCCGTGTTGCCGCGCGCTTTGCTGCAGCCGGGGCCACCTCTGCGGGGTTGGAACTGACGGCCGATTTTCCAACCTGTTCTGAGGCAGTGGAGCGACCACGTTTTCGCGATGCTGTTGAAGCCG
This sequence comes from Obelidium mucronatum, assembly GCA_025765595.1. NCBI lineage: Eukaryota > Fungi > Chytridiomycota > Chytridiomycetes > Chytridiales > Chytriomycetaceae > Obelidium > Obelidium mucronatum. The sequence continues at coordinate 33,811 of JAIVFH010000005.1, read as the reverse complement.
CCGTTGACGCTGTTGGAACAACAGTGCTTGATAGATTCGCCCCCGAAGATGTCGGTAACGCGATTGAAGGGAGAGAAGTTGTTGGAAGTGATGCAACAGCGTCGTTGATTGTCGTTGTTGGTAGCGAGGATACAACGTGTGCAATCTCTTGGCTAGGGACTGCAGCTGTGTCGTTCACGGTTGATGGCTTCAACGTAGGTGAGAATGAAGTGGGTAGAGGATCAATGGCTGTTGGTGTTAGAAGGGTGGCAGAATCTTGAGGAGTGAATGGTGTTGGACTGAAACCAAGTGTCAGGTTTGCGTTTGACTGGACAGGAAAGGCCGGCTGCTCCTGTAATGGGAAACTTTGGGCGGATAGAACGGCATCTACTCGCTTATGAAGAGCCTCTTGAGGCGTTGGTTGGGTGGGTAGTTGTGGTGTGGCGGGGAGACTCTTTCTATGTTGATGATGTAAAAGGTGGTTATCGTGCGAAGGTTGGGGCTGTAATATATGAGCAGCAGCAGCAGACGGTCTCCGTTGTCTTAAAGTCGTTGAAGCCTTTGGATCCTAACGAAAACAATAAGCACAGATCACAGTCATCATATAACACACCACTTCTGCAGAAACTGGACGCAGTGGCCACGGCGGGAGCACTTTCAAACAAGCAATTGAGTCCACGTTCAGAATTCTTTTGTTTGAACTTCGGTCAGCTTTCTCTCTCGTTAAAAGTCTGTTGAACAGTGAGGTTGTTGGTCTGTCATTCAAGACCGTCTTAAAAAGACGGGCTTCTTCGTGCGAGAGATGCGTGATTGAAATATGGGGTTTTTGGACATCAGAACTGGCCGTCGTTGGCGTGAGGGATATCTGTTCGTATGTTGTTTAACAATTTAGCCAGAGGCAATGGTACATCACCTCCACCCCGTTTGCAGTCCAAAGACATATTTCGACTCTGACTGAAGTTGTTTTATCAAAGGAAAACCAGTGGTCTAAAGGCTCAGTCAGAAGCAAAGCAAGGAACATCGTCAGCGGAAGACGCACCCTTCACTAACAGCTTGAGTTCGCCACCCTCATCGGACAGAGCTTTTATCGATCCAATTTGGTCAGAGTTGATGAACAGTTCCGCAGACGAAGGCGATGACGACGACGGGGTTTTCAGTGACGAGTGTAGCATTACTACAAATAAAATAATACAAATAGAAAAATAAATCTGAAAAAAATATTAAATTATTCACAATTGTATTTATTTTGAATGGATCGAATAAGCCTATGTTGAGTTTCTAAAAACTACAGGGTGATTGGGTCAAGGTCCAGGTTTGGGATTCCTATTGCCGTTTGGACGTAAGAAACAATAGATTCAGAGATTGATGGACGTGGAGTAGGCTCGTCGTGCTGGATGTCAGTAACAGAAGCAGGCTCCTTGCTGGGTACATTCGGGCTGTTTTCTACGGCCCTTGCAGATTGCACTTTGTTTGAAGATGCGAAGATGCTCATTTTGCGTTTTTTGCGTTTTTTTGGTGATTGGTGGTTCAATTGACTCTGTTCTTATACTTGTTTGGTGCCAAGTTGGGGCTGAGCAAGAAATAACACAACCAGCCACACTACTATCGGACTGGATTCATGAAAAAAAAGTTCTGCTACATTTATTGCAAATCATCAATTTTCAAGGAGAACATTTGGTGAACATTGCAGCGATTTACTTAGTCGTCGAATTGCTGATTGGTGATGTACTTCTTCAAATTCAAGACTTCACCTGCCTTGGTAATTTCTTCCACTTCTTCTTGTGACAGGGAAATTTCCAACGCCGCAACCGCCTCCTTCAGTCTTTCCTCCTTGGAACTTGTTGTGACCTGGATAATGCCTCGCGCCCAACCCCAAGCAAGCAAAACTTGAGTCCCTGAAACATTGGTACCTTTGGTTGCAGCAATTCTATCGACGATTGCCTTGACGGAACCGCTTTCCGAAAAAGCAATCAACGGTTGCAATGGGCCATACGCTGCAGTAACAACGCCAGTTTTGAGCTCATTTTCAAGGAAACGATGGAGCTTTGGATTTTGAAAGTACGCGTGGAACTCAATCTGGTTTACAGCAGGTTGAATCTTGGGATTTAACTGCTGGATGGCTTTAAAGTCTTGGATTCTCCAGTTGGAAACACCAATCGGCACGGACTTGCTTTGTTTCAAGAACGAGGTGCTCAAGCTCAGACCATACTTGCTTGAGAGTTGGGTGGGACGTCGTGTAATCCCAAAAGGGTGCATGGATCAAGTACAAGTCAACATACTCGATTGCTGGACCAAGACGTTTTAACTGTGCCGAAATGGATCCAGTCACATCTTTGGGTGGTGGACGAATCTAAACAATATTGGTTGAACGCATTATTCTTAAAAGAACAACCCTCTTATAAATTGTTATACCTTGGTCGTAATGAAGAGGGAAGATCTGGGCTTTCCAGTTTCCTTCAAAAACTGGGCCACTGCCAGACCAACTTCAGCTTCAGTTCCATATCCTTCAGCAGTATCAATATGAGTGAATCCAGCACGAAGAGCTGAGAGAATATTGTTGCACGAGATCTTGGTTGATTTCTTCGCCTTGCTTCAGTTCAGATCCTGGCACTTTGGGGCCATTCTTGTTCCACTTGGTTCCTGTTCCATATGCAAGCTTCGGGATCTGAATTCCATTGTTCAGAGTGATCAGGGTGTTGTCAATAGTCATTTTTCGGGTTTCTTGTTTTCTGATGTCATTGCACGCGACTGATTGCACCTTTTATGCTTTGGAATTTCAAATCTTATTCGCAATGCACCGTGCGTGAATCAAACTGTTTGAAAGACCAATGTCTACATTTATTAGTTACTATGTGACGCACTGATTATTCCCAAACACTTGGAGTCATGGTATGAGTTTAAATACAGATCCATCTAGCACTTAAGTCTGCTATTGAATTTACACATTAATTTTCATTGCTGTTTTCAATGTTTTTTAGAGTTTTGTAGACATGTCAAAGTGATGGCGATAAATAGTGATATTAAATAGAGAGTGATGGACACTTCTGAATTCGAAGACCTGGATCTCACTGACTCTCCGTCGCCACAAAAGAATGTACCACTCTCTACGGCTAAACGTTCAATCAAAGAGAAGTCTAGTCAATCTGAAGGCCCACCGAAACTGGTCACAGAGGCCTCAGTCACACCAATAACTCCTTTCTCACTAAAATCACCGACGCGAGACACGCTTCCAGTTACATTAACTCTACGTCCAATTATGCGGACAAAAATCGAAATCAAATATCTGCGCGTGGTTGACTCCGAGCTGCCGCTGGTTGTGCCTAAAATCCTGAAGTATATTGACGACGAAGAGACTTTGCGACAATGTTTACTGGTCAACTGGTGTTTTATGGCTGCAACTACTTCGCGAATGTATCAGGTGTGTGGATGCAATAACAGGATGATCGTGATTAAATTGATTAATCTACCTTTAACAGAACATCTCTCTAACGGGAACCTCCGGCCCGGTTCTCAAAAGACTTCTGAAACTGATGTCCAAATCTTCAGATCAAGAAACATTGATTGACTATCGCAGATGTGTCAGAAGTTTGGAGGTGTCAGATATTGTATTGGATGAGGAAGAAGTGACACCTTACCAGAGTTGGAATACGTTACGAGAACTGATTCGAAGGTAAAAAACAACTGCATTTAAGCAAAATCGTCTGGTTTATGTAGAAACTACTCCCAGAGTTTCGCCAACACTTGAAAGAATGTATCTGGATTCCACCGATTCACGTTTCCACGACCCAGAAATCATCCACCCAGGCACATGCGGACTCGATCAACGCGTTCAATTCTCTCGCTTAAAGTCTCTGACCATCGGCCCTGGGTGTCTCGCCTTTCCAGACTCATTCTTGATCGACATTCTACGAAAATGCCCTCGTGAATCTCTTGTCAGTCTTCGCTTTCCGGGATGTATAAAACAGATGGATCATGTTGGGTTTAACTTGATTGCTGAGCGGGGAGGTAGTTGTTTGCAAGATTTGATTTTGACACCACCGGCTTCATACCCACCGCCCACTGGGGACCCATTTGAACTGGGGTCTGTAAATTCTGTAATTGAAAAACAGCCGCAAGCTGACAGCGAAAAGCAAAGTGGGCAGAAATGCGTTTAAAGGTGAATACGACCCAAATCAAACTTGGAGTTTGGACGAGATGTGTGAAGGACTCCTGTCCATCATGAAGCAATGCCCCGATTTGAGAGCCCTGGATATCTCAGGGCACACACAAGGCCTAAATCCAGGTAAATTTTAATTAGACACGATACTGCTCTACTTTTCTTACCGCAACTTCTCAAATCATAAGGAATCATCGAACAACTCTTGAATTTTTGTCCGAACCTAGAAGAGCTGGATCTTCCGTGTGGCATCACGGACGCTGTCATGTCTGAGCTCCTCCTGGCGAAACCAAAGCATTTATGGCGGATCAATGCAGCGTGTTCTTGTCACAAGAGTTACAGTACGAGCAGCACATCTTCGAAAGGGCACTGTTCCGCAACCGTGCAGTTTCCTGACAGACAACGTTGTTCGCGCCGTTGTTGAGCAGATTTTGCCGGGAAAAGTAGGCGCGCTACTGGAACTCCCCACCCAGATTATGCAAGTCAAAACTGCCAAGATGGTTCCCACATTGGAAATAGTGGAAGAAATTGGTGGTGCAAAGGTGGATTATCGGGATACAGAGGCGGTGTATGTTCCAAGAATTGGGGTGAAAGTTGTGGTTCCAAATGGTCGTTCGCATACATGATATTCGTGGCAAACAAATTTATTAAACTAAAAAACTGCTTAAAAAAAGAATAATTCCAACTCAACGCCCAGCATTCTGAATCACATTGAAGGATTCATTCACGATTTGGATGTGGGAAGCACCTCCCTTTGAATTAACATTCTGAACAACATCAGTAGATTCATTCACAATGGCAATGTTTGTAAGTCCATTGGTGCTATCATCACCACTTGCACCATTGATGGTTATGGATCCGAATGAGATTTTAGAGTTCCCGGCACCTCCAGCATTAATCACGATACCTGCCTGAGGCGGCTGGGGTGGAGTTGGAGCTGGTGCCTTGGGCGTATCTTGTGTGTTTGAAAGTTGAGGGGTTGCAGTTCCGGGAGACTGAGTTTTAGTAGTTGAATCAAAAACGTTTTCAGTGGACGGTGCAGATGACGAAGCGGTAACTTCCGTCGTGGATTTCATCGCATCCGATGGGCCAGAAAGGGACACTGATGTGGCAGTAGTAGCAGCAGCAGTAGTAGTAGAAGTAGTAGTAGTGTTAGTAGTAGTAGCCGTAGTAGTAGTAGTATTAGACTTAGTTGCGACTGTTGTTGTGGATGTGGCTTTGTCACAAATATTAGCCGTAGCCAAACCACAAGTGGTACCATTGGGACAAGTTCCACACGAGACCGTTGTACAGCCGTCTGAAAAATTTCCACAATTAAACACAGAAGGGCATGACGACAATGGGGTTTGCTTTGGATCAATCGTCATTGGTTTGACATGCTCTGATACCTCGCCCAAACACTTTCCTTGCACAGAGTCGATTGTTCCACGGCATACGGTGTATGAAACCCATATCTGAAAGACTTTGCATGAAGGATACTTGAAGCTTGGCGCTTCAAAGGAAACTGAGATTCCACGACGTCGCCCTTGATTACGAATAGCCTTCAAAGGTAAGTAGCCTGCTCCACCGTCAATGGAGATCGAAGCCGATGCAATCACACCTTCGCCCTTTTCTAGAGACAAAGTTATGATGGGTGCGCCGTTTTGCCCAACGGAAATCGCCTCGAGAGTTGGTTTGCTTTGGAGTTTGTCACAGTGACTTGAGAAAGTCGAAGCCTTAAGATATTTTTTTTAAATGAAGTTTGAAGTCAGCTTATTAATAAAGTAGTATATTTGTATTCGCGATTGCAGCTTTTACTCACGAAGGTGTCGATTCGGTTTTCATTTCCAGTCAGGCAGTTCGGATCTGATTTAGCAATACATTCCTTGTACGATGACAGACCACCCAAATTATCGCATACGCCGTCCAAATCACTGGATGAAGGTTTGTTGGCCTTCAGGAATGAGTCCATGTTGGGAATCTGAGAACAGAAAACGTCAGGTATACTTCAAAAATAAATCGATAAAATACATACGGCGGAAAGACATTCCTTCGGAGCACACTTGGGTGGCATAATCGCAATGTCAGCTATAATGGCGTTGATGTAATCTCCGTCAAGTTTGGGGGTACCGCAAACGTTTGGTTTAAAGACTCCGCACACTTGACCAGGAAGCGGGCAATGCTTTAGGGGTGATACTATTTCCACATGAATTGCTGTAGTATCCGCATTCTAAACCCGGTGGGTACTCAGTCACCGCCGGACAGACGCAGTAGTTGCTGCTGCAAACCATTCCAATTGAGCAAGACGAGGGATTCGGGAGCGAGTTACCACAGCTGTTTGTGTATTCACCACAAGTTTTACCCGGGGGATAGTAGTTCACAGGTGGACAACTGCACGTGAAGTCGGAGTTGCACTGCTGACCGGCTGGGCAAGATTTCTGTTGAGCAAGGGGATTGAATTCCCACATGAGTTTGTATAAGCTCCACATTCTTTTCCCGGTGGGTATTGAGTAACAGCTGGACATTCACACACAAAGTTTGCGTTGCAGACTTTGCCGTTTGAGCACGAGGCCTGGGCCTGAAGGGCAATAGTATTGCCACAAGCGTTTTGATAGGCACCAGCATTCTTTGCCAGCAGGATACTGCGAAACAGCAGGACATACACACTGATTTGATAAGCAGACTTGGTCGTTGGAACAGGATCCAATATTCGCGTTAGCGAGCGCGTTTCCACACTGGTTTTGGTAGGCGCCAGCAGGTTTTGCCTGACTGGATACTGAGTGACAGCTGGGACATTCACACATGCAAAGTTGGCGTTACAGACTTTGCCGTTTGTAGCACTGAGGCCTTGAGCCTGAAGGGCAGAGGGTGTTACCACAATGCGTTTTGATAGGCACCACATTCTTTGCCAGCTAGGATACTGATCAACAGCAGGGCAAACACACTGATTTGATAAGCAGACTTGGTCGTTGGAACAGGACCCAATATTTGCGATAGCGAGCGCGTTTCCACACTGGTTTTGGTAAGCGCCGCAGGTTTTTCCTGACGGATACTGAGTGACGGCTGGACATTCACACACAAAGTTGGCGTTACAGACTTTGCCGTTTGTACATGAAGCTTGAGCCTGAAGCGCGATGGTGTTGCCACAAGCGTTTTGATAGGCACCACATTCTTTGCCAGCAGGATACTGCGAAACAGCAGGGCATTCACACTTTGAACTGACTTGGGTTGCACACTTGGCCATTTGAACAAGTTTGAACATTTGTGATTGTGTTTCCACACTGGTTTTGGTATGCGCCACAGTTTTTGCCGGATGGATACTGAGTAACGGCTGGGCATTCACACATAAAGTTGGCGTTACAGACTTGGCCGTTTGAGCACTGATAACTGGAATTCAGGGGCAATGGTGTTGCCACAAGCGTTTGTGTATGCCCCACATTCTTTGGCCAATGGATATGCAAGAACTTTCTCACAACAGCTGAAGTTGTTGCAAGTTTCAGAAGCGGCGCATACAGACTGAGTCTGAATAGTGTTTCCGCACTCGTTTTGGTAAGCGCCGCAGTTGTAACCAGCTGGGTACGTTGAAACCTTTGGGCAACATGCAAAATTGTTGCAGGTTTCTGAAGTTGAGCAAGATTGAGGGTTTTGAATGTGCTTGCCGCAGGAGTCGACGTAATCGCCACAATTCTTCCCGTATGGATAGGAAGTGAGTGGGGAGTTGTCACAGACAGCGGCTGCATGAATGAGAGACGCTGATGCAAGAAACGCAAAGAGGACCATACTTGAGGTGATTGATGATTGATTTTTTTTCATTTCAGTTTTTTTTTTCTACGATAGCCACAGTTTTAGGCTGGTTTTAAGATGCCAAGAACTTTATCTATTTTTAGTTTGCTTTTTTCTCCGATAGCCACAGTTGTGTCTAAAATCAAGATCAATACCACTGAATAAATACCATCTCGTTTGCACCAATATCTGGGGAAAAAAAGCAGACTACATGATTTTATTCTTTCTTGAATAAAAAGAAAAAAAAAAGAGGATAGTAACAGGCTACCAAAAGAAAAAACTCATTCAAATCTCGAGAGCCCTCTTCACAGCATCTCTAACATCTTCGACAAATCGTCTACATTTTGCAACTCCAAACAAAAACACCAAAGCAATCAAAAACGGAGCCGACAAGAACAAACACCAAACCAAAACTGGGGCGACACCAATCACAAGAATCCATTTCGCAGCAGAATACAAGAGAGGGTGGGATCCACTCAAAGAGATGGATTCAGCGAGAATACGGTGGACAATTGGTTTGAGGCGGGTTTTGAGGAGGTGGATTACAAAGGGTGGGAGGTGCAAGTTTACCCACAGTGATTGTCGTCATGCGGCTTCCTTTAGGGGGTTCGGCGGCCGCAGCATGTCGCGGACAAAGTTTCAGTCGAGGAAGTAGCGCGGACTTTCTTCAATGAATACTTTCATTGGAGTGATAGTTTCAGTGGACGCAGCAGTAAGGGTTGGCGAGCTTGTTGCGTTTTCGAGGAGAGATTCTGGGACAGGGTCAAGACGAGGAGAGAATGCAGACAGGAATGCAGGATCGATAAGATGGTGCTTCTTTGGGGAAACAGAAGCAGCGGTGCTTGTTGTTGTGGGTGGAGTGGGTTCCGCCGTTCTAGTAGGGGAGGTGGAATCATCCTCCGCACGCTGAAGACCCTCGTCACTGTATTTGGAATCGGATCTTGGAAGTGAAACGGATACTTCGACTTGACGGACGTCAACAACAAAATCAAAGGAGCTCTCAAGGCCGGACTGTGACTGCAATTGCTTGGCTACTGAGTTGATATCATCATCGTCATCATCATCCGAGCGGTGTGGCTTCTTTGCTTCTTTCCCGTCGTGTTCTTGCTCGTCTTCTTCCTTTTGGACTTCGAATGCGCGTTTCTTTGGTGTTTCCGAGTCTTTGGTTGGTGTTGTTGGGTTCATGTTTTCAATGTTTTCATTGTTTTCAGCTGCGATTTTCCTGCGGAGCTTCTGGCGTTGCTTCTTGGAAAGAACGGATGTGGTGTCGATGTTTTGGTTGATTTGAGCGGCGACTGCTGGGGCGGCGGTGGTGGACATTGGTTGGTTTTGGGTGTACTATTTTTTTTTTCGAATGCTTGGTTCTTACATCTTTATGCACTTCACTCTTTTACAACCACAACCTCTCCCTCGGAAGAATCCAATGACGCATCGGAAACTCGCGAATTTAGAGTTGCTCCATCTTCCCGGACGTTGGGTGCAACGTCAACAAGAATTTCTTCTTCTTCTACTTCCACTTCTGGTGATGACTCTTCCAAATCGCGAAAGAAAGGGTGCTGCAGGCATTCTTCAGCTGTCCATCGCTCGCGATGGTCAAATACCAAGAGCCCACCGACTACTTGCAGGGCCATATCCCTCGCTGTCTCACCATTCCCCCAATCTACAAACTCGAACCATTCTATTGGATCCTGTTTATATGATGGTGATATTGAAGATGAAGCTGAAGAGGATGTTGCCATTGTGGATGACGACATGGAATGATTGGAAGGGCCTAATAGAGTCTTCGGTGACCTAGTAAGTCTTGTGGTAATCGCGGTGATAGATTGTATTCGCCCAGATACTGATGAAGCGCTCGTCGTCCCAACACATGGACAATTTGTCTTAATTGGTCTAAATCGTCTTCACCCTTAAAGAAGACGTCCTTTTTTGAATATTATCCCCGCCAGAATGCATCCTACGCTCCACATGTCGAATGAATAGTCATAGTATCGATTTCCAACGAGAATTTCGGGCGGTTTGTAGAATCGAGATGCCACTCTCAAGTTTAATTCCTTTTATGGTCATAGTTTATGGGAAGTTAAATAAGTGCAGAAAACAAAAAGATGGAGGTTCACCCTAGGGAGGATGTAGAAATCGAAAGAGATTCACCGCCTACGGCGGTATTAAAAAGAGAGATGCACCGCCTACGGCGGTATCGCCTTCGGCGAAAAGAATCGCCATTCGGCTGTGGACATGAAAACGAAAAGTACCTTCCCAGGAACATAAAAATCAGCAAGACCATAATCAATCAAAGTCAATTTCCTCGCTACAGGATCGATACAAATATTTTGAGGCTTGACATCCCGATGAATGATACCATGTTGATGAGTAAAAGCAAGAGCTCTACAAAGCTCTCTAATCCAAAACCTGACATCTTGGTAACCCATATTTGCATAAAACTCTTTCCAATCCGTATTTCCAACACGTTCGAGGACAATGCCAGGAGAGCCCGTCTCAGGATCCAGAATGACATCAACAAATCGAATGATATTGGGACCGTCAGCTAAATGTTTGAGAATCAGGATTTCACGCTTGAGTTTTAGGGTCTTGTCTGGTCGAAACAGTTTGACAACGTATTGCTTTGTGGGAGTTATTGTGGCAGCCGATTGAACCGAAGACGATGATGAGGATACTGAAAAGGAACGTTTCGGCGTACTCGTGGACAGCATGTGGGGAGGCAGTGGTGGTTTATGCGGGCTTGTGTTTGGGGTAGTTGGGGTTGACGGGGAGCTCGAACCCGCGCGGGTATTTTGCGCCGCTGTGTTGAGATGCAGCGAGGACGAGGCGTAGAGCGACAGTTGCGCGAGGGCGTTGAGGAAGGGTCGTTGCTGCAGTTGCGTTGTCGCAGGCGCAGCGTCGTCCTGCTCGACGTCGCTCTCGGGCGCCTCCGCCGGCGGAAACAGGCGCGCCCACTGGTCCGCCAACTGGTCCGCCAGGAACCCGAGCCCGAACCCGAAGCCGCCGCCGCCGCCGCCCGCATTCGCCGCGCCGCCGCCGCCGCGCGCGCGCACCGCGCAGTCGTACACCACCGAGTATTTTCCCTTGCCGAGCACCGTTTCTCCGCGCGCAAACTGCGCCGCCGCCGCAAAGGCGAGCTCGGTGTTCGCCCAGTCGGCGTACGCCGGCCCCATGCGCTCGACCACGTGTGCGTAGATGCGGCTGGTGCGCTTGTCTGCGAGCGTTGATGTGGCGGATACCGAGTACGACGGCATTCGGGGTGTGTGAGAGTGGTGTGTGGTGTGAAATCAACAGTCTTTTAAATTGCAAATAAATCAAATAAATAAACCCAAATCAATGGCTGATGACCTGATTTGTCGAGTCTGTCGGGCACAGGGGTCGCCCGATAATCCACTCTACCATCCATGCAAATGCAGTGGCTCCATGAAATACGTACATCAGGAGTGGTGAGTACGGCGGAAGGCGTTTCACCAACGCCCACTGACACATTACAAACAATATTTACAGTCTCGAAGAATGGCTGTCACACTCTAGGAAAAAGCACTGCGAAATATGCAACTTTAAGTACAACTTTACACCAAGTGAGTTCTGTGTGGAAGCAGGCCACGAGAGTTTTCATACTAAACGAGTGACTCCAATATCAAAGTCTACAATCCAAATACCCCGCAGTCAATCTCGATCAACTTTTTTACCTCGATTATTCTTCGCAAAGCATTGAGAGCGTTAAAGTTCTATGTCCGAGTCGTTTTTGCCATCTTTGTGTGGTTGATTTTACTGCCATACCTCTCAGTATGCATGTTTCGCTTCTGGTTTGAGCCCACTCTGTTATTATTTGATGGTGGCAGTGGTTCAAATCCAGCAAGTGGAACTTTTGGGAACCAGACTTTGACGGCCATCATTTCAAATACATCAACTTCATCACCAATCGTCAACTTGACATCAACAGAAACACCGTATCGTATACAACAGAGAACCTCTCTGTTCACTCCTGCTCTCAACTTTACGATCGAATATCTGCAATTTGTCGCATCCATAGTTGGCGTGAATGATACAATCTGGAATTCTTTTGATGGGGCGTTTCCTCTTGCTCTTGTTCATGTGGCTGGCAATGAAACTGGCTCTACTAGTCATTATTCTGGGTCTTCTGCTGCTTCTTCAGCTGCGGAGTTCAAGAAGGATTTTGGCGAATGGATTCCAATCATCAAGTTAAGTTTTGTTGGAACTTCATCGCCGAAGGCGACAGTTTTTTTTTTTTCCCCCAGAGTTATTCAAAACATATCCATACCACCAAAACAGAAAGTTCTGCGCGGACGTCTTTGAAGGACAAATCCTCTTATCCATCCTCATCATTGTAGCCATCGCGCTCCTCTGCATCAAGGAATACATTGTCCTTAACACACCCGTCGACGGCGCTGGAAACCCAATCAACGTCCCAGACGGTGTAGACGCTGCCGAGTTCCTCGCTGGCGGGCCAAACGCCCTTGGTGGTGGTGGCGGCGGGGGACAAGCGCCACCCGCGGCTCCTGCCCCTGCAAGACGTGTGCGTCGCGGTGTTCGTCCGGCCGCTGCCGCCGTAGCACCTCAACGACAACCTCTAGGTCCAGAGCTGGACGCAGGAGCGGCAGCGCGACCGGCGGATCGGCAAAGACACCACAACCATGGTCACCCGACAGCGTCTCAAATAAATACAACACGGAGTCTGCAGAACCTCCAAAACGCGCACCAGAAAACGTTCCAACATGCGCTTGAAAACCAAACTCTGGACAGCGAGCAGGTTGTCAGCCTGTTTCGAACGACTTTCAATGCACAGCAAGATGAAGCGCATCGACACCTTGTCGCGAATGCTGCGCACTTGGCCGTGGAAGCTGCGAAAGTAAAAGACGAAGAGATGCGGGGTGTCATTGGGATATACCGGGAGGAAGCCGTGGAGAGAGTCAAGGAAGCGTTGAGTGACAGTGGCCTGAGTCTAGAAGCGAGAAGTGTTGTGTTGGAAGCGTTTGAGCAGAGTGTTTCTGGGGTGGAGAATCTTGGTGGTGGGAAAGGGTTGGATGAGATTCAAGCGCTTGTGGAAAGTGTTGAGAAGGATTTGAAGGGGACGAAACTGCGTCGTAGGAGTATAAGCGAAGAAGTGAACAGTGAGAACCTTGCAGTGGCCGAGACAGAAAAGGTTGAGAAAATCACTGGCCGGTTGACGAGGAGTCGGGCGAGAGCGATTGAGATGGAGAGGGAAAAGAAGGAAAAGGAAGCGAGCTTTTTTGAAGAGGTCTCTGAGCACCAGCCGCCAGGAAAAGCGCTGAATACAATGAGGAGTGTGGAGGAAGATTTGGAGGTTATTCGGGAGTTGGGAATGTACATGAGTTCGCGGGGTGGCCATCAAAGGCCCGTTGTACATCGTCCGGTGATACCAATTCGAGGCATGGTTCCGTTGGGCGGAAGTAGTAGCGGTGCTCCAGGCGGCAGCAGTAGCAGCAGTGCTGCTCCAACCAGGCAGCGGTAGTAGCAGCAAGCAACCGTCCAGCTGAAGTAGGAGCATAATGAAGAGTTTGAAGCCCTTATTAAGGAATTTGAGGAATCGTACTCTGGGAAAGGGAAAAAACGCATGAGCGAAGTAGAACCGAAGTCGCCAGTTGAAAGTATTGCGAGTAGCGAGACAAGACCACCTTCACATGGATATTCTCTGCGAAGCAGAAAGACAAGCCCTGAAGTTCAGCAACCTTTGGCGGAACGCACACAACCGTTGCCCTGCGCAGCCAACAGCTCCACGAATGTCAACTTTTGACTTTGAAGCGCCACTCGCAGGAACAACTTTTGGAGGCGATGCGGTAAATGCTCCTTTGGTTGATCCACTTGGCGAGGAGCAGCTCTTTCAGGACTGGCTTCGATTCAAAGAAGATGAAGAGGAAGCCATTGCTGCAGCTGAAAACGATGCAGAGGAAGATCGGGACCAGTTTATACGCCGCAAGAGATCTAGAACACTTGAACATGACGAGGGGGAGGCTAGAAACCGAGAGCCGGAACAATTCGAAGCTGAAGATGAGTTGGACCGAATTAGGGAAGAACGCGAATTGCGGAACGAGCAGGCGTTGCAGAATATTTTGAGGCGGGAGGAGTTGCGGTTGCAAGAAGTTGAACGGCGTCGACTGGCTGCGCAACCACAACTCCAAGCACAGCAGATTGATCTGAGAGCTCAAAATGTCAACAACAATAACAACAACGCCGGCAATAATAACGACGGGTTTAACCTCAACGTGAACCTTGAACTTGGGCCTGACGGTATTGCGGCGGAAGTACAAGCGCAAGGAGATATGAACGCGTTTATGGAACTGGTTGGAATCCAAGGCCCAATTGATATGCTGCTCCAAAACTTTGCGCTGGCGCTGTTTATTGTATTTGCCGCACTGGGAGCCGGCGGCTGGGTCCCATACATGGTGGGCCGTCTCATGCTGTGGTTGTTCTTCGATGTTTATTACGGGGTTGTGAAGGATGGCATCGACTTTGGTGTAAAATTACTGGAGACATTGACTGACCCGGTTTTGGACCCAATTGTTGATGGGTTGGTTGTTTTGGTTAAATGGAGCGGGTTGGTTACTGTTTCGAATGCAACAGTTGCAGCTGTCGCGGCCAATTTTCACGGCGACGGTGAATTCAACTGAAGTTGTTTGGGAAAATTCGAATGGCACAGTGCCGGAGGCTATTCCTGAGGGAGCACAGCACGGCGAGCCTGCAGTGCTGAAGGATTATCGTAGATCAGATCGATAAGGGGTCCAATGTTGAGCCAACTTCGCAATTCAAATCCGTTGTTGTCTCCATTGGAGTGACGGGAAATATCAGCGACAATGGAACAATTATTGAGCAACACCATGAAGAAAAGGGTCAACGATTTGAATACGTTTCTGATTTGGTAGCTGCAGTTATTGCTGGATACTTTACAATCACTTTTGTGCTTTATCATCATGCTGTGAGTTGCTTGTTTTGTTGATTGCTTAATGAGTTCTAATTTGTTGGTTGTCACTCCCCAGCGCCGATCTGGTCATCTGAGACATCCCTACGCCCAAACTTTGAAACGTATGTTTTATAGGGGATTCAGATTCTTATTCTTGGCCATCAAGTTCTCCTTCTTCATTACAATCGAGCTGGGAATGTTCCCCACCTTTTGCGGCCTTCTCATTGATTTATGTACATTGAGTTGCTTCGGACCTGATACAACCATTTCAACGCGCCTTGTTTTCTACAACGCGTACCCATGGACTTCCTATTTCCTACACTGGCTGGCAGGCACAACCTTCATGTTCCAATTTGCTGGATACGTCCAAAGTGTACGAAAAGTGGTTCGTCCAGGAGTTGTCTGGTTCATTCGTGATCCCGAGGACCCACAGTTTCATCCGATGCAAGATATCTTGGAGAAACCAGTCCTCACGCAATTGAGGAAGCTTTCATTCGGTGCGATGATGTATGCGGTTGTTGTGATATCAACGATTGGTGGATACGTGGGTATGGTCCATGTTGTGCAGCATTTGATTGGGACCAAACGGGATGGCGGGGCGGCCATGTTTTGGCCGGTGAAATGGGAGTTTAGTGAACCGCTGAGTGAATTCCCGATTGACTTGTTGATTTTCCATTTCGTGGCTCCTGCTGTTATGTCCTGGATCAAACCGAAAGAGCTGATTGTGTCAGTGTTGAAGATGTATTTCCGGTTTGCTGCGCGGAGACTTCGGTTGACGAATTTCTTGTTTGGGGAAAGGAAAGTGGATGAAGAGAATGGCGAGGTTGGAGATGATCCTCTTGTTGTGAAGCTGTTTGACGAGCAAGGGGATGGTGATGTGGCTGGTGATGCGGACGGCGAATGCGCTGCCAGATCTTGCACCTGAGTTGGAAAATCCAGCTGAGATTGAGGATACAACTGCGAACCAGGGAGTTGAAGCTACCCTTCTTGTGCCTCCTGCGATTCTTCCCCAGCAGAGTCACCGCGCAACGCCGTACCTTCGGGTTCCCAATCATGATCGAATTCCTTTGAAGCCCGGCACAAAGGTGATGATTCCAATGGCTAGAGACGCACCACTGGTGGGGCGCGTTGACGAAAACGAAGACGATATCAAAGCAAATTGGATACGAGTGTATGTTCCCTCAAATTTAAGGCTTCGTTTGTTGGGTCTTGTTTTCTTCCAATGGCTATTCGGAGTCAGCCTGGCCGTTTTCTTAACGATGGGTCCATGTAAGTGGGATTTTATTTGATTTTTATTCTGTATTTTGCTGAACGTCGTGTTTGAAGTATATGTTGGGCGGTTATTTTTTGTAGCGCTCCACAACTACTTCACGAACCAGCCTTTGGCACCACTAGTATTACCATCAACCAATGGAACTTCACCAAACTTGCCAGATATTTCAATCAACGTCACCTCATCGCAGTTACTGCGTCGCTTCCGACTCCTTTCAACAGGAAACAGCACCTCTCTCGGAACAAGCAGTACGATTGGTAGACCCGACTTACCTGTTCATGACCTCTTTTCGCTCTCTTTTGGCTTGTTGGTGTTTGTCGGTGTCACTATTGCTCTGATTTGGCTATATAAATGCACTTTGGCTGTCCGCGAACATTATCGACGAGCTTTGCTAGATGACACAAATCCTGGAAGTACTGGCGAAAAACTGTGGAAAGCTGCAGTGGAAGGTGCCAATTGGGCGTATGACAATACGTTGATGCATATTGTAACGGTGTGTTAATTCTTGAATTGCTTTTTTGTGTTTTTTTGCACTCAACAAATTTTTTTACCCAGTCCTCGAAAGCCTTGTTTATCGCAGTTCTGGGTTGGCATAGCTGTTCCTGTGTTGCTTGGATTACTTTTCGAGATTTATGTCGTGATTCCGTTTGTTGGAGACAAGGCACAAACGCGTGTGTTTTTCATTTTGCAAGATTGGGCTTTGGGTGCAATCTACACCAAAGTTATACACTCTATTATCATGAATGCTCCTGATACAGAACTCAGACGTGTTTTAGTTCAGGTTGGTGTTTCTTCACCAACTTGATTTTGATTTCTCACCAGACTGAATTAGGCGCGGGACCAAATTCGGCAAGGAGGTTTACATCGATTAGAGCTTCGACCTGTTGCTCTGAAAGTTATTCTTCCTGTGGTATTGATTTCTGTCGGATTGATATTTTTACCGCCGTTTGTCTTTCTATTCATGGCTTATTTGGATGGTGATGGTGGTACGTGACATGCAAATTTTTATTTCTTTTTTTTGTACATGTGAGCTTATGGATTTATTTGTCAGTGTCAGAACCGGGCGCTGAAATGAACGATCTTCTCTCGCGTCTCCTTGTACCTGGACTAATGGCCCTATTTTTACTGTATGAGTTTGTGCGGACAACAAGAAGGTCGGTTAAGAGATGGATGGATCAAGTTCGAGATGAGCATTATCTAGTGGGAAGGAGGTTGCGAAACCTGGGTGAACCAGTGGCTGTTCCACCGATTGCCCAAGCAGCTGAGACACAAATGGCTGGTGGTGCTGCTGTTGGTGCTGAAATTGCTGTTGATGGTGAAAATATACCACTACTGGCGAATGGAGAAGATGATGATGATTGGGTTGATCAAGATGGTGTTCAGATATAGGATTAAAACCCTAACCCTAACTGCCAAGAGTTAAGAGCCAACTTGAAGAGTGCCTTCGACTGAAGCACCTGGTTTGGTCACTTCCACATTTCCTATGTATACGAAATTGCATATTATCATCTCACAAAGACCCAGGAGGTAGGTTTAGAGTGTACTTCGGTCTTCGGAAGGTGATCCGCTCAAGCACCCCCGGCAGCTCTCACTCAGTTTTTTATCACCATCAAATTCACGACTTAGTCATGGGCAAAAAAAGGCCACAATTACAATATTAATGAGTCGGAAGAAACTTGATCGAGAGCAATGGAAGCGGCCAGTCCCGTGTGCAAGTTGCAAGCTAGCTAGGAAGCGGTGTGACGTTACCAAGCCAGAATGTAGTCGATGTAAACGTATAGGACGAACCTGCGACTACGAGTATGCAACCCCTAGGAAATCAATCGATATGAAGCGAAGCGACTATCCCAGTGTCAAGCATCAGCATGGGTCGCATACAAATATGACACCAACAACCAACCTTGAATCGCCAACTTACCATCAAGATGCCTCATGCTTATCCAGCCTTTCACTGCAAAACCTCTATAGCTCGGTCGTGCTTCAATCGTGGAGACACACTCCAGAACCGAAGTTGTCGATCTACGATGGTTTTGGCGCCGTTTCATCGCCAGAATTCTCCACGGCCTCCGAAGAGTCCTTCTTTTCCGAGTTCATCCACTTGGATAATTCAGAATCCACAGATCTTCGGAGTCGAGCTCTAGAAGCGATCTTAAACTGGTTTGATGGGTGTCTTTCCGCCAACCTTGAACGGATTGACATGTAGCAAAACGATACATCGACGTAATTTTCTTGTTGACGCTTAAGTGCAATAAAGTGCATTGAACTATTGAAATGAGCTGTCGTTTTGATTCGCATTCTGTACATTTGCAACTTTTGGTATCAGACACCACAAACTTGAATTACAACTGAACTTTCGGTAATTCACAAAATTTATTTTTTGCCTTAATAGATGTTGATGGTGTATCGCCTTCTTGGAGCCGAGGCATTGAAGTATCTACTGAACATTTTCCTTTCTGAGTAAATTGTACAATCCCGTCCATATCAAAGCAAAGAGCTAAAACCATGCTCCATTTGTGAGAGCAGCAATAACAGGCTTAAACTGTGACGAGTACTATTCATTAACCAGCAGATGATACATTCCTTTAGTGCTTTTTTTGCTTAGATAACCAGAAGGACCGGATCCAACTCGCTCGTAGCATCTGCGCTTGGTCATATATCATCTTAATCATGGCTGCTACAGCACTGTCGAGGTTTGCTTGATGGGTGTTCATTTATTGAAATTTAACAGATTCTGTGGCGGTCTCCATCATATCCAAGAGTTCTTGCCCAATTCTATACCCTCTCACTTGCATGAAATCAAATAATTGTTGAGCAGCTTCGATATTTCCATCATTCAAGTAGCAATTCACCATTATTTCATGCGCCTCGCCATCCGCCAGCTGGGTGGCCTTCAAAGTATTCTCAAACAGATCTTTAACACGTCTCGAGTTACCAGCTGAAAGATTCAGACGCATCAAAGACTTAACAGTTGAACCTAGCGGCATATCAAAGAACGGCGCATACTCCCCCACAGGACCCCCTTCAAAAAACCTTGAATACAAAGCCTCCCCACCCGCACAGTCTCCAAACACTTGCAAAACTGCCATCATTGAATCCACACTCTCAAGACCATACTCGAGAACCCCGTAAACCGATTCATACCCTTCAAAAACCCGTTTTGCTGCGTCAAAGTCTCCACAGAAACCCAATCCACGCACAGCTGCATCCAGAACCCGGCGATCTGGCTTTTTAAAGTTGTTGTATGTTTCAAAGAGGGATTTGACAGATTCCAGATCTTGAGGACCGCGACGAGAGCTGTTTCCGTATGCGGATATTAATAAGGCATAGGCAGTTGGATCTACAGCTGCGGTTGGATGTAAAGCCGTCAATTCCTTGAAAGTTGAGGTGGTTTCAAGGACTCTTCCAGTGGAAGCATAAGCGGACATGAGAATATGAAAGGATCTCAAGTTCGGAACGACACGGCGAAACGGTGCTCTAGCAGTCACAGATGGAGCGGCCATTGATAAACGTAAAGGTGGTAAGACGGAAACCTTGGACCGCAGTAATGGGTATGAGTTGGTGGAGAGAGATTCAAATGCTTCCACGACGCTTCTTAAATCATCGTTTCGGTGATAGATTAACATCAAGTTGTTGTAGTCTCGAACATCTAGTGCGTATCCCGCCCGCTTCATGTTTAAAACCACCAATTCGGCAGTTGACAGCTGCGAGAGAAGGAAGCAAATGTTGAGTCAGATGGCTCAGAATTTTCGCGTGATCTGAGGCTGGAAGGAGGAGAGATGGGTCTATTTGACCAGGTTTTTCTGTGTGGGTGAGAGAGTGAAGCTGAGGCCAAGGTTTAGAGACAGAGAACGAAGAAACAAAGTCAAGATGGAAGAAACCTGTTTGTACATGGCCCAGGCTTTCCTCTGTTCGCCCCACAATAGCTGATCCTGAATTCCACTGACGAGAGTGTGTCCATCTAACCTCTCCCAGTCAATGTAAGCAACTTGCGAAGATGGCCTCTTCCTTGGACGAACAGCATGCGGCGTTGCAGTTGGAAGATCAGAAAGAACCGGAGCCGGAGTTGCAACAAACGGGCTTCGGTTGACTTTGCCCTTAAACCCCAAAAAACGAGAAGTGTTTGACATTGTTGTTTATTATTCGAAGAAAAAAAGAAAGCGTTTATCACTGAGACATGGCTTCGATTTCGTCTTTTAATTCTTCGCGAAATGAGCGCGCAATGTCGTTGCTTTCAAATTCAAGTCTAATCTGAGCAAAAGGATTTGCGTTCCGGATGATGAGAAACACTCCTTCATCAATCATTTCTACTCCACTTCCAACTACAGCAATGGAATGCGCAGTCCCAACTCCAAGAAAAGTAATCCAAATCCGAGATTCTGATTTGTTTAACTCGCAGACACCTTGGTACCATGGTACAAGGAATCCAAAGCGATCCTGGCCAAATTTATAAATATATCGCGCTTGCGTCTGTTAGAATGTAAAATTAAACATTCCAAAGACTTATTAATAGTTTTGTTAAAGCTACGCACCAGCTTCAATTTCTTCCAGTTGTGTTTTGTTTTTCTGGTAACAGGCACTTTTCCAAGGTCATCGGAAGGCCGATATTCCCCAGTAAAGGAGCCACGCACCTTTCCAAAAAAAGAGCCACGGTTTGACCCGGGAATCTTTCCATCTGTAACTGACGCGCGATATTCGGTAACAGATCCACGATTCTTGTCCCCATGAAATTCGAGTCTAGTTGCCGCACTGCTGCGTCTGATCTTGGAACGAACGGCATTAACAACTTTAGGGAACAAGATCTCATTGATTTTGAGGAACACGGTGAAGCAAAGTATCAAAGTAGTTGCTACAAAGATGCAAATTGTCACTTTGAGTTCTGAGTATGGATCTGATGGGGATGGAAGTGTCTGAACCAGCCAATACGAGGCAATTAAAACGATTGCAACGAAAAACAGGCTTCCAGATTCGTTTAGCTCGGAGGTTTTAAGTCGTGCAGACATGAAGGTTGTGGGGATGATAGTGAGGAATATCAGAATGTTGAAGCCCGTCATTACGGAGGCAGCTGTCGATGCAGGTAAATTAACTCTAAGAAAATAGTTCGACTCTGTGGTATAGGTTTGTACTGTCGGTTTCGCATTGCTGGTATAGATGACGACCAGAATCTGTTTTGTGTGATCAATAAAATGGCGGCAGGACAGGATACAAAACATAACTGCTTCGATGAGCACAGCTACTGCATTGATTCCTCGATATCCCCAAACAATCTTTCTCGGATCTTTGATTTGTACTTTTTTTGACGCGATTGTAGCCAACAAGGCGTTTTTGCAAATCAAATTCGAAAGAGTTATACCATATCCGATGGCCAGCACTCCTTGTCTGAGCAAGTAGATTCTAAAGGAAAGCCCGGCCGAGTAGAGTCCTACATAAACGTAGCCAAGTAGACATCCGACTGTAACCCAGAGAGTTTGCCAGAATGAAGTTGAACGCACAACTTTATGAGTTCGGAATTGTATAAGAAACCAGACGGACGCAATTGAGAGCGCGTATCCTATACACGAGAGGGTGATTATAAGTCCTTTGCTGTTTTCAGCGACTTTTAACTCTTGCAAGGGTATTGTTCGGCCATCAGGTGGTGGGGTCGAAGCTCCTGCAGAAAAAATATGTATTAAGTTAGATGAACATCATTTTTTTGTGGAAGTTATTAAAGATTGGATTTATGGTGTCCCTACCGCCGTAAAATGTCGATAGGTTCTGGCCAAACGTAACGAACTTTGTGGCATCCAAATTCACAACCCCAATAAGGGAGTTGTTTCTATAATCTCCTGTATATGAGCAAACATAAAACTCTCTTAAGAAAAGAGTAGTGTCGATAGTTATTGAACTCAATCTGGACGCTGTGGTGTGTTTTCTTACACTTTCAAATCGCCGTAGTCGTTCAGTACCATTGGGCTATTCTTCAAGCCATCGTATCCTAACGATGTATACGGTATGGGTAAGTTATATCTTGCATAAAATTGGAGAGAGTAGATTCCCTACCAAGGTTTTTGAAGAGAGTGAAGTTCATTGCCTCTCGCAGTTCAGCTGAGGTTAGTTTTTTCATATCTGTAACTTGCTTCGATGCAATGAGCTGTTTTGGACATCAATTTAATGGGGGAGTTAGTAATTGAAAAGGAGGTTTCTAATTACATTATGCAACCCAAGACACATCATCATTACACAATCATAGGACAAGTGCAACTGAAACACTGATGTAAACTCGTCTTCATCCAATGCATATGGAAATTGGGAGCGAACTTGATCCAAGAGTACTTGACTGCCTCCTTGCCTTGAGATCAATTGGATAAACCCTCCGAAATACCGATAATCACTGGCTCCTGCGGTGAAAAACTTAAAATTCCGAAAATAAATCACGAAAGTTTGATTATATTACCGGCAGATTTGGGTAAGGTTGGGTTATTATGCGACATCCACACGGTATTGGGTCCAACAACGCCAAGTTTCCCGCATCCAAGAACAAGCTTTCCAACAAAAGCTTGGGATCCAGACACCAAAATATATCTGATAAACAAACATACAATATTTTGCTGTTGAGCAGTAATAATCAGTATTTGGGACGCTTATATACCGTGAATTCGATTGTTTGAGAAACTGGGCGACCGAGCCGATAGTTTCTCGAGACAAATCACTGGTAATACCGATCTGCAAACTTATTTGCACATTTCTAGCAGTGAAAATTTTAATGGTGTCTAGAGCAACTTGAAGTATAATTTAGCAAAACAAAGTACAAGTGACAAATATATCTACATTGCAGTCCTATTTCATTATCGGTTTGGTATATAACTGCTATTCTTGAAACGTTCCAGGTGTTTAGAACTTGGTATAAGTAGTTTCCCCATCCTTTTTTTTGTTGATTGTTATCAAAAACGGCACAAGAAGAAAAAAAATACCCAGCGATGCAGAAGGTCTCCAGAAATACGGGTACTTGTTTTTATCACTAAATCTGGGGCTTCCGGTTCCGGCTCCGCAGTAGGGAATCTAGTTTATTATAACGTTATTGTAGCATTTATTTAACTGGTGATAACAATCACCTTATTATTGGATAGTACTTCCGCTGGTCCTCTATACATAAAATTTGTGTTTTAATTTTTGTAGTGTTTGATTAAAGTCTGTGCTATGCGCGGTAAAAAAGCATGCGATAGTGTGCCAGAAATTCTGTCAACCTGACAATTCACCTTGCTGTCGTACTATATTCTGTTCCAATGATCCCTACAACTTCTGGATAGACTAAACTGATGTCTTGAGACATGATTGAAGATGCAAAGCCACCAGAATTCCCCCAGTATCCCCAGTCGGCGTCGGGATAATACTCCCCGCAATCTGCATGTAGCGAGAGATGACGTCACTTTCGGAAGGAATCGGAAATGCGATCAAAGTGTTGCTTGCGTAGACTAACCAGTGAATCGCTTTACTTCGACTTGAACACCAGGTAGTATCAAAGTACTGTTGTTGACTGAATCCACTGCAAACTGCATGATTAGATCATTGAAAAACGCGTATCCACCATTCCCGTAGAACTCGATCAGGTTGGGATCATACTCGACTGGCATGTTTGAAACCAAAGAGCCATTGGTGAAGGTATTCACGATAGCGCAGTAGTTGTTGATAAAGCCAAGGGTAATTGAATTGGACATTGGGCCGATGTTTAGTCCAAGAGAATTGTCTCCACAGAAAAAAGGGATCTCCAATTTTTTTCTCTTCATGTTTATTTTATAGATATTTAGGCTCACAGACGCAACACCGGGTGCTTCGTGAAGACTATTTTGTTTTTATTTTTACACGAAATCTTTCTGAGAAGTTCGTAGTTGAAGGAGCGAAGTAGCCGCCACGCAGACACTGCGGAAACAACAACGGCAACACCAGAAGCAGCCGCACCTCCGCGCGCCTGAAGCGCCCGCGATCGAGAATCGTCGCGTGTTCGCACTACGTCGCCCTTGGCGGTTTCGACGTCGGCCGCGTTTTTATTGCGTTCCGACCCTCAACTTCTCAAGGCACTGTCAAATCCAAATATACCGGGTATGGGGAAATCGTAATTATTTATTAATAGTGTTTCTATTGAGATTTCTTACTGTTCTTTCGTTGATTGTGAGTTTGAGTGTGTTTTTATTGATAGTAATTTAAATGGTTGAGAATGAACTTTCCAAGGCTTCAACTTGTTTGTTGACTTGTATCTGTTTTAACATTGAGATGTGAATATACGCACTGGCAGTGGGGATTGTCCTTGTTTGGCTCAGAAATCCGACCACTCTTCCTCATCCCAAATTACAAATTATACTATTCTAGTATATATTCCAATAGAAAGGAGGATGATGGACTAGCTCACCTGCCAATAGCTGAAAGCCGCAAGTCCAACGTAAATCAGACTCGCCAAAAAGCAGTTTGCGCCAACGACTGCCGTGTTTTCAATCTGTTCTTTTCCGCCAACAATTTGAACGTTTTCATTGGCGATCGCGGCTCCAAGGGGTAACTGTATTGTGTTGTTTGAGAGTTGAGTCGACAGAGATGGAGTTTGGTCTGTTTAAGCGGAGAAAAACACGGACCAGCATCACGGCCCCAGCTATAGAAATACAGCCAAGAGCGATGGCGTTGAAATGGCTCAAAAAGAGCATCCGTTGTGGTTGTGCGAGTGACATTGCGTGAGAGTTTATTATTTTAAATACAGAGAATAAAAATTGCACCAAAATTGCACCAAAATTGAATAATAAATAAAACTTGTAACAGAGGCTTCTTGATATTTCTCATACTGTGTAATTACATGACTGAACGTTAGAGAGTTTTGATCGGGTCAAACAAGCATTTCTTCAAGTCGCCACATCGACTCACTTAACGAGCTTTTATTGAGAACTCCCTGATGAATAAAGTCATTGCCAGAATGAGACACGGATACACAAGCAAACTCAAATAAGAAATCCTAAATGCGGACGCAAATGCACCAGTGAGCTCCAGTCGCGCAGCCGTTGGATTTGAAACCAAAGGAGGAGCAGCAATCAAGAGTTTAGAGAGCTCAAGCACATCAGCGGGGCTCACAGAATACCCTTTCCCATTCAACTCTGAAATAGCCGATGCCAGCCCTGATAAACTTGATGATTTCTCACTCAAGTAGTTGTTAAATATTGTTCCAGCGATAGCCACACCGACACTTCCGCCTAGTGTACCCATCGTTTGTGTGACAGCGCTTGCAACAGCAATCAGCTCGGTGGGTACACTTAGCTGAACGGCAAGCATCCGAACAGACGTCAAAACACCGGCGCCCAGCCCAAAAACAAACAGATATCCAATTTTTTCAATCAGCGTGGAACTTGGGTTCAAGGTTGACGTCAGAACTGTTCCAGCAAGGACGATAACAGACCCAATGTGGAAAAATATTTTGTAGCGCCCGGTTTTAGATACCATGAATCCAGTGCAAACAGAGCATAAAATGAATCCGGCCACAAAAGCAATAGACTTTACGCCAGCTTCTGTGCTGCTATCGCCATAGATGACTTGGAAGAGCAAGGTAATATAGTAGAGGCCAGCAAAGAAAACCCCACCCAGACAAAATGCAGCGATGAGGATAGCAGGAACTGAAGAGTTTACAAAGATAGATGCGGGGATTACTGGTTCTGAAGCGACTTTCAATTCAACATACATAAGTGCCAATGTAAGAATGACACTAATGGTAAATAGTGATATAATGGGTGCTGAAGACCATGGAAAACTGCTACCCCCCAGTTGTAAACCCGCAACGAGACAGGCGACGGCGGAAAAGAGAAGGATGACACCCAAAACATCAATTCGCTTGAGCTTTTCCTGAAGTGATCCAGGTGACGTCGGAAAATTCATGTAAATTAGAGCCGTTGCGATGGCAATGAAACCAAACGGCAAGTTGATGTAAAAGCTCCATCTCCACGATGCAAAATCTGCGAAGACGCCGCCCAATAATGGAGCAATACATGAGGCTCCACCATATGTGATTGTTATCACAGTTTGGTATTTACCGCGATCTCTTGCGGACACAATATCAGAAATAATGACATACGACAGTGTAAAGATTCCACCTCCACCCAACCCGGCAATCACTCTTCCAGCTATGAGGAAAGGCATACTTGGCGCGACTCCTATTGTGAAAACTAATTCAATATCTGCTGACGATTTGTTTTAAGAACAACTTACCACACATCGAAGGACCCCACTTCAAACAATGTCAAGGCTGCAATCCAAACAAGCTTCCGCCCAAATAAGTCGGCAAACTTTCCGTACAGAGCACCAACGGCAGCAGCAGACATCAGATAGGCACTTCCAATCCATGGAATCAGTTCTTGGTGCCCCAAATCATCTATTATTGCCTTCAGCGACGCACCAACGATCGTGCTGTCGAGCGAGGCCATGAAGAGACCAAGACACAGACTGATAATCACGATGCTTTTTTGACTTGGTGTAAGAGGCACTCGCACCACATCAGCCGGATCCAAGACTTCCGATTCTATTGTGGTGTCGATTACAGTGAAACCTTTTTCATCAGCAACAGCAACAGCGCTTTGGTATTTAGAGCTAGAACTATTCATTTCTGGCATTCATGGACAAATTCTGAGTCCTATAAATACCCACGGACGGATGATGTCAGCTCAATTTCAAACACTTGTGGTGAAGTGAATAATTCTATTAATAATGACATAAGCGCCATTTACTTTCTTCAACGTTGACGCAACAACACTCTTCGTCTTCCTCCGCTGGGCCTCATCTCTCGCCAAGTCCCAAGCTTCACCAAACTTCATTGGTCGAACTGCAAGCATTCCATCGTTTGAAATTCCAACACTTAAACCCTTTGCCGGCGCTTCATTTGCGAATGTCTTCAAGATAGGTATATCAAGTGCTTCCCGTACTTTTGGGTTCTTGAGGAGCAAGAACTGCAGCAATGTCAAGAAGTTTGATGTAACCCAATACACAAACACGGCGGCAGGCATCTGTGACACAAAAAACATGGATCCGATAATCATGAAACGGAAGACCTTTTTCATTAAGGCAGCTTGCTCAGGGTTAGAGGCCTGGTTCATCTCAGTACCGTACTCCATAACGACAAGCATTGTTCCGTTGGCGATAACAGGTAAAATGTAGGTTGGATCCATGAGCGACAAGTCTTGGAACCAAAGGAATCCTCCAGTTGTAAAGCCAGGCACAGGAAGCTCGGCCATTGCGCGCAAACCGAAGAACATTGAAATGAAAACTGGCATTTGGACCATTCCCCAGAGACCACCAAATGGGTTGACACCACCTTCTTTGTAAGCTTCCTGCATTTTCTTCACGGCTGCATTTCGTTTTGTTGGATCAGCTTTGAGACCCTGGGATTGGATTTCTTTTAGTTCTGCTTGTATGGGCCCAAGGATTGGTTTCAAGTTGGCCATTTTGGCTCCAGTTCTTTGAGCTTTGACGACAAATGGGAATAGTACAAGACGAAGCGTGACCGTGCAAATTGCGATAGTAGCCCACCTGCGACGATATGATTAAGAATGAGATTGTAGAGCAAGCGCGTTTCTGTCAACTTGCTGGAAAAAAAACGAACCAAGGTAATCCAGTGGCTAACGTAGAACGCCTCCAGCATCGATTGCAAGATACCGACTGGACCCCAGCCACCCAAACCAAGCGTCTTCAAGTCGCCCATTTGGGTAATCGCAGTCATTGTTGGTTCAGTCATGGCAATGTCACTGGCGTTCGTGATTACTCTATCCAGGTTGAGAGAGAATTCTTCTGACAGCGTGGAATCAATTAATGGTGGTTTGGAGACCACTTCTTCGATTGGAGTCGTGCTTGTAGTTGCAGGAGTTTGAACAGGCTGAATGGGCTGGATAGGAGGCGGGACAGCCGCCGATGCAACTCCTTCTGATACATTCACATTATCCTGAGTTTGGGGTTGTTGTTGATTGTTCCCCATCAAACCGCGATTGAATAGGAAGCTTCTTGTTTGTCCCCTAGCAGCCATCGAGAGCACAGATCCCCCAACGCTAACCCTAGATAGATTGCCCCATTGAGCCGTTCCCCTGACGCCCAGCAGAGCTTTTCGTTCCGCAGTCCATCAGGCGATAGGACTCCGCGTTGCAGTAGGAGAGTCTTCTGCATTTTCCTTTTTTCAGTCAAAAACCAACACCAATCCAATGTTGAGTCTCAGCCAACTCGTTCGCTGCAGAAACGCTGTGGTAAGAAGCACTCATTTCCCGCTACTGTCTTCAGTCCGAGGATGAGAGGAGGTCAGGGAGAGCAGTGGCGGGGGAGCCTCTTCATCAAAACGACACTTTCGTAAAACACGCGAACAAGGGTCTAGGAGATTGCCACGACTTTTTAATCCTGCGTCGGATCGATTTAGTGCAGTGGTGTCTGCTTGCGCTCTTTTTACATTACAGGTCTACATGGATGACGCATGCTAATGCCTTTTTACAGAAACCCCAGTACACCCGCTCCCTGGCCACGTCTATCCTTACCACACCAACTCCATCGTCCCAATCTGTCAACTACACCTACGCGAACTCCCTCGGAAACACTCCAGCCACCAAAATTACCCAACTTGCCAATGGCTTCACTATCGCTACTGAGTCAAACCCAAACCTGCAAACTGCCACTGTTGGTGTTTGGATTGATGCCGGTTCCCGTTTTGAGAGCGCCAAGAACAACGGGACAGCCCACTTCTTGGAACACATGGCTTTCAAGGTATGATAACTATATTGTTTCGAATATCTATAACCTATAACTTGTAGGGTACCAAGTCTCGCACTCAATTGCAACTTGAAACTCAGATTGAGAACATTGGGGGACATTTGAACGCTTACACGTCTCGTGAACAAACCGTCTACTATGCAAAGACTCTCTCTGGAGATGTCAACACTGCCGTTGACATTCTCAGCGATATTTTGCAACGCAGCAACTTCAGTGAAGATGCTATTGAGCGTGAGCGTGACGTCATTTTGAGAGAAGCCGAGGAAGTCGACAAGCAGAAGGAGGAGGTTGTCTTTGACCATTTGCATGCCAGCGCTTTCCAAGGAAATGCTTTGGGAAGAACCATTTTGGGCCCAGCTGAAAACATCAAGAGCATTACCCGAGCTGACTTGACTGCATATGTTGAGGCCAACTACACTCCAGACAGAATGGTTCTTGCAGCTGGTTTGTTTTAATACTCTTATTAAATATTCTATTATTAATACGATCAACAGCCGGTGGCGTTGACCATGATGCCCTTGTTAAGCTTGCTGAGACCCACTTTGGATCCTTGAAGGCAGCTACCAGCAAGCCAAAGCTCGAAAAGCCAACCTTCATCGGATCCGATCTGCGTGCCCGTTATGACGACCACCCAACTGCCCACATTGCCTTTGCCGTGGAAGGTGTTAGCTGGACCAACCCAGACTACTGGCCACTTTTGGTTGCTCAGTCCGTTATTGGATCATGGGATCGTGCATTGGGAGCCGCCCCACACTTGTCCAACAAGCTCGTGTCCAACATCAGCAAGTACAACTTGGCCAACAGCTTCATGTCCTTCAACACATCTTACAGCGACACTGGACTGTTTGGAATCTACGCTGTAAGCGAGAACCGAATGCACTTGGACGACTTGACACACTACATTCAGCAAGAATGGCACCGTGTCTGCATGAGCGTGACTGAAGCTGAAGTTTTCCGTGCCAAGAACCAATTGAAGACTTCTTTGTTGCTTGCTCTCGATGGAAGCACGCCTGTTGCTGAGGACATTGGACGTCAAGTATTGGTGTACGGAAAGAGACTTACTCCATGGGAAATCGATGGATTGATTGAGCAAGTTACCGCTCAAGATGTGATGCGCACCGCTACAAAGTACATTTACGACAAAGAAGTTGCTGTTATCGGATATGGACCGGTTGAAAGCTTGCAGGACTACTCCAGAATCAGAGCGGCCATGTCTCCAATCTATCACTAAACGGTCACGGTGGCTGTTAATCTTCTTTTTTGAGGTTTATTTCATTATTGACTTCACCGAAATCAATAAAGGAGCCTCTGTTGGTATTCGTGGCTTTGTGCTGTGATACTTAGATGGACATCAGCAGGGAAATTCTCCTCGATTATTGTCTAGGGAAGGCAATACCGTAATGGAAATCTTAGTGCAAAGCCTGACTTCAAATTTTGCAAGCAAGTGTTGAAGTTCCAATCTAAATCATTTTAGAGACAAAAGAGTGCATCCTTTCGATGCCTACATCTATGACACATTTAGAGAGTATCCAATTCAATACGTTGATAAATAGGTGAGCTTATTCCCAGGGCTGGTGAGTGATGGCAGGCTTTATTGCACCCTTATTCCACCGCGGCTTTAACGTTGGGCATATGTGTTTGAGATGTCAACGGGAATTCTGGATAATAAAGTTATTGTTTATTGTATTTCACTTTTTCGGAGTTTTAATTAGTAATAGAATGTTCCAGAATCGTCCCTCCCGCCATACACGTCCAACAACGGAATCCTGACGTATCCTTGAGTTGTTCGTGATCGTAATAGCTGGACTATTGGCGTTCTAGTCAGCGGATCAAACACCCCCTTGCGACAATGTGCAGCGGGTTGACGATCACCATAATATCTTCCCCCTTGCGGCAATTTGCGCGAGTTGGAGCTTTCTTAGTTATTAATTTAATTTAATTTGATAATGAATATTTCCCCCTTGCAATTGTTTTAAACTTTGAAGTGGCGGATAGCATTTGCTCGCTCATCTCCATTCTGTAATTCAGTAAGGGTTCTCATACCCATTTGTCGTACAAGTTCTTTGTGTTGTTTTACTGGTAACGCTTTTGTAAGAATATCTGCAACCATTAATTCGGTTGGACAATAAATTAATTTTATTTCTTTGTTTTCCAAGTGTTCTCGAATAAAGAACATTTTAATATCCATGTGTTTTACTCTCGCATGATGTACTGGATCAATTGCGATAGCCATAGTTGACATATTATCTTGGAAGATTGTCATCGGATCTTCGATTTCAATATTTAATTCTTCCAATAACATTTGTAGCCATCTCGCTTCTTTGACAGCTTCGGTAAGTGCAATAAATTCGGCCTCAGTCGATGATAATGCAACTGTTGATTGTTTCTTTGAGAACCAATTGATCAGGCAGCCGAACGCATATACAACAAAGCCAGAACGGGACTTCCGTTGCGGTTCGCCAGCGTAGCTCGCATCTGCCATTATGAAAGGCGCAGTTTTGCCTTTTAGTTTTATTGGTTCACCTGTGATTCGAGACATCATCAGTGCATCAGTATCTTGGTCATTTGCGTTTGGATCGTCCGATGCCGTATCCATGATTATAACTGGATTTTGCGTCGGTTTATAAAATAGACCTAAATCGTAAGTAAATCTTACGTATTTTAAAACTCTAATTAATGCATCGCAATCGCATTGTCTAGGTTTATTTTGGTATTGTGCAAGTGTGTTCGACGAATAACTCAAGTCTGGTCTCGTCACTTGCGCCAGGTGAGATAATTTCATATTTATCGATAATATTTGTTTCTTTATCTTATTACATATGATTAGTGGACTGTTTTCGTTGTGTGTCCAAGATTCGCTTAATGGCGATTCCTTCATTTGGTCTCGGGTAATATCCCAAAAACCGGTTTCTTTCAATAATTCTTTGGTATAATTCGTTTGTCCTAACCAGATTCCGCCATTTATTCTTTCGATTTGGACTTTTAACATCCAGTTAGCGTTATCATTTTCGGTAATTGTGAATTTTTGTTTTAAAAGAGTTTTAACTATTTCGATCGCGTCTTTAGAATTACTCGCGATTAAAATGTCATCCACGTATATAAGTACTATTATCATTTGTTTTGTTTCAGGGGTCTGGAAACACTCACAGGCTGTCCTAGCATGATTTTGGAAGTGGGCAGATTATCCGCCCACTCACTGAACGCAAGACCCACCCATAAAACTGATGCTTGTTTCAATGCGGATCATGTTTAGTATTAATATCAATGGTCTGGAAACACTCAAAGGCTGTCCTAGCATGATTTTGGAAGTGGGCAGATTATCCGCCCACTCACTGAACGCAAGACCCACCCATAAAACTGATGCTTGTTTCAATGCGGATCATGTTTAGTATTAATATCAATGGTCTGGAAACACTCAAAGGCTGTCCTAGCATGATTTTGGAAGTGGGAAGATTATCCGCCCACTCACAGAACGCAAGACCCACCCAGAAAACTGATGCTTGTTTCAATGCGGATCATGTTTAGTATTAATATCAATGGTCTGGAAACACTCAAAGGCTGTCCTAGCATGATTTTGGAAGTGGGCAGATTATCCGCCCACTCACAGAACACAAGACCCACCCAGAAAACTGATGCTTGTTTCAATGCGGATCATGTTTAGTATTAATATCAATGGTCTGGAAACACTCAGTTGGCCCGAGAAAACTCTTTGTGGCCCTTTTTGGAAGTGGGCAGATTATCCGCCCACTCACAGAACGCAAGACCCACCCAGAAAACTGATGCTTGTTTCAATGCGGATCATGTTTAGTATTAATATCAATGGTCTGGAAACACTCAGTTGGCCCCAGAAAACTCTTTGTGGCCCTTTTTGGAAGTGGGCAGATTATCCGCCCACTCACAGAACGCAAGACCCACCCAGAAAACTGATGCTTGTTTCAATGCGGATCATGTTTAGTATTAATATCAATGGTCTGGAAACACTCAGTTGGCCCGAGAAAACTCTTTGTGGCCCTTTTTGGAAGTGGGCAGATTATCTGCCCACTCACTGAACGCAAGACCCACCCAGAAAACTGATGCTTGTTTCAATGCGGATCATGTTTAGTATTAATATCAATGGTCTGGAAACACTCAAAGGCTGTCCTAGCATGATTTTGGAAGTGGGCAGATTATACTCACAGAACGCAAGACCCACCCAGAAAACTGATGCTTGTTTCAATGCGGATCATGTTTAGTATTAATATCAATGGTCTGGAAACACTCACAGGCTGTCCTAGCATGATTTTGGAAGTGGGCAGATTATCTGCCCACTCACAGAACGCAAGACCCACCCAGAAAACTGATGCTTGTTTCAATGCGGATCATGTTTAGTATTAATATCAATGGTCTGGAAACACTCAGTTGGCCCGAGAAAACTCTTTGTGGCCCTTTTTGGAAGTGGGCAGATTATCCGCCCACTCACTGAAAGCAAGACCCACCCAGAAAACTGATGCTTGTTTCAATGCGGATCATGTTTAGTATTAATTGCGAGCGAAGCGAGTTTTAAGATCCTTCGTGTGTGCGTTTGAGAAAGGTAAATAAAGTGTGAGCGGGTCCTTTTTCAAAAATGTGTGTAGCGGCAAAAAATGAGAAAAAACTTCAAAATCCTCCTGACCCGTCAGTTCCCACCCCTTCCTGGATTTTTAGGGTGCAAAAGGACGGCGCAGAGGAGGCGTGTCGAATGCTCCATTTGGATTTTGGATCGGGTGCACCTAAGGTGAGATGACGGCGTTTTGATATTCACGCACAGAATAAAAGAGACCAAAGCACATTGGAAACAATATCTATGTTCATAAAAGACTATCTCTGTTCTTAACGTTACCCGTACGTGTTGCGATCTCAGGATGCTGCCGTAGTTGTTTCAGTCTTCTCCGGGAATCATTCGAAACAATGAAAACAAACATAGACTATGATCACAATTAGG